>OY740789.1:11140326-11776436 GCA_963514005.1 Raja brachyura
AATCTTGGAGCGATCTTGCAGAGAAAGTGTGTGGGGGTTGGTTTGATTTGACCGTAATTGGATCAAGGAGTTTGAAAACGCAGCAACTAATCGGGCTTGCCTGACGCTGGTGGTTGCGGGAGTAATCTTCGCGTCGCCTCTTCTCCTACCTCGTGGTGGGATCGGAATTGTCCGCTCCTAATTCCTCCAAGACCCGCTCTTGGCTCCGTTCTCCCGGCCACCAAACCTAAATCGCTTTACCCTTCATGCTCACTCCATCCGGAGTTAATCTTCTCTGATGAGCTCACTGAGCAGCTCCATCTGTCCCGATGAATTAAGTGAAACGGTGGATTTATTAAAAGGGGAAAAAAAATCTCTTCGGAAAATAACTATTTTGAGAAGCAGTATTTGGATCATTTTGGATTAGAGTGCATTTGGATTTTTATCAAGTCGTATAGTCTCACAGCGTGGAAACAGGCCCTTCGGCCCAACTTGCCCACACTAGCCAACATGTCGCACCTACACTAGTCCTACCTGCCTGTATTTGGACCATATCCCTCTAAACCTATCCTGCCCTTCCTGCCGAAATTTTTCTTAAATGTTGGGTTGAGAATAGGAGTTGAGTTTAGGAGCCAAGAGGTCCTTCTGCAGTTGTGCAGGGCCCTAGTGAGACCACACCTGGAGTATTGTGTGCAGCTTTGGTCTCCCAATTTAAGGATGGACATTCTTGCTATTGAGGGAGTGCAGCGTAGGTTCGCCAGGTTAATTCCCGGAATGGCAGGACAGTCATATGTTGATAGAATGGAGCGGCTGGGCTTGTGCACTCTGGAGTTTAGAAAAATGAGAGGGAATCGTATTGAAACATATAAGATTATTAAGGGTTTGGATATGCTAGAGGCAGGAAACATGTTCCCGATGTTGGGGGAGTCCAGACCCAGGGGCCACAGTTTAAGAATAAGGAGTAAGCCATTTAGAACGGAGACGCTGAAACACTTTTTCTCACAGAGAGGGGTGAGTCTGTGGAATTCTCTGCCTCAGGGGGCGGTGGAGGCAGGTTCTCTGGATACTTTCAAGAAAGAGCTAGACAGAACTCTTAAAGATAGCGGAGTCAGGGGATATGGGGAGAAGGCAGGAACGGGGTACTAATTGTGGATGATCAGCCATGACCAAATTGAATGGCGGTGCTGGCTCGAGGGGCCGAATGGCCTCCTCCTGCACCTATTGTCTATTGTCTATTGTTGCAATAGTACCTGTCTCAATTACCTCCTCCGGCAGCTCGTTCCATACACCCACCACCCTCTGCGCACAAAAGTTACCTCTCAAATTCCTATTAAATCTTTCCCCCTTCACCTTAAACCTATTTCTGGACCACAGTTAATTAATTAGTCAAACTAGTCACGTGGAAGACCAGGGAATGTTCCCGTATACGACATTTGTGCATGATCTATATTTGAGATATTTTGGAATAGAATTGAGTAAAATTTGGGATTGCGTATGAATCAATTGAGATTGAGATCAGCCATGATCACATTGAATGGTGGTGCTGGCTTGAAGGGCCGAATGGCCTACTCCTGCACCTATTGTCTATTGTCCATTGAGATTGTATAGATTAAACATAGATTAAACATTCACACCAAAGGACTTAAGAAGCGTCCCCACCCGAAACATCATCTATTTCTTTTCTGTTGAGAGAGAAACAGTGAGTTGATGTTTCGGGGCATGGACCGTTCAGCCTTTGTCCCCTTGTCACACCTTCATAGAAGCATAGAAATTAGGTGCAGGAGTAGGCCCTTCGGCCCTTCGAGCCTGCACTGCCATTCAACATGATCATGGCTGATCATCCAACTCAGTATCCCGTACCTGCCTTCTCTCCATACCCTCTGATCCCCTTAGCCACAAGGGCCACATCTAACTACCTCTTATATACAGCCAATGAACTGGCCTCAACTACCCTCTGTGGCAGAGAGTTCCAGAGACCCACCACTCTCTGTGTGAAAAAAGTCCTTCTCATCTCGGTCCTAAAGGATTTCCCCCTTATCCTTAAGCTGTGACCCCTTGTCCTAGACCTCCCCAACATCGGGAACAATCTTCCTGCATCTAGCCTGTCCAACCCCTTAAGAATTTTGTAAGTTTCAATAACATCCCCTCTCAATCTCCTAAATTCTAGAGAGTATAAACCGAGTCTATGCAGTCTTTGTTCATAAGACAGTCCTGACATCCCAGGAATCAGTCTGGTGAACCTTCTCTGCACTCCCTCTTTGGCAATAATGTCCTTCCTCAGATTTGGTCTGTGATTCAGTTGTGATTTCTCTCATTGGTACGGTTTTCAATGGACATGGCTCTTCGCGTGCTGGTCCCATCATTCATACAATTGCTCCACTCTTATAAACCTCTACTACAGCAGCATTTCTAACTTTAACTCTGCTCTTCCACCCTTTAATCCTGTATTCGTACACCGTGGACGGCTCGATTGTCATCACCTGGACAAGTTTCTGGATGACTGGACGCAGAGATAGAGTTGCTGCCTCACGGCGCCAGAGACCCGGGTTCGATCCTGACCACGGGTGCTGTCTGCACGGAGTTTGTACGTTCTCTCCGTGACCTGCGTGGGTTTTTCCCCGGGTGCTCCGGTTTCCTCCCACACTCCAAAGATGTACAGGTTTCTAGGCTGAAGAAGGGTCTCGACCCGAAACGTCACCTATCTCCTTCGCTCCTTAGATGCTGCTGCACCCGCTGAGTTTCTCCAGCTTTTTGTGTAACCCCAGGTTTCTAGGCTAATTGGCTTGGTAAAGTTGTAAATTGTCCCTGGTGTGTGTAGGGTAGGGGATTGGTGGTCAGCGTGGAATCGGAGGGCGGAGGGGCCTGTTTCTACGCTATATCTCTAAAGTCAAAAGTCTAAAGCATCTTTAAACTATACTACAAACTAAACTAAACTAAAAGGCTTTTCACTGTACCTCGGTACAGATGATATTAACAAAGCTAAACTAACCTAAATATTACATTGAAAATGTGTATTATAAGTAAAGTCATTACTTGCGATGGATATAATTGGGACAATATGTACTGGTGAACCTTTATTTTGTGAATGTAATCCTGTGCTCCCTGCTCCCTGGCCGGATAGTCGGCGACTAAACCGTCTCCCCCACCCTGGTTTGCCGGGTGAGGAGGGGGCTGTGGACCCCCAGCAGGACCAAAAACAAGACCTGTCAACGGGCGGATGAGCTTCTAGCGAGCCAACGGCCATCCACACTTCAGTAGAAGTTGCAATCACTGTCGTACACGGCATTGTAAGGAACGATGATAAAGCACACACACACACACCAACATCCTATACTTCCAGCGGCGGAAGTCCGCAGGAACTGGAGGACAGAAATGTCCAGATGCTGGTTTAAATCGAAGGTAGACACAAAATGCTGGAGCGACTCAGCGGGACAGGCAGCATCTCTGGATAGAAGGAGTGGGTGACGTTTCGGGTCGAGATGCTTCTTCAGACCGATATGGGGATCTAATATGGGGATGTCAGGGGAAAAAGGATGAGCAAATGGCATGTTATATTTTAGATGTAATCAAAGCTGATGGTGGTGGAGAGGTTGAGTTACTGGGATATCAGCCATAGCTTTGCACCATTCACCCATCGATCCATCCACAACAGCCGGGCAAATTTAAATAGTAAATCTGAAATACTTTGGTAAAAAAACGTCAGTAATTCTGAATATGAAGCAAATGGATTGTAAATAAAACCCACCCGATGTATTAATGCTCTTCAGTAAATGATATAAATGAAAAAAAAGAGGTACCTTTAGAAAGAAGATGATGAGGAATGTCCTTTGCCAGAGGGTGGTGAATCTGTGGAATTCATTGCCGCGGACGGCTGTGGAGGCTACTATTAAATCGGAGATTGATCAATTCTTGATTAGTACGGGTGCCAGGGGTTACGGGGAGAAAGGAGAATGGGATTGAGAGGGAAAGATAGATCAGCTATGATTGAATGGCAGAATGGCCTCGATGGACCAAATGGCCCAATTCTGCTTATTCGGCTTAATTCCAATTATATCTGCTAATTTGACTGAAGAACATGAAATCTACCAATTTGCTCGGTTCTGCCAGGATGTAAGATACATCTGCTATAATATATCAGCTTGATATCAGGTTTATCTTCCATAGCTCTCCTGTGCAGCACCTTGTGAAGTTTTACTATTAAATGCAATAGAAACACAAGTTGTAGTTCCTCTAATTCAGCCTCTCCCAGGACTAGAAATGTATTGAAATTATAATCCTGTAAAAATAACTCTCTTTAAATGGTTGGCTACAAGATTCACGTCAGAGTTTATTCCCCGTGTTTGAAACACTTTCCATTCAAAATAGAAACACAAATTTAAAGCAAAGTTAAAATTAAATAATATTACAAATTGACAGAAGTGACCAGATGAAAAATGATGCGACAATAACAAGATCGTATTAAAGAATCATGTTTTGACTTTCCTGGACTTTGTCTTGCACTAAATGTTGTTTCCTGTATCCTGTATCTCTAGACTATGGACAGCTTGATTGTAAATCATGTATAGCCTTTCTGCTGACTGGAAATCACACAACAAAAAGGCTTTTCAATGTACCTCTGTACACGTGACAATAACACACTAAACTAAATGATGCTGGCTCTTTAAAAGAGTTATCCAAGTAGGCACACATGATCCAAACCCAGTCCATCATCCTAAATATTCATCCTTCCCAACGTCACTACACAGTGGTGATAGTGTGTACAATTTCGTTTAGAGATACAGCGTGGAAATGGTCCTTCAGCCCACCGAGTCCGTGTCAACCGGCCGATCGCCCCTCACACTAGCACTATCCTACCCACTAGGGACAATTTCTTTAACCTACAAATCTGTGCATCTTTGGAGTGTGGGAGGAAACTGGAGCACCAGGAGTAAGACTAGAGAAAGCCATACTTGAAACTCGTCCTTGATTATACTGGTGGCCCTGCCGAGGCAGTGTGAGGTGTAAGTGAGGTCAATGGACGGGAGATTGATTTGTGTGATGGTCTGGGCTGCAGGACACAATTCTCAGAAATTTCTTGCGGTCTTGGATGGAGCTGATCCCAAACCATACGACTCTGTTGGCGAATGGCTTAAATCAGCTTCAGAGCGCATTGAAAAAGTACCTTAGGTCTGAACATCGTGTCAGTAGGTTGTACAAAGTCTGCCATTTTATCTGTTATTGTCTAATGCTTCCTCTGTCAAGAGTCAAGAGCGTTTAATTGTCATACGTATTGACATCAGAACAATGAAATTCTTACTTGCAGCAGCATAACAGGCCTGTAAACGCAACACACTCTGATAATTAGGAGGTACGGTGGCATAGCGGTAGAGTTGCTGCCTTGCAGTGCCAGAGTCCCGGGTTCGATCCTGACTACGGGTGCTGTCTATACAGAGTTTATACGTTCTCCCCATTGACAGCTTGGGTTTTCTCCAGGTGCTCCGGTCTCCTCCCGCACTCCAAAGACATACAAGTTTGTAGATTAATTGGCTTCGGTAAAAATTGTAAATTGTCTCTAGTAGGTAAAATAGTGCTAGTGCTGTTTGATCAATGGCCGCTGTGGACTCAGTGGACCTGATTCCGCGCTTTATCTCTAAATGAAATAAAATGTAATTAACAAAAAATCAATAAATTAATAACCCCAATACTAGTTTAAAAATAAAACCTGTATTGCACACGAGACAAAGGGCCTCTTTCGGTGCTGGATGATTAGTTTAGTTTAGTTTAGTTTAATTCATAGCGAGGCACAGTGAAAAGCTGCTGTTGTGTGCTAACCAGCCAGCGGAAAGACAATACATGATTACAATCATGTACAGGTAATCATTGGTCGGCACTGATTCGGTGGGCCGAAGGGCCTGTTTCCATGCTGTATCTGTAAACAAAACATTGGCATGGCGGTTTGCTTAATCAGTGGGCCAAAGGGTCTATGACTCTTTGACTCTCTGTATCACATTTCCCCCAGCTCTTAGTCAGAGTTTGGTGTCTCACCCTTAAACAGATCACCAGTGTGTTTGAGATCAGTGTAGTTATGGCGAGTTTGTACATGGAAAAGGTTAGAGGGGAAAACAAACTTATGCTCGCGTTGGATTTTCATTTTATACCCAGACAGATTTACCAGTTCGTGGCTTTGAAAACATTAAAAGATGCTGCAACAAAAACCTGCGGCATGCACAGGAAATTTCTACATCTATATACTTTGGAAACTCTGATCTTGGATGTGTGTGCATTTATTTGTGTATTTGTGTGTTCGTCTGCGTTTCACATCTCCTCAAAAACACGACGCGCTAACGGTGACATTTTTACATATTCCGATAGAGATTTACGCCACGATGTCAAAAATCGCCTCATCTGAAAATTTGATGCATTATTTCCTGAGTTATTTATGAAAATGTTCACAAATGTGCAGAAACCTGGAAGAAAAAAGTGCTGAGCCCTGCTCGCAACATTGTTGCTCGCCCAAGCAAGTGCAAATGCATTTTTTAAAAAAGTTTAAAAACGAGGTAGGCTGAATAAAGCGAAAAGAGAAGCCCCAACACAGTTGTCGGCTATGCGTGAGTGCTGGAATAAGGGGAACAGCTTGCACTGGGGGACCGTGTGACAGGTACCCGACGGGTCCCAGTTGGTCTAGTTATATATAAATGTCCAAGGAGCATTTAGGCTGCTGCATTTAATAATAATAATAATAATAATAATAATAATAATATCTTTTATTGTCATTACACACAAGTGCAACGATATTTGGTTTGCAACTTCGAGATTTCGGTTTGCAACCCCCGAGAACAAGGTTTGTAAAAACGAACATTTGACCAGTAACATCAACACAGACTAAAGTGCGAGGCCGGGGGAGACAGTCCATGGGGGTGGGGTACTCAGCAGGGCCGGTTCAGAGCCGCTATAGCTCTGGGAATGAAGCTGTTTCTGAGTCTGGTGGTGTGGGCGTAGAAGGCCTTGTAACATCTGCCGGAAGGGTGTAGTTCGAACAGTCCATTACAAGGGCGAGAGGAGTCTTTATGTATGCTGACGGCCTTCCTGAGGCACTGTGTGTGATAGATGCCCTCCAAGGCTGGTAGCGGTGTCCCAGTTATCTGTTGCGCTCTGTGGACAACTCGCTGAAGAGCTCTCCTCTCTGCCTCCATGCAGCTGAGATACCACACAGAGATGCCATACGTTAGTATGCTCTCTGTGGTGCAGCGGTAGGAGGTTGTCAGCAGCTGTTGGGGCAGACCAGTCTGTTTCAATGTTCTTAGGAAGAACAGTCGTTGCTGTGCCTATTTGACCAGCGCAGCGGTGTTGATGGACCATGTGAGGTCCTCTGAGATGTAAGTGCCCAGAAACTTGAAGCTGGACACTCTCTCCACACTGTCTCTCTTTACTCAGACGTTCAGTCAGCCATATGAACCAGGCAGGGTATAGAGGGAAGATAGACACAAAATGCTGGAGCAACTCAGTGGGACAGGCAGCATCTCTGGAGAAAAGGAATGGGTGACGAGACCGTTCTTCAGGCCGAGAGCTGAAGTTATTCCAGCATTTTGTGTCTATCTTCGGTTTAAACCAGCATCGGCATCTGCATTTCTTTCCGACACAGGGAATAGAGGGATATGGACGTTGTGCAGGTGGATGGGATTAGTTTAGATGGGCATCACGGTCAGTGTAGACATCAGGGGCTGAGGAATATGTCCTGTACTGTTCTATGTTTCTATGTTCTTTGCCGTAAATGGCAAGATTGTTCCTAGAAGAGTTAGATCAACAAATTTGTCACTGTGCCACATTAGGAGATTGGAGAACAGTTGAGCAAATGCTTGATCAAACAGGCGTTTAGAGTCATCGAGCGACAAAGTATGGAAACAGGCCCTTCGGCCCAACTTGCCCACACTGGCTAACAATGTCCCAGCTACACTAGCCTCACCTGCCTGCATTTGGTCCATATCCCTCCAAACCTGTCCTATCCATGTACCTGTCTGACTTAAATGTTGGGATAGTCCCTGCATCAACTACCTCCTCTGGCAGCTCGTTCCATACACCCACCGTCCTTTGTGTGGAAATAGTTCCCCTCACATACAAGGAATTTGCAATTTCCACTCTTGAATAAGAATCGTGAACGTAGGTGCAGCCGGAATCAGAGGAGTGTTGACATCGCAGTGGGGCTGAAGGATATAGGGGAGGAGGGAGATCGCAGAGGCAAGTGGGAGGATTCTGAGTCATTCTGAGTCATTTGTAGCTGTCACTGTATGTCATGTTCTTACTTGTGGGTGGAGCACCAAGGCGAATTCCTTGTATGTGAATACTTGGCCAATAAACTTACTTTCTTACTTACTTACTTTAACGCTGGAAACACAGTGCTTCTACAACTTTAAGTGGCACGGTGGCGCAGCGGGAGAGTTACTGCCGTACAGCACCAGAGACCCAGGTTTGATCCCGACCACGGGTGCTGTCTGTACGGAGTCTGTACGTTTTCTCCCCGTGACCCACGTGGTTTTTCTCCCAGATCTCCGGTTTTCCTCTCACAACCCAAAGACGTACAGGTTTGTAGGTTAATTGCCTTGGTATAAGTGTAAATTGTCCGTCGTGTGTGCAGGGATCGCTGGTCGGCGCGGACCCGGTGGGCCGAAGGGCCTGTTTCCGCGCTGTATCTCTAAACCAAAACTAAACTCTGGTTTGTCCGAATCGGCTCCGAATGATAGCAGAGACTCGGATTCTCCGCACATTCAGCACAATTCAGGAGCCTGAGCCCATTACCTGCCAGTGAAAAGATCAATTAATGAGATGTTTCCAATTTAGATTAGGTTTTATAAAACTAATTTAGCTGCATTCAACAAGGATAATGTTGAAACCTGCAGAGCTCCTAAATTAACATGCCACTTGAATGCATGGAGGCTTATTGGATAAAAGTATTAAAAACCTGGTCAAAATCATTAATTATTTGAAAGAACATAGAATATCCAGTAGACACAAGTGCTGGAGAAACTCAGCGGGTGAGGCAGCATCTATGGAGCGAAGGAAATAGGCAACGTTTTTCGGCCCGAAATGTCGCCTATTTCCATCGCTCCATGTAGATGCTGCCTCACCCGCTGAGTTTCTCCAGCACTTTTGTCTACCTTCGATATTCCAGCATCTGCAGTTCCTTCTTGAACATGGATTATCCAGTCCCTGGTTTCAAGTTCTGTATAGGAAGGGAACTGCAGGTGGCAGTTTATGCTGATGATAGACACAAAATGCTGGAGTAACTCAGCGGGTCTTGTGTCATCTGTGGACGGAAGGAATGGGTGACACATGGTCGGCAGGGACAGGGTGGGCTGACTCTTGGAACACCAAGGAATAGAAGGGTGTAGACGAAATAGGGGACCCATCCCTGACTCTTAGTCTGATGGAGAATCTCGACCCTCACCCATTCCTTCTCTCCAGAGATGCTGCCTGACCCGCTGAGTTGCTCCTGCATTTTGTGTTGATCCCTGGCTCCAGTTACTGCCTTTCAACCATTTCCACCGTCCAACAAGCTAAACTATTCGTTTCAGCCTTCCAGTTGATCTAACACTGCCCAGCTCCATAACTCCATTCAAGTTTGACTAGGGGGCATGCTGCATGCATTGTGGTGCGGACCTCTGGTGGATAGTTGGCATATTGTTTTAGTTCGAAATGTAGTTTTGGGCGGTCACGGTGGTGCAGCGGTAGAATGCAGCGCCGGAGACCCGGGTTGGATCCCGACCACCGGGCGCTGCCTGTACGGAGTTTGTACGTTCACCCCTTGACCTGCGTGGGTTTTCTCCGAGATCTTCGCTTTCCTCCCACACTCCAAAGTCGTACAGGTTTGTAGGTTAAATGTAAAAATTGTCCCTAGTGGGTGTAGAATAGTGTAGAATCGTGTTGGCGTGGGCCGAAGGGCCTGTTTCCACGCTGTATTTCTAAAATAAACTAAACTAAAATGGTGGGCTCTCTAACATTGGCTGCCTGGACCATTTCAAGGTGGATCTTTGCTGTTATAGGTGGGTTTAACAATGTGGCGCATTGCGGTTGGATTTGCTCCAGGTTCTGGTCATATTTGATATTGTACGAGGTTATATTTGATATTGTATAAAATGTATCTTTGATCGGACTTTACTGGTTTTACCTTGCACTAAACGTTATTCCCGCTATCATGTATTCCCGTTACCATATACACTGTAAATGGCTCGATTGTAATCATGTCTTGTCTTCCCGCTGACTGGCTGGCCCGCAACAAAAAGCTTTTCACTGCACCTCGGTGCATGTGACAATAAATTAAACTGAACCGAACCATAGATACTAGAGGAGCTCCTCGAGTATCTTTGAACTGAACTGACACGACTGATGCTAAATTTCGACAGAGTGCATAAAGGTGCATTTGTACAGATCTAAAACACTGATTTAAGGCAGATAGAGATAAATTATTGATCAGTACGGGTGTCAGCGGTTATGGGGAGAAGGCAGGAGTATGGGATAGGAGGCAGAGATAGATCAGCCATGATTGAATGGCGGAGTAGGCTTGACGGGCCGAATGGCCTAATTCTGCTCCTATCACTTGTGACCTTATGAATGGGATTGAAACTTTTCATTTGTCTTGTTGGTTTCCATGTTTAACATTCATAAGCCTGTGGACATATTTTGAATGGGCTATCTTCTATATTTTGAGCAATTCAACGTATAGTTTAGGAAGGAACCGCAGATGCTGGAAAAATCGAAGGTCAACAACAAATGCTGGAGAAACTCAACGAGTGAGGCAGCGTCTATGGAGAGAAGGAATGGGCAAGCGTCTCAGGTCGAGACCCTTCTTCAGACTGACGTTGGCGGGGGGTGGGGGGGGTGGGGGGGGGGGTGGGGGGGGGTGGGGGCTTGGGGGAGGAAAGAAAGAAAATAGGCGGAGATGGTAGGACTTGTGGGAGAACTGGGTAGGGGGACGGAGAAAGCAAGGGCTATCTAAAATTAGAGCAGTCGATGTTCATACCGCTGGGGTGTAAACTACCCAAGGGAAATATAGTTGACTATATTTGTGGCTCACTAGTTGTTATATGCATGTGCCATTTGGGATTAGACTGGATTCAGTCTCTGTTAAAGCCTCATTAAGGATTATACCCAACTGGAATGCATAGGATTTTTCCAACTCAAATAATTAACATTCTTTCTTATACCTTAACTTCACCTCACCCGGGGGGAGGGGGGAGATGGGGGAGGACAGGAGGGGAGAAGGGGGGATGGGGAAGACGGGGAATGGGGGGGACAGGGTCGGGGGGGAGATGGGGGACGGAAGTGGAGATGTGGGGGGTGAGAGGGGGACAGGGAAGAGGGGGGAGCCGGGGTGAGGGAGGATGGGAGGGAAGTTTGGGGGGGGGGGAATGTGGGAGGGATGGGGGAAGGGGTCGGGGAATAAGGTGACTGGCCTAGGATTGCTCAGTGAATGGAGATGAGAGAGACAGAAACTTTATTTCAACCCTCTGACCCTTGGGAGATTCATTGAACTGCAGTCTCAGTCTCAGTTTCAGTTTCAGTTCAGTTCAGTTTATTGTCACGTGTACCGAGGTACAGTGAAAAGCTTTTTGATGCGGGCTAACCAGTCAGCGGAAAGACAATACATGATTACAATCGAGCCATTTGCAGTGTACAGATACATGATAAGGCAACAACATTTAGTGCAAGATAAAGCCAGTAAAGTCCGATCAAAGATAGTCCCAGGGTCCCCGACGAGGTCGATGGTAGTTCTGGACTGCTCTCCCCGTCAGGATATTGTGAAACTAATGAAGTATTTTGGCCCAGGACCCGCTCGCACTCCCGCGATCTCCTCTTTACAAAAGCGATGTGGGGCTGGGATTAGACGGACCTGTTCAATTAAACCTTGGCGGCAAAAAATCATCGCCAACCCCCTCCGACCCCCTCCGACCTGTCCCCGACCCCAGCCCCTGTGTTGTCTCTCGGTGGGGACAAAAAACTGGACGTTAAGCCAACCCAACGCTTTGTTTCGATGCAGATTCCGAAGACATTTCATCGAGCGACAGGAAGATCTCCAAATCCAATCTGAGCCAGACGAAAAAGCGGAAGAAAAGGCGCCACAGGTAAGAACAGTCCTGGGGACGTTTGTCTGGTCACCCCCCCCACGCACCTTGAACCTAGGTCCTCTGGTCCCCGATTCCCCTACTCTGGGCAAGAGACTCTGTGCGTTTACTCGATCTATTCCTCTCATGATGTTGTACACCTCTATACGATCACCCATCATCCTCCTGCGCTCCATGGAATGAAGTCCCAGCCTGCTCAAACTCTCCCTGTAGCTCAGGCCCTCGGGTCCAGGCAACATCCTGGTAAATGGTCACGGTGGTCACGGTAGAGTTGCTGCTTTACAGCGAATGCAGCGCCGGAGACCTGGGTTCGATCCTGACCTCAGGTGCTGTCTGTACGGAGTTTGTACGTTCCCTCCGTGACCTGCGTGGGTTTTCTCCGAGATCTTCAGTTTCCTCCCACACTCCAAAGACGTACAGGTTTGCAGGCTAATTGGCTTGGTAAATGTAAAAATTGCCCCTAATGGGTGAAGTGTAGTGTTAATGTGCGGGGATCGCTGGTCGGCGCGGACCCGGTGGGCCGAAGGGCCTGTTTCCGCGCTGTATCTCTGATGTCTGAAGTCTAAATCTTCTCTGATCTCTTTCCAGCTTGACACCATCTTTCCTGTAACACTGTGCCAACTGTTGTATTCTCATAAACTCTTGCCTTCTTCATCGGACAAGCGGGCCAGTAGAGTTATGCCATCGCCTCAATCCCCGATTCGCAAGTGTACAGAAATAGTCCACTGAGACCGCCATTTTCAAACTCCACTCTCCAGTTCTTATGAGCGGTGCCTGGTTCAGGCAAGTCCCAGGCTGCTGTGGGCTTCCAGTCATCGCCTTCCTTGGATGCCTCCTCCCTCTCCTCATCCTTCTCCTCATCCTTAAGGCTGCATCTTAAGCAAACCCAGTTAACACTTAAAATTCTTAAGGGATTGGACAGGCTAGATGCAGGAAAAATGTTCCTGATGTCGGGGGAGTCCCAAACCAGGGGTCACAGTTTCAGAATAAGGGGTCGACCATTTACCACTGAGATGAGCAAAAAACGTTTTCACCCAGAGAACTGAGAATCAGTTGAATTCTCTGCCACAGGAGGCAGTGGAGGCCAATTCACTGGATGTTTTCAAGAGAGAGTTAGATTTAGCTCTTAGGGCTAATGGAATCAAGTAATATGGGGAGAAAGCAGGAACGAGGGGACTGATTTTGGATGATCAGCCGTGATCGTATTGGATGGCGGTGCTGGCTCGAAGAGATGTTTTCAAGAGAGAGTTAGATTTAGCTCTTAGGGCAAACGGAATCAAGGGATATGGGGAAAAATCAGGAACGGGTGACTGATTTTGGACGTCAGCCATGATCATATCGCTGGCTCGAAAGGCTGATTGGCCCATTGAATGTCCTGCACCTATGTTTCGATGTTTCTACATCCACGTCATAGAAACAACCGCATACAAGCTACAAGTTAAGGGCCTGTCCCACTTGGCGATTTTTTCGGCGACTGCCGGCGTCATATCAGTGTCGCCAGGAGATTTTGAACATTTCAAAATCCAGCGGCGACAAAAAAAATGTTGCGAGACTTGAAAAAACACCGCGCGTCAATACGTCATCACCAAAGATCTTTGGCCTTTACCGCCGCGTCACGCCGCATCACACTGTGAATTTTTCGGTGACCTGATACGTCTGTCAATGATGCCGGCTGTGGCAGATAAAATCGGCAAGTGACCAAATCAGGCCCTTTAGTTTATCTGTACTTGACGTGTCCAGAGTGGTGCTGGAAGGTGCTGAGAATTAATTGACGTGTCGTTAGGGCCCCTTTGTTTGCTCACTGTCTTTTCTTTCCAACCCCAAAGGACCATTTTCACCTCTTACCAGTTGGAGGAGCTGGAAAAGGCGTTCAACGAAGCCCACTACCCTGATGTCTATGCCCGGGAAATGCTGGCCATGAAAACAGAACTGCCGGAGGATAGAATTCAGGTAATTCAGGTAGCGAAAGTGAGAGAGACGGGCGATCGGAGCGGAATGACGCATATTCTGATGGAAAGACTCTGTGAGTGGTGCCATGAGGACAAAAATGAGAACAAATGAGCAAGAGAGACGGTGGCGCAGCGGTGGAGCTGCTGCCTTACAGCGCTTGCAGTGCCGGGGTCCCGGGTTCGATCCCGACTACGGGTGCTGTCAGCATGGAGTTTGGGCATTCTCCCCGTGACCTGCGTGGGTTTTTTGCCGAGATTTTTGGTTTCCTCCGACATTTCAAATATGTGCAGGTGTGTAGGCTAATTGGCTTGGTGGGTGGGTGTGTGTGTGTGTGTGTGTGTGTGTGTGTGTGTGTGTGTGTGTGTGTGTGCGTGTGTGTGCGTGTGTGTGCGTGTGTGTGCGTGTGTGTGTGTGTGTGTGTGTGTGTGTCTAGGGTAGTGTTAACTTGCGCGAATTGGATCGCTGGTTGGTACGGGTTCGGTGGGCCGAAGGGCCTGTTTCCGCGCTGTGTCTCTGAACTAAAAACTAAAAGACAGATGGAGGCTGAGAGGGAGACAGAGAGATACTCCGAGAGAGAGAGAGACACACAACGCACAATGGAGAGGAACAACAAGATGGGGAGTCGCGGACAGAGAGATGGAAGAAGGGAAATGTAATTGGAGAGAAACATCTACTGACGGAAGACTGGTCCATGAAGGGTCCCCGACACAAAACGTCACCCATTCCTTTGCCCCAGCTGATGCTGCCTGCCCTGCCGAGTTAAGGGCCTGTTCCACTTTCACAACTTAATTCAAAACCTCTGCCGAGTTTAAAGGACCTAAAAAATAAATCAAGATCATGGTAATCTATGAACTCCTACACCTGTCCACGATTATGTTCATGAACTCCTACGAGTATGTCTACGAATTCCCACGACTATTTCGACGCCCTCCTTACGAGTAAAAAGTTGCAATTTCTTTCATCCCAACCATTTTTTTACTCGTGGACATTTTATATCGGGCTGGAAAAAAAACGTCCCGACTTACCTGATGCTAGGAGTGCCTACGGCTGGCATAACGAGACGCTACGATATATCTAGGAACTCCTACGACCTCCTACGGACTCGTTACGAACTTTCTGCGAGTTTGAATCAAGGGGGAAATACCTCGGGAGAATTCGTGAATGACCTCGTGAAAGTGCGACAGGCCCTTAACCCCAGCATTTTGTGTCTATCTTCGGCTGAGCAAAGCAGATACGACACAGAGAGACACAGGCAGGTCCAGTGGAAGAGGCAGAGATTCACTAATGGGGGAGGGAATATAGATCACGCACATAACAATAACTAAATAATTAATGATGGGAATTTAATTTTAATACAAAATCTCCGGAGTGCAATGACTTGTCGTGACACTTTCCCCGAGACGATTTTATGAAACATTTTATGTAATTGACAAGGTTTCCTTTCAATGCGTTCGTATGCGAATGGGAACCATTCACTTTTACTCATTTATCAAACGCACAGAGGATTGTGACGTTGTATAAAGAATCAGTACGCAGTACTCTCTGACAAATGTAACAGAAAGGACGGATACTCTCTGTCGGATTTCAATGCAATAATAGACTTTTTCTAGACAATGTTGAAGGAAGGAACAGCAGATGCTGATTTAAACCGAAAATAGACACAAAATGCTGGGGTAACTCAGCGGGACAGGCAGCGGCTCCAGAGAGAAGGAATCATTCCTTCAATGGGGTGGGAGATTGCAACCTTCACGTGGTCCGCCCTGTTTCGATGAATGCAATCAACCTGATTTGCACAATCAAATAGAACAAGTTGTTCTACAACTTTAGGCTGTGCACGCCATACGCAAGAAGAAGAAGACTCCTTCAACCATCGTCCCATTCCTTCTCTCCAGAGATCCTGCCTGTCCCCGCTGAGTTACTCCAGCATTTTGTGTCTATCTTTTCCGTACACCGTTCAACAGGTAGACTGCACTTGCAGTTGGAATCAAACCCGGGTTCATAAATTATTAGATTAGATTAGATTCAACTTTATAGTCATTGCACATAGTACGAGTACAGTACAACGAAATGCAGCTTTGCATCTAACCAGGGTGCAAAGTAGTAAAGGTGCTGATTAAGACAATATATACAAATGAGGATTATATTGGTGTACAGAAAAATAATTAGGCCATTTGGCCCATCAAGTCTACTCTGCCATTCAATCGCCCGTACTAATCAAAAATCTGTCAATCTCCGCCTTAAAAATATCCACCACAATCTCAATCACAATCACAATAATACTTTATTAGCCAAGTATGTTTTGCAACATACGAGGAATTTCATTTGCCAAGTCAGTCATATAATAAAAAGCAACGGAACACACAAAACACATTATAACATAAACATCCACCACATCCACCCCTCCACATTCCTCACTGTGATGGAAGGCGAAATAAAAGGTCAAATCTCATCCCTTCTTTGCTCTCCCGTGGTCAGGGGCCTCGAGCCCTCCGTTGACGGGACGATCTTGACTCCTGTAGCCGGCGCGTTTGACTTGGCCTCCACAGCCGTCTGTGGCAATTAATTCCACAGATTCACCACCCTCTGACTAAAGAAATTCCTGCTCATCTCCTTTCTACCTGTGAGGCAGTAGCTGTACCGGCTGCGCCACTGTGCCACCGCCATTTATAAATGTATTGTTATCAGAGCTGAGGGGGAAATGTTATTCCAAACACAGTTTGGAGAACGCATACGCTAGCAGAATGGCAGTGATCAGTTGCATGCTTACATATACCCACTGCTGTAAACAGTTGTATATGGTTCCAGTTCCAATTCGGTTTATTGTCACGTGTACCGAGGTACAGTGAAAAGCCTTTGTTGCGTGTGAATCAGTCAGCAAAAGACAATGCACGAGTACACTCGAGCACCTCCACATTGTACAGAGATATGATAATAGCCCTGTCCCTAAAGTTTAAGGGAATAACGTTTAGTGCAAGGCAAAGCCAATGAGGGTCACCGATGAGGCAGATAGAAGGATGGGCAGATCTGATTACATCTCGGAGACGTAGAGAGGGAGAGAAAGGCATCGTAAGTCGATGAACGCATGGTTGTACCGACATAGATTTTACAAAAGAATTAGATAACATTTGCTGGTTAATAAAATAGATATAATGAGAAGAAATCTTTTATCTTATGCCATCCATATACTCAGGATGTGCACTTCACAGTCAATGGAATTATTGTGAAGTGTATTTTTAAAAGGTTTTTAGCGATACAGCGTGAAACAGGCCCTTCGGCCCACCGAGTCCGCACCGACCAGCGATCCCCTGCACAATAACACTATCCTACACACGCTCGGGACAATTTTATACCAAGCCAGCTAACCGACAAATCTGTACGCCTTTGGAGTGTGGGATGAGACCGAAGATCTCGGAGAAATCCCACGCAAGTCACGGGGAGAGTGTACTGACAGCACCCGTAGTCAGGATCGAACCCGGGTCCCTGGTGCTGTGAGGCAGTAGCTCTACCGCTGCGCCACCGTGCCGCACTATGTTGTGTTCTTGTGATCTAAGGAAAAACATCTGTGTCAATGGAAGCGAGATGTTGGATTTTTTTAATGGAATATTCCAAGAGCATTCTGTTCCCAGGCCGTTGGGATGCACTGCAAGGAATTTTCAGAGACAATCTACTGGAATAGTTTAGTTTAGTTTAATATTGTTACGCGTTTCGAGATGCACTGAGAAGCTTTATGTCACGTGCTAACCAGTCAGCGGAATGGCTATACGGGATTAAAATCGAGCCGTCCACAGTGTAAAGAGACAGGATAAAGGGAATAACGTTTGTGCAATATAAAGTCCAGTAAAGTTTGATTAAAGGTAGTGTGAGGGTCTCCAATGAGGGAGTTGGTGGTAGGATGGCTCCGTTACCTGATAACAGCTGGGAAGAAACTGTCCCTGAATCTGGGGGGTGCGTGTTTTCACACTCCTGTACCTTTTGCCCGATGGTAGAGGGGACAAGAGGGAGTGGCCGGGGTGCGACTCGTCCTTGATTATGCTGCTGCCCTTGCCGAGGCAGCATGACCATGACCCAATGGATGAACACCAGGCCAAGAACCCAAAGAAGGGTCCTGACCCAAAACACTGAAGGAGTACAGCATTTTTAAATTTTATTTATTTATTTATTTATTTATTTAAAAAAAATTATTAGAGGCAAATACATCAATGTACATCACATATATGACACCAAGCTGGGGGTATAGTTAGGTGTGAGGAGGATGCTAGGAGGCTGCAGGGTGATTTGGATAGGCTGAGTGAATGGGCAGATGCATGGCAGATGCAGTATAATGTGGATACATGTGAGGTTATCCACTTTGGTGGCAAAAACATGAGGGTAGACTATTATCTGAATGGTGGCAGATTAGGAAAAGGGGAGATGCAACGAGACCTGGGTGTCATGGTACACCAGTCATTGAAAGTAGGCATGCAGGTGCAGCAGGCAGTGAAGAAAGCGAATGGTATGTTAGCATTCATAGCGAAAGGATTTGAGTATAGGAGCAGGGAGGTTCTACTGCAGTTGTACAGGGTTTTGGTGAGACCACACCTGGAGTATTGCATACAGTTTTGGTCTCCAAATCTGAGGAAAGACATTCTTGCCATAGATGGGGTACAGAGAAGGTTCACCAGACTGATTCCTGGGATGTCGGGACTTTCATATGAGGAAAGACTGGATAGACTCGGCTTGTACTCGCTGGAATTTAGAAGATTGAGGGGGGATCTTGTAGAAACTTACAAAATTGTTGGATTGGTTGGACAAGCTAGATGGTTGGACAAGCTAGGTGCAGGAAGATTGTTCCCGATGTTGGGTGAGTCCAGAACAAGGGGTCACAATCTAAGGATAAGGGGGAATTCCTTTAGGACTGAGATGAGGAAACATTTCTTTACACAGAGAGTGGTGAGTCTTTGGAATTCCCTGCCACAGAAGGTCGTTGAGGCCAGTTCATTGGCTATATTCAAGAGGGAGTTAGATGTGGTCCTTGTGGCTAAAGGGATCAGGTGGTATGGAGAGAAGGCATGTACGGGATACTGAGTTGGATGATCAGCCATGATCATATTTGAATGGCGGTGCAGGCTCGAAGGGCCGAATGGCCTACTCCTGCACCTATTTTTCTATGTTTCTATGTTTCTATATATTGTTACAATCATTGTACCCCATAATTTTATGGCTTTTATAGAAAAAGAATAGAAAGAAAGAGAGTGAAGTTGGTGAAAAGAGTTGTGATAGTGAAAGAGCGAGCCAAAGGGGAGAAGAAACCCTTGGTCAAAGAATTGGAGAAAGGGGGTTAAGAGATAGACCCTAGAAAAGAAAAGAAAGACAAAGATAGAGAAAAGGAAAAAAAAAACCCAGTTACTATATTATATATATCACGCAGAAGGAATCCACGAACTCGATAATTTTTCATCCCCCCCTACCAAGGCCCGAGGTACTCCTGCACCCTATCTTTGTAGCAATTCTATAAATGCAGACCACGTCTGATAGAAGTGTTCTGATTTTGCTGCCAGGCGGAGTCTCATATCTTCCAGATGTAATGTTTCAAACATAGCTGAAATCCACATATTTAATGTTGGTATAGGAGCATTTTTCCAGAATATTAAGATGAGTTTTTTTCCTATTATCAAGCCGTAATCAAATAGATTCTTTTGATACACGTTTAATTCCGAACTACCTTCTGTCATTCCGAAAATAATCCATTCTGGCTTTGGTGTCATTTTTATTTTAAACAGTTTTGTGAAAATTTCAAAAGATTTCAATCCAAAACCTTTGAATTTTGGTACAGAAGATGAATGAGTGCGCTATAGTAGCTTCTTGACACTGGCATTTATCACAAATTGGTGAAACGTTAGGGAAAAATTTATTTAATTTAGTTTTCGAGTAGTATAATCGGTGTAAAATATTTAATTGTATTAAAGTGTGTCTCACGTTAATTGAGCATTTGTGCACATTTAATAAGTACTCTTTCCACCTTTCATTGGAAATTTTTATGCTTAGTTCGTTTTCCCACTCACCTCTGATACCTTCCGTTGTTGGTATTACTGCATTTAATATAATATTATATATATATGAAATTAAATTTGCTGATTCCGCCTTTGTATTCATTACTTCATCTAGTAAGTCTAATGGCATTTTGTGAAATTCTTGTGCATGTTTTTTCAGATAATCACATATTTGGAAATATTTAAAATACTGTTTGTTACCCAGATTATATTTTAGTTGTAATTGTTTAAATGAGCATTGTCTGAGGCCTGGCCATCAGATGTTTTCAAGAGAGAGTGATGTTTTCAAGAGAGAGTTGGATTTAGCTCTTGGGGCTAACGGAACCTTGGGATGTGTGGAAAAAGCAGGAAACATAGAAACATAGAAAATAGGTGCAGGAGTAGGCCATTCGGCCCTTCGAACCATTCAATATGATCAAGGCTTACCATCCAACTCAGTATCCCGTACCTGCCTTCTCTCCATACCCCCTGATCCCTTTAGCCACAAGGGCCACATCTAACTTGGTGAGACCAATTCTGGAGTATGGTGTACAATTTTGGTCGCCTAATTATAGGAAGGATGTCAACAAAATAGAGAGTACAGAGGAGATGTACCAGAATGTTGCCTGGGTTCCACCAACTAAGTTACAGAAAAAGGTTGAACAAGTTAGGTCTTTATTCTTTGGAGCGCAGAAGGTTAAGGGGGGACTTGATTGAGGTCTTTAAAATGATGAAAGGGATAGACAGAGTTGACGTGGATAAGCTTTTCCCATTGAGGGTAGGGAAAATTCAAACAAGAGGGCATGACATGAGAATTAAGGGACAGAAGTTTAGGTGTAACATGAGGGGGATCTTCTTTACTCAGAGAGTGGTGGATGTGTGTAATGAGCTTCCAGCAGAAGTGGTGGAAGCAGGATCGATTTTAACATTTAAAAGTAGAGTGGATAGGTATATGGACGGGAAGGGAATGGAGGGGTATGGTCTGAGTGCAGGTAGATGGGACTAGGGGAAAATAAATGGTCGGCACGGACTGGAAGGGCCGAGAGGGCCTGTTTCCGTGCTGTAATTGTTATATGGTTATATGGTTAACTCCCTCTTAAATATAGCCAATGAACTGGCCTCAACTACTTCTGTGGCAGAGAATTCCACAGATTCGCCACTCTCTGTGTGAAAAATGTTTTTCTCATCTCGGTCCTAAAAGACTTCCCCCTTATCCTTAAACTGTGACCCCTTGTTCTGGACTTCCCCAACATCGGGAACAATTTTCTTGCATCTAGCCTGTCCAACCCCTTAAGAATTTTGTAATTTTCTATAAGATCCCCCCTCAATCTTCTAAATTCTAGCGAATTCTAGGATCAGGGTACTAATTATGGATGATCAACCATGATCATATTTAATGGCGATGTCGCCTCGAAGGGCCGAATGGCCTCCTCCTGCACCTATTTATTACGTTTCTATGTTTCTATAAGACATTGGCTCTGTCTTTTTCGAAACGACACAAAGTGCTGGAGTAACTCAGTGGGTCAGGCAGCATCTCTGGAGAATGTGGATAGGTAACGTTTCAGGTCAAGACCTTTCCTAACACTGATTGTGTGGGGGGGGGGGGGGGGGGAATGGAGGAGAGGGTAAAAAGCTACAAGAGCCTCCCACGTGGGTTGAGAGGATCTCACGGCAAACATCTATCCAGAGCTTTTAACCCTTTGCTAACCAGACTGAAAGTGTTTGCCATTGTCTTAGTGGGAGCTTGCTGTGTGGAAGATGGCTGCCTCTAGTCCTGCGGCTTGATTGCAACTAACTTTCAATAGTAATTCTTTGGCTGCAATATGATTTGGGACGTTGTGAAAGTGATATAAAGTCATAAGGAATAGGAGTAAAATTAGGCCATTCGGCCCATCAAGCCTACTCTGTCATTCAATCGTGGCTGAACTATCTCTCCCTCCTAACCCCATTCTCCTGCCTTCTCCCCATAACCTCTAACATCCATACTAATCAAGAATCTATCTATCTCTGCTTTAAGAATATCCACTGACTTGGCCTCCACAGCCTCCTGTGGCAATGAATTCCACAGATTCACCACTCTCTGACTAAAGAAATTCCTCTTCATCTTCTTCCTAAAAGAACGGAGTGTGCTCCACGTTCCATAAATATTAACATCACTACAGAAATGCAAGGCTCCCTTTTTTAATCAATGTCCTTCAGCTACAATGGCATAATAATTCCATCTACCAACAAGCTCATCCAACTGCCTTTGCACAGATTGCAGTTCATTTATTCGGTGACTTATTCTCGAACTTGATGCGCTGTGAAGTTAAGTATTTCGTGAAGCAGGTGTCGCGCTTTATGCAAGGATGCAGTGCTCTCAATGGACCATGAAGCATAGAAATAGGCCCTTCAGCCCACAATGTTGTGCTGAACATAATGCCAAGGGAAATATTAATTTCAAGGTAAACTAACTTCATCTGCCTTGGTACATGTGGCCATAAACTACACTAACCTAAACTAAACTAAGACAGATGACTCAAGCATGCTTCTTCTTAGGCCCCCTTCGGTCATGGCTGACCATGGGTGTCGCCAGGGTGTTATTCCCTATATGGAGGACGCCTGTGCGTGACTTTGTTTATTGTGGGGAGACTGGTGCACAGACAGCCACCCCACGGTCCTTGACAGATCTGGGTCAGGATCCAGTGGCACGGAGTCCAAGACGACCGGAGACCCTTTTCTGCTGCAGTCTTCATCCGCCTTCCCAGCCGTTGTGACGCTCCACTAAGGTCAGCCATCGTCCTCCGCCTGTTCCACCGTTGAGGTCTTGGTTGGATTGCTCTTTGTAAGAGACCTCCCCCTCGACCTTACCGCCATGGGTAGCCCTACCAAGAGCATCGCTCCAGAGGGCATCGCTCTCAGGATCTCAGGACCACACGAGCTTCTCCACCACGACAAGGTGACAATCCACGGTGAAGACTCAAGCGTGAGTGAATGGATAATAGGCGTGATCGAGTCACATAGCATGGAAACAGGCCCTTCGGCCCAAGCTGACCATTGTAAAATGATGTTGGACACGGCTCCAGTGAGCCCTGCTGGAATGCATCATGCAATTATTTGTTGCCTGGATCAGAGGGGAATAGCTTTGAGGTGAGGTTGGGCAGACTAGAATATCCGAGGTTGAGGTGAGACCTGAAGGAAGTATATAAAATTATTAGAGGCATAGATAGGGTAGACAGTCAGAACCTTATTCCCAGGATGGAAATGTCCAAGACTTTGGGCAGCACAGTTATGCAGTGGTAGAGCTGCCGCCTCACAACTCCAGAGACACGGGTTCGATCCTGACTGCGGGTGCAGTCTGTATTTAGTTTGTACATTCTCTCTGTGACCACGTGGGGTTTCTCCGGGTGCACCGGTTTACCTCCCACACTCCAAAGAGGTGCAGGCTGGTCGGTGGCTTATTAAATGGCTCTGGTGAAATTGTAAACTGTCCCTTGTGTGTGTGGGATAGGGTTAGTTTTCGGGGATCGCTGGTCGGCGCGGACTCAGAGTACCGTCTGAAGAAGTGTCTCGACCCGAAACGTCACCCGTTCCTTCTCTCCAGAGATGCTGCCTGTCCCGCTGAGTTACTCCAGTATTTTGTGTCTATCTTCAGTGGACTGAAGGGCCTGTTTCTGCACTGTATCTCGAAAGTCTAAAGGGCTTGTCCCGCACGGCGATTTCCTCAGCGACTGCCGGCATCGTTGACTGACGTATCAGGTTTGCGGCGAATGTTTGCGGCGCGAAGCGGCGGTGTCGCGGCGTGATGACGTATTGACGCGCTGTGTTTTATCAAACGTCGCAACATTTCTTTTGTCGCCGCTGGATTTTGAAATGTTCAAAATCTTTTGGCGACCCTGATATGATGCTGGCAGTCGCCCAATAAATTGCCAAGTGGGACAGGCCCTTGAAGTCTAAAGACTAGAGGGCATAGGTTCAAGGTGTGGGGGAAAGCTTTTCACTGTACCTCAGTACACGTGACAATAATAAACTGAATTAAGTTTGTGCAAGCCTTTTTGCACAGAGTGGTGGGTGCCTGGAATGAGCTACTAGGGGTGGTGGTGAAGGTATATATAATGGTGGCTACGAGACTTCTAAATAGGGACATGCAGGGGATGGAAGGATATTCATGTGCTGGCAGATGAGTTTTGTTTAGCTTGGCGTCAATGTGGGCTGCAGGGCCTCCCGTCTGCACAGTTCTAAGTTCATGCGTTCATGAGTCAAGGAGGAGCAGAATACGGCCATTCGGCCCATCAAGTCTACCCCGCCCTCCAACAATGGCTGATCTATCTTTTCTTCTCAACCCCATTCTCTTGCCTTCTCCCCCTAGCCCCCGACACCCGTGCTAATCAGGAATCTGTCGATCTTTGCCTTAAAAATACCCAATGATTTGACCTCCACAGCCGTCTGTGGCGATGACCTCCACAGATTCACCACCCTCTGACTGAAGAAATTCAGTCATACAGCACAGAACAGGCCCTTCGGCCCAACTTGCCCATGCTGACCAAGATGCCCCATCTACACTAGTCCCATCTGTCAATGTTTTGCACGTATCCCTCTAAACCTTCCGTATCAATGTCTCTGTCCAAATGTCTATTCAATGGTGTTATGGTTCCTGCCTCACCCAGCTCCTCTGGCAGCTTGTTCCATATACCCTTCACCCACTGTGTGCAAAGGATGTCCCTCAGATTAAACCCCCACCCACCCACATCCCCCAAGGGGAGGCGGGGGGGGGGGGGGGGGTGGAGAGGGTAAGAGGGAGGGAAAGATGGAGGGAGGGATAGGGAGCGAGAGAGGGGGGAGAGGGAGGGCGAGGGGAAGGTGGAGAGGGGGGAGAGGAAGGGGGGAGAAGAGGAGAGGGGGAGGGGGAGTGGGAAGAGAGGGAGACAGGGAGAAAGAGGGAGAGAGGAAGGGATAGGGAGTGAGGGGGAGAGGGGGGGAGGGGGAGGTGGAGAGGGGGGAGAGGAAGGGGGGAGAGTGGGAAGGGAGGGAGTGGAGGAGAGGGGGAGGGGAGGAGTGGGAAGAGAGGGAGAGAGGGAGGGAAGGATAGGGAGAGAGAGAGGGGAGAGAGGGAGGGAGGGGGAGGGGGAATGAAAGGTGGAGAGGGGGGAGAAGAGGAGAGGGAGAGGGGGAGAGAGGGAAGTGGGAGAGGGGGTGAGAGAGGGGGGAGAGGGAGGGGAGAGAGTGAGGGGGAGAGAGTGAGGGGGAGAGAGGGAGGGGGAGAGAGGGAGGGGGAGAGAGGGAGGGGGGAGAGAGGGAGGGGGGAGAGAGGGAGGGAGGGGGGGGTGAGGGAGGGGGGAGAGAGGGAGGGGGAGAGAGGGAGGGGGGAGGAGAAGAGGAGAGGGAGAGGGGGGTGATGGAAGAGTGGAGTGGGAAGAGAGGGAGAGAGGGAGGGAGGGAGGGATAGGGAGTGAGAGAGGGGAGAGAGGGAGGGAGGGAGGGGGGAGGGGGAACGAGAGGTGGAGAGGGGGGAGTAGAGGAGAGGGAGAGGGGGAGAGAGGGAAGTGGGAGAGGGAGTGAGCGACGGGGAGAGGGAGGGGGAAGGAGGGGGGAGAATGAGGGGGAGAGAGGGAGGGGGGAGGAGAAGAGGGAGGAGGGGGTGAGGGAAGAGTGGAGGAGAGAGGGAGTGAAGGAAGAGAGGAGAGTGGGAGGAGGGATGAGGGAGGAGAGAGGGGGAGAGAGGAGGCCAGCAAGCAGGCAGGGACGATAAATTATCCCAGCCACTTCTGCACATCCAACTTATCACCGGGTAGCGGACACGAGGTGATTTCTAAAATGATAACAGCCTTAATCAGGCAATCAGAAGGAGAAGATTATGCCTTGACCCGTGCCATCAATCTGCCAGCAATTTAATTTCATTTCCATTACAGGGTAATTCTGAAGATTTCCACCGCAAAATTAACACCCAATTTTCCCATTTTAATTAGTTAAATCAGAAGATGCAGCTCTCCCGGGGGACGGAGCGAGGTGGGATCAGTTAGGATGAAAATGATAACTACACGGCTGTAATTAGGACGGGTCAATGAATCCTCTCCCTGGAGTCAGGCCAGTTTAATTTCCCGTGATATTTGAGCGTCTGTCGCTAAGCTGTCTCATCGATTGATGCCGAAATTAACTTATTTTTCAATCAGGCTGCGGTTGCCCCCTGGGTCGCCTCTTGCCTGCCTCTTCTGCTGCTGAAGCGATTTTTCATCAGCGGCTGTCCTTTGACGGCGAGACGAGCTATCATGAATTACAAAAGGCCCTTGAATGGTTTTGACAAATTTGTATCCCCTTCGTCTCCCCCCTCCCCCCCCCCCCCCCCCACCCCACTCCCCCCGCCCCTCCTGCCCCTCCTCTTCACCAGCTTAACAAGGCAGCACTTAAGTCTTGTGGAGCTTTTCATTATAGAGGCATTTTAACTGGCAACACTGATTTTTTTCGCCAACCCCCCCCCACCCCCCCCACACACACAGTGTTTTGTTGGAGGTAAGGCTATTAAATCTGCCCCTGGGAGAGAGTCCTCTGAAAATTATTTATTTTCCCTGTTTAAAGATCTTAATTACAATATTTTTCAATTCTGTTGGGGATTCTTATCGCAAAGCCCCATGCGATGTTGGCATTGGTGCCTCATGGGAGAGTCATAGAATTCTCTGGAAATTCTATGGGTGGAAACAGGCCCTTCGGCCCGACTTGCCCATGCCGACCAACATGCCCCATCTGGAGAGGTCGGTGCGGCGGTCGATGGGGCCGGCTGGCCTCTGGTGGGAGAGTCCAGGACCAGAGGTCACAGCCTCGGAATTAAAGGAAGGAGATGAGGAGACATTTTTTTAGTGTGAGAGTGGTGAATCTGAGGAATTCTTTGCCACAGAAGGCTGTGGAGACCAAGCCAGTGGATATTTTTAAGGCAGAGATAGATCGGTACTTGATTACTACAGGTGTCAGAGGTTATGGGAAGAAGGCAGGGGAATGGGGTTTGGAGGGAGAGATAGATAGAAACATCGAAACATGGAAAATAGGTGCAGGAGTAGGCCATTCGGCCCTTTGAGCCAACACCGCCATTGAATATGATCATGGCTGATCATCCTAAATCAGTATCTGGCTCCTGCTTTCTCCCATATGCCTTGATTCCATTAGCCCCGAGAGCTATATCCAACTCAATAACTAGATCAGCCACGATTGAATGGCGGAGCAGATATGATGGGCCAATTGGCTTAATTCTACTCCTATCACTTATGACCTTATGATATGACGGACAAAGATGGATCGCGCGGGAGTGAAGACGCTGCTGCCGAGGGAAGGAACTATGGAGGACCCGGCGTTGGGGGACCGCCATGTGGGGGAGTGGGGAACCAATGGACCATGGAAGACTCAGCATGGGGGGATCACCATGAGGGAGGGGGTGGGGGGAGAACAAAGGGGGACCTGGCATGGATACTGTGTATACTTTGTAACTTTGGCAGTGCCCTTTATGTGTGACTGTTTGCATACCTTGGGAATTTCACTATGCCTTGTCACATGTGACAATAAAGTATTAATTCATTCATTCAATCATGCACTCGTCCCGCCTGCCTGCGTTTGGCCCATATCCCTCTAAACCTGTTCTATCCATGTCCCTGTCCCAATTTTTTTTTTGAAACCTTGTGACAGTCCCTGCCTCAACTACCTCCTTCAGGCTTCAGGGCTGCAGTGCTTCTAACAGGCCCTTCGGCCCAACCAGCGATCACCACGTATTCTAACACTACCCCCCTACACACTATGGACAATTTATTATCTGCAGAAGCCAATTAACCTACAAATCTGCACGTCTTTCACGTGTGGGAGGAAACCGGAGCACTAAGTGGTCACAGGGGGAGAACGTACAAACTCACACAGACAGCACCCGCAGTCAGGATCGGACCTGGGTCTCCGGCGCTGAAAGGCAGCAGCCCTACCCGCTGCGCCATCATGACGTGGTAGTGGGCCACAGTGCCAGTGAGAACTGAAGAGGGGCTTCGGAGCCAGACAGCATGAAAACAGGTCCTTCTTCCCAACAGGTCCATGCCCACCACGTTTTATAACTGTTCTTGGCACTATTTGGCACTTATCCCTCTGGACATTTCCGGACGGATGAGAGGGGATCTTATTGAAACATATAAGATTATTAAGGGTTTGGACAGGCTAGAGGCAGGAAACATGTTCCCGATGTTGGGGGAGTCCAGAACCAGGGGCCACAGGAATGGGTGACATTTCGGGCCGAGACTGGAGAGAAGGAATGGGTGACGTTTCGGGCTGAGACTGAGAGTCTTGGCAAAGGGAAACGTCTTCCACCCGAAACGTCACCCATTCCTTCTCTCCAGAGATGCTGCCTGACCCGCTGAGTTACTCCAGCTTTTTGTGGCTATCTTCCCTCTAGCGCTAGACCCTATTACCCTGAGATGGAAGACCGTGACCATTCTACACCTTATCTGTGCCTCTCATCATTTTGGCTCCTTTGGCCTCCTGTGCTCCAGGAAAAAATACCCAATCCTATCCATGCCCCTTCTTATAAGCCTTCTATCTACACACTTCCCATCTCAATGACATCCTTCTGCAGGGTGACCAGAACTGCACACAATGTTTCAAGTGTAGTCTCATCAACATCTTGGACAACTCAACTTGAGATATTACATGACTCAAATATCATCCGAATATTTCGATTTTATTTTGTCGGGAGGCTTCTAGCAAAAGTTTTACACAGTAACAATAGACAATAGACAATAGACAATAGGTGCAGGAGTAGGCCATTCGGCCCTTCGAGCCAGCACCGCCATTCAATGAGATCATGGCTGATCATCCCCAATCAGTACCCCGTTCCTGCCTTCTCCGCATATCCCCTGACTCCACTATTTTTAAGAGCCCTATCTAACTCTCTCTTGAAAGCATCCAGTGAACCTGCCTCCCCTGCTTCTTTGAGGCAGAGAATTCCACAGACTCACAACTCTCTGCGTGAAAAAGTGTTTCCTCATCTCCGTTGCAAATGGCTTACCCCTTATTCTTAAACTGTGGCCCCTGGTTCCGGACTCCCCCAACATCGGGAACATGTTTCCTGCCTCTAGCGTGTCCAAACCCTTAACAATCTTATATGTTTCAATGAGATCCCCTCTCATCCTTCTAAACTCCAGAGTGTACAAGCCCAGCCGCTCCATTCTCTCAGCATATGACAGTCCCGCCATCCCGGGAATTAACCTTGTAAACCTACGCTGCACTCCCTCAATAGCAAGAATGTCCTTCCTCAAATTAGGGGGCCAAAACTGCACACAATTCTCCAGGTGTGATCTCACTAGGGCTTTGTACAACAGAAGTGGTAATGAGTTTAGTTTATTGTCACGTGTACCGAGGTACAGTGAAAAGCTTTTGTTGCGTGCTATCCAGTCAGCGGGAAGCCAATACATGATTACACTCGAGCCATCCACAGTGCACAGATACATGATAATGGGAATAATGGGAATAATGTTTAGTGCAAGATAAAGTCTAGCAAAGTCCAATCAAAGATAGCCAGAGGGTCTCCAATAAGGTATATAGGAGTCCAGCACTGCTCTCTGGTTGTGGTAGGATGGTTCAGTTGCCTGATAACAGCTGGGAAGAAACTGTCCTTGAATCTGGAGGTGTGCGTTTTCACACCTTTTGCCTGATGTGAGAGGGGAGAAGAGGGAGTGGCCAGGGTGCGACTCGTCCTTGATTGTGCTGCTGGCCTTGCCGAGGCAGCGCGATGTATAAATGGAGTGAGTCGGTAGAAGGGAGGTTGGTTTGTGTGTGATGGTCTGGGCTGCGTCCACAATTCTCTGCAATTTCCTGTGGTCTTGGATGGTGCTGTTCCCAAACCAAGCTGTGATGCATCCCGATAAAATGCTTTCTAGGGTAGAAGTCATTGATAAAACGCAAGGCGGTTCACCGAGCGGTATAAAAGCAAACTTAGTGTTGGCCTTTGATGCAGAGGTGATGAAATGTTAAAAAAAACCCTGCGAGAACTGTACATAGCAGTGTTGGGGGAGCACACAGAGAACGGCAGGCACACTGTGTTGCTGTCCGCATGTAAAGCAGCGCGTACTTGCAGCGCCGACTGTGCAGAGAACGCTCCTTGCTGGCTTGTACTTCACGGCAACGGTTGTACTGGGCATGTCAACGCTTTAACCCTTGTTCATCTATCTCCCTTCCCCGTCCCTCCCTCCCTCCCTCTCTCCCGCCCTCCTCACCATCACTCCCACCCTCTTCCCCTCCCTTCTCCCCCCCGCCCCCCCAGGTGTGGTTCCAGAACCGCCGGGCCAAGTGGAGGAAGCGTGAGAAGTGCTGGGGCCGCAGCAGCGTGATGGCAGAATACGGGCTGTACGGGGCCATGGTGCGCCACTCCATCCCTCTGCCCGAGTCCATCCTCAAGTCGGCCAAGGATGGCATCATGGAATCCTGCGCTCCCTGGCTTCTCGGTAATTGCTCACCCTGTCCGGGGCACACAAGGGCGACACAGGGGGGGGGGCTACCGAGAGATTTGGTTGACGCCGCTCAGACCACAGGGCAGAAAGTGGCCGCTCGGCCCCACAAGTCCATTCTAGTTTGTTCAGGGAGGCACAGCGGTGGAGTTGCTGCCTCACAGCGCCAGAGACCCGGGTTCAATCCTGATTACGGGCGCAGTCTGTACATTCTCCCCGTGACCTGCGTGGGTTTTCCCCAGGTGCTCCGGTTTCCTCCCACACTCCAAAGGTTCACCCCAAATGGCATTCGGTAAAATTGTAAATTGTCCCTGGCGTGTAGTGTTTAGGATAGTGCAGAAACTATCCTTGTGTATTATTTACACGGGTATACTCTGTGCGACACGAAGATCTTAGGACGCATCGTTTAGAAATACCATTCCCCAACAACCTGCACCACCATTCAATGAAATTAAGGCTGAAGAGTTTCACCCAACTGGTCCAGTGGGGTTTGAAAAATCTAAGGGGTCCGGATTTTAATTTGCTTATTTATCAATAGTCAATGGTCAAATGCTGCTCTATTTGTCACGTATCTAACTGCACAGTTAAATTATTTACACATGCAGGCTACACCATGTTTTGGCTGCATTATCCATTGTTCCCAATGTTGGGCGAGTCCAGAACCAGGGGCCACAGTCTTAGAATTAGGGGGAGGTAATTTATGACTGAGGTGGGAAAAAACTTTTTCACCCAGAGAGTTGTGAATTTGTGGAATTCCCTGCCACAGAGGGCAGTGGAGGCCAAATCACTGGATGGATTTAAGAGAGAGTTAGATAGAGCTTTAGGGGCTGGTGGAGTCAAGGGATATGGGGAGAAGGCAGGCACGGGTTATTGATAGGGGACGATCAGCCATGATCACAATGAATGGCGGTGCTGGCTCGAAGGGCCGAATGGCCTCCTCCTGCACCTATTGTCTATGTTTCTCTGTTTCTATTCCAAAGTCCAGAGTCCGGTCGGCTCGATGTACTGGAGCAGTTCTCGCGAACTGACGTTGCCCCCCCCCCTCGACCGGCCATCTTGTGCCCCATGGGCCTCCTCCCACAGCCGGCCTTGAATGCGCTGGAGGCATTACCCCAATTCACCCTCCTACTGGCCCTCCTCGCTCCTCGCCTCCGACGTCCCCAGCTCCCTCCCGATTACTCCGACCGGCGAGCCTTCGGGCAGGTTCCCGTCCCATCGACCAACAGGCCTGTTCGGGTGAAGGGGGGCAGAGTCAAGGGACTTTTAAGGTGGACAAAAGTGCTGGGGGAACTCAGCGGTTGCAGCAGCATCTAAGGAGCGAAGGAAATAGGAAACGTTTCGAGTCGAAAACCCTTCTTCAGGAAGTTTAAAGGTGCTTTACTTGGCAGTACATGATTTGCCGAATCTGGATGGAAAAGCTATGCAGTCTCAACTCTGAACCTCCACAGCTCTATGTGAGAATCCTTCCCTGTCCCCCCTCCTAATACCTTCACCATTCTGTACTTCAGTGAGTTGTGAGTCTGTGGAATTCTCGGCCACAGAAAGCAGTGGAGGCCAGCTCACTGGGTGATTTCAATAGAAAGTTAGATTTAGCTCTTAGGGCTAACGGAATGAAAGGATATGGGGAGAAAGCAGGAAAGGGGTACTGATTCTGGATGATCAGCCATGACCATATTGAATGGTGGTGCTGGCTCGAAGGGTCGAATGGCCTACTCCTGCGCCTATTGTCTATGTTACTATGACAACATTTGGGCAGTGGGCAGGTGCTATAGACCTGCATGGGAAGGTAGACGCTCCCGCCCCCACGAGTCTCGGACAGATGGGGCTCGTCAGCCTGGGAAGGCAGTCCGTCTGGGAGAGAGAAAACTCTGATTTAAAACCTCCACTGCCTTGTGGCCATTTCCAGTCATGGAAAAGGCTCCAGGAGTAAACCTCAAGAAAATCCCGAGTCGGAGCCCCTAAGGCAGTTCGCTGTTGTCTACAACCTCGCTCCGGCAGCTCCTGCGACAGCGCTGCTGCCAAACCGTAACGGCCCTGCTGTTCCTTTGGATCGATCAGCGACGTGGAGAGGGGGGACGTGCTGCATGGGCAACAGCCTGTCCTCCATATGACATCGCCCAGGCTTGCACCCGACCAGGATGCATCACCCATGGTCAGTCATGACCGAGGGGGGCTTACTAATGACGACGCGTTGCGTTTACAATTGTCAAATGCAAACCCACAAATATTGTACATCGTCCAAAACAGTCCGTCTTTCATATTGCTACCTTTCACTCATGCCCAACAACCTCTCACTGCCTGTCCTGCAGAACACTCATTTGACTGTATTAGAGTTATAACCATATAACCATATAACAATTACAGCACGGAAACAGGCCTTCTCGGCCCTCCCAGTCCGTGCTGACCATTTATTTTCCCCTAGTCCCATCTACCTGCACTCAGACCATACCCCTCCATTCCCTTCCCGTCCATATACCTATCCACTTTACTTTTAAATGTTACAATCGATCCTGCCTCCCCCACTTCAGCTGGAAGATCATTCCACACAGCCACCACTCTCTGAGTAAAGAAGTTCCCCCTCATGTTACCCCTAAACTTCTGTCCCTTAATTCTCATGTCATGCCATCTTGTTTGAATCTTCCCTACCCTCAATGGGAAAAGCTTATCCAAGTCAACTCTGTTTATCCCTTTCATAATTTTAAAGACCTCAATCAAGCCCCCCCTTAACCTTCTGCGCTCCAAAGAATAAAGACCTAACTTGTTCAACCTTTCTCTGTAACTTAGTTGCTGGAACCCAGGCAACATTGTTACCAGAACATCAGAGACATTAAACATGCGGGTTTATCATTTTCAGTGTGAACTGTCAACAGCATTCCCAGTCTGAGCTTCCCAATGATTCAGGATGTTCATAATTTGGGAGAAGGATATTCTATGCAGTAGACATCATCTACGTAGACTTTGACCAGACCTTTGACATGATAGGCTGGTTTAGTTTAGTTTGGAGATACAGCGCGGAAACAGGCCCTTCGGCCCACTGAGCCCGTTCCGACCAGCGATCCCCGTACACTAACACTAGGGACAATTTACAATCTTTACTGAAGCCAATTAACCTACAAACCTGACGTCTTTGGAGTGTGGGAGGAAACCGGAGCACCCGGAGAAAACCCACGTGGAGAATGTACAAACTCTGTACAGGCGCACCCGTAGTCAGGAGCGAACCCGGATCTCTGGCATAATAAGGCAGCAACTCCACCGCTGCGCCACCGTGCCGCACTGGGTCTGGAAGATTAACTCACGTGGGACTGAGCCAACTGGTTGCAAAATTGACTTTAAGGTAGGAACCAGGGGTTGCTGGTATAGCAACATAGAAACATAGACATAGAAACATAGAAATTAGTAGGCCATTCGGCCCTTCAAACCTGCACCACCATTCAATATGATCATGGCTGATCATCCAACTCAGTATCCCGTACCTGCCTTTTCTCCATACCCTCTGACCGCCTTAGCCACAAGGGCCACATCTAACTCCCTCTTAAATATAGCCAATGAACTGGCCTCAACTACCCTCTGTGGCAGAGAGTTCCAGAGACCCACCACTCTCTGTGTGAAAAAGTCCTTCTCATCTCGGTCCTAAAGGATTTCCCCCTTATCCTTATGCTGTGACCCCTTGTCCTGGACCTCCCCAACATCGGGAACAATCTTCCTGCATCTAGCCTGTCCAACCCCTTAAGAATGTTGTAAGTTTCTATAAGATCCCCTCTCAATCTCCTAAATTCTAGAGAGTATAAACCAAGTCTATCCAGTCTTTCTTCATAAGACAGTCCTGACATCCCAGGTATCAGTCTGGTGAACCTTCTCTGCACTCCCTCTCTGGCAATAATGTCCTTCCTCAGATTTGGAGACCAGAACTGTATGCAATACTCCAGGTGTGGTCTCACCAAGACCCTAAACAACTGAAGTAGAACCTCCCTGCTCCTATACTCAAATCCTTTTGCTATGAATGCTAACATACCATTTGCTTTCTTCACTGCCTGCTGCACCTGCATGCCTACTTTCAATGACTGGTGTTCCATGACACCCAGGTCACGCTGCATCTCCCCTTTTCCTAATCGGCCACCATTTAGAAAAGGACATAGAAAAGGTATAGAAAAGGACACACAAGGCTGGAGTAACTTAGCATCTCTGGAGAACATGGATAGGGGACTATGGGTTGAATGGCAGGAGAATGGGGTTAGGATGGAGGGATACTGTAGATCAGCAATGATTGAATGGCAGATGGGCCGAATGGCCTAATTCTGCTCCAATCACTTAAGAGTCAAGGGAGTCTTATTGTCATAGAAACATAGATACATAGAAAAATAGGTGCAGGAGTAGGCCATTCGGCCCTTCGAGGCTGCACCGCCATTCAATGTGATCATGGCTGATCATCCCAGATAGGTCACGTGTCCCAGATAGGACAATGGGATTCTTGCTTGCTGCAGCACGACAGGATATGTAAACATAATACAGAACAGGAGATAAAAGTTCAGTGTGTCCATATACCATAGACCATATATATATATGCACTATAAATATGGACACAGATAAAGTGCAATAGGCTCATGAACTTATGAACAAGATGTTAGTTAGGTTACATTTGCAGTACTGTGTCTTGTGTTTTTCCCGGTGTAGGAAGGGTTTTATTAAACTGGGACGGGTGAGAGAGGGTTGATGAGGATGTTAGTGGGTCTGGAGGGATTGGGCTGGAGGGTTAAGGCGAGGCTGGATACGCTGGGTCTTTTCTCCATGGAGCGTGGGAGGCAGAGGGGGGACCCTGGTGGAGGTTTATAAAATCATGAGCGGCGTAGACAACGTGAATAGCCACTGTCTTTACCCCAGGGTAGAGTGGTCTAAAGTGGAGCAGCCAAACACTTTGACTCCCCAATCCCATTCCCAAAGTCTGAAGAAGGGTGTCGACCCGAAACATCTGGAATGACCACAGTGAATGGCGGTGCTGGCTTGAAGGGCCGAATGGCCTCCTCTTGCACCTATTTTCCATGTCTATGTTTCCATCACCCATTCCTTCTCTCCAGAGATGCTTCCTGTCCCGCAGAGTTGCTCCAGCATTTTTTGTCAATCTCCCAAACAAACCTTTCTGTCCTGGGCTCCCCCACTCTCAGCGTGCGGTCACATGCGAATTGGAGGACCAGCACCTTATATTTCGCCTGGGCAGCTTGCAACCCAGCCGTATGAATATTGATTTCTGTAATTTCAAGTAACCCTTGCTTTCCCTCTTTCACCGTCGCTCCCCCACCTTAGTCGTCCTGCTAGTGTCACTGTTCGCATCCCTTCGCAATCACATCTTCCACAGCCAACAATGGACCATTGTGGACTCTGCCTTTCCTTGGCCATCGGTGCCGGCTCTGATTTATTCTGTACCTTTTCATACCTCAAGTTTCCCTCTCCCCTGACTCTCAGCCTGAAGGAGGGTCTTGACCCGAAACGTCGCCTATTCCTTTTCTCCTTTTCTCCAGAGATGCTGCCTGACCCTACTCTAGCTTTTGGTGTCCTTCTTTAGAGATTTAAAAGTAGGTGGCGTAGGTTTAAGCTGAGAGGAAAAAGATTTAAAAGGGCAATTGTTTTCACACAGGGTAGTGGGTACATGGAACAAGGTGGCTGAGGAAGTGGTAGAAGCAGGTCCAATTGCAACATTTAAAGAACATTTGGACAGGTACATGGACAGGAACGATTTGGAGGGATATGGACTAGGAGGTAGGCAGGTACTCAGTCAAGCAACTTGGTCAGCATGGATGAGTTGGGCCAAAGGGCCTCTTTTGGTGCTGGATAGTTAGTTTAGTTTAATTTATTGCGAGGTACAGTGGTACGTGCTAACCAGTCAATGGAAGGATAATGCATGATTACAATCGAGCTGCCCACGGCGTACATATACATGATAAAGGGAATAACGTGAATGCCGTTTAGTGCAAAAAAACGTCCACTAAAGTCCGATCAAAGGTAGTCCGAGGCTCTCCATCTAATGAGATAGATTGTAGTTCAGGACCGCTCTCTGGTTGTTGATAGGGCGGTTCAGTTGCCTGATAACATCTGGGAAGAAACTGTCCCTGAATCTGGAGGTGTGCGTTTTCACACTTCTGTACCTATTGCCCGATGGGAGAGGGGAGAGGCCGGGATGCGACTTGTCCTTGATTGTGCTTCCGGCCTTGCCGAGGCAGCGTGAGGTGTAGATGGAGTCAATGGAAGGGGAGGCTGTTCTTGAATTTCCAGTTCAATGGCTCCAGGTCTGGGTGCGACCCTGTCTTTGTTCTCAAGCGAAAGCTTCGTGTGAATGAGCTGACCTGACCTGTCGTGTCTATGTTGAATGTTGAACCTGGCGCCCAGGTTCCTGCTACAGTTTAATCTTGGCATCTTTCTTTGCTTACCGTTTTTCAGTTCAAGATGGCTTACCAATGACCAGGCGATTTTCTAAAACCGAGTACCAACAATTCTTTCTAGGAATGCACAAAAAGTCCCTGGAGGCATCTGAAGTGGTGAGGAAAGTGGAGACAGAACACAGCCATCAGGCCGGCCCGGAGGAGGAGCAGCAGGAAGACAAGAGCAAGGATTCCAAGGGAGCCATTTCTAAGGAGGAGCTGAGGGAGAGCAGCATAGCCACCCTCCGGGCAAAAGCACAGGAGCACAGTGCAAAAGTGTTAGGGACAGTTTGCAGTGACACGGACGCCAAGATGGCGCAGGAGGAGAAGCCCGCGGAGACGAAGAGTGAGCAGTCAAAAGCAACGCAAGACGAGATCTCCACTGAAAAGTTCTAAACTTTATATACAGACTATTAGCTCTTTATATATCTCCGCAGTCTTTTATGATGCTGTGACCCCCTCCCAAAGACTGTTTGATGGTGACAAAGGCTACTCAAGATTGCTTTTGGTTTAAAGTGCAGGTTTCCCCCTCTGTTTTATTTTTTCCTGACGTTATTCTTGGCAGACGTGTCTTTCTTAAACAATTTGTTGTCTGTTGACTTGTAATCTATAATGTCTCGTTGGGTGAAAGGCCAACTTGAAACCCTGGTGGCTTTTGGTAGGTTTAATTTCCAATTTATCTCCACGTGTTTTCAAAATTCCCTCCTGGTTTTCAACATTCTTGACTTAGTTGCCACATCCTTGTGTGACCAATGACCATATGGTAGAACAATCTCAAAGAGGGCACCTTATGAATAAAATATAAACACAGTAGGCCCATTCAGCCCAGTGCACTCATCAATGTTCTTGAGTTGGTCCAACTCCCTATGTTTCTCTATATCCTTATCTCCTACACAAAGACCAGTTTGCCCCATGGAGTCTATGCTGGCACATTACTGCAAACCCTTCCCCATCTCCAGCCCCCACCCCCCTGCTAATTTTCCTTCAAACTTGTTATTTTGCAAATCTGACCAAGTTTTTCTCAGTGTTCCTCCTGCCATTGTGCAAATTAACATTCAAATCAGGAATGGCCAACCTTGTTATCAGGCTGAGTGTCTTCACGTATTCTAGTTCTGCAGGGACTTGTATAACAGTGGCCATCTTGGATTTGACCCAGTGGGCCACCGTTGCCCTGGTAACAGTAGCAGATGGAATGGTTAGGCCCATCACAGAGCAATGCAGACAGTGCGGGGATTAGCTTCGAGGCCCAAGAGATTTGAATCTCTCTTACAGGCACTGGGCCTGTACTCTCTGGAGTTTAGAAGGATGAGGGGGACCTCATTGAAACTTACCGAACAGTGAAAAGCCTGGATAGAGTGGATGCGGAGAAGATGTTTCCACTAGTGGGAGAGTCTAGGAGCAAAAGGCACGGCCTCAGAATAAAATGACGTACATTTAGAAAGAAAGTGAGGAGGAATTTCTTTAGTAAGAGGGTGGTCAATCAGTGGAATCCATTACTATAGATGGCTGTGGAGGCCAAGTCATTGGGTATTTTTAAGGCAGAGATTGAGAGATTCTTGATTAGTACGGGTGTCAAAGATTATGGGGAGGAGGCAAGAAAATGGGTTTAAGAGGGAAAGATACATCAGCCATGATTGAATGGCGGAGTTGACTCAATGGGCTGAATGGCCTAATTCTGCTCCTATGAATTATGAACTTATAATTTAAAGGAGTGGTTTCTTGATCTTCTCCTCGGGGAAACAAACACTCGGTGACCGAGTTACTCTCTATGGTGTGAAGAGTGAGATGTTATCGGCGCCACCAAGCTGATGATACTTCCAAAGGGTAGTTCTGCAGGACTTAACAGTTCTCTGGAACCTTTAGACTTTAGAGATAAAGCGCAGAAACAGGCCCTTCGGCCCACCGAGTCCGCTCAGACCAGCGATCACTCCGTGTGCTGGCACCATCCTGCGCGGCAGGAACACAATTTACCTACAAACCTGCACGTCTTTGGAGTGTGGGAGGAAGCCAGAGCACCCGGAGAAAACCCACGTGGTCACGTGGAGAACGTACAAACTCCGCACAGACAGCACCCTTAGTCAGGATTGAACCTGGGTCTCTGGCGCTGTAAGGCAGCGACTCTACCCGCTGTGCCACCATGCTGCCCCATTGTGAGCCTGGCACTCTGTGCTTGATGAAGATATCTGGCATGGGCCCAACCTGTAATCAGAATAATTTATACGCCATCCACACCCCCCCAATTAGGTGATTGCCTGTAAATCACAACCAGGTAACCATAATTCTATTTGGATACCATCTCCTTAATTCCCAAGTGGTTACTGAAGAAGGGTCTCGACCCGAAACGTCACCCGTTCCTTCTCTCCGGAGATGCTGCCTGTCCCCGCTGAGCTACTCCAGCATTTTGTCTCGATCCCAGGTACACGTTATTGTATATCTAACTCATCTGAACCCTTGATCAGAATCCAGCCTGTAACTCCCACCAGGTGATCCATTACTTTATATATAAACCATTGAACACCTAGACTGGATTTTAGCTGTTATTGACTCCATGTATAAACTATGTTTGCTGGTCACGATCCTTGGCTTCACGTGTTCTCTGTTCTCTGAGCACTATAACATTCTGAGCATACAATACGCAAAATTGGCGATGGCCAAAATAAGTCGGCTAACGCAGGTGAAGATATTATTTCCCAAAAGGTCCATTTCTAACTCTGTGTCATTTGGGATTGGTGTTGATCAGTTAATGAGTTAAGAGGTGCAGAATTAGCCCATTTGGCCCATCAAGTCTACTACGCCATTCAATGATGGCTGATCTATCGTTCCCTCTCAACCCCATTCTCCTGCCTTCTCCCCAAAACTGCTGACAAGAAACCATCAATATCCATCTTAAAAATATCCATTGACTTGGCCTCCACAGGCTTCTATGGCAATGAATTGCACAGATTCACCACCCTCTAACTAGTGAAATTCCTCCTCATCTCCTTTCTCAAGGTGCATCCTTTTATTCTGAGGCTATGGCATCTGGTCCTAGACTCTCCCACTAGCGGAAGCCTCCTCTCCACATCCACTCTATCCAGGTCTTTCAATATTCGGTAAGTTTCAATGGTATATGAAACGCCTAACCCTAGCTGGTGGCCATTGATTCCTGGAAGGAAACTCTGATCCAAGGGGGCTCTTTACCCTCTGTCCTTCCAGGAAGGGTTGGAATCTTTGTTAAGGGCTTGGACATGCTAGAGGCAGGAAATATGTTCCCGATGTTGGGGGAGTCCAGAACCAGGGGCCACAGTTTAACAATAAGGAGTAAGCCATTTAGAACAGAGATGAGGAAACACTTTTTCTCACAGAGAATGGTGAGTCTGTGGAATTCTCTGCCTCAGAGGGTGGTGGAGGCTGGTTCTCTGGATGCTTTCAAGAGAGAGCTAGATAGGGCTCTTAAAAATAGCGGAGTCAGGCGATATGGGGAGAAGGAAGGAACGGGGTACTGATGGGGGTGATCAGCCATGATCACATTGAATGTCGGTGCTGGCTCGAAGGGCCGAATGGCCTACTCCTGCACCTATTGCCTATTGTCTATTGAATGGGATGGTCACCAACATTGACCCACAGCCATAGACTCCCCCTAGTGGGATCACTTTGCAATTACGTGAGAAGATGGGGTTGTGGAAGTGGGCAAGACCTAGCATGTCTGGCACTCCTGCATAGACTGTTCTGAATCCTCATGAGTTGCGGTTAATTAAATTGTCTGGATAGACACAAAATGCTGGAGTAACTCAGTGGGCCAGGCAGCATCTCTGGGGAAATGTGTGGGAGGGAACTGCAGAAGGACTGGAGTCTGAAGAAGGGTCCCGACCTGAAACATCACCCATTCCTTACCTCCAGAGATGCTGCCTGTCCCACTGAGTTATTCCAGCTTTTTGCGCCTTGCGTCTCAAAAGAAAATGGATAGATTACGTTTCGGGTCGAGACCCTTCTTAAGACCTGACCCGAAATGTCACCTGTCCATTTTCCCCTGCGATGCTGCCTGAACCGCTGAGTTACTCCAGCACTTTGCGTCTACCTTTGATATAAATCAGCATCTGCAGTTCCTTTTGATTACATTATGAATTGGCTGGGTTAGATGTGGTCTTTGAGTTTGTAGTCAGCGATTGGTTTGGGTCAGACTTAGTCCCTGAGCTTTAGTTGACAAGTTGTCTGGGTCAGATTCAGTTCATGAATTGCCGTTATTCAGTTATCCATGCCACAATTGGCTTGCGAGCTATAGCTGATGAATAGCCTGGGGCAGACTAGGTCATAGAGTCACACAGGACAGTGTTGGTGTGCGGGGACCGCTGGTCGGTGCGAACACGGTGGGCCCAAGCACCTGTTTCCCCTCTATATCTCTAAAAACTAAAGCACAGAAACAGGCCCTTCGGCCCAATTGGCCCATGCCAACCAAGATGCCCCATCTACACCAGTCCCACCTGCCCGTGTTTGGCCCATATCCCTCAATATACTGTACCTGACCAAGGGTCATTTGGTTATTGAGAGGTCAGACCCGGTTCATGCATTGTGGTCACCGAGTTGTCCTGGTTGGAGTTAGTTCATAGGTTATAGGAGCAGATTCATTCTATTCCGCCATTCAGTCATGGCTGATCTATCGTTCCTCCTCACCCCCATTCTCCCGTCTTCTCTTCATAACTCCTAACACCCGTACTAATCAAGAATTTCCACCTTAAAAATGTCCATCGGCTTGGGCTCCACACCCCTCTGTGGCAATGAATTCCACAGATTCACGACCCTCTGACTGAAGAAATTCCTCCTCATCTCCTTTCTAAAGGTACGTCCTTTTGTTTTGAGACAATAGCTAGTTGCTGAGAAGATTGTTTACTATCTACCCAAGTCCACAGGTTCACACGCTATAGGAGATGAATTAGGCCATTCGGCCCGTCGAGTCTACTCCGCCATTCAATCATGGCTGATCTTTGCCTCCTAATCCCATGACACCCGTTTTAATCAAGAATATGTCTATCTCTGCCTAATCTCTAATCCAATCTTCCTCCATGTGGGAGATGGCTCCATCCACTGGACTATTTTCCCCTTGATGTCCATTGACCAGTTTCACTGGGTCTTGATGATGCCACACTTGGTCAAATACTGCTCTGATAATCAGAGCAGATTTAGACGTGAAAGATACAGCGTGGAAACCGGCCCTTCGGCCACTGCGCCCGAGCTGACCACCGATCTCCCCATACGCTAACACTATCCTACACACTAAGGGTAACTTTACAAGTTTACTGAAGCCAATTAACCCACAAACCTTGTCATTGGAGCGTGGGAGGAAACCGGAGAAAACCCAAGTGGTGACGGGGAGAACATGAAAACTCCATTCAGACAGCACCTGTAGTCAGGAATGAACCAGGGGATCTGGCGCTGTAAGGCAGCAACTCTACCACTGAGCCGCCAAATCTTGTGCGATTAAATGAGAATCACCCACAAAGTATCCCGATCTGCATTTAGACCCTGCCCTCGTTTAGGCACTGGTATTAAAAAAATCTAGAAGGCCCAAGCAGAATGTTTTCCACCATGGCTAACACATTTGACTCAGACATTACCACGTGTGGAGGAGACACACATTCATGTGTAGGAAGGAACTGCAGATGCTGGTTTAAACCAAAGTTTTACACACATACCTGATTTAAACCTGGTTTCACACACACACATCATCGGCTACCCACTAACAATGAGAAGCCACTTCCAATCTTCCTACACATCAACTAGAAATGATAGCTGTTTAAGATCAGCTCCCAGTCAGGGCAAATAAACCTAACTCACCGTGCAAGATATTCACAGAGTAGTAATAATTTAATCATTGCACAAGGTGATTAGAGTCCAGAGTGGTACATTGCGGAAACAGGCCCTTCGGCCCACACCGGCCAACACCACACCTTTAGGAAGGACATTCCTGCTATTGAGGGAGCGCAGCGTAGGTTCACGAGGTTAATTCCCGGGATGGCAGGGCTGTCGTATGTTGATAGAATGGAGCGGCTAGGCTTGTATGCTCTGGAATTTAGAAGGATGAGAGGGGATCCTATTGAAACATTGAAGATTATTAAGGGTTTGGACATGCTAGAGGCAGGAAACATGTTCCCGATGTTGGGTGAGTCCAGAATCAGGGGCCACAGTTTAAGAATAAGGGGTAGACCATTTAGAACGGAGATGAGGAAATACTTTTTCACCCAGAGAGTTTTGAGTCTGTGGAATTCTCTGCCTCAGAAGGCAGTGGAGGCCAATTCTCTGAATGCTTTCAAGAGAGAGTTTGATAGAGCTCTTAAAGATAGTGGAGTCAGGGGATATGGGGAGAAGGCAGGAACGGGGTACTGAATGTGGATGGTCAGCCATGATCACAGTGAATGGCGTTGCTGGCTCGAAGGGCCGAATGGCCTACTCCTGCACCCGTTGTCTATTGTCTATTGTCTATTGGCCCAAACCGGCCAACACATCGCAGCTACAGTAGTCCCACTTGCCTGCGTTTGGTCCATATCCCTCCAAACCTGTTCTATCCATGTACCTGTCTAACTGTTTCTTAAACATTGGGATAGTCCCTTCCACAACTACCTCCTCTGGCAGCTTGTTCCATACACCCACCTCCACTTGAACAAATCTATGGGGCATATAAACCCATCTTACCGTGCAAGATATTCACAGAGTAGTAATAATTCTAATCATTGCCCAAGATGGCACATATTGATCAGCGCCCATGGCATCTTTATTTCTTCTCCTTTACCATCCTGTCTGGTGTCCCTTCCCTGGGAACTATTACACGGGCAGGATATCTTAGGCTAACTTGCCAAAGATGATATGGACCAGTCACTGGCTTCACCTCTCGGCATGTACAACTGGCCAGATGTTCTGGCAGGTGAGGGGTGGAGAATGTGATGCCCTTTATCCCAAACCCATCCCCTCTGCTTCTCAAACCTCTGCTATCTTCAAGGGTTTCCTATTGCAAGACATAGGAGCAGAATTAGGCCACTTGCTCCATCGACTTTGCTCCGCCATTTAATCATGGCTGAACTATCCGTCCCTGTCAACCCCATTCTCCTGCCTTCTCCCCATAACCTTTGATGCCCGTACTAATCAAGAGCGTATCACTGTCACTCACTGTATGTCATGTTGGTACTTGTGGGCGGAGCACCAAGGCAAATTCCTTGTATGTGAATCCTTGGCCAATAAACTTAAATTTACTTACTTATAACCTACTTATAACCTCATCAATCATGGCTTTAAAAGTACCCAAAGACTTGGCCTCCACTGCCGTCTGTGGCAATGAATTGCACAGACTCATCACCTTCTGGCTAAAGAGATTCCTCCTCATCTCTTTTCCAAAGCCACGTCCTTTTATTCTGCGGATGTGTCCTCTGGTCCTAGACTCTCCCACCAGTGGAAACCTTAACTCCACATCCACTCTATCTAAGCCCTAATATTATGCGGAGAGTTTCAATGAGTTCTACCCCTCACGCCCTTCTAAACTCCTCTAAACGTGGTCTGATCTATCTATGCTTCCCTTCATTTTGTATCCCTCTCTCAGATCCCCTCTCCCCTCAGCTTAATCTGCCGGAAGGAAATCAAAGTCTGCATTTAGCGATCTCTCCTCGTAACTCCTCCCCAGGGCAAAACCGCAGGGGATAGCGTCCGGGGAAGGGATAAGAGGTTTAGAAGGGATCTGAGGAAGAACTTTGTCATCCAGAAGGTGTTTGGACGATGGACTATATTGTCGGAGGATGTTGGTGGAGCCAGATACTCTTGTTTAAGAACTATGCAGATGAGCTCTTGACTTTGCTAGGTGGAGTGGGCTATGGCCCTAATATTGGAGGAGCCACGCTGGAGGTGCCCAACCCGGCCATTGCAACAGGCGTTAGTTTGATTCATAAAGAGTATAATTCATAAGTTCTAAGAGCAGAATTAGGCCATTCAGCCCATCAAATCTACTCCGCCATTCAATCATGGCTGATCCATCTTTCCCTCTCAACCCCATTCTCCTGCCTTCGCCCCATAACCCTTGATACCCGCACTATTCAAGAATCTGTCAAACTAGGTGAGTGGGCAAATGCATGGCAGATGCAGTATAATGTGGATAAATGTGAGGTTATCCACTTTGGTGGCACGAACAGGAAAGTAGACTATAATCTGAATGGTGGCTGATTAAGAAAAGGGGAGATGCAACGAAACCTGGTTGTCATGGTACACCAGTCATTGAAAGTAGGCATGCAGGTGCAGCAGGCAGTGAAGAAAGCGAATGGTGTGTTAGCATTCATAGCAAAAGGATTTGAGTATAGGAGCAGGGAGGTTCCACTGCAGTTGTACAGGGCCTTGGTGAGACCACACCTGGAGTATTGCGTACAGTTTTGGTCTCCTAATCTGAGAAAATACATTCTGATACCCCAGACTGATTCTTGGGATTCCTGGGAAATACACCAGACTTATTCCTGGGATGGCAGGACTTTCATATGAAGAAAGACTGGATAGACTCAACTTGTACTCGCTAGAATTTAGAAGATTGTGGGGGATCTTATAGAAACTTACAAAATTCTTAAGGGGTTGGACAGGCTAGATGCAGGAAGATTGTTCCCGATGTTGGGGAAGTCCAGGGCAAGGGGTTACAGTTTAAGGATAAGGGGGAAGCCTTTTAGGACCGAGATGAGAAACATTTTTTTCAAACAGAGAGTGGTAAATCTGTGGAATTCTCTGCCACAGAAAGTAGTTGAGGCCAGTTCATTGGCTATATTTAAGAGGGAGTTAGATGTGGCCCCTGTGGCTAAAGGGGATCAGGGGGTATGGAGAGAAGGCAGGTACGGGATACTGAGTTGGATGATCAGTCATGATCATATTGAATGGCGGTGCAGGCTCGAAGGGCCGAATGGCCTACTCCTGCACCTATTTTCTATGTTTCCGAGTCAATAAGTTTTCATCGATTCTGATAAAAGGTTGCTGAACTGAAATGCAAAGTCTAGTTCGGTTTGGAGATACAACATTGAAACAGGCCCTTCGGCCCACTCAATCCATGCTGACCATCGATTACCCGTTCGTAGACACAAAACACTGGAGTAACTCAGCGGGACAGGCAGCATCTCTGAAGAGAAGGAATGGGTGACGTTTCGGGTCGAGACCCTTCTTCAGAAGATCGCCCGTTCATGCTATGTTATCCCACATTTCTCATCCACTTCCGACACACCAGGGGAAATTTTACACAGCCCATTTAATCTGCAACTCCACACGTCTTTGAGATGTGGGAGTAACCGGCGCACCTGCCGGCAATCCACATGATCACAGGGAGAACGTGCAAACTCTGCACAGACAGCACCCGAGGTCAGGATCGAGCCTGGGTCTCTGGCGCTGAGAGGCAACAGCTCTACCTGCTGCGCCACCGTGCCGCCCACTGATGGTGCCTGACCCGCTGAGTGTCTCCAGGATTTTTCGTTTTTATATCAGATTTCTAGCACCAATATTTGTTATTGTTTAAGCACAACTGATCATGGCAAATGTATGGCTAAACTTACCAGCAGTATAGTTACGTTTAGAGATATTGCACAGAAATGACCATTGACCAGCTTTGCCAGGACTTGATGATGCTACACTTGGTCAAACGCTGCCCTGATGATTCGAGCGGATTCAGACTTTAGACCAGAGATACACAGCGTGGAACCCATGCCCTTCGGCCCACCGAGTCCGCGCCGACCAGCGATCCCCGCACATTAACACTATCCTACACACACTGGGGACTATTGTACAATTTTACCGAAGCCAATGAACCTGCACGTCTTTGGAGTGTGGGAGGAAACCGGAGCACCTGGAGAAAACCCACGCAGGTCACCGGGGAAAACGTGCAAACTCTGCACAGACAGCAACTCAAGATGCAGGATCAAACCTTCTTATTGACCCATACCCCGACTACAACCTATCAAATCGCACCAGGTTACAGAGATTGCCCGCTAGATGTACACTGATCCTACTGTGGAAAGGTAAATCTTGCCCATTCGTGTTAATCACTGAACTTAGTGTTTCATCACTGAAAGTCAACTCTGTTGAGCTGAACATAAACTAATATTGGTGTCGTGTTATGCCCATTAAAAGTTTAATTATTGTTGGAGATTTTCTGTCTCTTTTTCTTTCTAAATCCAACCTGTTTTTTGACTCCCTTTACTCCTGCTAACTGTTTCTGTGTCGGATTTGTCATTGAGTTCACCTGATCTACCTACACTTCCTTCACAGTTATGAGCAGTTGGGCTCATAGTCCTTCCGTTTGGGATGTGGGAGGAGACCAGAGCGCCCAGAGGAAACCCACGCGGTCACAGGGAGAACGTGCAAACTCGTCAGCAAAATGCCCATTGACTCCGACCTAGAGGGGAATAAATAAAACGCCGGGATAGAGTAGATGTGGAGAGGATGTTTCCAATAGTGGGAGAGTCTAGGACCAGTGTGCACAGCCTCAGAATTAAAGGACGTTCCTTTAGGAAGGAGATTAGGAGGGTGGTGAATCTGTGGAAATCATTGCCACAGACAGCTGTGGACGTCAAGTCAATGGGTATTTTTAAGGCAAAGATAGTTTCTTGATTAGTACGGGTGTCAGGGGTTACGGGGGGTGGAAGGCAGGTGAATGGTGTTGAGGGGGAGAGATAGATCAGCCTTGATTGAATGGTGAAGTAGACTTGATGGGCCGAATGTCCAAATCCTGCTCCTAGAACCTACGAACCTCCCCACGAGTTAGAGAATGCTTCAATCGGAATCGTTTTGATGGAGAAGCTGATACATTGAGCGCAGTTGTGGAGGTCACAAAAGTGCTGGACGAACTCAAAGAGTCGGGCAACATCTGTGGAGGAAATAGACAGATGACTTTACAGACCGGGACCTAACTTCAGACTGATCAAAATCCAGACTGGCCATCAGTCTGAAGCACGGTCCCATATTTGAAAAGTCGCGTCCATTCCCTCCACAGATCCCTTGGAGGTTGACAGATTCTTCATTAGTACGGGTGTCGGGGGGTGTGGGGAGAAGGCAGGGGAATGGGGCTGAGAGGGAGAGATAGATCAGCCATGATTAAATGGTGGAGCTGGCATGATGGGCCAAATGGTGTAATGCAGCTCCTATCATTTATGAATTTTTGCTGACCCGTTAAATTCCTCCAGCACTTTGTGTGTTTTTTTAAATATTCCAACATCTGCAGTTCCTTGTGTGTCTGAGTATAGTTGTGGATCTGATCTATGAGGATATTGTGTTTTCACTTTGAGACTCCGGGCAGAGGTGACTGAACTGATGTTTAAGAAAGAACTGCAGATGCTGGAAAATATATCGGATTATATATTTCTCTGACGGACAAACGTAATGATGTCAATGACATACATTTTGTTTTTGCCTCCGTGGGTCAAATTCAGGAACGCGTGAGATATTTGGCCAGGTGCATGGACAGGACAGGTTTGGAGGTCTATGGGCCAAACGCGCGCATGTGGGACTAGTGTAGGAGGGGCAGCTGGGTTGGCACGGGCAAGTTGGGCCGAAGGGCCTGTTTCAGCGCTGTATGACTTTGTGAAACGTGAGCGGCAGTTTGAAGCGTTGAAACACTGACCTTGATCTTGGAGGCCTGGGTCTTTGCACATGTGATGCTGGGGTACTGGAGACTTTGGATGTCTGCGGCCCAGTCTGTCAGCTTCCGGCATGAATTGGTCGATGCTTGTAATGGGCTTGAGTGAAGATGGGATGGACTGATTGTGTGTGAATGAGATAGATCTGAGCACGAGGAGTTAGCGATCTCCAGACTCCACAGGCATGCCAATAACGAGTGGCATCACTGAGGCACCTCAGGTCCTCCCTCAACCCCCCAAACATGCTCATCATTCCCCCTCTCACTGTCCCGTGCTCATATAATGAACCGAATTAGACCCGGAGAGTACAGTATATCCTTGTTTTAAAGGACGTCTTTATAACGGATATTGGATATAGTGGACAGACCTACCAACGGCTGCCTGCACCACCCCTGGCACTCACCGCCTCCCCGGCTACTTCCAGTCCATGCCTACCACCACCCCCTACCACCATTCTCACCCCCATCCCAAACTACCACCAACACCCACCCCCACCCCAACACCCACCCCAACCACCACCACCACCCCCATCTATACAACCCACATCCTAAGCCACCACCAACCCCACCACAACACCCACCCCCACCCCCACCCCCACCCCCACCCCAACCACCACCGCCGCCCCCACCCCAACACCCACCCCAACACCCACCCCCACCTCAATACCCACCCCCACCCCAACACCCACCCACCCCCACCCCAACTATCATCACCACCCCCACCCCATCACAAACCACCACCCACCCTCACCCCAACCACCATACGCACCCCCACCAAACAACCCCCACCCCAGCCACCATATCCACCGCTATCCCAACCACCCCCACCATCCACTCCCCCTATGGCCCATTATAGCGAGGATTTGCTGTACTGGAAAATGGAACCACTGTAAATATTGTACACACTGTGACCCAAGTTCCACTGGGGTATCCTGGAGATTGAAATATATCAAACTGTAGTTATATCAAAATGATGTGTTTCTTGTTTGAATTTCTGTATAAAAAAATATTACATTCACATGGACAAAAAATAAATAAAAGGTGCCATGAGAATTCACCGAAATGATTCAAACCTTGGTGTCTTCTTTTCCAGACTTTTGCAAACCACTTTATGCTCAGTTCAGTTTACCAGGGTACAGTGAGAAGCTTTTGTTGCGTGATATCCAGTCAGCAGAAAGACAATACACAATTGCAATCGAGCCACTTACAATGTATAGATACATGATAAGGGAACAACGTTTAGTGCAGGGTAAAGCCGATCAAAAGATAGTCCAAGGGTCACCAATGAGGTAGATAATAGCTCAGGAACACTCTCTAGTTGTTGATAGGATGGTTCAGTTGCCTGATAACAGCTGGGGAGAAACTGCCCCTGAATCTGGAGGTGTGCATTTTCACACTTCTGTTCCTTTTGCCCGATGGGAGAGGGGAGAAGAGTGAGTGGCCAGGGTGCGACTCGTCCTTGATTATACTGCCGGCCTTGCCGAGGCGGCGTGAGGTGTAAATGGAGTGGATGGAAGGGAGGTTGGTTTGTGTGTGATGGTCTGGGCTGCGTCCACAATTCGCTGCAAAGTCATTGACATCATTACGTTTGTCCGTCAGAGAAATATATAATCCGATATATTTTCCAGCATCTGCAGTTCTTTCTTAAACATCAGTTCAGTCACCTCTGCCCGGAGTCTCAAAGTGAAAACACAATATCCTCATAGATCAGATCCACAACTATACTCAGACACACAAGGAACTGCAGATGTTGGAATATTTAAAAAAACACACAAAGTGCTGGAGGAATTTAACGGGTCAGCAAAAATTCATAAATGATAGGAGCTGCATTACACCATTTGGCCCATCATGCCAGCTCCACCATTTAATCATGGCTGATCTATCTCTCCCTCTCAGCCCCATTCCCCTGCCTTCTCCCCACACCCCCCGACACCCGTACTAATGAAGAATCTGTCAACCTCCAAGGGATCTGTGGAGGGAATGGACGCGACGTTTCAAATATGGGACCGTGCTTCAGACTGATGGCCAGTCTGGATTTTGATCAGTCTGAAGATAGGTCCCGGTCTGTAAAGTCATCTGTCTATTTCCTCCACAGATGTTGCCCGACTCTTTGAGTTCGTCCAGCACTTTTGTGACCTCCACAACTGCGCTCATGATTATATTGAATGTCGGCGCTGGCTCGAAGGGCTGAATGGCCTCCTCCTGCACCTATTTTCTATGTTTCTGCGTCTATATTCTGCTAGTGTGTGGAAACAAGGAACTGCAGACGCTGGTTAATACACAAAAGGACACAAAGTGCTGGAATAAGTCAGCGGGTCAGGCAGCATTTCTGAAGAACATGGATGGGTGACGTTTCGGGTCGGGATCTTAATTCGTATCTTAATTCTTTTGCTCACAGACAAGTCACTGCAAACAAACTATCACTGACATAATCTGGCAAATTGGAGCTGCTGCCTGTCCCGCTGAATTACTCCAGCTTTTTTGTGTCTATCGTCAGTTTAAACCAGCATCTGCAGTTCCTTCCTACAAGTTGAACTATTCCCCCTCCCTGGGGTTACACAAAAAGCTGGAGAAACTCAGCGGGTGCAACAGCATCTAAGGGGCGAAGGAGATAGGCGACGTTTCGGGTCGAGACCCTTCCGTGGTCTCCAGACATAATTGCTTCCTAACAATTCCACCAGAGGGCAGCCGATTCCACTCAATGCCAGACAGACACTGGGAGAAGTTAATGATCTGCGTGGCCACAAGAGTCACAGAGAGATACAGGATGGAAACAGGCTCTGAAGAATGGTCTCGACCCGAAACATCACCTATTCCTTCTCTCCAGAGATGATGTCTGGCCCAATCTGTCTGTTACTCCAGCATTTTGTGTCTATCCAGCCATTTAGCTCTTAGGGCTAAAGTAATCAAGGGATATGGGGAGAAGGCAGGAACGGGGGTACCGAATTTGGATGATCATCCAGGATCACATTGAATGGCGGTGCTGGCTCGAAGGGCCGAATGGCCTACTCCTGCACCTATTTTCTACCTACAATCCACTGGTCATATTACAGCCTCTTAAATGCCAATATCATTAGATAGATAGATAGATAGATAGATAGATAGATAGATAGATAGATAGATAGATAGATAGATAGATAGATAGATAGATAGATAGATAGATAGATAGATAGATAGAATGCCACTTATTCTCATTTAAACATACAATGTTCAAACGAGATTACGTTCCTACAGTGATAACATCAAAAAAACCAAAACACACAATTGACACAATTCCATACAGAATCCATCCATGCAGTGAATCTCCAAACACCTCCTTACTGTGATGGAAGGCAAAAGTCTTATCTCTTCCGTGTGTTAAAGAAGGAACTGCAGATGCTGGCGAATTGAGGGTACACAAAAGGCTGGAGAAACTCAGCGGGTGCAGCAGCATCTAAGGAGCGAAGGAGATAGGCGACGTTTCGGGTCGAGACCCTTCTTCAGACCCTTCTTCTCTTCCCTGTTCTCTGTTCTTTATTCTTCTTCACCCGCAGTCAGGCAGTCAAACTGTCGCATCGGGCTGATCGAGGCTTTTGATGTTAGAGCCCCCGGCGGGCGATGGTAAGTCCCGCGGCCGTTTAAGCCGCGCCGGGCGATGTAAGGCCTTGCTCCGGGTCAAAGTAAACCCCTTGATTCAGGCGGGAGATGTTGCCTTTGCGGGAGCTCCGAAAAGCGGATTCCCACCAGGGACCTGCGAGCTCCCGATGTTACGGTCCACATGGCCTGCAGCCGGAGTCTCCGAAGCTCCGAAGTCGGGTCGCAGCCGTGCGCCACCACAGCGCTCCGAAGTCGGCCAGCTCCATGATGGTGAGTCCGCAGGCTCTACAACTGGACCCCCAGGTCAATTCTGGTTGGAGGCCGCTGGCTCCACGATGTTAGGCCCCAACGACAACAGAGACTCGACAGGGAAAAGGTCAAGTCCCTCGTGATCAAAACACTAAATTCCTTCCATTTGGCCTATGAGATTTTAAAATCATGTTATATTGTGAATTCTTGTGTGAATGTTATTTGGACACTTTGGATATTTAAAAATGTTTATCTTTTCTTAAGAAATGGATAGATGTTTAGATCTAGTAATTGAATTTTGTAATTAGCTACAATTAGGTAACTAACTAATTATATGCTTTAATTTCAGGTCATCCAAGTAATATTGTTTCATATTTGTTTCAGAATGCTTCAATCTATAATAACTGAAAATTTCATTCAGTCCTCTTAATTTTTAAGAAAGTTGTGGCCTTTTGACTGTCCTCGATCACAGCTTTTGAGTTAAGTCAATGGAAAAGCAATAGGGAACAAGATGCTAATTTCCGAGTATGAAAATGGCCATAACTTTTTAAATACTGAAGATATGAAAGTGAATTCGGTGTCAAATGAAACTTCTTTTTGTGCTTTATCGGATAGGATGAATTGCAGGGTTGATTTTTTAAATCTCACAATGTTGTAACGTTGCTACTGTATGGGCGGAGTTGCGGGCGACCTATGGACGGCTTCAAGTTACAGCGGCCGGGGAAACCCCACGGTAGATGTGGAAGTTGGTTACTTTTGCGGGTTTGCCGCTTGGATCCCTCTCGCTGCCTGAACTTGGCTGGAGTTAGTTCAGTTTGACTCCCCAGCTCCTGGGACGGGGACGGGGGACCATGTCGTTCCTGCGGAGACCCCTGGCTTTGGGGAGACCCTTCCTGCGGGCAGTGGGGTCCTCTCCGCCCGCTGGACCCATCTCCAGCGCCAGCACCAACATCTCGGCGTTCATGCCCGAAGCGGCCGCTTTCCCGGGGGTGCGGGACTACCCCTCGCTGCTACATCTCTCCCTTGGCCAGGCCGACAGGTTCTGGGCCGCCCTGGCCCGGGACAGACTGTCCTGGATCAGCCCCTTCCACACGGCCAGCGACTGCGACCTGGCCCGAGGCAAGGTCCGCTGGTTCGAGGGAGGGCGACTCAACGTCTCGGGTGAGTTGTTCCAGCAACCCGGGCTCCTAGTAACGGGGCAACTCTCCTCTCTCTCCCTCCCACTCCTCTTCACTCCCCCTCCCCTTCACTCCCCTCTCTTCCCCCTCTCTCCCCCGCCCTCCCCTCCTCTCTCCCCTTCCCTCCCCTCTCTCCCCTTCCCTCCCCTCCTCTCTCCCTCCCCCTCTCAACCCCCTCCAATCCTCCCTTTCCCTCTCCCTCCCCTTACACCATCTCCACCTCCCCACTCCCCCTCTCTCCCCGACCCCCCCTCTCTCTCTGCCCCCCCTCCCTGTCCCCCTCTTCCCTTCCCCACCTCTCGCCATCCCCCCCTCTCTCCATCTCCCCGTTCCCCTCTCCCCGTTCCCCTCCCCCTTATCCGTCCCTCCTATCCATCCTCACCTCCCGTCCCTCCCTCTCCCTGTCCCCCTCTTCCCTTCCCCACCTCTCCCCATCCCCCCCTCTCCATCTCCCCATTCCCCTTATCCGTCCCTCCTATCCATCCCCCCTATCCGTCCCCCCTCTCCCCTCTCCCCGTCCCCCCCCTCTCCCTGTCCCCCTCTTCCCTTCCCCACCTCTCGCCATCCCCCCTCTCTCCAACCCCCTCCCCCACCCTCCCTCTCCCTATCCCCCTCCCCTATCCATCCCCCCTATCCGTCCCCCCTCTCCCCCTCCCCGTCCCCCCTCTCCCTGTCCCCCTCTTCCCTTCCTCACCTCTCGCCATCCCCCCCTCTCTCCAACCCCCTCCCCCACCCCTCCCTTACCTTGTCCCCCTCCCCTATCCATCCCCCCTATCCGTCCCCACCTCTCCCCGCCCCCCCCTTCCTCATCCCCCCTCTCTCCATCTCCATGTCCTCCCCTCCCTCCGTCTCCACCTCTCCCCGCCCCCTCTCCCTTCTTCCCCCTCCCTACTGTTCCCACTCCCCTCACCTTTCTCTTCCACCCGGTCCAGTTCCCCCCCCCCCCCCCCCCCCTCCAACTCATCACCTTTACCCCTCTCTCCCACCTACGATCGTCACTCCTCTTTCCCGTTCATTCCTCAATGCCTGAGTGTGTGGCTCAGTTAACCTGTGGAAACATTAACAGAGTTAACATTCAGGTCACTGACCTCTCATCCAAACTATTTGTTTAAGAAGGAACTGCAGATGCTGGAAAATCGAAGGTAGACAAAAATGCCGGAGAAACTCAGCGGGTGAGGCGGCATCTATGGAGCGGAGGAAATAGGCGACGTTTCGGGTCGAGACCCTTCTTCAGAATGATGTGAGGGTTGGGGGGCGGGAAGAAGAGAGAGTAGGCTGTGGGAGAGCTGAGAAGGGGAGGAGAAAACAGGGACTACCTGAAATGAGAGAAGTCGAGCACGTTTTCAGTTGCGGGGAGAGGGTGGAGGGAGCAAATGGAATTCAAACGTAAGAGCCAATGAATTAGGAACAGGTACAGGCCACTCAGCCCCTCGAGTACGATGCTATGTCTAACAAGATTATGGTCGAACCATCACAGGTACTGACCTCCCCATCATCGAAGGGATCTAGAGGAGGTGCTGCCACAAAAGGGAAGCCTGTATCATCAGACCCACATAACCCACCATCATAACCTATGATGAGCGTTTGACGGCACTGGGCCTGTACTCGCTGGGGTTTAGAAGAAACATAGAAACATAGAAATTAGGTGCAGGAGTAGGCCATTCGGCCCTTCGAGCCTGCACCGCCATTCAATATGATCATGGCTGATCATCCAACTCAGTATCCTGTACCTGCCTTCTCTCCATACCCTCTGATCCCCTTAGCCACAAGGGCCACATCTAACTCCCTCTTAAATATAGCCAATGAACTGGCCTCAGCTACCCTCTGTGGCAGAGAGTTCCAGAGACCCACCACTCTCTGTGTGTAAAAGGTCCTTCTCATCTCGGTCCTAAAGGATTTCCCCCTTATCCTTAAGCTGTGACCCCTTGTCCTGGACCTCCCCAACATCAGGAATATTCTTCCTGCATCTAGCCTGTCCAACCCCTTAAGAATTTTGTAAGTTTCTATGAGATCCCCTCTCAATCTCCTAAATTCTAGAGAGTATAAACCGAGTCTATGCAGTCTTTGTTCATAAGACAGTCCTGACATCCCAGGAATCAGTCTGGTGAACCTTCTCTGCACTCCCTCTATGGCAATAATGTCCTTCCTCAGATTTGGAGACCAGAACTGTACGCAAAGAATGAGGGGGGACCTTAGTGAAACGTACAGAATGGTGAATGGCCTGGATAGAGTGGTTGTGGAGAGGATGTTTCCACTAGTGGGAGAGTCTAGGATTAGAGGTCATAGCCTCAGAATTAAAGGACGTTCTTTTAGGAAGGAGATGAGGAGAAATTTCTTAAGTCAGACGGTGGTGAGTCTGGGGAATTCTTTGCTACAGAAGCCTGTGGAGGGCAGGTCAGTGGATATATTTAAGGGAGAGATAGATGGATTCTTGATTAGTACGGGTGTCAGGGGTTATGGGGAGAAGGCAGGAGAATGGGGTTAGGAGGGAGAGATAGATCAGCCATGATTGAATGGCGGAGCAGACACGATGGCCTAATTCACCTTTGACCTTATGACTTGGTGGGCCGAAGGGCCTGTTTCCGCACTGTATCTGGCTGAAGTCTAAATTCGCTCCGATCAGCATGGCAGTATTGGAGCAAGTGTGGCATCCTCAAGGGCTGGTAAAACTGGCCGGTGGCCATTTCCGCCCGGTCATATGTACCAGTCACGGAACAATAAAATTCTTACTCACTGCAGCTTCAAAGTTTCCTTCATGCAATAACAAGCAATAAATAATAATACAGTCAATTAATCATCAGAAATGCAAAGTAACCGCGGCAGCGCAAAAACCAAAGTCCGCAGTGCAAGCAAAAACAAAGTCAATAGAAGTCCATAGAACTCCAAAGTCGCTGAGGTAGTGGCTAGTGCTTTGCAGTGCTCAAGAAGCTGTACTTGAACCTGGTGGGCAAGCAAACCTAGAAACGTAGACAATAGGTGCAGGAGGAGGCCATTCGGCCCTTCGAGCCAGCACCGCCATTCATTGTGATCATGGCTGATCGTCCCCAATCAATAACCCGTGCCTGCCTTCTCCCCATACTCCCTTGATTCCATCAGTCCCTACAGCTCTATCTAACTCTCGCTTAAATCCACCCAGTGACTTGGCCTCCACTGCCCTCTGTGGCAGGGAATTCCACAAATTCACAACTCTCTGGGTGAAAAAGTTTTTCTCTCACCTCAGTCTTAAATGGCCTCCCCTTTATTCTAAGACTGTGGCCCCTGGTTCTGGACTCGCCCAACATTGGGAACATTTTTCCTGCATCTAGCTTGTCCAGTCCTTTTATAATTTTAAGGTTACACAAAAAGCTGGAGAAACTCAGCGGGTGCAGCAGCATCTAAGGAATTTTATATGTTTCTATAAGATTCCCCCCTCATCCTTCTAAACTCCAGTGAATACAAGCCTAGTCTTTTCAATCTTACCTCATTAGACAGTCCCGGCATCCCAGGGATCAATCTCGTGAACCTATGCTGCACTGGCATGGTTTTTGGCCTCCGGTATCTTCTTCCAGGTGGCAGTGGTGAGATGAGAGTGGGACCAGGATGGTGTGGGGTGTTTGAAGACATTTGCTGCCTTTTTAAGGCAGCCCCTTCGATCGATCGACCTTTGACGGTGGGGAGGTCAGTACCCGTGATGGAGCAGGCAATGTCGACCAGTTCAGTTCCGTTTAGCTTATCGTCACGTGTACCGAGATACAGCGAAAAGCTTTTGTCGCATGCCAGCCAGCCAGCTAGCGTGAAGACGATATACGTGATTGGGAATAACATTTTTAGGGCAAGGTGAAGCTGGTCAAATCCCAACTCTCTGCAGCCTCCATCAATCCTGGCTCATCAAGTAACAGAACCAAGTCCTGATGCAACCAATCAGTATGCTCCCTACTCTAGACCCGCAGAAGTTCGACAATATTTAGCGACGTACCGATTCTGCTCAATCTTCAAAAGCCGAGGATTCATCAACGGGACGGCGGTGGAGAGGGTCAAAAGCTTCAAACTCCTTTAAGGACCCACCACATGGCTGCAAGCTGAAGGAGAGCCCACTAACGCCTCTACTTCCTTGGAAGATTGAGGAGATTTGGTACGGCGACGAACACTCTCTTCAACTTGTACAGGTGCACAGTAGAGAGCATGTAGTCAGGTTGCATCACGGCCCGGTTCAGCAACTCAAAACTCCCAGGGACGAAGGAGTTCACAAAAACTGGCGGACACTGCCCGGTCCATCACGGGTACTGACCTCCCCTCCTCGCCCCCCTCCCCACCATCGATGGGAACTACAAGACTCGCTGCCTCAAAAAGGCAGCCAGCATCATCAGAGACCCGCACCACCCTGGCCACGCTCTCATTTCACCCCCTCCCATCGGGAAGAAGGTACAGGAGCCTGAAAACTGTAACGTCCAGGTTCAGGAACAGCTTCTTCCCTACAGCCATCAGGCTATTTATTAAACACTGCGGCCTCCAAATAGGATCGGAACTATATGGACGTCGGAACATTATTTTTGACTTTGCGCTCGTATTGTCTATTTATTTGTCAGTCGGTTTGTTCTTTATTATGAGTTTTACAGAGTACTCTGTTGTGCTGTCGCAAGTAAGAATTTCATTGTTCCGTTTCGAGAGGTACGACGATAAAACGCTCTTAGCTTAGTTTAGTTTAGAGATGCAGAGCGGAAACAGGCCCTTCAGCCCACCGAGTCTGCACGATCCAGCGATCCCCGCACATTAACACTACTCTACCCACACTAGGGACAATTTTACATTCATACCAAGCCAATTAACCTCCAAACCTGTACGTGTGGGAGGAAACCGAAGATCTCGGGAGAAAACCTACCCGGTTGCGGGGAGAATGGACAAACTCCAGACGGACAAGCCCCCGTAGTCGGGATTGAACCTGGGTCTCTGGCGCTGTAACCGCTGTAAGGCAGCAACTCTACCGCTGCGCCACCACTCCGCCTCTTGACTTGTCCCTTGAGGAAGTAAAGTGGCTGATGGGCTTTCAACTGCGCTTCCCAATGTCTTGTGTTTCTACCCTAACCATTCCGTGCAAAAAAAAAACATGTTCCCATCAACACTTCAGTCCTTTAAATGAACAGCCTACAGAAAACTCCAGTATATTTTGTTAGCGACCAACATCACCAGGGATATCACCCACAACGTTAGAATTGCCTCTGCCTTTGTATCTTACCAGTGAATCGCGGTAATTATGTAAGAAGGAACTGCAGATGCTGGTTTAAACTGAAGATAGACACAAAAAGCTGGAGTAACTCAGCGGGACAGGCAGCATCTCTGCAGAGAAGGAATGGGTGAAGTTTCGGGTCGAGACCCTTCTTAGGGACTGGTTAGGGATAAGGGAAACGAGAGATATAGACGGTGATGTGGAGAGATAAAGAACAATGAATGAAAGATATGCAAAAAAGTATCGATGATAAAGGAGACAGGCCATTGTAAGCTGATGTGGGGTGAAAATGAGAAGCTAGTGCGACTTGGGTGGGGGGAGGGATAGAGAGAGAGGGAATGCTGGGGCTACCTGAAGTGAGATAAATCAATATTCATACCACTGGGTTGTAAACTGCCCAAGCGAAATATGAGGTGCTGTTCCTCCAATTTGCGTTTAGCCTCGCTCTGACAATGGAGGAGGCCTAGGACAAAAAGATCTGTGTAGGAATGGGATAGAGAATTGAAGTGTCCAGCAACCGGGAGATCAGGTAGGTTAAGGTGGGCTGAGCGAAGGTGTTCAGCGAAACGATCGCCCAGTCTATGTTTGGTCTGGCCGATGTATAAGAGCCCACATCTTGAACAACGGATACAGTAGATGAGGTTGGAGGAGGTGCAAGTGAACCTCTGCCTGACCTGAAAGGATTGTCGGGGTCCCTGGACAGAGTCGAGGGAGGAGGTATAGGGATAGGTGTTGCATCTTCTGCGGTTGCAGGGGAAGGTACTCCAGCTCAGTTACTCCAGCGTTTTGTGCCTATACACTGTTATTCTCTGTATATGAGAATATGGTCTAACGGTGGCGCAGCGGTAGAGTTGCTGCCTTACAGCGCCATAGAACCAGGTTCGATCCTGACCACAGGTGCTGTCTGTGTGGAGTTTGTACGTTCTCCCTGTGACTGTGTGGGTTTTCTCCGGGTGCTCCGGTTTCCTCCCACATCCCAAGGACTTGCAGGTTTGCAGGTTAATTGGCTTCTGTAAATTGCCCTTAGTGTGTAGGAGGTGAAAGTGGGATAACATAGAACGCGTGTGAACGGGTGATCGATGGTCGCTGAAGATTAGGCGATCGGAGGGCTTGTTTCCACGCTGCATCTCTAAACTAAGCGAGGTGATGATTTACAGCAAAGATCCTATAGCGGAGCAAGATAGACCACTCCTTCTGAATGCAATGGGCTGACGTGCAGTACGCAACGGAACGGAACGTGGGCCTCTTTTTCATCCATTTCCGTAACCCGACCCGACTCGCAGTGCAATCAACGTTGCGGGGGAACAGTTTGTGTTAATAAATTAAAATTCTGAAAATGAGGAGAAGATTTTTTACCAAAGAACTTTTATTTTTACGAGGATGTTTCCGTAACCGGCTTCCGTCTCCGCACTAGTATCTTTGCCCCGCTATGGGATCTTTGGTGCGGAGACGGAAGCCGGTTACGGAAATGGGGCCGAAAATTACCCGTGAATCTGCCCATGACCGTACTACGTCTTGTTCGTCGAGTGGTCTATCTTGCTCGCTGTAGGATCTTTGCTTTACAGGGAGCGGAAGCTGATACTGCTCTTCCACCATTGCGTATTATCTCTTTGATCAACCCCGTTTCCTTTATTTTATCTGCCATCATCATCACCTCTTGTCACCTAATCACTTAGACCTCTAACACCCTCAATCCCAACTCTTTAGTCAGAGGGTGGTGAATCTGTGGAATTCATTGTCTCAGAAGGCTGTGGAGGCCTAGTCAGTGGATATTTTTAAGGCCGAGAGATACCTGTGGATAGATTCTTGATCAGTACGGGTGTTGGGGGTTATGGGGAGATGGCAGGAGAATAGCGTTAGAAGAGAGAGAGATAGATCAGCCATGATTGAATGGTGGAGTAGACTTGATGGGCCAAATGGCCTAATTCTGCTCCTATCACTTGTGAACTTGTGAACCTACTCGGCACACCTTTGTCTAATGTACAGTAAATCCACATTATAACAGACCAGATAGGGAGGGAATGTATGTGAGTTAACCCTTCCTCTGTCTGTTGCCCTCGAGCAGTGAACTGCATTGACCGCCATGTCCACACATCTCCAGACAAGGTGGCCTTAATCTGGGAGAGAGATGAGCCTGGCACTCATGTGAAGATTACCTACAGGTTAGTGAATGACGTGCAGCGTGGTGATAAGAGGGAAAGAAAACAAAAGCCACGGATTAGTTCAGTTTCACTTACCTTAGAGATACAATGCAGAAGCAGGCCCTTCGGCCCACCGTGGCCTCGCCGACCAGCGATCACCATACACTAACACGGTGGCGCAGCGGTAGTGTTGCTGCCTTACTGTGCCAGAGACCCGGGTTCGATCCTGAGTATGGGTGCTGTCTGTGTGGAGTTTGTACGTTCTCCCCGTGACCTGCGTGGGTTTTCCCACAAGATCTTTGGTTTCCTCCCACACTCCAAAGACGTGTGCAGGTTGGTAGGTTAATTGGCTTGATATCAATTTCAATGTAAAATTGGCCTTAATGTACGTTGGGTAGTGTTAATGTGTGGGGATCGCTGGCCGGTGTGGACTCGGTGGGCCGAATGGCCTGTTTCTGCACTGTATATCTAAACTAATCTAACACTATCCTTACACTATCCAGGCACCATTTACAATTTTTACCGAAGCCAATTAACCTACAAACCTGCACGTCTTTGGAATGTGAGAGGAAACCGGAGCACCCGGAGAAAACCCACGCAGGTCACGGGGAGAACGTACAAACGCTGTACAGACAAGCACCCGTAATCGGGATCGAACCCCGATCTCAGGTGCTGTGAGGCAGCAACTCTACCGTTGCGCCACCGTGCCGCCGTGTAAAACAAAATGAGGACAACCCAAAATGTTTCCAGCATCTTTTTCCCAATCGGGACCTAATCTGAAGCACAATAGAGCATATGAAATAATGTTGAGGGTGGGTAGACAAGAATGCTGGAGAAACTCAGCGGGTGAGGCAGCATCTATGGAGAGAAGGAATAGGTGACGGTTCGGGTTGAGACCCTTCTTCAGACTGATGTGGGGGGGGGGGGGGCGGGAGGAAGGAAGGAAGAGGCGGAGACAGTAGGCCGAGGGAGAGCTGGGAAGGGGAGGGGAAAGAGGGAGAAAACAGGAACTACCTGAAATTGGTGAAGTCAATGTTCATACCGCTGGGGTGTAAACTACCCAAGCGAAATATGAGGTGCTGCTCCTCCAATTTACGGTGGGTCTCACTCTGGCCATGGAGGAGGCCCAGGACAGATAGGTCGGATTTGGAATGGGAAGGGGAGTTGAAGTACTGAGTCACCGGGAGATCGGGTTGGTTAATGCGAACTGAGCGGAGGTGTTGGGCGAAGCGATCGCCAAGCCTGCGCTTGGTCTCACCGATGTAGAGCAGCTGGTCACTGTTATAAGATTGGATACTCGGTAACCAATTTACCTTCTGCCCGTTGCACAGGGGCAGCATGGTGGGGCAGCGGTAGAGTTACTGCCTTACCCGGAGAAGGGATGAGTACCATTGTCGGCAAAGATCCTATAGCGAGCAAGATAGATCACTCGGCGAAAAAGACGTCGTACGGTCATGAGCAGATTCATGGGTAGTTTTCGGCCCCATTTCTGTAACCGGTTTCCGTCTCCGCACCAAAGATCCCGTAGGATACCAGTGCGGAGACGGAAGCCGGTTACGGAAACATCCTCGTAAAAATAAATGTTATTTGGTAAAAATCTTCTCCTCATTTTCAGAATTTTAATTTATTAACACTAACTGTTCCCCCGCAACGCTGATTACACTGCGGGTCGGGTCGGGTCCGGTTACTGAAATGGATGGAAAAAAGGCCCACGTTCCACTCCGTTGCGTACTACACGTCAGCCCGTTGCATTTAGCAGGAGTGGTCTATCTTGCTCCGCTATAGGATCTTTGATTGTCGGCACCTTTGTGGTGATGCTTTTGAGCACTTGGCAGGCAAAACCAAAGAATTTGACTTGTACCCACGTAGCTCGGTGGAAGTGACAATAAGGTATCGGTATCATCGCCATCGCCGTCGCCGCCATTAAGCGGCATTGCCCGTCCTGTTTTGTTCTCCGTGTGCAGGCACCTTCTGGAGATGACGTGCCGTGTTGCCAACACCCTGAAGAGGCACGGTGTGCGTAAAGGGGACCGGGTGACCATCTACATGCCGGCCTCGCCCATTGCCGTGGCCTCCATGCTGGCCTGTGCCCGCATCGGGGCCGTCCACACAGTGGTGTTCGCAGGATTCAGCGCCGATGCCTTGGCCGACAGGATTCGCGATGGTGAGAGTTTATCCCCCCACCCCCCCCCTGCATTCAACCCCTGGCGGAAGATTGACAATAGACAATAGGTGGAGGAGTAGGCCATTCGGCCCTTCGAGCCAGCACCGCCATTCAATCTGATCATGGCTGATCATCCCCAATCAGTACTCTTTTTTTTTAACTCAACATTTATTGACATAACAAAATACACACACAGCCAAAACAAAGAAAAACGCAAAAGACAATAGCAAAATGACAAAATACAGATCACCTAACCTCTATTAGTATCGCATCAAGCCGTCTTAACATTCTATCATAGAATCATCGTATTCACAGGCACCAGAGCAAGCTCATCCAATCATATCCATAATCAGTCTTGACATTTGTAATAGTACTGGTTTCCATATAATATTAAAGGCATCGGTCCTCAACTGGAGTTTAGCAGTTGGGGCAATCAGTGCTCTTTTCATTGGGAAACGTCCTGATGAGGGGCCTTGGACCCAAAACCGTGACTGCTTTTTCACAAATACTGTTTGACTGGCTGAGAATCGTAGAGCCATCGAGCCATAGAGCTATAGGACCATACAGTGTGGAAACAGGCCCTTCGGCCCAACTTGCCCCCACACCGGCCAACATACCCCCCATCTACACTAATCCCACCTGCCTGCGTTCGGCCCATATCCCTCGAAACCTGCCCTATCCATGTACAGTAATTTCCAAAAGTTTTTAAAACTTTCTGCCTCAATCTCCTCCTCTGGCAGCTTGTTCCTTACATCTACCACCATTTGTGTGAAATAGTTGCCCCTTAGGTTCCTATTAAATCATTCCCCACCCCCCCCCCCCCTCCTCACCTTAAACCTATGCCCTCCGGTTCTTAATTCCCCTACTCTGGGCAAAATACTCTGTGCATTCACTCTATCTAGTTCCATCTTGGTTTAATACATCTCCACAATATCATCGCTAGCCTCCTAAACTCTTAGCAATCATGTCCCAGCCTAGTCAACCCTTAGCTCTGCCCCTCAAGACCAGGCAACATCCTTATAAATCTTCCCTGCGCTCTCAGTTTAATCAATTCCTTCCTCAAAACAGAAGACACAATCACTGAACCTCGGTACAATAGGCCCATTCGGCCCTTCGAGCCAGCACCGCCATTCAATGTGATCACGGCTGATCATCCCCAATCAGTACCCCGTTCCTGCCTTCTCCCGTCACACATGAACTAAATCAAACAAAATCATTTAAATACATCCACTGGTTCCCCTTCCTACTTAGTTAAACCCTCAAAGAATTCCAATGGCCACAAGCCTTCATCAGTTTAAGAAGGGTCCTGACCTGAAGTGTCACCTATCCATGTTCTCCAGAGATGCTTCCTGACCCGCTGCATTACTCCAGCACTTTGTGCTTTTTCAAAGAATAAATCAACATCTGTAGTTCCTTATTTCTTGATCTCAACCAGATGTTTTGTAATTAGAAGCAGCCTCTCGTTGCTGAAGCCATCAAAGCCCTTGAGTGCTTTGTACTCCTTTAAACCTCCCCTTAGCCCCATCTCACTAAAAGGAGAACTTCTCCGGCTTGGATCAAAGATGGCTTGTTAGCGTCAACAAGCGAGTGATTAGTGAACACAGTGGCTGGAAGCACCCGGCTGGCCTGTGGATCGAGAAACAGAGTTAATGTTTCAGGTTTGGTTTAGAGACACAGCGCGGAAACAGGCCCATTGGCCCACCGAGTCCGCGCTGACCAGCGATCCCCGCACATTAACACTATCCTACACATTAGGGACAATTTACATTTACACCAAGCCAATTAACCTGCAAACCTGTACGTCTTTAGAGTGTGGGAGGAAACTAGAACTCGGAGAAAACCCACGCAGGTCACGTGTGCTGTAGAGCCGCTGGCTCACAGCGCCATAGACCACCCGGGTTCTATCCTGACCTTGGGTGCTGTCTGTGTGGAGTTTGCACGCTCTCACTGTGACCACGTGGGCTCCAGTTTCCTCCCATTTCGCAAGGACGTGTGGGTTTGTAGGTTAATTGGCCCTCTGTAAATTGCCCTTAATGCATAGGGAGTGAATGAGGAAGTGTCCGCCCCATACATACACTGGCACTATCCTACACATTACAGACAGAAGCCAATCGCCCAACAAGCCTGTATGTCTTTGGAGTGTGGGAGGAAACCTGAGCACCCGGAGAGAACCCACGTGGTTACAGGGAGACGTACAAACTCCATACAGACAGTACCCGCAGTCAGGGCCCCTGGCGCTCTCAGGCAGCAGCTCCACCGCTGCACCACTGTACCACTCTGCAGGCTCAATATGAATCTGTTATCTTTCATCCAGTTTAGACTAACCATAATCTGCTGATGTTCAGTAAAAGACGATTGTAATGTACCCCTAAACCCCTCTCTCCACTTCGAAGATAGAGTGACGAGCTTTGAAATAAGGCCCTTCGGCAAAACCTGCCCACACTGACCAACATGTCCCATCTACACTAGTCCCACCTGCCTGCATTTGGCCCATATCCCTCCACACCTGTCGTATCCATGCACCTGTCTAACTGTTTCTCAAGCGTTAGGATAGTTCCTGCCTCAGCTACCTCCTGTGGTAGCTTGTTCCATGCACCCACCACCCTTTGTGTGAAGAAATGTCCCCTCAGATTCCTATTAAATCTTTCCCCCTTCACCTTAAACCTATGTCCCTTTGGTTCTCGATTTCCCCACTCTGGCCAAGAGACCGTGCATCTAACCCAGTGGTTCTTAACATGGGGGTCGTTTGGGGCTTTGCAACATATTAATTTGTTGAGCCCATGTTTAGGAACCTAACAATAGTACATACCACATATGGTATTTTGTTCTTATATAAGTAAGTAAGTACGTTTATTGGCCAAGTATTCACATACAAGGAATTTGCCTTGGTGCTCTGCCCACAAGTAACAACATGGCATACAGTGACAGTTACGAATGACTCAGAAAACACTACATTTTGGCACCAGTACGCGTGTATGTGCGTTCTGGTGCCAATAAGGTTAAGAACCACTGATCTGATCAATCCATTCCTACAAACGTGTATGAATTTGGTGTGTAGGATGAAGCCGGAGCACCCGGAGAAAACCCACGCGGTCCCCGAGGAGAACGTGCAAACTCCGTACTTGCGCCTTCACTTGCCCCTTTTCCACTTTCCGCTCACTAAACCACCTTCTTGTGAGCCCAGCCCGTACAGGGCATTGTTTGTGCTTGGCTGCCCTGATCTATTGCGTCCTGTGTCCCACAGGGCAGTCTGAAACCGTGATCACCACCAACCAGGCCGTGAGGGGAGGACGAATCATCGAGCTGAAGCAAACTGTGGACCAGGCCGTGAGGAAGTGCCCCTCAGTCAAGCACGTGCTGGTGGCCAAGAGAACAGAGAATGAGGTCCCAATGTCAAGTATTGACATCCCCCTTGAAGAGGTACATCACAGTGTTGACAAACTAAGACATGTCTTCTTTAAGATAGAAATGTAGAAAATAGGTGCAGGAGGAGGCCATTCAGACCTTCGAGCCATTGTGATCAAGGCTGATCGTCCCCAATCAATAACCCGTGCCTGCCTTCTCCCCATATCCCTTGACTCCACTAGGCCCTAGAGCTCTCTCCAACTCTCTTAAATCCATCCAGTGACTTGGCCTCCACTGCCCTCTGTGGCAGGGAATTCCATAAATTCACAACTCTCTGGGCGAAAAAGTTTTTTCTCACCTCAGTCTTAAATGACCTTCCCTTTATTCTAAGACTGTGGCCCCTGGTTCTGGACTCGCCCACATGTTCTAGGAGTGGAATAAGGCCATTCAGCCCATTAAGTCTAATCCGCCATTCAATCATGGCCGATCTATCTTTCCTTCTCAACCCCAATCTCCTGCCTTCTCCCCATAACCCCTGACACCTGTACTAATCAGGAATGTGTCTATCTCTGCCTTAAAAATATCCATTGACTTGGCCACCACAGCCTCCTGTGGCAACGAGGTCCTCAGATTCACCACCCTCTGACTAAAGGAGGCAGATACAGAAGCAGGAGGTGGGAATTTGTACCTTGAACTGCTGCATCAGATCATGGTATATCTAATCTTGGCCCCACCACAACTATTCTACTCTCTCGTTGACTCACTTGTGGTGTAGATATCGTATTAATATGCCAATCAGCATTGAGTTTGAGAGTTAGGAAGTCATGTTGCAGCTTTATAGGGCGTTGGTGAGGCTGCATTTAGAGTTTTGGGTGCAGTTCTGGTCGCCCCATAACTGGAAGAATGTGGAGAACTTGGAGAAAACGCAGTTAAGATTTGCTAGAATGCTGTCGGGATTGGTAGGTGCTAGCTCTATGGAGAAATGTAGGTAGCTATATACATGGCAGAGATGGATAGATTCTGGATTAGTACTGGTGTTAGTACTGGATTAGTACTGGTGTCCAGGGATATGGGGAGAAGGCAGGAGAATGGGGTTGGGAGAGAGAGATAGATCAGCCATGATTGAATGGCGGAGCAGACTTCATGGGCCGAACGGCCTAATTCTGCTCCTATCACTGATGAGCAGTTGGACAAACTTGGATTGTTTTCTCTAGAGCGTAGGAGGCTGAGGGGGACACCCGATAGAAGTAATTAAATTGATGAGAGGCACAGAATCTTTCTCTCCGGGTGGAAATTGTCAAAGGCTAGAGGGCTGGACGTTGAATGGGACAAAGTTAGAGGAGATGTGTGGGGCAAATATTCTTTTTACAGAGAGGGTGATGGGTGCCTGGAACACACTATCGGGGGTGGTGGTGAGGGCCGGCCGGCCAGGGAAATGGACAGACGACATATTCGGAACGGCATTTCTCCAGCACTTTGCTTAATACTATTTTTGGTGTTAATTGGTGGCGCAGCGGTAGAGTTGCTGCCTTACAGCGCTTGCCCGGGTTCGATCTCGAGTACGGGCGCTGTCTGTACTGAGTTTGCACGTTCTCCCCGTGACCCGCGCGGGTTTTCTCAGAGATCTTCCCTTTCCTCCTTGTACACTCCTTGGGCTTGTACACTCTGGAGTTTAGAAGGATGAGAGGGGATCTCATTGAAACATATAAGATTGTTAAGGGCTTGGACACGCTAGAGGCAGGAAACGTGTTCCCGATGTTGGGGGAGTCCAGAACCAGGGGCCACAGTGTAAGAATAAGGAGTAAGCCATTTAGAACGGAGACGAGGAAACACTTTTTCTCACAGAGATTGGTGAGTCTGTGGAATTCTCTGCCTCAGAGGGCGGTGGAGGCCGGTTCTCTGGATACTTTCAAGAGAGAGCTAGAAAGGGCTCTTAAAGATAGCGGAGTCAGGGGATATGGGGAGAAGGCAGGAACGGGGTACTGATTGGGGATGATCGGCCATGATCACATTGAATGGCGGTGCTGGTTCGAAGGGCCAAATAGCCTTCTCCTGCACCTATTGTCTCCCACACTCCAAGGACGTATGGGACTGTAGGTTAATTGGCTTGGTATAAGTGTAAATTGTCCCTTATGTGAGTAGGATAATGTCAGTGTGCGGGGATCGCTGGTCGGCGCGGACTCGGTGGGCCGAAGGGCCTGTTTCCGCCCTGTATCTCTAAACTAATCTACAAGGGAAGGATTAGCCATGGTTTTATTACACTTTTGCCCTCCCTCAGGATTAACAATGTAACATGCCCCTACTGTACAGATAAATCTGTTTGCTATTTTACACACTATGCCGCACAGAGTGAACTGGGCTGGTTAAGATAGGAGGGTGTGGTGGCAAAAAAATAACACACCAGGTAGTCGAAGAGTTTGTGTGCCAATAAAATTCATTCAATGTCCAAGGCCACAGAGGTGTAAAAGATTAACTTCCGACTTTCCTCGAACTGCACTGCGCGGGGCAAGAGCTCATTGCGTTCCATGGGCACATTCCCGGGATGGCGGGACTGTCATATGCTGGGAGAACGAAGCAGCTGGGCTTGTACACTCTGGAGTTCAGAAGGATGAGAGGGGATCTCATTGAAACATATAAGATTGCGAAGGGTTTGGACACGCTAGAGGCAGGAAACATGTTCCCGATGTTGGCCAGAACCAGGGGCCACAGTTTAAGAATAAGGGGTAAGCCATTTAGAATGGAGATGAGGAAACACTTTTTCTCACCGAGAGTTGTGAGTCTGTGGAATTCTCGGCCTCAGATGCTTTCAAGTGAGAGCTAGATAGGGCTCTTAAAGATAGCAAAGTCAGGGGATATGGGGAAAAGGCAGGAACGGGGCACTGATTGGGGATGATCAGCCATGATCACTTGAATGGCGGTGCTGGCTCGAAGGGCCGAATGGCCTACTCCTGCACCTATTGGCTATTGTCTATTGACATATTCTCCCAGTCACAGTTACACCAGGTCCTCTGTGTTCCCACCTTATCTTCATAACCTTTGATCTTCGAAGGAACTGGACATCTAAACCTTTTGTGTTCAGACAAGTCTGTTTTTCCCTCTGTGTGTTACCTTTGTCACAGCTCAACTCCCTCCCTCATGCACTGTTCTGGACTCGCCCTCCTCCACGCATGATGGTAGGAGGGAGAGAGAGATTGAGAGAGAGGGGAAAAGCGTCTAGTGCACGGTACAAAGCCAACAAAAGCCCGATCAAAAATAGTCCAAGGGTCACCAACGAGGTAGATAGTAGTTCTGCGCTGCTCTCCGGTTGTGGTAGGACGATTCAGTTGCCTGATAACTGCTGGGAGGAAACTGTCCCTGAATCTGGAGGTGTGCGTTTTCACACTTCTGTACCCTTTTTTTGTGGGAGCATAGTGTCACAGAGTGATACAGCAGAGAAACAGGCCATTCGGCCCAACTTTCCCACACCGGCCAATATGGCCCAGCTGCATTAGTCCCGCTTGCAGGCTTGCATAGATAGCAGCACAGCCCTGTTGGGTGAATGGCCTGTTTCTGATCCTTATGTCACAGGATCATAAAGTGATAGGAGTAGAATTAGGCCATTCGGCCCATCGAGTCTACTCAGCCATTCAATCATGGCCAATCTGTCTATCCCTCTGAACCCCATTCTCCTGCCTTCTCCCCATAACCTCTGTACTAATCAAAAATCTATCTATCTCTGCCTTAAAAACATCCACTGAATTGGTCTCCACAGCCTTCTGTGGCAAAGAATTCCGCAGATTCACCTCCCTCCGACTAAATCAATCTCTCCTCATCTCCTTCCTAAAAAGAACGTCCTTTAATTCTGATGTAGGTGAAGTTTGGTGATGTTCACTGCGTTTGAACTCCATTGTGTTCACCAGGAAATGATGAAAGAGGAAGCGGTGTGTGACCCGGTTGCCATGGAGAGTGAGGATCCGCTGTTCCTGCTGTACACGTCCGGGAGCACTGGGAAGCCCAAGGGGCTAGTGCACACACAAGCGGGCTACCTGCTGTACACGTCAGTCACCCACCGGGTAAGTGACTGGGGCCAGTCGCCCAAACTGGAGAATTATATAGTGGCGGGCCGGCATGGTGGCGCAGAGGTAGAGCTACTGCCGAACAGCGCCAGGTTCGATCCTGACTACGGGAGTTTGTACGTTCTCCCCGCGTGTCCTGCATGGGTTTTCTCCGAGATCTTCGGTTTCCTCCCACACTCCGGCCAACATGTCCCAGCTACACTAGGCCCACCTGCCTGCGCTTGGTCCATATCTCTCCAAACGTATCTTATCCATGCACCTGTCTAATTGTTTTGTTAAACGTTGGGATAGTCCCAGCCTCAACTACCTCCTCTGGCAGCTTGTTCCATACACCCACCACCCTTTGTGCGAAAAAGTTACCCCTCAGATTCCTATTAAATCTTTTCCCCTTCACCTTGAACCCATGTCCTCTGGTCCTCGATTTCCCCAAGAGATTCTGTGCGTCCTGTTTCTCACCTATGGATGCGGAGGCTGGTGGGGTGAAAGGTGAGGACCAGGGAAACTCAATCCTTGCTCTGTCTGCGGATGGGGCAGTGAGAGCTTGTCTGCGGGACACAGAGGAGACAAGTGTGAGGGAAACCATCTCTGTCAGAAGGGGAAAAACTACATTCGCTGAAGAATAAGGACTGTTTTGGTCCCCTAATTTGAGGAAGGACATTCTTGCTTTTGAAGGAGTGCAGCGTAGGTTCACATTCCGGGGATGGCGGGACTGTCATATGCTGAGAGAATGGAGCGGCTGTGCTTGTACACGCTGGAATTTAGAAGGATGAGAGGGAATCTTATTGAAACATATAAGATTATTAAGGGTTTGGACACGCTAGAGGCAGGAATTCCAGATGTTGGGGGAGGTCCAGAAACAGGGACCACAGTTTAATGTAGACAAAAGTGCTGGAGAAACTGAGCGGGTGCAGCAGCATCTATGGAGCGAAGGAAATAGGCAACGTTTCAGGCCGAAACCCTTCAGTTTAAGAATAAGGGGTAAGCCATTTAGAACGGAGACGAGGAAACACTTTTTTCACACAGAGAGTTGTGAGTCTGTGGAATTCTCTGCCTCAGAGGGCGGTGTAGGCCGGTTCTCTGGATGCTTTCAAGAGAGAGCTAGATAGGGCTCTTAAAGATATGGGGAGAAGGCAGGAACGGGATACTGATTGGGGATGATCAGCCATGATCACGTCGAGTGGCGGTGCTGGCTCGAAGGGCCGAATGGCCTACTCCTGCACTTATTGTCTATTGATGAAAGTGAGAGTGTGGGAGAGAGGGGAAGGGAGAGAGAAAGAGTGGGGGAGAGGAAGAGGTATAGAGGAGGAGCAAGTGGAAGAGAGTGCAGGATGTGAGGAAGGGAACGAGAGAGCTGGGAGGGGAGGGAGAGATGAAGGGGGTGGCTGTTTAGTTTCTTGTCACATGTGCCGAGGTAGAGTGAAAAGGGGGGAGTGGGAGGGAAGTTGAGGAAGAAATGGGGGGGTAGCCAGCAGTGGAGAGTTAGAGGGGAAAGAGGGATAGAGGGCAGAGGAATGAGTGAAGGGGAGGAGAGATTAGGGATTAAGAATAAGGGGTTGGCTATTTAGGACTGAGATGATGAAAAACCTTTTCACCCAGGGAGTTCTAAATCTGTGGAATTCTCTGCCACAGAAGGCAGTGGATCCGATTCACTGGATGTTTTCAAGAAAAGAGTTAGATATAGATCTTCGGGCTAACGGAATCAGTAGATATGGGGAGAAAGCAGATTGCGGATGATCAGCAATGATCACAATGAACGACGGTGCTGTCTCGAAGGGCCGAATGGCCTCCTCCTGCACCCATTTGCGATGCTTCTATGCTTCTAGGAGGTGGACAAGAGAGGGCTGGAGGGAACCAGAAAGCGGGATAAAGAGAAAGAGGAATGAAATGAAAGAGAAAGTGGTTGAATTCGGAGGGAAGATGAGATCATTTGGCGTGGGGTGAGTGTGGGCTGTTATTCAATCTGTTGCCGCGTGGTCCCAATTATGTGAGGCCGGTGAGAGGGGGAGGGTGGGGGAGGGGCGCCGGGCTCGCCGGCCGACTTGTGGCCGCTGAGAGGGGAGATTTTTTAAAGTTTAGTTTAGTTTAGAGATACAGCGCGGAAACAGCGTGTCCTCGCCGACCGTTAACGCTATCCCCGCACATTAACGCTATCCCTGCACGCACCTGGGAGAATTTTCCATTTATACCAAGCCAATTAAACCTACAAACCTGTACGTCTTTGGAGGGTGGAAAGAGAGCCGAAGATCTCGGGGGGGGGGGAAAAAAAACCACTCGTGTCACGGGGAGAACGTACAAACTCCGTACAGACAGCGCCCGTGGTCAGGATCGAACCCGGGTCTCTGAGGCTGTAAGGCAGCAATTCTGCCGCTGCGCCACCGTGCTGCTATGTTTTGAATGGCAGGGTAGACTCGATGGACCGAATGGCCTAATTCTGCCCCTATGACTCTTGCACCGTATGGTCTTATGGTGTACAAATGGAGGGATTAATTTGTGGCCTTTGTGCATTCACTGACATGAACTTATGAACTCGATGTCCAGAGTAACAGCAGCAGGCAGAGAGGATCCGACTCAGAACTGTGTCAGATGTTTCTTTTGGCGGGTTTAATTTAGTTTAGTTTAGTTTACAGATACAGCGCAGAAACAGGCCCTTCGGCCCACCGAGCCCGCACCGACCAGCGATCCCCGCACGCTAACACTATCCTACACACACTAGGGAATTTGACACCAAGCCAATTAACCTACAAACCTGCACGTCTTTGGCGAGTGGGAGGAAATTAAAGATCCCAGAGAAAACTCATGGGGAGAACGTATAAACTCCGTACAGACAGCACCCGGAGTCAGGATCGAACCCGGGTCCCTGGCGCTGTAAGGCAGCGACTCTACTGCTGCGCCACCGTGCCGCGCTGGGTCCCGGTGTCAACTACAGCAGCTTTGACACAGAACAAAACCCATGTCAAATGGTCAATTTTAAACAGAAGTGGACACCAGGTTAGGCGACATGGGGCAAGGACTGCCCAAGGAGGTTAAGGAGGGTTATCACGAAGAGAGTGAGGCAAGGAAGAGATTTCAGAGCTGACACCCTTCTCAGCTGAAGGCACAGCTGTGGGGAAAGAAAGTCTGGTTGTGGGAAAGTGAATGTGGTTTAGTTTAAACCGAAGGCAGACACAAAATCTGGAGTAACTCAGCGGGTCAGGCAGCACCTCTGGGGGGAAAAGGAATAGGTGACGATTTTGTTTATTTTATGTTAGAGAGAGCTGGCTTTTAATTTTTTTTTATTTACCCAAATAGACCTCCCCTGTTCTTTTCATCTCAGCCTTTGGGGCCGCAAGGCGGCGCAGCAGTAGAGCTCCTGCCTTCCCGCGCTGAGTTCGATCCTGACTACGGGTGTACGGAGTTTGCACGTTCTCCCCGGGACCGCGTGGGTTTTCTCCGGGTGCTCCGGTTTCCTCCCACATTCGTAAGATTTGTAAGTTAATCGGTAAAAAATTGTCAATTGGTCCCAGTGTGTAGTATAGTACAAGTGTACGGGGTGATCACAGTGGGCCAAATGTCCTGTTTCCACGCTGTAACTCTAAATCTAACATCTAAGCCTATACTATAAATAGCAGGCAGGGTTCAATACTGACGCCTAAAGTGCTGTGCTTGTGATGAACTGCCAGGTAACAATGAGTCTGAAGAAGGGTCTCGACCCGAAACGTCACCCGTTCCTTCTCTCCAGAGATGCTGCCCGTCCCGCTGAGTTACTCCAGCATTTTGTGTCTACCTTTGGTTTAAACCAGCATCTGCAGCCCTTTCCCACACAGCTTTTTATTGAAGGTAGATACAAAAAGCTGGAGTAACTCAACGGGTTCTGACGGCATCTCTGGCGAAATGGAATAGGTGACGTATAAATCAGGTCGAGTCTCTTCTTCAGACTCGACCCGAAACGTCACCCATTCCTTCTCTCCAGAGACGCTGCCTGATCCTCTGAGTTACTCCAGCTTTTTGTGTCTTGTCCTCGGATTCAACCGGCATCGGCAGTACCTTCCACAACACAATGAGCTTTTTATTCCTTCCCTTCTGTTGGATTGAAGGGGGTGGGGGATTGGCGCTCTTGTTCGTTGAAAGACGGTGTTGATGCCTGTGCTGGGACGCGGGGATGTGTGGCGGTATCCCTTACACATTGCGTCAGACGTGTCTGTGCACTCACTCGCCGTCTAATGTTTACCCTGCTACACTCGAGAGCAGTGTGTTTCCCGGAGTTCGACCCTGATCCTTCTGCACCCTGTAGTTGCGATGCGGTAATATACAGCCTGTCAGCTGTTATTTGTCTGAAGTGCAATTAAAGTTCAAAGAGTAGCGGCATCCGCAAGGCCCAGATAATCCCTTCGAATATTTAGTACAGGAAAGGATAAAAAGAGCTTATGCTTGATTAGTAAATTCAGTTGAGTTTAGTGATACAGAGCGGAAACAGGCCCTTCAGCCCACCGGGTCCGCGCCGACCAGCGATCCCCGCACACCAACACTATCCTACACACACTAGGGACAATTTACAATTTTTACCGAAGCCTATTGGCCTACAAACCTGCACGTCTTTGGAGTGTGGGGGGAAACCGCAGCACCCGGGGAAAACCCACGCGGTCACGGGGAGCACGCACAAACTCCGTACAGGCAGCTCCCGTCGTCAGGATCGGAGCCAGGTCCCTGGCGCGGTAAGGCAGCAACCCTACCGCTGGGCCACCGTGCCGTCCGCATTTGTACGAAGTGCGATTAAAGTTCAAAATGTAGCTACACCGGCACAGAGCAGACAATCCCTGAGAATATTTTATTACAGGAAAACATAACGAGTTTCTGCTTGATTAGGAAGGGTGGCAAAGGTTACCGGGAGAAGGCAGGAGAAGAATGGGGTTGTGAGGGGAAAAATAGAGCAGCCGTGATTGAATGGCGGCGCAGATTCGATGGGCCAAATGGCCTCATTCTGCTCCTGGTCTGAGAACGGAGAGATTGGGTAATTTGCGTGAGGATTCAGTCTGTGTGCATCCACTGCCAAGTACAAAAGGCCAAGCAATGGGGAAGATGGAATGTGGAATATGGTTCTTAGCATAGAGTCCACCAGTTCCAGAGACATTGTCGTCAGATGTGGTGAATTGAGAGGAAGTTTCCACTCGTGGGGGAGTCTAGGACCAGGGTCCATGGCCTCAGAATAAAAAGGACATTCCTTTAGGAAGGAGATGAGGAGGAATTTCTTTAGTCAGAGGGTGGTGAATCTGTGGAATTCATTGTCACAGAAGGCTGTGGAGGACAAGTCATTGACTGCACTATGATAGCCAGGGTGTTGCAGATAGATCAGGATTCACAGCAGTTTGGGTTGGGCGACTGTCGGAACCTCTGGTCCGGATTGGGTAACCTGGACTATAGGTCATCAGTCTGAAGAGGGGCCTCGACCCGAAACGTCGCCTCTTCCTTCTCTCCATAGATGCTGCCTCACCCGCTGAGGGCCTCCAGCCATTTTGTCTACCTGGGATTCACAGCAGAGTCTGTTTCATGATCCACACTCTATCCATTCACAAAATTCAGTTAATCAGCAAAGCTTTTCTCCCTGGCTAATAACTGTTGCTCCCTTCCACCCTCCACTCCCCCCCCCCCCCCCCTCACCCCCCCACCCCCCCCCCCCACACATTTTCCTCCCCATGTCGTCACAACTCTTCGAACCTGTCTCATGCTTTCTGCTCTTATCTCTGACCTTTGTTCCAACCATCGGCCCCCCCCCCAATCGATGTCCACTTACCGCCTGCCACGCTTTGCCCTGCTTCTCCCCTTATCCAGCTTTCTCCTCCCCCCCCTCCCTCCCCCTACAATCATTGACCCAAAACATCACCTATCCATGTGCAGGGAAGAGATGCAAATGCTGGTTTAAATCGGAGAAGGAAGTTCAGTCCGCAGAAGGGTCTCAACTCGGCACGTCACCCGATCCTTCTCTCCAGAGATGCTGCCTTGTCCCGCTGAGTTCCTCCAGCATTTTGTGACCATCACCTATCCACGTTCTCCAGAGATGCTGAATTACTCCAGCACGTTTGGGACAGCACAGTGGCGCAGTGGCAGAGTTGCTGCCCTACAGCACCACAGACCCGGGTTCGATCCTGACTACTGGTGCTGACTGGACTGACTTTATACCTTCTCCCCGTGACCACGTGGGTTTTCTCCGGGTGCTCTGGTTTTCTCTCGCACTCCAAAGACGTACAGGTTTGTAGGTTAATTGGTTTCGGTAAAATTGGCCCGAGTGTGTGTAGGATAGTGCTAGTATATGGGGATCGCTGGTCAGCACGGTCTCTGTGGGCCGAAGGGCCTGTTTCCGCACTGTATCTAATCTAAACTTTGTGTCTTTTTGGTGTTCGTTGTTGATTGATTGAAAGGTATCGCATTAAAACAGGCCCTTGAGCTCACACTGATCATCAATCACCCTTTCAAACCAGTTCTACATGATCTCAAATAGATCCCCTCACTCTCTCCACCCCTTCCCCACCAAAGTCATCCTGTAAGTCCCACTGTTTTCATCCGTACATCTCTTCATTATCGCCTCTTCCACAGCCAACAATGGACCGTTGTGGGCTCCACCTTTCCTTGGTCCTTTTCGCCAGACAATGCTACCTGGCCCGCTGAGTTTAGTTGTTAGTGTAGAGATACAGCATGGAAACAGGGCCTTCGGCCCACCGAGTCTGCGCCGACCAGCGATCCCCTTATACAAGCACTATCCTATACACTGGGGACTATTTACAATTTACAGAAGCTAAATTAACCTACAAACCTGTACGTCTTTGGAGTGTGGGAGGAAACCGGAACACCTGGAGGAAAAGCCATGCGGTCACCGGAAGAACATAGAAACTCCGTAAAGACAGCACCCATAGTCAGGATCGAACCTGGGTCTCTGGCGCTGTAAGGCAGCAACTCTGCCGCTGCGCCACCGTGCCGCCCAGTTACTCCAGCATTTTGTGTCTATCTTCGGTGTAAACCAGCATCTTGTATTCTCTGGAGTTTAGAAGGATGAGGGAGGAATCTTATAGAAACATATAAAAATTTAAAAGGACTGGTCAAGCTAGATGCAGGAAAAATGTTCCCTATGTTGGGCGAGTCCAGCACCGGGGGCCACAGACTTAGAATAAAGGGGAGGCCATTTAAGACTGAGGTGAGAAAAAACTTTTTCACCCAGAGAGTTGTGAATTTGTGGAATTCCCTGCCACAGAGGGCAGTGGAGGCCAAGTCACTGGATGGATTTAAGAGAGAGTTAGATATATTGATTGGGGACGATCAGCCATGATCACAATGAATGGTGGTACTGGCTCGAAGGGCCGAATGGCCTCCTCCTGCACCTATTTTCTATGTTTCTATGTTTCTATCTGCAGTTCCTTCCTGTTACGTTGTCCCACCGTGTGTGTTATGTTGTGATGTTTTGGTTCAGGCGGCACAGCGGTAGAGTTGCTGCCTTACAGCGCCAGAGACCCAGGTTTGTCCCTGACCACAGGTGCAGCATCTGCCAATGGTGTGAGATCACACTGTGACCTTGTCTTCCCCCTGCTCTCTCTGCAGTACGTGTTTGATTACCACGAAGGTGATGTGTTTGGCTGTGTGGCCGACATTGGGTGGATAACTGGCCACAGTTACGTCGTGTATGGGCCCCTGTGCAATGGAGGAACCAGTGTTTTGTTTGAGAGTACACCTGTCTACCCTAACCCAGGTAAGGACAAGATCGTATTTGTTCCTGCCTATTATTTCTCCCGCAGTCTCAGCGCTCTGCCCACCGCGACAATCCGGTTTGAGTAATTGAGAGAAAATGAGTTAACATCTCAACATGTGCCGCAGCGGTAGAGTTGCTGCTTGTGCGTTTGTACGTTCTCCCCGTGACCTGCGTGGGTTTTCTCCCAGATCTTCGGTTTCCTCCCACACTCCAGAGAAGACGTGCAGGTTTGTGGGTTAATTGGTTTGGTAAATATATGGCCTACTCCTGCACCTATTGTCTATTGTCCCTAGTGGGTATAGGATAGAGTTAGTGTACTGGGTCACTGATTGGCGCAGACCTGGTGGGCCGAAAGGCCTATTTCTGCACTGTCTCTCTAAACTAAACTAAACTAAACTAATTTTTGCAGAGATTCACTTGCGTGATCTCTAAAGGGCCCGTTCCAACGACTGTCGGGGCGACTGTCAGGGACTAGTTTTAATCAAATTCACCTGGCGACAACCTACGACGGCACCTACGCCAACCTATGACAACCTACGACAGCAACAATTGTCGCCACTGTCGCCAAAACATTTTCAACATGTTGAAAATCTTGCGGTAGTCGCCCAGAAAATCGCCTAAGTGGGACAGGCCCTTAAGTCGCGGCTTCATGAGAAATTCTATGTCATCTGAGAATTTCTCCTCAGTGAATCAGAATGAGATCAACAGAGAGAATGAAAACACAAGTTGGCTGGGGGATCTCGGCAGGTCAGGCAGCATAGGGGAAGGGAATGGAGAGACAACGTTTCGGGTTGGGATCCCGTCTGAAGAAGGGACCCATCCTGAAATGTTGTCTGTCCATTCCCTTGACGGATGCTGCACCTGTAGTCGGGATCGAACCCGGGTCTCTGGCGCTGTAAGGCAGCAACACTACAGCTGCGCCACCATGCCGCCCAAATAAGATCTTTGTTTAAGTAGCGAGATATCAAAACATAAAATGTTGGCATGGCTCAGTGACGTGAAACTCCAAAGATGTACACATTTGTAGGCTAATTGTCTTGGTATAACTGGTGTGTAGGGTAGTGTTAGTGTGCGGGGATCGCTGGTCGGTACAGACTCGGTGGGCACACGGGCCTGTTTCCACGCTGTATCACTAAACCAAACCAAATCGCCATCTATCCATGTCCTCCATAGACGCTGCCTGAATCACCGTGTTACTCCAGCACTTTGTAGTTTATTTATGGTTCCAGCATCTGCAGTTCAATAGAAGTCTCTCCTATCTCTCACAGTACCATTGACTCACAAAAGAAAGATTCATTAAAAATTGATAGATGTCCCAGCGTCTTTGGGGGAAAGGAATTATAATTTTCGACCTATTTTGAATAGCGTTCCCAGTCTAGTCTAGTTTAGTATAGAGATATAGCATGGGAACAGGCCCTTCGGTCCATCGAGTCCGCACCGACCAGCGATCCCTACACATTAACACGATCCTACACCCACTAATTTCACATTTATACCAAACCAAATAACCTCCAAACCTGTACGTTTTTGGAGTGTGGGCGAAAACCAAAGATCTCGGAGAAAACCCACGCAGGTCACGGGGAGAACGTACAAACTCCATACAGACAAGCACCAGTAGTCAGGTTCGAACCCGGCTCTCTGGGGCTGTAAGTGCTGTTAGGCAGCAACTCTACCGCTGCGCCACCGTGTTGCTATAAATCATGCCCCTGTCCCACGTAGGAAACCTGAACGGAAACTTCTGGAGACTTTGCGCCCCAACCAAGGTTTCCGTGCGGTTCCCGGAGGTTTTTGTCAGTCTCCCTAATGGTCGAAAATGGCTTCCGTTTTAAAGATCGGTAATTTTTTAGTCAAAGCCGGTTGTGATGCTAGTTGAAGGTGGTTGCTAGCGGACCTTGGGTGGGGCGCAAAGTTCCTAAATTATGCCCCTGTCCCACTTAGGATACCTGAACGGAAACCTCTGGAGACCTTGTGCCCCACCCAAGGTTTCCGTGCGGTTCCCGGATGGTTTTGTCAGTCTCCCTAATGGTCGAAAGTGGCTTCCGTTTTAAAAATCGGTAGTTTTTTAGTCAAAGCCGGTTGCGATGCTAGTTGAAGGTGGTTGCTGGAGGCCAAAAACCTCCGGGAACCGCACGGAAGCCTTGGTTGGGGCGCAAAGTCTCCAGTGGTTTCCGTTCAGGTTTCCTAAGTGGGACAGGGGCATAAACTTTACTATAGATAAGCTTGCCTCCAAAGTCCAGTTCTTTCTGATATCTAGGAAACTTTGACCACATCGCCCTCTGCCCGGCCTTCTCAGTTCTGGGAAATTCAATACTGTCGGTGTGACCTCTGGAGTCCACAACACCTCCTGTTATCTCTAAATCGAGTTTCTAGAAACAGGGATAGGAAATTCAGAGATAAATGTTGGGTAATGCAAACCTTGATCTTGTCTGGTGTTTTGTTTAGTTCAGACATACAGCGCGGAAACAGGTCCTTCGGCCCAACGGATCCTCGCCGACCAGCAATCCAACCCCATATTAACTCTATCCCACACACCCACTAGGGACAATTTTTACATTTATACCAAGCCAATTAACCTACAAACCTGCACGTCTTTGGAGTGTGGGAGGAAACCGAAGTTCTCGGAGAAAAACCCACGCAGGTCACGGGGAGAAGGTACATACTCCGCGCAGACAGCACCCATAGTCGGGATCGAACCCGTGTCTCCGGCGCTGCATCCGCTGTAAGGCAGCAACTCTACCGCTGCGCCGCCGTGAACATGGTAGTAAATACCTCCAGCTTCAGGGACCGACTCTTCCCAGTCATTATCAGGTATCTGAACCAGTTTAGTTTAGTGTGTGTAGGGTAGTGTTAATGTCCAAGGATGGCTGGTCGATGAACCGCTGAGTTACTCCAGCACTTTGTATTTTGTTTTTGGTTCCAGCATCTGCAGTTCCTAAAGTCTCTACCCAGACACCTCTCTCCTATCTCTCACAGTACCATTGACTCACAATAGAAAGATTCATTAAAAATTAATAGATGTCCCAGCGTCTTTGGGGGAAAGGAATTATAATTTTCGACCTATTTTGAATAGGGTTCCCAGTCTAGTCTAGTTTAGTTTAGAGATATAGCATGGGAACAGGCCCTTTGGTCCACCGAGTCCGCACCGATCCCCACACATTAACACGATCCTACACCCACTAATTTCACATTTGTACCAAACTAAATAACCTACAAACCCTGTACGTTTTTGGAGTGTGGGAGGACATCGAAGATCTCGGAGAAAACCCACGCAGGTCACGGGGAGAACGTACAAACTCCGTACAGACAAGCACCAGTAATCGGGATCGAACCCGGGTCTCTGGCGCTGTAAGTGCTGTAAGGCAGCAACTCTACCGCTGCGCCACCGTGCCGCCATAAATCATGCCCCTGTCCCACTATTGTCACGTGCACCGAGGTACAAAAAGTGTTGAACTGCCCGTTCCATCACGGGTACTGACCTCCCCCCCCACCGTCAACGGGATCTACAGGAGTCGCTGCTTCAAAAAGGCAGCCAGCATCACTAGAGACCCACACCACCCTGGCCACGCTCTCATTTCACCCCTGCCATCGGGAAGAAGGTACAGGAGCCTGAAAACTGTAACGTCCAGGTTCAGGAACAGCTTCTTCCCTACAACCATCAGGCTAACGAACACTACAACTTCCAGCTACGAACTATAAACTATCTTGCTCGCACGTGAGACTTCGGGCTCTGTCTTGGTTTTGCACGCTATTGCTTTGTTTTAAATTGAATGAACTTTTTGTCGATTATTATGTTTTTTTACAGAGTACTGTCTTCACCTCACTGTTGTGCTGCAAGAGAGAGCTTTTCATTGTTTTGGGGCACATGACTTATAGGTTTAAGGTGAAGGGGGAAAAGATTTAATGGGAATCTGAGGGGTATCCTTTTCACACAAAGGGTGGTGGGTGTATGGAACGAGCTGCCAGAGGAGGTAGTTGAGACATAGAAACATAGAAACATAGAAATTAGGTGCAGGAGTAGGCCATTCGGCCCTTCGAGCCTGCACCGCCATTCACTATGATCATGGCTGATCATCCAACTCAGTATCCCATACCTGCCTTCTCTCCATACCCTCTGAACCCCTTAGCCACAAGGGCCACATCTAACTCCCTCTTAAATATAGCCAATGAACTGGCCTCAACTACCCTCTGTGGCAGAGAGTTCCAGAGACCCACCACTCTCTGTGTGAAAAAAGTCCTTCTCTTCTCGGTCCTAAAGGATTTCCCCCTTATCCTTATGCTGTGACCCCTTGTCCTGGACCTCCCCAACATCGGGAGACGGGGTAGAGAGACATTTAGACAGGTGCACGGAGAGGTCGGGTTACAATGCGATACGGTAGAACTTTATTTAGATCTGCCAACATTTGATAAAAACACAAAATACATGAAACATGAAATTAAAGTGACGTTTGGAAAGGCTTGGGGGACATGCAAAGATTGTGGGGGGGTAGTGGGGGGGGATTCAGTCTACCCCATGACAGAATGGGGATGAGCTGCAAATTTTGATAGCCGCAGGGTATTAGGATCTACTGTGGTGTTCTGCGCTGCATCTTGGTGGAACCAGTCTGTTGCTGAAGGTGCTCCTCAGGTTGACCAGTGGTGCCATGGAGGGGTGAGCTGTATTGTCCGGGATGCTCCGTTGAGAGGGATGTGGGCCAAACGCAGGCAGATGGGACTCGTGTGAGTAGGACATGTTGGTCGGCGTGGGCAAGCTGGGCCGTAGGGCCCGTTTCCCACGCAGTGTGACACTATCACTACTGTGAACGGGGCGATCGATCCTCGGCACGGACTCGGTGGGCCGAAGAGCCCCGTTGGCCCTGCTGTCCGTGGCTGCCGAACTCCCTCGACTCTATAGGTGACCCGAACGAGGGTCGGAAGCTGGGTTTGTGTTTGATGGCTCCAAAGAACTCTTGCCTCTCCGCCCTGTGTGCAGGCCGCTACTGGGAGATGGTGGAAAGGCTGAAGATCAACCAGTTCTACGGGGCGCCCACGGCAATCCGCCTGCTGTTCAAGTACGGGGACGAGTGGGTGAAGTCCCATGACCGGACCTCACTGAAAATACTAGGCTCAGGTCAGTATCCAACCTGCTGGAGCAGAAACCCTGCCTGATAATCGGTTGTATTATGGCTTATTATTTACAGGGGCTGCTTATATTATTATACTTATTATATACTTGTGGTCATAAGTGAAAGGAGTAGAATTAGCATAAATGACCAGCGAAATGCTCAGCGATATTTTCATTACACCGTGTGCGTTGTGTTGGGCTCGGTTAGGGGAAGGGAAGCAGCACGTTGATCAAGCAACGTTTATAAATGATAGGAGCAGACTTCCGGTGGCGCCATGTTCTAGGTGAGAACAGCGCCAGATCAGCTCCGTAAAAATCTGTAAAAAAAACGGGGCTAAAGGAGGGTGCTAACGCTACTTACCGCAGGAGATCGATTAAAAACGGCTCCGGTGCGATTGAAGGCTGCGTGACGTCATCAGGCGCGCGACTTCGGTAAGAAATTTAAAATGCACTCCTCCTCCCCCCCCCCGAAGAAACCGGGCCTAAGAAGGGAGGCTGGCCCCACCAAAGCCTCGGGCTCGAGTCTGACTGCCTCCCAGGAAGAGATCTCACAGAGAAAAGTGGAAATGGAAGAGTTCAAAAATTCCATGATAGGTGAGATGAAGAAACTGGTGAAAGAAATAAAAGATCTGAAGAAGGAATATAAAGATGAATTTAAAGACATGAAGAAAGAATATAAAGATGAAATAAAAAATCTAAAAGCGGAGATTCTGGTGTCTCAGGAGAGAATTAAAGTGGAATTAACAAAAGAAGTTACCGAGACGGTAAAGATTATGATGAGCGAATGGAAAAGTAAGACGGAGGCTGAATTTCAAAACCGATTCTCTGAGATAAACGCCAAGGTTGCTGGGTTGGAACAAATGCTGAATGATAAGATAGATCCTATTACCATTACAATTGACCAACACAATGATACACTTAAAGATTTGGCTGATTTTGCTGTAAAAAGTGCCAAGGAAACTGAGAAGTTACTTGCCGAGAATAAACGCCTCTCAGAATTACTTCGCAAAATAAATGAGAAATGTATTGATTTGGAGGGCCGACAAAGACGTAAGAATTTGCGAATCGTGGGATTGACTGAAGGTTGTGAAGGAAATCAAGATCCACGAAAATTTGTTGCAAAACTCCTAAAAGACATTCTGGAATTGGATGAAGAACCACTGTTGGGCCGTGCCCACAGGGCTTTAAGACGGGTCCCTGGGAGAGGTGCACCACCCAGACAAATGATTGTAAAGGTGGTGTATGATCACGTCTTTGAAGATATGATGAAGATAATAATGAGAAAGAGAAATTTGAAATACGAAGGAAATAACATTAGTATCTTCAGAGATTACCCAGCGGAAGTTGCTAAGAGAAGATCCTTATTCACTGAAACAAGAGGCATTCTACGGAATTTAAAGAATACAGTGGATCTCAGATATGGCTTGATGTACCCAGCAACACTGAGAGTGACCTATGACAACGAGGAACACCGCTTCGTTAAGCATACTGATGCATTGAAGTTCGCTCAAGGCATACAGAAGACGGCAGAAGAGGAGGAAGCAGACGATGAACCACGGGAGGAAGAAGACGACGACTGAACATTTTGGACTCTTATCATTAACCTGCGGTTATGAATTATTCATTGAGAAAGAGGGAAAATAATGGGAATGTAGTAGTGGTTTGGTATCAATTTGTAGAATTTCAATAATTCCCCTAACATAGTATTATTTATTATAATACTAATTACAATAGAATAGTAATTAATAAATAGTTTCATGAATAATAGAAATAATTACTAAATCCTTAAAGTTAGTACCCCACCCCAATATACACAGTATTCTAGTTGGGAGCTGGAATATTTAACATCTTTTTTAAACACGGAAGTCATTAGATTAATCGCCACGTTAGTGTGGCGTTCACTAACACACACTACACAATCTATCAGTGTAGTCTTTTTTTTCTTTGGGCACCCTTTTAACACTCTTTTTTCTTTTTTCACTTACATTTTCTATTTTTTTTTATATATTAAGTATTTGAATTTATGTTATATATTATATGAATGTAATTATGAACAATACCGTATAACTATTTTAGATAGACATGGATATGGATTATTGAGATTGGTAATTTTCGTCGGATTGGCGTTTGGGTGCCTTGTTGAGCTGGAGGGGCCGAGAGGGCTACTCCAAAAAAAACCACCCTAATACTAAAATGCAAGATATGAATTTGAAGACTGGGGATGATGGAATCACTTTCTGTAGTTGGAATGTTAAGGGAATTAATGAACCAATTAAAAGGGGTAAGGTGTTAGCGCAGCTGAATAGATTGAAATCAGACGTTATTTTCCTCCAAGAGACGCATCTCAAAAGAGATGATCAATATAGATTAACAGCTAAATGGATTTCAAAGGTATATCATTCTTCATTTATACATAAATCTAGGGGAGTTGCAATAATTATTCGTAAAGGTATACCTTTTAAACAAAGTTCTATAATAGAAGATAAAGAGGGCAGATATGTAATAATTACAGGGGAATTATACTCAAAAAAAGTAATTCTTATGAATATATATGCTCCTAATTTCGATAACCCATTATTTTTTAAGAAAATATTCAATAATATTCCTATATCCACTCAACATAATTTAATAATTGGGGGCGATTTAAATTGCACTTTGGATAACTACTTAGACAGATCCTCAACAAAAAGGAAAGCTATTTCTAATTCAAGTAAACTTATAAATTATTTCATTAATTCAACTAACGTTAAGGATATTTGGAGATTAGAGAACCCATCCGGACGAGAATATTCTTTTTTCTCGCCCGTATTCGGAACCTACTCGAGGATAGATTACTTTTTAATAGACTCAAAACTGCTTCCCTTTACGTACAATGCAAAATATCACAATATTATTATTTCAGATCATGCACCATTAACATTTAAGATAAAACTAAAAGATATATCTAATAAAACTATGACTTGGAGATTTAATCCTCAGATACTGAAGGACAAGGATTGTTGTAATCATGTGACAGAACAGATTAAATTATTCTTTGAGACAAACGACACACCTGAAATTTCACCATTGTTACTTTGGGATACATTTAAGGCATTCATGCGTGGTGCAATAATATCGGCACAAGCATATTTTAATAAAGAAAACCGAAAGAGGGAACAGAAGTTAGAAATGGAGATAAAACAACTAGACAATGAGAATATAAAACAACCTTCTAAGGAGTTAAGTAATAAAATTGCAATAGCAAAGTATAGACTAAATAAAATATACTCTAATCAAGTCATCAAACTTTTTCAACAAACCAAACAAGTGCATTTTGAATTTGGAGATAAACCGCATAAATTGCTAGCACGACAATTAAGAAAATTAGACGATGAAAAAACGATACATGGAATCAGATCAATGCAAGGAAATATATTGACCATACCAAAAGATATTAATGATAGATTTTTACAATATTACCAAAATCTTTACTCATCAAAATTAACAGGACAAACAGATGGAATGGAAACATTTCTACAAGAATGTCAAATTAAGAGTTTAGATCAGGAAGGGAGACACTTGTTAAATGCTGAAATATCAGTGAAAGATATCGCAGAATCAATTGGTTCATTAAAGAATGGAAAAGCTGCGGGGCCTGACGGCCTGAGTGCAGAATTTTATAAAAAATTTCAAGATCTGATCTCTCCAAGACTACATACAGTGTATAGACATGCATATGAACAAGGAAAATTACCAGACTCTTTAAATGAATCCACAATTACACTCATACCTAAGGTAGATAAAGATCTGGAAGATCCTGGTTCATATAGAGCGATTGCCCTTCTAAATACAGACCAAAAAATATTAGCTAAAGTTTTATCTAGGAGACTAAGTTTGGTGATTTCTAAATTAATACATTATGATCAAACAGGTTTTATTCCAAAACGCTATTCATTTCATAATTTAAGACGCCTGTTTAATATTATATATTCTAAAAGAATACGAGATACGGAATTAGCAGTCATATCGTTAGACGCAGAAAAAGCATTTGACCAGGTGGAATGGTTATATCTATTTAATATAATGGAAAAGTTTCAATTGGGGGATCAATTTTGTAAATGGGTAAGAATCCTATACTCAGATCCTACTGCAAGAATTCTAACTAATCAAATACTATCAGTTAAATTTAAACTCTTTAGGGGATGTAGACAAGGATGTCCGTTATCGCCTTTATTATTTGCCTTGGCGATAGAGCCTTTGGCGGAAAGAATTAGATCAGAACCTGAAATATACGGTTATAATACTGACACAACAACTAATAAAATATCCTTATATGCAGATGATGTTTTGATTTACATCACAAAACCTGAAATTAGTATTCCAATGTTGTTTGATGTTATAAATAAATTTAGTACATTTTCTGGATATAGGATTAATTGGAATAAAAGTGATATTATGCCAATAACTAATATAAATTTAAACATATTACAACAATATCCATTATCAATAGTTACTGACAAAATTAAATATTTAGGAATTAATGTATCTAAATCTCATAATTCATTAATTAGATCGAATTATCCTCAATTATTAGATAAACTTAAAAAAAATATTTTATATTGGAAAACACTGCCTATATCTTTGATTGGTAGAATAAATGCTATAAAGATGGTTTTTCTACCACAATTATTATATCTGTTTCAAGCTATCCCTTTTTTCCTTCCGAAAACCTTTTTTAAAAAAATTGATAATATTGTTAATAGTTTTATCTGGGATTATAAAAATCATAGAATAAGTAAAAAACATTTATGTAAGTCAAAGATAAACGGAGGATTAGCACTTCCAAATTTTCTATACTACTTCTGGGCAGTACAGATTAAGAATATGAATTTTTGGTGGGTAAATACGGACCTGGAACCAACGTGGCTAAAGATAGAAAAGGAAGATTGTTTGCCTTTCAACGTAGATTCAATTATTTTTGCCCCAAAGGAAGTTCAAAAAAAAATTTATAGGGACAATCCAATCATTTATAATAATAGACGTATTTGGAAACAAATAGTCAAGACTTTACAATTAGACAATCTTTCATTTAGATTACCAATTATGAATAACCCATTATTTAAGCCCTCCACATTGGATGGAGGGTTCAGACATTGGGATAATTTAGGAATTACAAGGGTAGAGCACCTCTATAGAAATGGAAAATTTCTTTCATTTCAGGAATTACAAGATATCTACGGATTGTCTTCACAGCATTTGTTTAGGTATTTCCAAATTAGAGATTATATTAAATCTAATACACAGGATTTTAAAAATAAGGAACCAGGATTATTAGATGAATCGTTTAACTGGCATCCAACCACAGAAAAATTAATAGCTTATATATATAACATCATTATGGATAAGGAGAATCCAATAACTGAAACATATCGTCAAGCATGGGAAAATGAAATTGGATCACCTATAACCAAAGAAAATTGGGAAGAAAGTCTACAACGAATACACCGGTGCTCGTTAAATGCTAGACATATATTAATACAATTTAAAGTATTATACAGATTACATTATTCGAAAACCAAATTAAATAGTATATTTCCTAATCTCTCCTCTATTTGTGATAAATGTAAGAATTTAGAAGCAAATTTAACACACAGTTTTGTTACATGTCCTAAATTGAATTATTATTGGACAGAAATTTTTAAAGTTATTTCTGAAGTTCTTAAGGTTAAATTAGAACCTGACCCAAAGCTAATAATACTGGGAATTCCAGAGGCTAATTTGATATTTACACTAGATCAAAGAAATGTCCTTGATTATTGTTTGATATTAGGGAAAAAAATAATATTGAAATTTTGGAAGGGAACATTATCCCCAACAATTAAAATGTGGGCATCAGAGATGTTGGAGACGTTGCAGTTGGAAAGAATCAGATTTGTCCTTTTGGACGAGTATAATTCTTTTCAACAGATATGGTCTCCATATATACAGTATTTAGAGAAGTAGCTGTTCTTGGCATCACGGCTCGACTGGCACCTGCGGGATTTGATGAAAATAATGTATTGGTATACCAGGATATATGCATGTCTTTACTGATATTATTATTTGTAGTTGTTTCATTTATAATATATTGTGTGGCTTTTAATTGATATATATACATAATATGTCTTTTTTCTTTTTCTTCATTTTTTCTTTTTCTTTTATACCAAATAATTATTAAGGAATTATAATTTTATTGATTAATAATGGTATTTCTCTTTACCCACTTTTATTTTCAAAAAAAAAAAAAAGATAATAATCATTAGAGTACAAATATTGATTTAAGTTGATGTTTATAACTCAGTTTTAAACATTGAGAATTGTTTATTGCTAATAAAAAAATTATTCAAAAAAATAAATGATAGGAGCAGAATTAGGCCATTCGGCCCATCACGTCCACTCCACCATTCAAGCATGGCTGATCTATCTCTCCCTCCTAACCCCATTCTCCTGCCTTCTCCCCGTAACCCCCATGACAGACGTACACATCAAGAATCTATCTTTCTTGGAAAGCCTTGAAAATCTCCATTGACTTGACCTCCACCCATTGGTCAAGATTGAACCCGGGCCTCTGGTTCTGTGAGGTAGCGACTCTATCTCTGTGCCACCGTTCCGCCCTCTCGTCATTGACGCACCAGCACGGTGGATGTGGGCCGAATGGCCTCATTGTGTGTTTTGCAAATGTGTCAGTGGGTTATGGGGAGAAGGCAGGAGATTGGGGTTGGGAGGGAGAGATAGATCAGCCGTGATTGAATGGCGGACTGGACTTGATGGGCTGAATGGTCTAATTAGACAATAGACAACAGGTGCAGGAGTAGGCCATTTGGCCCTTCGACTCTTCAATGTGATCATTGCTGATCATCCCCAATCAGTACCCCATTCCTGCCTTCTCCCCATATCCCCCGACTCCACTATTTTTAAGAGCCCTATCTAGCTCCCTCTTGAAAGCATCCAGAGAACCTGCCTCCACCGCCCTCTGAGGCAGAGAATTCCACAGATTCACCACTCTCTGTGAGAAAAAGTGTTTCCTTGTCTCCGTTGTAAATGGCCTACCCCTTATTCTTAAACTGTGGCCCCTGGTTCTGGACTCCCCCAACATCCGGAACATGTTCTACTCCTATTGCCTATGAACCTATGAAGATCCAAGATGGCGCCCAACCCTGACCTATATGAATTTAGCCGCAGGTTCTTGATCAGTGCAGTGAAATGAACTTTCTTCTTCTGTTTGAACTTCTCAGTTGGCGAGCCCATCAACGCGGAGGCGTGGGACTGGTATTACAGAGTGGTCGGGGACGAGAGGTGTCCAGTGGTGGATACTTGGTGGCAGACAGGTAAGAGGCTGCTTCCCATAGGTGGCTCTGATGCTGTGCAACGCCGGTGGGTTTAATAGAGTCCCCGGGTTACACAACATAGAAACAGGCCCTTCAGCCCAACATGTCCTTGTTGATCAAAATACCTACTGTATATGAGCCAGCCACATTCGCCTGGGTTTTGCCCATATCTTTAGACTTTATAGATACAGCACGAGCAACAGGCCCTTCGGCCCACCGAGTAGGTGCCAACCAGCAATCCCCGCACATTTAACACCATCCTACACACACTAGGGACAATTTACATTTATACCAAGCCAATTAACCTACAGACCTGTATGTAGGTCTTTGTACGTCTTTGGAGTGTGGGAGGAAACTGAAGATCTTGGTGAAAACCCTATGAGGTCACAGGTAGAACGTACAAACTCCGTACAGGCAGCGCCCGTAGTCGGGATCGAACCCGGGTCTCCGGCGCTGTGAGCTCTGTGAGGCAGCAACTCTACCGCTGCTCCACCGTGACCGCCCCACGGGGTGATCTTTAGAATTTAGAGATACAGCATGGAAACAGGTCCTTCAGCCCACGGAGTCTGTGCCGACCAGCCATCACCCTGTATGCTTACATTATCCTATACTCAGGGCAGTCACGGTGGCGCAGCGGTAGAGTTGCTGCCTTGCAGCGAATCCAGCGCCAGAGACCCTGGTCCGATCACGAGTACGGGTGCTGTCCGTACGGAGTTTGTACGTTCTCCCTGTGACCTGCGTAGGGTTTTCTCCGAGACCTTCGGTTTCCTCCCACTCTCGAAAGATGTACAGGTTTGTAAGTTAATTGCCTTGGTATAAATGTAAAAATTGTCCCTAGTGGGAGTAGGATGGTGTTAAGGGGCCTGTCCCACTTGGGCGACCTAATCCGCGAGTTCTGGCGAGTTTGCCCTCGACTCATACTTGCAGCATGGTGGACACGAGGCCGTAGGAGGTCTTTGTAACTCTCCCTCATGCTCGAGAGTGGTTCCCTCGTACTCAAGACCTCAGCTAGGTCGCGGCGTATTTTTTCAATATGTCGAAAAATGCCCGCGAGTAAAAAAAGGGCGCCATGGAAAAAATCAATACTTTTTTACGTAGTTGTAGGTTTAATCGTAGTAGGTCGTAGTAGGTCGGCATGTTAGTCGTAAGTAATCGAGGGTAGTCGAAGGTAGTCTTCAACAGCCGACGGGCGGTCGAAGGGGGTCGTCTTCACTCTCCACTATTCGGTGTCCAATTTTCCCGAAGCTAGTCGTAGCTAGTCGAAGCTGGTGTTCAACATAGTTGAAGGAGGTTGAAGGAGGTCTTCTACATAGTGGAAGGCGGTCTTCAACATGACATTTTTTTCAAACATTTTTTCCTAAAGTCTAAACTCGCCAATTAGGTCACCCAAGTGGGACAGCCTCTGTAATTTGATTTGATTTGATTTGATTTGATTTTATTGCTTGTCATTCGAACCTCAGAGAGGCTCGAACGAAACTCCGTTTCTACAACCAGAACAATTCATAAAAAAAAAACACACAAACAATTCAATTGACACAAACATCCATCACAGTGGATCTCCTCCTCACTGTGATGGAAGGCAAAGTCTTCTCTCTCCCCCGCACCATTTCTCTCCTGAGGTCGAAGCTGCAGGCGGGCGGTGCCAAGTCCCAGGCCCGGGCCGGGTGATGTACGGCCCCGCTCTAGGCCCAAAGTCAAAGTCACAGCGTTGGAGCCCCCGGCGGGCGCTGGAATGTCTCGCTGGAATGTCCCGCGGACACCGAAGCCGCGCCGGGCGATGTACGGCCCCGCTCCGGGTCGCTCCAACCCCGCGACACGGGCCGGAGAAGCTGTGTTGCGGGAGCTCCGGAGACCGGTCTCTCACCCGGACCCGCGAGCTCCCGATATCACAGTCCACCCGGAGTCGGGAGTCGGGCCGCAGCGGCGAGCCACCACCGCTCCCCACGCGGAGTTCCGGAGCCCGGAGTCGGGCTGCAGCGGCGAGCCACCACCGCTCCCCACGCTCCGAGGCCGGCCAGCCCCACGATGGTGAGTCCGCAGCTCATCCCGGTCGGAGGCCGCTCCGCTGTGCTGGGCCCAAAACGACAACGGAGACCCGACAGGGAAAAAAGTCGGGTCTCCCGTGCAGGGAAGAGATTGTAAAGTTTCCCCCCCCCACCACCCCCCACACATACACAGTTAGGAACACGATACAAAAAAAAAACACGAACAACTACATTTAACTAGACAAAAAATAAAAAAAAAAGACAGACAGGCTGTAGGGGCCGCTGCAACGTGAGTCGCGCCCGCCCATGTGCAAGGATCACTGGTCGGCGTGGACCCGGTGGGCCGAAGGGCCTGTTTCCACGCTGTACCTCTAAACTAAACTAAACACCAGGGGTTTCAGGTGAGAGGGGAAAAAATGTAACAGGAATCTTGGGGGCACCATTCTCACACAGAGAGTGGTGGGTAGATGGAAAGTGCTGTCAGAGGAGGCAGATACGAAAACAGCATCTGAAAGAAATTTGGGCGAGCACATGGATAGGACAGGTTTAAGGACCAAATGCGGGCAGGTGGGACTAGCAGAGATGGGACATCTTGGTCACCAGGAGCAAATTGGGCAGAAGGGCCTGTTTCTGTGCTGTATAACTCCAAGACTCGATAACTGAAGGGGTTAACAGGACAAAAAGAGTCTGGTCAAAACCTTGATTCCAATGAGCAAGGATTGAGCCAGTTAATCAATGATGAAGTAATACAATGACTTCAGAACAGAGCTCATCTTTTTGCAGCTTGACATGGTTAGTAAAGGGTACTCAAGAGGGTATTCTTGAGGCACAATCTGTGGTGAATCTGCGGAATTCATTGCCACAGAAGGCTGTGGAGGCCAAGTCAATGGATATTTTTATGGCAGAGATCGATAGATTCTTCATTAGTACGGGCGTCAGAGGTTACGGGGAGAAGGCAGGAGAAGGGAGTTGTTGATAGGGAGAGATAGATCAGCCATGATTGAATTGTGGAGTAGACCTGATGGGCCGAATGGCCTATTTTATGCTCCTAGTTCTGATTGGTTAGCACGCAACCTTGGTACACGGAACAATAAACTAAAAACACAATGTAAGTCAGAATGCAATTCTTCTGTTTGGGAAATGTGACAATAAAACTCAAGAGAGACTCGAATGCTTCACTGATGATCAGGGCTGATGATCTCACTCATGGTCTCTGTTCAGTTTAGTTTGTGTTAGATTATTGCCACGTGTACCGAGGTACAATGAAAACCATATGTTGCGTGCTATCCAGTCAGCAGAAAGACAATACATGATTACAATCGAGCCATTGTAGTGTATAGATGCATGATAAGGGAATAACGTTTAGTGCAAGGTAAAGCCAGCAAAGTCCGATCAAGGATAGTCCGAGGGTCACCAATGAGGTAGATAGTAGTTCAGCACTGCTCTCTGGTTGTGGTAGGATGGTTCAGTTGCCTTATAACAGCTGGGAAGAAACTGTCCCTGAATCTGGAGGAGTGCGTTTTCACACTTCTGTACCTTTTGCCCGATGGGAGAGGGGAGAAGAGTGAGTGGCCAGGGTGCGACTTGTCCTTGATGATGCTGCTGGCCTTGCCGAGGCAGCGTGAGGTGTAGATGGAGTGGTTGGAAGGGAGGTTGGTTTGCGTGATGGTCTGGGCCGAATAGCATCCGTTTCCTGATGGGCGGTTTCTCTTGCAGAGACGGGAGGGATCTGTATCGCCCCTCGTCCCGCTGCAAGAGATGCGGAGATTGTCCCTGCCATGGCGATGAGGCCGTTCTTTGGGATAAACCCTGTCCTCATGGACGACCAGGTAACTGGGGCGCATCGTCCGAACCCCTTTAACTCAGCTCGCAGAGTTAATCGATTGAAAGAAGCAGCGTGGAAACAGGCCCTTCGGCCCACCGAGACCATGCTGACTACCGATCCCACTTTTGCACTAGTTTACTTTAGTTTGTTAGTTTAGAGATACAGCGCGGCAACCGCGCCGACCAGCGATCCCCGCACACTAACACTATCTTACACACACCAGGGACAAATTTAGATTTTTACCAAGCCAATTAACTTACAAACCTGTACGTCTTTGTAGTATGGGAGGAAATCGAAGATCTCAGAGAAAACCCACGCAGGTCACGGACAGAACACAAAACGTTGTACAGACATGGGCGGCACGGTGGCACAGCGGTACAGTTGTTGCCTTACAGCGCCAGAGTCCCGGGTTTGATCCCGACAATGGGTGCTGTCAATAGACAACAGACAATAGGTGCAGGAGTAGGCCATTCGGCCCTTCGAGCCAGCACCGCCATTCAATGTGATCATGGCTGATCATCCCCAATCAGTACCCCGTTCCTGCCTTCTCCCCATATCCCCTGACTCCGCTATCTTCAAGAGCCCCATCTAACTCTTTCTTGAAAGTATCCAGAGAACTGGTCTCCACCGCCCTCTGAGGCAGGGAATTCCACAGACTCACAACTCTTTGTGAGAAAAAGTGTTTACTCGTCTCTGTTCTAAATGGATTACCCCTTATTCTTAAACTGTGGCCCCTGGTTCTGCACTCCCCCAACATCGGGAACATGTTTCCTGCCTCCAGCGTGTCCAAACCCTTAACAATCATATATGTTTCAATAAGATTCCCTCTCATCCTTCTAAACTCCAGAAGTCCACAAGCCCAGCTGCTTCATTCTCTCAGCATATGACAGTCCCGCCATTCCGGGAATTAACCTTGTGAACCTACGCTGCACTCCCTCAATAGCAAGAATGTCCTTGCTCAAATTTGGAGACCAAAACTGCACACAATACTCCAGGTGTGGTCTCATTATGGCCCTGTACATCTGCAGAAGGACCTCGTTCCTCCTATACTCAACTCCTCTTGTTATGAAGGCCAACATGCCATTCACTTTCTTCACTGCCTGCTGTCCCTGCATGCTTACTTTCATAGACTGATGAACAAGGACCCCCAGATCCCACTGTACTTCCACTTTTCCCAACTTGATGCCATTTACATAGTAATCTGCCTCCCTGTTTTTGCTACCAAAGTGGATAACCTCACGCTTCTCCACATTAAATGTCATCTGCCGTGCATCTGCCCACTCCTCCAACCTGTCCAAGTCACCCTGCATTCTCATAGCATCCTCCTCACAATTCACACTGCCACCCAGCTTTGTGTCGTCTGCAAATTTGCTAATGTTACTTTGAATCCCTTCATCCAAATCATTGATGTATATTGTAAATAGTTGCGGTCCCATCACCGATCCTTGCGGTACCCCACTAGTCACTGCCTGCCATTCTGAAAGGGACCCCACTCTCTGTTTCCTGTCTGCCAACCACTTCTCTATCCATGTCAGCACTCCACCCCCAATACCATGTGCCCTAATTTTGCCCGCTAATCGCCTATGTGGGACCTTATCAAATGCTTTCTGAAAGTCCAGGTACACTGCATCCACTGGCTCTCCCTTCCTAGTTACATCTTCAAAAAGAAATTCCAGAAGATTAGTCATGCATGATTTCCCCTTCGTAAATCCATGCTGACTCGGACCGATCCTGTTACTGCTATCCAAATGTGCGGCTATTTCATCTTTTATAATTGACTCCAGCATATTCCCCACCACCAATGTCAGGCTCACTGGTCTATAATTCCCGGTTTTCTCTCTCCCGCCTTTCTTAAAAAATATTAGCTACCCTCCAATCCACAAGAATTAATCCTGAGTCTATAGAACATTGGAAAATTATCACCAATGCATCCACGATTTCTAGAGCGACTCCCTTAAGCACCCTGGGATGCAGACCATCAGGCTCTGGGGATTTATCAGTCCCATCAGTCTACCCAACACCATTTCCTGCCTAATGTGGATTTCCTTCAATTCCTCCGTCACCCCAGATCCTCTGGCTACTACTATATCAGGAAGAGTGTTTGTGTCCTCCTTTGTGAAGACGGATCCAAAGTACATGTTCAACTCATCTGCCATTTCCTTGTTCCCCATAATAATTTCAGTATTCAAGGATCCAACTTTGGTCTTAGCTAATTTTTTCTTCTTCACATACCTAAAGAAGCTTTTACTATCCTGCTTTATATTCTTGGCTAGCTTACCTTCGTACCTCATCCTTTCTCCCCGTATTGTCTTTTTAGTTATCTTCTGTTGCTCTTTAAACATTACCCAATCCTCTTGCTTCACAGCGCATCTTTGCTACGTTGTACTTCTCTTTAATTTTTATACTGTCCCTGACATCCCTTGTCAGCCACGTTCACCCCTTACTTCCCTTGGAATCTTTCTTCCTCCTGGGAATGAACTGATCCTGCACCTTCTGTATGGTTCCTGGAAATACCTGCCATTTTTGTTCCACTGTCATCCCTGCTAGTGTATCTTTCCAGTCAACTTTGGCCAGCTCCTCCCTCATGACCCCCATAGTCCCCTTTATTCAACTGTAACACTGACACCTCCAATCTACCCTTCTCCCTCTCCAATTGTAGATTAAACCTGACCATGTTATGGTCACTACTTCCTAATGGCTCATTAACCTCGAAGTCCATTATCAAATGCCATTCATTACATGACACTAAATCCAGAATTGCCTTCTCCCTGGTAGGCTCCAATACAAGCTGCTCTAAGAATCCATCACAAAGGCACTCTACAAAGTCCCTTTCTTGGGGTCCAGAACCAACATGATTTTCCCAGTCTACCTGCATGTTGAAATCTCCCATATCAACCACAGCATTATTTTTGCTTCATGCCAATTTTAACTCCTGATTCAACTTGTGCCCTATGTCCAGGCTACTATTTGGGGGCCTGTAGATTAGTCCCATTAGGGTATTTGTACCCTTACAATTCCTTAGTTCTATCCATACTGACTCCACATCTCCTGCTTCAATGTCGCCCCTTGCAAGGGACTGAATTTTATTCCTCACCAACAGGGCAACCCCACCCCCTCTGCCCACCTGTCTGTCTTTTCGCTAGGAGGTATATCCTTGAATATTCAGTTCCCAGCCCTGGCCCTCTTGCAGCCATGTCTCTGTAATTCCCACATCATACTTGCTCATTTCTAACTGAGCCTCAAGCTCGTCCAGTTTATTTCTTATACTTCGTACATTCATATACAACATTATGACCTCCGTATTCACGTCCCCCCTCGCACCGCTCGCAGTTGTCCCTGACGTTACTCTGTTGTCCCTTCTCGAACTTTCCTTCCCATTAATTCGAGAATCTTTTGTAATTATTCCTGTAGTCACTTCCCCTTCAACTCCGCTTTGCCCAACACCTCCACTCAGTTCGCATTAGATCTCCCGGTGGCTCAGCATTTCAACTCCACCTCCCATTCCGAATCCGAACTTTCTGCCCTGGCCAGAGTGAGTCCCACTGCAAATTGGAGGAGCAGCACCTCATATTTCGCTTGGGTAGTTTACACCCCAGCGGTATGAACATTGACTTCTCCAATTTCAGGTAGTCCCTGCTTTCTCCCTCCTTCCCCTCCTGTTCCCAGCTCTCCCACTTCCCACTGTCTCCGCCTCTTCCTTTCTTCTTCCCGCCCCCTCCCCACCCCCACATCAGTCTGAAGGGTCTCGACCCGAAACGTCACCTATTCCTTCGCTCCATAGATGCTGCCTCAACCGCTGAGTTTCTCCAGCATTTTTGTCTACCTTCCAGCATCTGCAGTTCTTTCTTAAACATTTTGTCTTTTAAATGTTGTTATATTTTACATATATATATTCTGCTCCAATCACTTCTGACATTATGACCTAATATATATATATATATATATATATATGTATTAGTTCATAATGTCTTAAGTGATTGGAGCAGAATTAGGCCCTTCGACCCATCAAGTCTATTCCGCCATTCAATCATGGCTGATCTATCTCTCCCTCCTAACCCCATTCTCCTGCCTTCTGCCATAACCCCTGAAACCTGTACTAATCAAGAATCTATCTCATCCTTAAAAATATCCACTGACTTGATCTCCACAGTCTACTGTGGCAAAGAATTCCACAGATTCACCACCCTCTGACGAAAGAAATTCCTTCCTCATCTCCGTCCTTTAATTCTGGGGTTGTGACCTCTGGTCCTAGACTCTCCCACTGGTGGAAACATCCTCTCACACACCCACCCTATCCCTGGCCTTTCATTATTCGGTAACGCTCTGCGTTGACGTTACTTTGCCACACGTCGATACGCCCTCACGCACTTTGCTCTCTCTGTTCCAGGGTAAGAAGTTAATGGACAACAACACCTCTGGGCCTCTCTGCATTGCCCAGGCGTGGCCAGGGATGGCTCGGACTATACACAACGACCACGACAGATTTGTGAACACGTATTTCAAACCCTACCCCAGTGAGTGGACGTGTGGCGTTGACAATGACGGTGTCTTGGATCTGTGTGCAGGGATGTGGGACCAGTGTAGACCCAGTTTGGTTTTAATTCAGTTTAGTTTACTGTAATGTGTACCGAGGTACAGTGAAAAGCTTTTGTTACGCGCTAACCACTCAGCGGAAAGACAATTCCCGGGATGGCGGGACTGTCATATGCTGAGAGAATGGAGCAGCTGGGCTTGTACACTCTAGAGTTTAGAAGGATGAGAGGGAAACTCATTGTAACATATAAGATTGTTAAGGGTTACACAAAAAGCTGGAGAAACTCAGCGGGTGCAGCAGGATCTAAGGAGCGAAGGAGATAGGCAACGTTTCGGGTCGAGACCCTTCTTCATTGTTAAGGGCTTGGACACGCTAGAGGCAGGAAATATGTTCCCGTTGTTTGGGGAGTCCAGAACCAGGGCCCACAGTTTAAGAATAAGGGGTTGGCCATTTAGAACGGAGACGAGGAAACACTTTTTCTCACAGAGAGTTGTGAGTCTGTGGAATCCTCTGCCTCAGAGGGCGGTGGAGGCAGGTTCTCTGGATACTTTCAAGAGAGAGCTAGATAGGGCTCTTAAAGGTAGCGGAGTCAGGGGATATGGGGAGAAGGCAGGAACGGGGTACTGATTGGGGATGATCAGCCATGATCACATTGAATGGCGGTGCTGGCAGGAAGGGCCCAATGGCCTACTCCTGCACCTATTGTCTGTTGTCTACATGGTCACAATCGGAGATAGATAGATTCTTGATCAATATGGGGGCCGGGGGTTGTGGAGAGAAGGCAGGAGAATGGAGTTAGGAGGGAGAGATAGATTAGCCATGATTGAATGGCGTAGTAGATTTGATGGGCCGAACGGCCTAATTCTGCTCCCATTCTTTATGAGCATTGATCCATGATAAGGAAATAATGTTCTGTGTGAGGTAGAGGCAGCAAAGTCCGATCAAGGATGGTCCGAGGGCCACCAAAGAGGTGGATAGTACCTCAGCGCTGCTCTCTGGTTGTAGTAGGATGGTCCAGCTGCCTAATAACAGCTGGGAAGAAACTGCCAATGAATCTGTCAATGCACAGGCCCAGAGCAGAGAGCAGACTTTGGACGATCTGCCTGTGACGGCCAGTCTCTGAGGCAGTCTCTCCCCTTTCTCTTTACAGACTACTTCTTCACGGGTGACGGAGCCTACAGATCTGAGAAGGGTTATTACCAGATCACGGGCAGGCTAGACGATGTCATCAATATCAGCGGACACCGGCTTGGCACAGCCGAGATCGAAGGCGCTGTGGTAGGGGGAGCTTGGTGGAGGGAACCTGCGTTTCAAACCTCTTTATCAGCGGGCGTTTCTTGTTTTTTGGGATTTATTGAACGGATTTCAATGGGGCGGCACGGTGGTGCTGCTGCCTCACAGCGCCAGGGACCACGGTTCGATCCCAACCACGGGTGCTGTCTGCGCGGAGTTTGTTCATTCTCCCCTTGACCAAGTGGGGTCTCTCCGGGTCCATGGGTTATAGGAGCATAATTAGGCCATTCAGCACATCAAGTCTACGCCGCCATTCAATCATGGCTGACCTACAGAACCTCTGGGGGGGAAGTCCAGAACCAGGGGCCTCAGTTTAAGAATAAGGGGTAAGTCATTTAGAACAGAGATGAGGAAACACTTTTTCACTCAGGGAGTGGTGAGTCTGTGGAATTCTCTGCCTCAGAGGGCGGTGTAGGCCGGTTCAATGGATGCTTTCAAGAGAGAGCTGGATAGCGCTCTTAAAGATGGCGGAGTCAGGGGATATGGGTAGAAGGCAGGAACGGGGCACTGATTGGGGATGATCAGCCATGATCACATTCAATGGCCGTGCAGGCTCGAAGGGCCGAATGGCCTACTCCTGCACCTATTATCTATTGTCCCTCTCAACCCCATCCTCCTGCCTTCTCCCCACAACCCTTGACACCCGTTCTAATCATGAAACTATCAATCTCCGCCTTAAAAATACCAACTGACTTGGCCTCCACAGCCGTCTGTGGCAATGAATTCCACAGATTCACCAACCTCTGACTAAAGAAATTCCTCCTCATCTCCTTTCTAAAGGCACGTCCTTTTATTCTGAGGCTCTGCGTGCAACAGTTTGCTCCCACATCCCAAAGATGTGCGGGTTTGTAGGATAATTGGCTAGTGTAAATTGTCCCTAGTGTAAATTGTGTGTAGGATAGAACTAGTGTACAGGTAGGTGATCAATGGTCGGTATGAACTTGGTGGCCGAGGGGCCTGTTTCCATGCATTGTCTCTAAACATATTATCCCTCGGTTAGTAGCTCACCGCACTGAAGCACTCTCCATCATGTTGTGTGGTGTTATAATTGTGCAGAATGGGAATAATTGGAACAGGGTGGCACGGTGGTGCAGCGGTGGAGTTGCTGCCTCACAGCGCCAGTGACCCGGGTTCGATCCTGACTACGCTGCTGCCTGCAGGGAGTTTGTACGTTCTCCCCACGATCTGTGTCGGTTTTCTCCAGGTGCTCCAGTTTCCTCCCACATTCCAAAGATGTGCGTGTGGGTTTGTAGGTTACTTGGCTTTGGTAAAATTGTATGGTTTGTGCAGGTGAGTGCTAGTGTGCGGGGGAGGGGGGGGGGGATCGCTGGCAGGCGCGCGCTCGGTGGGCCGAAGGGCCTGTTTCCGTGCTGTACCTCTAAAGGTATTACCTCGCGGCTCGTAGGTTCTCCACGCCAGGGCAGCCTCCGTCATGTTGTGTGGTGCAAGAGAGGTGGTGAATGGGATTGATTGGACCCATGCAGCAGGTGAATCCCTCACTCCAATGCTACTATCAAGACAGGGACTCCACCCTGGGTCAATAAGTTTGAATGAATGAATAGGTGTATTGGCCATGTATGTTCACATACAAGGAATTTGCCTTGATGCTCCGCTCTCAAGTGACAACATGACATAGTGACATAATTAAGAATGACACATAAAACATTAATAATAAAACACTATCGATTAAGCATGTGAATTAAATAAAATTCCAGAGCAAAAGTAGCCTACAGATATTTGGTTATTGAGTAGAGCTACTACTTGTGGAAAAAAGCTGTGTTTATGTCTGGCTGTGGCGGCTTTCACAGTCCGGAGTCGCCTTCCAGAGGCAAGTGATTCAAAGAGTTTGTAGCCAGGGTGAGAGGGGTCAGAGATGATGTTGCCCGCTCGCTTCCTGGCCCTTGCAGTGTACAGTTCGTCAATGGGGGGGGAAGGTTGCAGCCAATAGCCCTTCTCAGCCGATCGGACGATACGCTGCAGCCTCCAGGTGTCGGGCTTGGTCACGAGGAAGAGCTTTCCAGAAGCAGGAGAGGTACACCTAGAACGTGGGCACTTCATATTGAAGCAGCAACACGAGACCGTGTGTGCACCAGTCGACACCAACGGCCCATAGAGTCATCCACCGAGTCCGCGCCGACCAGCGATCCCCGTACACTAGCACTATCCCATGCACTGAGATAGTGTGTGGGATACAGGGCGGTCACGATGGCGCAGCGGTAGAGTTGCTGCTTTCCAGCGCTTGCAGGGCCGGAGACCCGGGTTTGATCCCGACTACGGGTGTTGTCTGTACGGAGTTTGTACGTTCTCCCCATGACCTGCGTGGGTTTTCTCTGAGATCTCCGGTGTTCTCCCACGCTCCAAAGACGTACAGGTATGTAGGTTAATTGGCTTGGTAAATGTAAAATAAAATGTCCCTAGTGGGTATAGGATAGTGTTAATGTGCGGGGATCACTGGTCGGCACGGACCCGGTAGCCGATAGGACCTGTTTCCGCGCTGTATCTCTAAACTAAACTAGGGTCAATTTTACAAACTTACTGAAGCCAATCGACGTACAAAAACCTGTACGTCTTCGGAACCTGTGGGAAGAAGCCGGAGCTCCCGGAGAAACCCCACGCAGGTCACGGGGAGAACGGACAAACTCCACACAGACGGCACCCGAGGTCAGGATCGAACCGGGGTCTTCTGGCGCTGTGAGGCGGTGACACTACCCGCTGTACCTAAACAGGCAGAGGGTCAGATGGAACCGCTGATCACCCCCACCCCCCACCATGTTTTATTTTGTGACCTTTCAGAACCAGCACCGCGTTGTGGCTGAATCGGCGGCAATTGGATGCGCTCATGAGATCAAGGGAGAAGGTAAGATGATCTGGGGGAGAGAGAGGCGGAGGGAGTAAAATGCCGCAGAGGGTGGTGACTGGAAGGGGAAGAGAGTCTAGAGGTGCACATACAATGTTCCAACCGCAGAATCTTCCAGAATGTTCTTCATAAGGTCATAAGTGATAGGAGCAGAATTAGGCCATTCGGCCCATCAAGTCCACTCCTCCATTCAATCATGGCTGATCTATCCCTCCCTCTCAACCCCATTCTCCTGCCTTCTCCCCATAACCTCTGACACCCGCACTAATCAAGTATCTATCCATCTCTGGCTTTAAAATATCCACTGACTTGGCAAGGAATTCCCCAGAAGGCCACCCTTCTTGCAAAAGATAAGCATGTGAATTGATTAGTCCTGACCCAAAAGGTCACCCATTCCTTCTCTCCAGAGATGCTGCCTGTCCCGTTGAGTTACTCCAGCATTTGGTGTCTTACATCTCCATCTGCAGTTCCTTCCTGCACATTGATCAGTGGAGACTAATACCAGGATTAGGAAAAGTTAAGACGTCGCCCAATTTAGGCACTTGTTTTCCATCTTGCAACAGAGAACCAGGAAGATGTGATGAATCTTGACATTTGGGGCTGAAACTGTGTTTCGAGCAGAAAGGTTTTTTTCTTTACGGGGGTGGGGGGTGTTGATGGAGGGAGTATTGTCCTGGTATTCCAACACTCTGGCTCGGTTCTTGGTCCCATATAGCTTCCAACATTTCCATCTACTAGCAATGCGGCACGGTGGCGCAGCGGTAGCGACCCGGGTTCGCCTGTACGTTCTCCCCATGACCTGCGTTGCGGGCTTTCTCCGAGATCTTCAGTTTCCTCCCGCACTCCATAAGAAGTACAGGTTTGCTGGTTACTTGGCTTGGTGTCAATGCAAAATTGTCCCTAGTGTGCGTAGGGTTGTGTTACTGTGTGGGGTGATCGCTGGTCGGCGTGGACACGGTGGGCCGAAGGACCTGTTTCCGCTCTGTATCTCTGAACCAGGAACGTGCCGTCAGGGTAGGCAAGGCGGGCAGTGCCTACCCTGACTAAAATTATAAAAAAGTTAATTATTAAATATAAATAGTAAAGATTTCCAATTCATTTACTAAATTCAGTATTTATTATTAAATAGTTATTTTAATAATCGATCTTAGGCAGGCATAATTCTCCCGTGCCTTTCATCTGCAGTACGTGTTATACGCGTAACTATATTCAACTCACGGGTCTTGGATGCTGCTTCAAGCCTTAGACAATAGACAATAGACAATAGGTGCAGGAGTAGGCTATTCGGCCCTTCGAGCCAGCACCGCCATTCAATGTGATCATGGCTGATCATCCCCAATCAGTACCCCGTTCCTGCCTTCTCCCCATATCCCCTGACTCTGCTATTTTTAAGAGCCCTATCCAGCTCTCTCTTGAAAGTATCCAGAAAACCAGCCTCCACCGGCCTCCAAAAGTGTTTACTCATCTCCGTTCTAAATGGCTTACCCCTTATTCTTAAACTGTGGGCCCTGGTTCTGGACTCCCCCAACATCGGGAACATGTTTCCTGCCTCTAGCGTGTCCAAAGCCTTAACAATCTTATATGTTTCAATTAGATCCCCTCCCTTACTTCTAAACTCCAGAGTGTACAAGCCCAACCGCTCCATTCTCTCAGCATATGACAGTCCCGCCATCCCGGGAATTAACCTCGTGAACCTACGCTGAACTCCCTCAATAGCAAGAATGTCCTTCCTCAAATTAGGGGACCAAAACTGCACACAATACTCCAGGTGTGGTCTCACTAGGGCTTTGTACAACTGCAGAAGGACCTCTTTGCTCCTATACTTGATTACTCTTGTTGTGAAGGCGAACATGCCATTTGCTTTCTTCACTGCCTGCTGTACCTGCATGCTTACTTTCATAGACTTCACTTACAACGGACAATAAAGGCAGCTGAAAGGTGTTGTGCATGCCCACAGGAAGGAGACCAATCTGCGCATGCGTGTTTTTAAAAGATTATTTAATGTCGATTGTCAGCCCACGGGTTTTAACGGTTTTCTGCGCATGCACCTTTTTTACGGTTATTAAAGTTCGACTGACTGCCCAGTGCCAACTCTCAGTAATTACTCATGGCACGTGCCTGCTCTAAACGAAACTAAAGTCTAGACTAGCAAGGCACGCGTGACATAACGTTGTCTTCACAGTTACCAAGAGGTTGCCAACCCATTTTGGAGCTTCAGAAGAAAGGTCTGAAGAAGTGGCCCAACCTTACACATCACCCATCCATTTTATCCAGAGATGCTGCCTGACCTGCTGAGTTACCCCAGCACTTTGTGTCTATCTTTGCTATAAACCAGCATCTGCAGTTCCTTGTATCTTTTTTTAACATAATATTTTTATTAGAGGCAGGTACATATATTGAAAACATTTCATGTATATCATTCCGACGTTACCAATATTATCGATTGATATTAACTCTGCTTCTAGCATTTTTTTAAATATATAGATAGTAAATAAGAAAGGAAAAAGCATGATAAAGAAGAATGGAATAATTTACTAAAAATACATTGGAGATAGGTTTGTAAATTATAAAGTATAACTTTTCATCTAATCCTTGATTCGAGCTTCAGTCAGATTCTCGTGCCGAACCCTTCAAATAGTCAATAAATGGAGGCCATATTCTGATAAAAAGCTCTTGTTTGTCCATTAAGACAAGTCTAGTTCTTTCCAAATTTAAGGTCTCCCGACATTTCCATAATCCACATTTTAATTGTGGATCTTTCCAAAATTTGAATATTAATTTTTTCCCAATTATTATACTACAGTCGAGAAAGTTTCTTTGGGTTGTTGTAAGTGTTAGGCTTTGTCCTGATATTCCTAGTATTATTGGTTTTGAATCGGGATACAATTGAGTGTTGACCACTGCAGATATTATTCTAAAAATATTCGTCCAGAAGTTTTTGATTTTTATACAATTTGCGAATGCATGAGTTAGGTTAACCTCTAAATGTTGACATTTATCACAGATAGGGGAGATATGTGGGAAGATTCCATTTAGTTCCTTGTTTCTACTTGGGACTTTAACAGTGAGGTTGTTCTGATGGAGGGGGAGTTGGGCTTGCAGGGTCACCTCGTGGAGTTGGAGAGGTTGTGTTTGACGTTCATCCGTGTGTTTCCCTCTCCAGCTTCCTACGTCTTCATCATCCTCAAGGATGGGGTAGACATGAGCGAGGCCGTCATCAGACAGGAACTGAAAGACATCGTCTCGCAGAAGATTGCAAAGTATGCTGCTCCTGATCACATCCAGGTAAATGCCTTAGTCTGGTGTTGCTCTGCAACTCTCCGGGTTCAATCATGCACATATGGCGCTTGACGGCACGGGGCCTGTACCCGCTGGAGTTTAGAAGGATGAGAGGGGACCTCATTGAAACTTACCGAATAGTGAAAGGCCTGGAATAGAGTGGATCTGCACCCTCTCTAAAGCCTCCACGTCCTTCCTGGAGTGGTGCGACCAGAACTACAGCAGTAGAACTGTTGCCTCGCAGCGAATGCACCACCGGAGACATGGGTTCGATCCCGACTACGGGTGCTGTCTGTGCAGTGTTTGTACGTTCTCCCTGTGAGTTTTCTCCGAGATCTTCGGTTTCCTCTTACGCTCCAAAGACCTACAGGTTTGTAGGTTAATTGGCTTGGTATGAATGTAAATTGTCCCTAGCGTGTGTGTAGGATAGAGTTAGTATGCGGGGATCGCTGGTCGTTGCGGACTCGGTGGGCTAAAGGACCTGTTTCCGTGCCAAAGTCTAAAGATGTGGGCCAAACCCAGGCAAATGTGACTGGCTCAGATGGGTATTTTGGTCAACATGGACATATTGGGCTGAAGGGCCTGTTTCTATGTTGTATAACCCGGGGACTATTAAACCCACTGGCACTGCGCAGCATCAGAACCAACTTCGGGAAGCAGCCTCTAACCTGTCTGCCACCAGGTGTCTACCACTGGACCCTGTCGGCGCTCCTGTTTCCTCCAACACTCCAAAGAGGTGCAGGTTTGTAGGTCAATTGGTTCGGTAAAGATTGTAAGTGTGTGTGTGTGATCGCTGGTCGGGACGGGCTGAAGGGCCTGTTTCCGCACTGTATCTCTGATGTACACTGCATGCAGCCTGGGGAACCACTAAAGGGGAACCGTTGTCTCTCTCTCTCTCTCTCTCTCTCTGTCTCCAGATTGTGAAGCGACTGCCCAAGACCCGGTCGGGCAAGATAATGCGGCGTGTCCTGAGGAAGATTGCGGAGAGCAAGCTGGACGAGCTGGGAGATCTGACCACCCTGGACGACCACACAGCCGTGCAGGAGATAGTGGCTGGGCACCGGCAGATGCTGAAGGAGGAAGCTGAGCAACCGGCGTCCCGTCACTGATTTATTTTAGTGAATGCACATCCGGGTGCATCAGATCGCGGCTCATCTCCACCAAGGCTGGGATCAATGCCATACTTACACTGGGTGCTATTTGCCTTCCTGACGGGGACCCATTGATTCCTACCAGGAGCACTTCAGGGGAAGAACTGGGAAGCATCCGCACTGTCTGACTCTAGTATGCTTGTGAAAGTGACTGCAACGGTTCTATAGTTGTCACGTATGAAATTATTTTTGCATATATTCACACAAGCGGGCGCCGCCATGTTTTTTGCGCCATTGTCCAAAGTCCAGTCGGCCCGCGCGCTTGATGTATTGGAGCGGTTCCCGTGAACCGACGTCCCTCTCCTCTCCTCTCCCGCCCATTTTTGTGCCCCTCCTGCAGCCGACCTTGAAGGCGCTCTGGAGGTATTACCCCGGTTCACGCTCCCACCGACATCCTGCTCCTCGCGCCCGACGTCTCCGGCCCCCTCATGGTTACGCCGAGCGCCGAGCCTTTGGGCGGGTTCCCGGACACGCTGTCCAGCAAGCCTTCAGGCGGTTCCCCATCCCACCGACCAACAGGCCTACAGCTTGTTCCACAGTCAGTGTCCAGGGAGCATGCTGCCACAAGATTTCGTGCAGGTCTAATTCTTCTCGTCCCGAATCTGGAGCTGATGCCACAAGTTATATATTCCAGGAACAGAATGAGGCCATTCGGCCCGTCAAATCTACTCCACCATTCAATCATGGCTGATCTCTCTTTGGCCATTCAATCCCATTCAATCGTGGCTGATCTATCTCTCCCTCCTAACCCCATTCTCCTGCCTTCTCCCCCTAATGTCTACTAATCAAGAATCTATCAATATATTATAAAAATAGCCATCGATTTGGCCACCACAGCCTTCTGTGGCAATGACTTCCGCAGATTCACCACCATCTGACTTAAGAAATTCCTCCTCATCTCCTTCCTAAAGGAGCGTCCTTTTATTCCGAGGCTGTGACCTCTGGTCCCAGACTCTCCCGCTAGTGGAAACTTTGCAGATAAAGGGGAAAATGAGGGTTTCCCCTCACGTACATCTCCGATGAAACCAGTCCAGACTGAACTACAATGGGCTCTGTTTGCATTTGTGGTGGTTCAGGAGGCGAGAAGCCAGAACAATGCTTAGTTTAAAGCAAAAGTACAACTTCCGTGAGGCATAGAATAATCTGCACAATGGAAAGACAAGGACAAACAACTTCCATAAGCCAGAGGAGCACAATTGGGCCCATCGCGTCTACTCTGCCATTCATTCATGGTTGATTCATCTCTTCCCTCGCAACCCCATTCTCCTGCCTTCGCCCCATAACCCCTGACATTCGTGCTAATCAAGAATCTGCCACTCTCTACCTTAAAAATATCCACTGACTTTTAAGAGCCTGTCCCACTTTCTCGACCTCTGCCGAGTTTGCCCTTGACTCATACTCGCAGCATGGTCGTCATGAGGTCGTAGCTAGGCCGTGTTGCTAGTCGTAGGTACTCGTGGCATCAAGTAGCTCGGGGTGTTTTATCTAGCCTGCTGAAAAATGTCCACGAGTAAAAAAAGGTTGTGAATTAGGTTGTGAAAGTGGGACAAGCCCTTTAACCCCCCAGCCTAATTATGTGGCAAAGAATTCCACTTGGTTTGTGCGGAGTTTTTTTTAATATGATGTTCAATAATTGTTCTGAACTATCTTCACATTCATTCCACTATGATTGTTTTAAAAACTACCTGATCTGTTCACTCCTCATTAATCCAATTATCTTGCCTCCATTTGCTTATTTGTCATCTTTCATTAAATGAAAAATGTCAGAAATACTTACCAAGCCATTCAGCGTCTGTGTGGAAAAAGTTCAAGTCAATGATTCTTCCGTTAAACTGGATTTGTTTTGCTTGTCATTTAACTAAATTTGACCCTAATAACATCAAGCAGCTGTTCTTTCCTCAGCCTGTGTGACCTCTGTCAACAATACTGTTCATAAGTCATGGGAGCCGAATTAGGCCATTCGGCCCATCCACCATTCAATCATGGCTGATCTAACTTTCCCTCTGAACCCCATTCTCCTGCCTTCTCCCCGCACTGACCCTTGACACCCATACTGATCAAGAACATGTCACTCACTGCTTTAAAAGTACCCAATGACTCGGCCTCCACAGCCGTCTGTGGCAATGAATTCCACAGATTCACCACTCTCTGACTAAAGAAATTCCTCCTCGTCTTTCTAAAGGTTCATCCTTTTATTCTGAGGCTGTGCCCTCTGGTCCTAGACTCTCCCACTGGGGAGGGTGGGGGGGGGGGCGGAGAGCATCCTCTTCACATCCACTCCATCCAGGCCTTTCACTATTGCCTCTTCTCACCAAGTTCTTGAGCAGGAACCCCTGTTTTTTCAGATCTTCTGTGTGGATCTTTGAGGAAGTTTTGACTAGTGAGACTTTGACAGAAGCACACAGATGGTTGTTCCTGAGATTTATTTCATTAGTTTACAAAGTTTTTAAAATGTCTTTACAAAATATGACAACATGATGAGGAGGTTCACTGAGGGTGTGAAGGGAGTGTCACAGATATAACGTCGACCACTGGAGTCGCTGCCAGAGTGTTAGTAATTTCTAGTTATCTGCTCTGGGTTTCCTAACTGATCACTTCTCTTGTGCAGTCGTGACTTGGAGACAATAGAACTGAATCTTGGCAAAGTTTAGTTCAGAGATACAGCGCGGAAACAAACCCTTCGGCCCTCAGAGTCCGCGCCGACCAGCGATCCCTGCTCACTTGCACTGCTGCTCACTAGGGACAATTTGCAATTTTTACCAAAGCCAATTAACCTACACACCTGTACGTCTTTGGAGTGCGGGAGGAAACCGGAGCACCCGGGGAAATCCCACCTGGTCACGGGGGGGGGACGTACAGACAGCACCGGTAGTCAGGATCGAACCTGGATCTCTGGAGCTGTGAGGCAGCAGCGCCACTGTGCCACCCTGCCAAGTTGTTGATCCGAGAGTCTGGGTTCAGGCTACTTGACCTAACAGTCACTCACTCACTCACTGTCGATCCCATCTCCTGGAGAGGCTTTTACCGTGGCCGTCTGCTGTTCCGTAGAATGCAAAGTGTTTGTGTAACTCAGCAAGTCAGGCAGCATCTTTGGAGGGCATGGACAGGCGGCATGTCGGTCAGGACCCTTCTACAGAACGATTGTAGCAGAGGGAAGGAAAGCTGTAAGAGTTAGGGGCAGGACAAAGTCTGGCAAGTGATAGGTTGATACAAGTGTGGGGGAGTTTTCAAAACTCCTTAGATTCTGGAGTAGTTCCTGAGGATTGGAGGGTAGCTAATGTAACCCCACTTTTTAAAAAAGGAGGGAGAGAGAAAACGGGGAATTACAGACCAGTTAGTCTAACATCGGTAGTGGGGAAACTGCTAGAGTCAGTTATTAAAGATGGGATAGCAGCACATTTGGAAAGTGGTGAAATCATTCGACAAAGTCAGCATGGATTTACGAAAGGTAAATCATGTCTGACGAATCTTATAGAATTTTTCGAGGATGTAACTAGTAGAGTGGATAAGGGAGAACCAGTGGATGTGTTATATCTGGACTTTCAGAAGGCTTTCGACAAGGTCCCACATAAGAGATTAGTATACAAACTTAAAGCACATGGTATTGGGGGTTCAGTATTGATGTGGATAGAGAACGGGCTGGCAGACAGGAAGCAAAGGGTAGGAGTAAATGGGTCCTTTTCAGAATGGAAGGCAGTGACTAGTGGGGTACCGCAAGGCTCAGTGCTGGGACCCCAGCTATTTACAATATATATTAATGATTTGGACGAGGGAATTGAATGCAACATCTCCAAGTTTGCGGATGACACTAAGCTGGGGGGTAGTGTTAGGTGTGAGGAGGATGCTAGGAGACTGCAAGGTGACTTGGATAGGCTGGGTGAGTGGGCAAATGCATGGCAGATGCAGTATAATGTGGATAAATGTGAGGTTATCCACTTTGGTGGCAAGAACAGGAAAGCAGACTATTATCTGAATGGTGGCAAATTAGGAAAAGGGGAGATGCAACGAGACCTGGGTGTCATGGTACACCAGTCATTGAAAGTAGGCATGCAGGTGCAGCAGGCAGTGAAGAAAGCAAATGGTATGTTAGCATTCATAGCGAAAGGATTTGAGTATAGGAGCAGGGAGGTTCTACTGCAGTTGTACAGGGTTTTGGTGAGACCACACCTGGAGTATTGCGTACAGTTTTGGTCTCCAAATCTGAGAAAAGACATTCTTGCCATAGAGGGGGTACAGAAAGGTTCACCAGACTGATTCCTGGGATGTCAGAACTTTCATATGAGGAAAGACTGGATAGACTTGGCTTGTACTCGCTGGAATTTAGAAGACTGAGGGGGGATCTTATAGAAACTTAAAAAAAGCTTAAGAGGTTGGATAGGCTAGATGCAGGAAGATTGTTCCCGATGTTGGGGAGGTCCAGAACAGGGGGGTCACAGTCTAAGGATAAGGGGGAATTCCTTTAGGACCGAGATGACGAAAACATTTTTCACACAGAAAGTGGTGAGTCTCTGGAATTCTCTGCCACAGAAGGTAGTTGAGGCCAGTTCATTGGCTATATTCAAGAGGGAGTTAGATGTGGCCCTTGTGGCTAAAGGGATCAGGGGGTATGGAGAGAAGGCAGGTACAGGATACTGAGTTGGCTGATCAGCCATGATCTTATTGAATGGCGGTGCAGGCTCGAAGGGCCGAATGGCCTACTCCTGCACCTAGTTTCTATGTTTCTAAGTGTGGGGGAGTTTTGTTTGGCACATGGGTGGACGAAGGCTACAGATGAAAAAGAGACAGAAGTTTTGGAGATTCAGCATGGAAACAGGCCGTTCAGCCCATCGAGTCCATGACAACCACCAATCACCTAGTACACTGGTTGTGTCCTACACCATCTCATTGTTCATCAGTCAATGAAAGTAAGCATGCAGGTACAGCAGGCAGGGAAGAAAGCGAATGGCATGTTGGCCTTTATAACAAGAGGAATCGAATGTAGGAGCAAAGCGGTCCTTCTGCAGTTGTACAGAGCCCTAGTGAGACCACACCTGGAGTATTGTGTGCAGTTTTTGTCCTCTAAATTGAGGAAGTACATTCTTGCTAGTGAGGGAGTGCAGCGTAGGTTCACAAGGTTAATTCCCTGGATGGCGGGACTGTCATATGCTGAGAGAATGGAGCGGCTAGGCATGTATACTCTGGAGTTTAGAATGATGAGAGGATATCTTATTGAAACATATAAGATTATTAAGGGTTTGGACAGGCGAGAGGCAGGATACATGTTCCCGATGTTGGGGGAGTCCAGAACCAGGGGCCACAGTTTAATAATAAGGCGTAAGCCATTTAGAATGGAGGTGAGGAACCACTTTTTCTCACAGAGTTGTGAGTCTGGAATTCACTGCCTCTGAGGGCGGTAGAGGCAGGTTCTCTGGATACTTTCAAGAGAGAGCTAGATAGGGCTCTTAAAGATAGCGGAGTCAGGGGATATGGGGAGAAGGTAGGAACGGGGCACTGATTGGGGGTGATTAGCCATGATCCCATTAAATGGCGGTGCTGGCTCGAAGGGCCGAATGGCCCCCTCCTGCATCTATTGTCTATTGGTCGGCATGGACTTTGTGGGTCGAAGGACCTGTTTCCGTGCCAGATATCTAAACTAAACTAAATGGTACCAACCCAATAGTCACCTTCCCAGGTTCTGCAGAGATGCTGCCTGACCAGCTCAGTTACTCCAGCACTTTGTGTCCAGCAGAATGAAGAAGGATTCTGACCCAAAACGTCACCTGTGCCTTTTCTCTAGAGATGCCGCCTGACCCGCTGCATTACTCCAGCGCTTTTTGTTCTATGCATCTGCAGTTCCTTGTGTCGACATTCGGAAGCAGCTGATCCGAGCTGGTCTTGGATTGTGAAATTTTGCGCGATATTGTCCTTCGAGCTCCGGAGGTGGAGATCTCGGGACCCATTCTCAGTTGTTCCGTGCCGCCGATGTGAAAGCAATCAGAGTTAATCACAATGTCGGAGGGGATAGCTGGGGCAGAGGTTTCATCCTGGGCTTCCACGAGTGGGGATGAGGAGCCCGTCCCGTCCCTGCAGGAGATCAGGTGTGGTGCTGGACTGCACTCAGCTCCCATTTCCCATCTGCCAGTAGATGCAACACCGAGTCATGGTACTGTCCCAAGGGAAAGAGGAAAGCAAGCATTAACCCACGAGGCACAAAATAATCAACTTGCTGGGCTGCCTGCACAAAAAATCCCGCCAGTCCCACATTATTAGTGCTGTTTCTCGATCTTTAGTTATTTTAGTTTTAGAGATGCAGTGCGGACACAGGCTCTTCGGCCCACCGAGCCCTCGCCGACCAGCGATCCCTGCACACTAGCGCTATCCGACACACACCAGGGACAAGTTTTTTGAACGAATGTTTTCCGAAGCCAATTGACCTACAAACCTGCACGTCTCTGGAGTGTGGGAGGAAACCGGAGCTCCCGGAGAAAACCCACGCAGGTCCCTGGGGAGAACGTACAAACTCTGTGCAGGCAGCACCTGCAGTCAGGATCGAACCGGGGTCTCTGGTGCTGCAAGGCAGCAACTCTACCGCCGGGCAGCATCCATGGTGCAGGTCACAAGATGGGTGATCTGAAGGCCTGAACTAACACTCCAGAGGTCTGGGTTCAAATCCCCACCAGGACCACCGTGGACTTTAATTCCATAATAATGTGGAATTCAACCACGATCTGGTCATTCGTATTAACCGCCACAAAACCAACAGGTTCTTGTGAAAATGCGGCACGGTGGCGCTGCGGTAAGCTTACTGTCTCTCAGCGCCAGAGACCCGGGTTCGATCCCGACTATGGGTGCCGTCTGTACGGAGTTTATACCTTACGTCCCCGTGACTTGCGTGGGTTTTCTCCGAGATCTTCGGTTTCCTCCCACACTCCAAAGACAATAGACAATAGGTGCAGGAGTAGGCCATTTGGCCCCTCGAGCCAGCACTGCCATTCGATGTGATCATCCCCAATCAGTACCCCATTCCTGCCTTCTCCCCATATCCCCCCGACTCTGCTATCTTTAAGAGCTCTATCTAGCTCTCTCTTGAAAGCATCCAGATAACTGGCCTCCACTGCCCTCTGAGGCAGAGAATTCCACCCTCACCACTCTCTGTGAGAAAAAGTGTTTCCTCGTCTACGTTCCAAATGGCTTACTCCTTATTCTTAAACTGTGGCCCCTGGTTCTGGACTCCCCCAACATCGGGAACATGTTTCCTGCCTCTAGCGTGTACAAACCCTTAACAATCTTATACGTTTCAATGAGATCCCCTCTTATCCTTCTAAACTCCAGAGTGTACAAGCCCAACCGCTCCATTCTCTCAGCATATGACAGTCCCAGGAATTAACTTTGTAAACCTACGCTGCACTCCCTCAATGGCAAGAATGTCCTTACTCAAATTAGGGGACCAAAACTGCACACAATACTCCAGGTGTAGTCTCACTAGCGCCCTGTACAACTGCAGAAGGACCTCTTTGCTCCTATATTCGACTCCTCTTGTTATAAAGACCAACATGCCATTCGCTTTCTTCACTGCCTGCTGTACCCGCATGCTTACTTTCATAGACTGATGTACAAGGACGCCCAGATCCCGCTGTACTTCCCCTTTTCCCAACTTGGCGCCATTTAGATAGTAATCTGCCTTCCTGTTTTTGCTACCAAAGTGGATAACCTCACATTTATCCACATTAAACTTAATCTGCCATGCATCTGCCCACTCCCCTAACCTGTCCAAGTCACTCTGCATTCTCATAGCATCCTCCTCACAGTTCACACTGCCACCCAGTTTTGTGTCATCTGCAAATTTGCTAATGTTACTTTGAATCCCTTCATCCAAATCATTGAAACAGGTTTGCAGGTTAATTGGCTTGGTATAAATGTAAAATGTCCCAAGTGTGTGTAGGGTAGTGTGTGCTGGTCGCTGCGGACTCGGTGGGCGGAAGGGCCTGTTTCCGTGCTGTATCTGTAAAACTAAACTAAATAAGCGAAACCTTTGTGTCAGGGACCGTTGTTTCATAGACATAGAAACATAGAAATTAGGTGCAGGAGTAGGCCATTCGGCCCTTCGAGCCTGCACCGCCATTCAATATGATCATGGCTGATCATCCAACTCAGTATCCCGTACCTGCCTTCTCTCCATACCCTCTGATCCCCTTAGCCACAAGGGCCACATCCAACTCCCTCTTAAATATAGCCAATGAACTGGCCTCAACTACCCTCTGTGGCAGAGACTTCCAGAGACCCACCACTCTCTGTGTGAAAAAAGTCCTTCGCATCTCGGTCCTAAAGGATTTCCCCCTTATCCTTAAGCCGTGACCCCCTGTCCTGGAGCTACCCAAGACAGTTTCCCAGCTGCTATCAGTGAACAGGAGCCTGAGCTCACCCTTGTTTGGGAACACTCAGCGTCACCGAACTGACCCATAAGACAGCTTAGCTTCGCTTAGAGATACAGCGCGGAAACAGACCCTTCCGCCCACCGAGTACGCGCCAACCAGCGATCCCCGCACACTAACACTGTCCTACTTGCACCAGGGACCAATTTTACAACTTACCGAAGCCAATGAACCTGCGTACCTGTACCTCTTTGGTGATTGGGAGGAAACCGAAGATCTCTCAGGTAACTCACGAGGTCATGGGGAGAACGTACACACTTTGTCGCCGGGATCTCCGGTACTACAAGTGCTGTAAAGGCGGCAACTCTACCGCCGCGCCACCGTGGCCGCCACAGACAGAATTGTGACACGGAGGCATCGCCCACTCCTGCCCCGTTAACCGGAGTCCCGCGCTCCCATCCCTCCCGCCCCGGAGCTCAGTGCCCTGGGGTCGGATCGTCACTCACTCCCACCTTCTCCAAGCTGCTGCGGTGTCCCACGCTGACCACAGTCATCCCCAGATGTGTACAGATGTGGTACAGCTCCGCTTCCGTCTCTTCCGTCAGGGCACTCGTGGCTTCGTCTAACACTGGGGGGGACAAGGAGGAGGATAAGACCGGGTTTAAAGGGGGGAGCGGGGGGGGGGGGGGTCTCGGAGCACTGCATTGTCACTTCCTTCCCTAGAACCTGTTTCAGAGTCACACAGAATGGAAACAGGCCCTTCGGCCCCACTTGCCCACGCCGACCAACATGTCCCATCTACACTAGAGTCATGGTCATGGAGTGTAGAAACAGGCCCTTCAGCCCCTCTAGCCCACACTGACCAACATGTCCCATCTACACTAGAATCATGGTCATAGAGTGTAGAAACAGGCCCTTCAGCCCCTCTTGCCAACACTGACCAACATGTCCCATCTACACTAGTCCCACTTAATCCGGCTTCACTGATACTCAGTCGCAGAAAGCAAGAATGAGGACCCAGAACCTCATGGTGCAGCGTTGGAGTTGCTGCCTCACAGCGCCAGAGACCTGGGTTCGATCCTGACCATGGGTACTGTCTGTACGTAGGTTCTCCCCGTAACTGCATGGATCCTTCCCACTTTGTAAAGACGCACCATTATAGGTTTATCAGCCTCTGTAAATTACCCCTAGTGCGTAGGACATAGGGCTGGTGTACGGGCGATTAATGTTCGGCGTGGATTCGATGGGCCAAATGGCCTCTTTCCACACTGTATCTCTACACTCTCTCATCTCTCAGCGTTCTCCGCTCGATGCACCCTTCCAACCCAAACCACTAGCCCACACGGCCACTAATGAAGGTCGGCAGACTGTGGGGCTTGGAATGTGCCCAGGATGAGGCATCCTGACAAAGCCAGTGTGCACCAACTTCCAGGGACACTCTATGGTCTAGCTTGAAGTTGTGAAAACGCACACCTCCAGATTCAGAGACAGATTCTTCCCAGCTGTTATCAGGCAACGGAATCATCCTACCACAACCAGAGAGCAGTCCTAAACTACGATCTACCTCTTTGATGACACTCGGACTATCCTTGATCGGACTTTGCTGGCTTTACAATAGACAATAGATACAGGAGTAGGCCATTCGGCCCCTCGAGCCAGCACCGCCACTCAATGTGATCATGGCTGAATAGCCCCAATCAGTACCCCGTTCCTGCCTTCTCCCCATATCCCTTGACTCCGCTATCTTTAAGAGACCTATCAAGCTCTCTCTTGAAAGTGTCCAGAGAACCGGCCTCCACCGCCCTCGGAGGCAGAGAATTCCACAGACTCACAACTCTCTGTGAGAAAAAGTGTTTCCTTGTCTCTGTTCTAAGTGGCCAACCCCATATTCTTAAACTGTGGCCCCTGGTTTACCTTGCACTAAACGTTATTCCCTCATCGTGTATCTATACCCTGTCAACAGCTCGATTGTAATCATGTATGTTCGTTCTGCCGACTGGTTAGCACGCGTCGAAAGCTTTTCACTGAAACTCGGTGCACGTGACAATAAACTAAATGTGACCGATGGGAGGGCGGAGACGGACCTGCAAACTCCGGCTGGTGGTAGAAGAGCCTGGCGAAGGAGAGCCGCTGCATCTCTCCCGGAGAGAGCAAGTCGTACCTGGGGAGAACAAACACCGGCGAGCCCATCAGATGAACAGCTCCTCCCCTACCCTCCTCCGCGAGAGGGTTCCAATCCCCCCCCCCCCCCCCACCCATTCTCTGGGGAGAACAAACACCAGAGATCCGAGATCCTCGGTTTCCTCCCCATACTCCACACACGTACGGGTTTGTAAGTTTTTAAGAAGGAACTGCAGATGCTGGAAAATCGAGGGTAGACAAAAGTGCTGGAGAAACTCAGTGGGTGCAGCAGCTTCTCCATAGAGCATCTGCACTCGCTGAGTTTCTCCAGCACTTTTGTCTACCTCAGGTGTGTAAGTTAATTGGCTTGGTGTCGTTTTAAAAATTGGCCCTCGTGTGTGGAGGGTAGTGTTAGAGGCAAGAAACATGTTCCCGATGTTGGGGGAGTCCAGAACCAGGGGCCACAGTTTAAGAATGAGGAGTAAGCCATTTCGAACGGAGACGAGGAAACACTTTTTCTCACAGAGAGTGGTGAGTCTATGGAGTTCTCTGCCTCGGAGGGCGGTGGGGGCAGGTTCTCTGGATACTTTCGAGAGTTAGATAGAGCTCTTAAAGATAGCGGAGTCAGGGGATATGGGGAGAAGGCAGGAACGGGGAACTGATTGTGGATGATCAGCCATGATCACATTGAATGGCGGTGCTGGCTCGAAGGGCCGAATGGCCTACTCCTGCACCTATTGTCTATTGGAGCAGATGTAAATATTGGCCCTCGTGTGTGGAGGGTAGTGTTAGTGTGGGGGGATCGTTGGTCGGCACGGACTCAGTGGGCCGAATGGCCTGTTTCGGAGCAGTGTCTCTAAACTCTAAAGCCCATCAGACGCACAGCTCCCGCGCAAAGGTTGCAATCCTTTCCCCTCATCGCCAGCCCACTCCTCCCTCAGTCCTCTGCCTCAGCCTGAGATCAAACCTCCGTCACGTCCGGACATCCCACAGACCTGAGCAACATGGTGGCGCATTGGTAGAGTCGCTGCCTTGCAGCGCCAGAGACCCGGGTTCGATCCAGACCACGGGGTGCTGTCTGCACGGAGTTTGTACATTCTGCCCGTGACCTTGTGGATTTTCCCCAGGTGCTCCGGTTTCCTCCCACACTCCAAAGGCGTACAGGTTTGCAGGTTAATTGGCAAAGATTATCAGTAAGATTGTAAATTGTTCCCTAGTGCATGCGGGAATAGTGTTAATGTGCGGGGATCGCTGGTCAGCACGGACTCGGTGGGCCGAAGGGCCTGTTTCTGCGCTGTATCTCTAAATTAAAACAATAATCGCTGATAGAGGCTGAGGATGTTCAGCCCCTGCTCCGAGGTCCTCTCCCGTATTAACTGATGTGGATACGGTGGGGAGCAAGTTCATACAGTGGCTTGTAAAATTTTCATACCCCTTGAACTTTTCCACATTTTGTCACGTAAGTTCTAGGAGCAGAATGAGGCCAATCGGCCCATCAAGTCTACTCTGCCATGCAATCATGGCATCAATCGTGGATTAAAGGCCGATAAATCCCCAGGGCCAGATAGGCTGCATCCCAGAGTACTTAAGGAAGTAGCTCCGGAAATAGTGGATGCATTAGTGATAATCTTTCAACACTCTTTAGATTCTGGAGTAGTTCCTGAGGATTGGCGGGTAGCAAACGTAACCCCTCTTTTTAAGAAGGGGGGGAGAGAGAAAACGGGGAATTACAGACCAGTTAGTCTAACATCAGTAGTGGGGAAACTGCTAGAGTCAGTTATTAAAGATGGGATAGCAGCACATTTGGAAAGTGGTGAAATCATTGGACAAAGTCAGCATGGATTTACGAAAGGTAAATCATGTCTGACGAATCTTGTGGAATTTTTCGAGGATGTAACTAGTAGCGTGGATGGGGGAGAACCAGTGGATGTGGTGTATCTGGACTTCCAGAAGGCTTTCGACAAGGTCCCACATAAGCGATTAGTATATAAACTTAAAGCATATGGCATTGGGGGTTCAGTATTGATGTGGATAGAGAACTGGCCGGCAAACAGGAAGCAAAGAGTAGGAGTAAACGGGTCGTTTTCACAATGGCAGGCAGTGACTAGTGGGGTACCGCAAGGCTCAGTGCTGGGACCCCAGCTATTTACAATATACATTAATGATCTGGATGAGGGAATTGAAGGCAATATCTCCAAGTTTGCGGATGACACTAAGCTGGGGGGCAGTGTTAGCTGTGAGGAGGATGCTAGGAGAATGCAAGGTGACTTGGATAGGCTGGGTGAGTGGGCAAATGTTTGGCAGATGCAGTATAATGTGGATAAATGTGAGGTTATCCACTTTGGTGGCAAAAATAGGAAAACCGACTACTATCTAAATGGTGGCCGATTAGTAAAAGGGGAGATGCAGCGCGACCTGGGTGTCATGGTACACCAGTCATTGAAAGTAGGCATGCAGGTACAGCAGGCAGTGAAGAAAGCCAATGGTATGTTAGCTTTCATAGCAAAAGGATTTGAGTATAGGAGCAGGGAGGTTCTACTTCAGTTGTATAGGGTCTTGGTGAGGCCACACCTGGAGTATTGCGTACAGTTCTGGTCTCCAAATCTGAGGAAGGACATTATTGCCATAGAGGGAGTGCAGTGAAGGTTCACCAGACTGATTCCTGGGATGTCAGGACTGTCTTATGAACAAAGACTGCATAGACTCGGTTTATACTCTCTAGAATTTAGGAGATTGAGAGGGGATCTTATAGAAACTTACAAGATTCTTAAGGGGTTGGACAGGCTAGATGCAGGAAGATTGTTCCCGATGTTGGGGAGGTCCAGGACAAGGGGTCACAGCTTAAGGATAAGGGGGAAATCCTTTAGGACCGAGATGAGAAGGACTTTTTTCACACACAGAGTGGTGGGTCTCTGGAACTCTCTGCCACAGAGGGTAGTTGAGGCCAGTTCATTGGCTATATTTAAGAGGGAGTTAGATGTGGCCCTTGTGGCTAAGGGGATTAGAGGGTATGGAGAGAAGGCAGGTGCGGGATACTGAGTTGGATGATCAGCCATGATCATATTGAATGGCGGTGCAGGCTCGAAGGGCCGAATGGCCTACTCCTGCACCTAATTTCTATGTTTCTATGTTTCTATATCTCTCTTTGGTCATTCAATCCCATTCAATTGTGGCTGATCTATCTCTCTCTCCGAACCCCATTCTCCTGCCTTCTCCCCATAACCTCTGACACCCGTACTAATCAATAATTTATCAATATATAATGTAAAAATATCCATTGACTTGGCCACCACAGCTTTCTTTGGCAATAAATCCCACAGATTCACCACCCTCTGACCAAAGAAATTCTTCGTCTTCAGATTCCTTTCTAAAGGAATGTCCTTTAATTCTGTGAGTATGTCCTCTGGCCCCTGGACTCTCCCACTGGTGGAAACATCCCCTCCACATCCACTCCATCGATGCCTTTCCGTAGAGGATTCACACTGACCGGGACTCTGGGTCACTCACAGAGACTCCAGTGTGGCTGTGAATCGTGATGGCTGCAGATCCTGGGACCTTCGTAACCACAGCTCATTCCTCAGGAATTCTCTTGACTTGAAGCCTTATTTTGGATTAGAGATACAGCGCGGAAACAGGCCCCTCAGCCCGCACTGACCAGCGATCCCCGCACACTGACACAATCCTACACACGCTCGGGACAATTTTGACATTTACACCAAGCCGGTTAACCTACAAACCTGTACGTCTATCGAGTGTGGGAGGAAACCGGAGATCCTGGAGAAAACCCACGCAGGTCACGGGGAGAACGTGCAACTTCCGTACCGCTGCACCACCGTGCCGCCCGTCTTGAAGAAGATTAAAAGTGACTCACCAGTTCCAACCGACTCTCTCATCCAGCCCGCCCGTCCTCGACAGCAGAGGCCCCTGAAAGACAGGACGTGTCCACATTCACCGTTTGGATCAGGTGGTGCAACAGGTAGAAACAAGGATGCTAGGTTGCCAAGGAATGACACAAAGTGCTGGAGTAACTCAGCGGGCGAGACAGCATCACTGGAGAACATGGATAGGTGACGAGGTTAATTCCCGGGATGGCGGTTACTGTCAAATGCTGAGAGAATGGAGCGGCTGGGCTTGTATACACTGGAATTTAGAAGAATGAGAGGGGATCATATTGAAACATATAAGATTATTAAGGGATTGGACACGCCAGAGGCAGGAAACATGTTCCCGATGTTGGGGGAGTCCAGAACCAGGGAGCGACAGTTTAAGAATAAGGGGTAAGCCATTTAGAAGGGAGACGAGGAAAAACCTTTTTCACCCAGAGAGTTATGAATCTGTGGAATTCTCTGCCTCAGAGGGCAGTGGAGACCGGTTCTCTGGATACTTTCAAGAGAGAGTTAGATAGAGCTCTTAAAGATAGTGGAATGGCGGTGCAGGCATTCGAGCCTGCACCGCCATTCAATATGATCATGGCTGATCATCCAACTCAGTATCCTGTGCCTGCCTTCTCTCCATACCCTCTGATCCCCTTAGCCACAAGGGCCACATCTAACTCCCTCTTAAATATAGCCAATGAACTGGCCTCAACTACCCTCTGTGGCAGAGAGTTCCAGAGACCCACCACTCTCTGTGTGAAAAAAGTCCTTCTCATCTCGGTCCTAAAGGATTTACCCCTTATCCTTAAGCTGTGACCCCTTGTCCTGGAGCTCCCCAACATCGGGAACAATCTTCCTGCATCTAGCCTGTCCAACCCCTTAAGAATTTTGTAAGTTTCTATAAGATCACCTCTCAATCTCCTAAATTCTAGAGAGTATAAACCGAGTCTATACAGTCTTTCTTCATAAGACAGTCCTGACATCCCAGGAATCAGTCTGGTGAACCTTCTCTGCACTCCCTCTATGGCAAGAATGTCCTTCCTCAGATTTGGAGACCAGAACTGTACGCAATACTCCAGGTGTGGTCTCACCAAGACCCTGTACAACTGAAGTAGAACCTCCCTGCTCCTATACTCAAATCCTTTTGCTATGAATGCTAACATACCATTCGCTTTCTTCACTGTCTGCTGCGCCTGCATGCCTACTTTCAATGACTGGTGTACCATGACACCCAGGTCGCGCTGCATCTCCCCTTTTCCTAATCGGCCACCATTTAGATAATATCTAGAATATTTAGAATAATTACCAAGCCTGTCGCCTCCAAGAAGTGGAGAATTCTTTTGTCATCGGCTGAACCTAGGAGATATAATTCAACAGTGTCACAACCCCATCAGGCCGCAGCGCCTGCGATACAGAACGATGTGCAATGTGGTACCTGAGAGAGGGTAGATTTCCTTCAGAGGGTAAATCACCTGTATAAAGAAACACAAGACAGTTAACACTATTCACAAAGTAGCTTCAGAGCAGCAAGAAAGCTCACCAATGCCTCTACTCCCTTAGAAGGCTTAGGCCGACTGGTTAGCACTCAACTCAACTGAATGTTAGCATTCATAGCAAAAGGATTTGAGTATAGGAGCAGGGAGGTTCTACTGCAGTTGTACAGGGTTTTGGTGAGACCACACCTGGAGTATTGCGTACAGTTTTGGTCTCCAAATCTGAAGAAAGACATTCTTGCCATAGAGGGGGTACAGAGAAGATTCACCAGACTGATTCCTGGGATGTCGGGACTTTCATATGAAGAAAGACTCGGCTTGTACTCACTGGAATTTAGAAGATTGAGGGGGGGATCTTATAGAAACTTACAAAATTCTTAAGGGGTTGGACAAGCTAGATGCAGGAAGATTGTTCCCAATGTTGGGGGAGTCCAGAACAAGGGGTCACAGTCTAAGGATAAGGGGGAATTCCTTTAGGACCAAGATGAGGAAAACATTCTTCACACAGAGAGTGGTGAGTCTCTGGAATTTGTTGAGGCCAGTTCATTGGCTATATTCAAGAGGGAGTTGGATGTGGCTCTTGTGGCTAAAGGGATCAGGGGGTATGGAGAGAAGGCAGGTACGGGATACTGAGTTGGATGATCAGCCATGATCATATTGAATGGCGGTGCAGGCTTGAAGGGCCGAATGGCCTACTCCTGCACCTATTTTTCTATGTTTCTAACTAAAGCTTTTCACTGTACCTCGGTACCCAGGACAATGAACGCAACTGCACTGAAGACAAGATGGAATCTGGGAGTGTAGGGGATCTCAAGGAAATCTTCTGAAGAAGGGTCTCGACCCGAAAGATCACCCATTCCTTCTCTTCAGAGTTGATGCCTGCCCTGCTGAGATACTCCAGTTTTTTGTGCCTAACTTCGTTCAATTCAGTTCAGTTCAGTTTAGTTTATTGTCACGTGTAGCGAGGTACAGTGAAAAGCTTTTTGTTGCGTGCGAACCAGATCACATGATTACAATCCATTCATTTACAGTGTATAGATACATAAGGGAATAACGTTTAGTGCAGGGTAAGGCCAACAGTCCACACACAGCCAGCAAAACCGATTGACCTATTTCCCAGGTAGACAAAGATGCTGGAGAAACTCAGCGGGTGAGGCAGCATCTATGGAGCGAAGGAATAGGTGATGTTTCGGGTCGACACCCTTCATCAGACCTATTTCCCATATCATTGCATTGTCTGTACTGAATCTCTTGTACTCTGTCCCAATCCTGCACTGTGTGTGTGTGTGTGTGTGTGTGTGTGTGTGTGTGTGTGTGTGTGTGTGTGTGTGTGTGTGTGTGTGTGTGTGTGTGTGTGTGTGTGTGTGTGTGTGTGTGTGTGTGTTTTTGTGTCCATTTTTATATTATAGTATGTGTAAGAAAGAACTACAGATGCTGGTTTAAATCGAAGGTAGACCCAAAATGCTGGAGTAACAGGCAGCATCTCTGGAGAGAAGGAATGGGCGACATTTCGGGGCGAGACCCATCTTCAGACTGATTTCAGGGGAGGGGGGCCGGACAGAGATAGAATGTAGTTGGGGAGAGTAAGACTGGTGGGAGAACTGGGAAGGGGATGGAGAGAGAAAGCAAGGGGCTATCTGAAGTGAAACTAGTGGGAGAACTGGGAAATGTATATTATACTAGTTTTGTTAAGTTTATTGTCACGTGTACCGACTTACAGCGAAAAGCATAGATAGACACAAAATGCTGGAGTAACTCAGAGGGTCAGGAAGCATCTCTGGAGAGAAGGAATGGGTGCCATTTCGGGTCGAGACCCTCCTTCAGACTGAGAGTCAGGGACAGATCAAAGCAGAGGATGATCAAGGAAATCCAGAATGATTCATTGTCGGCTGAGGGGAAGGGCATGCAACCAGTAATATTTAATTCGGACAGTAGATCTAGTTGAAGAACTGGGATGAGGGAGGGACGGGGAGAGAGAGAGAGAGCGAAAGCAAGGGTTACTTGAAGTTAGAGAAGTCGATGTTCATACCGAAGGTAGACACAAAATGCTGGAGAAACTCAGCAGGACAGGCAGCATCTCAGGGGACAAGGAATGGTCGACGTTTCGGGTCGAGACCCATCTTTAAACTGAAGAAGACCCAGTCTGAAGAAGGGTCTCGACCCGAAACGTCGCCCATTCCATCTCTCGTGAGATAACAGAAATAGACAATAGACAATAGGTGCAGGAGTAGGCCATTCGGCCCTTCGAGCCAGCATCGCCATTCATTGTGATCATGGCTGATCATCCCCAATCAGCACCCTGCTCCTGCCTTCTCCCCATATCCCCTGACTCCGCTATTTTTAAGAGCCCTATCTAGCTCTCTCTTGAAAGCATCCAGAGAACCTGCCTCCACCGCCCTCTGAGGCAGAGAATTCCACAGACTCACCACTCTCTGTGAGAAAAAGTGTTTCCTCGTCTTCGATCTAAAGAAAAAGTGTTTCCTCGTCTCCGTTCTAATTTCCTCGTCTCCGTTCTGAGATGCTGCCTCACCCGCTGAGTTACTCCAGCATTTTGCGTCTACCTTGATTTAAACCAGCAACTGCAGTTCTTTTTTACACTCAATGTTCATACCGCTGGGGTGTCAGCTGCCCAAGCAAAATATGAGGTGCTGTTCCTCCAATCTGCGCCTCACTCTAGCAGTGGTGGAGGCCCAGGACAGAAAGGTCAGTGTGGGAATGGGAGGGGGAGTTAAAGTGTTTAGCAACAAGTGAAACTAGGGAAAAGCTTTTTGTTGCGTGCTGTTTAGTCAGCGGAAAGACTATACATGATTAAAATCAAACAATCATATTAATGATTTGGAAGAGGGAATTAGGAGGAACACTAGCAAGTTTGCAGATGACACAAAACTGGGTGGCAGTGTGAACCGTGAAGAGGATGGTAGGAAGTTGTAGGGTGACCTGGACAGGTTGAGTGAGTGGGCAAATGCGTGGCAGATGCAGTATAATATAGATAAATGTGAGGTTATCCACTTTGGTGGCAAAAACAAGGGGGCAGATTATTATCTCAATGGGGTTAGGTTAGGTTAGGCAAGGGGGAGGTGCAGTGAGACCTGGGTGTCCTTGTACATCGGTCACTGAAAGTTGGCGTGCAGGTACAGCAGGCAGTGAAGAAAGCTAATGGAATGTTGGCCTTCATAACAAGAGGATTTCAGTATAGGACTAAAGAGGTTCTTCTACAGTTGTATAGGGCTCTGGTAAGACCACATCTGGAGTATTGTGTACAGTTTTGGTCTCCTAATTTGAGGATGGACATCCTTGTGATTGAGGCAGTGCGGCGTAGGTTCACGAGATTGATCCCTGGGATGGTGGGACTGTCATATGAGGACAGATTGAAAAGACTAGGCTTGTATTCACTGGAGTTTAGAAGGATGAGGGGGGGTCTTATAGGAACATATCAAATTATAAGAGGAATGGACAAGCTAGATGCAGGAAAAATGTTCCCAATATTGGGCGAGTCCAGAACCAGGGGCCACAGTCTTAGAATAAAGGGAAGGCCATTTAAGACTGAGGTGAGAAAAACATTTTTTCACCCAGAGAGTTGTGAATTTGTGGAATTCCCATGCCACAGAGGGCAGTGGAGGCCAAATCACTGGATGGATTTAAGAGAGAGTTAGATAGAGCTCTAGGGGCTAGTGGAGTCAAGGGATATGGGGAGAAGGCAGGCACGGGTTATTGATAGCGGACGATCAGCCATGATCACAATGAATGGCGGTGCTGGCTCGAAGGGCCGAATGGCTTCTTCCTGCACCTATTGTCTATGTTTCTAAACCATCCACCATGTGCAGATACAGGATAAAGGGAATAATGTTTAGTGCAAGTTGAAGTCCAGTAAAGTCCGATTAAAGATAGATCGAGGGTCTCCAATGAGGTACATCATAGTTCAGAACCGTTCTCTAGTTGGTGATAGGATGGTTCAGTTGCCTGATAACAGCTGGGAAGAAACATTCCCTGAATCTGGAGGTGTGCCCTTTCACACTTCTGTACCTTTTGCCCGATGGGAGAGGGGAGAAGAGGGAGTGCCAAGAAGGAATGATGAACTGGCATTTTGTGTCTATCCTCGGTGTAAACCAGCATCTGCAGTTCCTTCCTACACATTTTGTCTGCTCCACTGTGAAGTCTCCTCCAGGTATGCCCACTTTGTAGAAGTTCTCATCCTCTCTCCCGAAAATAAGAGGGGTCCCGGCCTGAAACGTCACCTACCCACGTTCTCCAGAGTTGCTGCCTGACCCGCTGAGTTACTCCAGCACTTTTTTGTCCGTCTCCCCATTGCGAGCTCATTCTAAACCCTGCCCACAGTTTGAATCAGGAGTCTTGCTATCTTGGGGGCAAGTGTGATGCCACAGCTCACCCCAGCCCTGCCACTCCCATAGATGTTCAGCACTCTGGACGGATCGCCTCACACCAAACTGTGGATGCTGCCTGTGTGGAGTTTGCACGTTCTCCCTGTCACCTCGTGGAATTCCTCCGGTTTCAACCCCAAAGATGCGTGGGTTTATGTAGATTAATCGGTCCTCTGCAAATTGCCCCCTTAGTGTGTATGGAGCGGATGGGAAAATGGGGATGGCGTAGAATTAGTGTAGATTGGGTTCTGTTTCCATGGAGTATCTTACGTTTAGTTTAGTTTAGAGATACAGCACAGAAACAGGCCCTTCGGCCCACCAAGTACGCACCGACCGGTGATTCCCGCACTATCCCGTGCTAACACTATCTTACACCCAGTATTTCACCACCAGGGGGCGCCGCAAGATTGGCAGCCCCGCCAACAGTCTGTTTGTTTTTTCGTCTTTTAACTTTTTTTTAGTGTGTGTTAAAAATGTGTGTAAATGTTCTCCAGTTTGTTTTATGTGGGGGGAAGGGAAGTGGTCGGGGGAAACTTTTTTTTCAGTTTCTTACCTTGCCGGAGATGAGATCGCATTCCCTGGTCGCTCTGCGGCCTACCATCGATGGAGCTGGAGGCCTCCTCGGACTGACTTTGGGCCCCACCGCGGGGGGTGGACTTACATCGGAGTCGATCCCTTGCCTGGGATCGCTCCAACCGCGGCCTCCAGACTTTAAATCCGGAGCTCGCAGTCTCGGGAGAGGCCGTGGATGTCGGGAGCTCCAGCGTCGTGGAAGGTTCGACCAGCCCCGACGTGAGGTTCGATTGTCCAACGCGGGGGAGCTGACATCCCCCCCGATGCAGGAGCTGATCGCCTCGACGCGGAATGCCCTAACGCTGCTGGAGTCAAGATCGTCCCGTCAACGGAGGGCTTGAGGCCCCCGAACACGGGAGAACAAAGGGAAGAGATTGAACTTTTTTTTGCCTTCCATCACGGTGAGGAATGTGGAGGAGTCACTGTGGTGGATGTTTATGTTAAAATGTGTTTTGTGCATTCCGGTGCTTTTTATCTGTATGTCTGACTTGGCAAATTAAATTCCTCGTATGTTGCAAAACATACTTGGCTAATAAAGTATTATTGAGATTGATTGTAGGACAATGATACCATTAACCTACAGACATGTACGTCTTTGGAGTGTGGGAGGAATCCGGAGCACCCAGGGAGAACGTGCAAACTCCGTACAAACAGCACCCGCAGTCAGGATCGATCCCGGGACTCTGGTGCTGAGAGGCAGCCACCGCGCCGCTCCCATCCCAAAACTAATCACTCCAACAACCCCTCTGTGTCCCCCCCCCCCCCTGGCCGGTTCCAGGATGGGTACCCAGCAGGTGCCCCCACCTTTACCTGTTCCCTGAGGGTCCCGTCTGTGAAGTAGGGCTTCTGCGGGAGGAAGATAATCCCTCGAGGTCCAAAGCAGGTGGTCATGCGGAGACAGCCTGCAAGCAAGGAGAGGGGGGATCAGGAGCACAAGGTTAAGGGCCTGTATGTCTCTGGAATGTGGGGGGAATCCGGAGAAAATTCACGCAGGTCATGGGGAGAACGTACAAACTCCGTACAGACAGGAGCCGTGGTCAGGATCGAACCCGGGTCTCTGCCGCTGTGAGGCATCGACTGTACCGCTGCGCCCCCTGTCTTGCATCCGCAGTTCCTCGATTCCACAAATGATTCTTACCCTGGGTAATCTCCCTTAATCCGTTCAGGACCCGGAGTAGAGTGGTCTTCCCGGTGCCAGTGTTGCCGGTGATCAGGAGGCTTTGTCCCGACGTGATCTTCAGGGTCAGGTTCTTCACCAACAACTCCTCAGACCAGGGGGCGGTGAAGGAAACCCGCTCCAGGATGAAGGCAGTGTGGTCAGACTCCCCCTGCCCCTCCATCTCCCCCTCCTCCTCCTCCTCTGAATCAAAGCTGCTCCTTGAGAAGGCGGGAAGATAGATGTTAGCTTTACCATAGAGTCTCGCAGCGTGGAAACAGGCCCCGTGGCCCAACTTGCCCGCACCGAGCAACATGCCCCATCTACACTAGTCCCACCTGCCCCCGTTTGGCCCACATCCCTCCAAATCTGTCCTATCCATGTATGTACCTGTCCAAATGTTTCTTAAACGTTGTCATAGTACCTGCTTCGACTACCTCCTCCGACAGCTCGTTCCATACACCCACCGCCCTTTGTGTGGAAAAGTTGCCCCTCAGATTCCTATTAAATCTTCCCCCCCCCCCCCACCCCCTCACCTTAAGCCGATCAGCTCTGCTACTTATGACTCCCCTATGGCACAGCAAAGAGTAGCCGGAAGCCAGAGGATTGGGAGACTTTCATAGGACAACAGAAGGAAAGAAAACGGGCAATACAGGCTGAAAAGATGAAGTACGAAGGGACTGGCCAGGAATATAAAGAAGGACAGTAAAAGCTTCTTTAGATATGTTAAGGGAAAAAGAGTAGCAAAGTCAAATGTGGGTCCCTTGAAGGCAGACACGGGTGAAATTATTATGGGGAACAAGGAAATGGCAGAAGAGTTGAACAGGTACTTCGGATCTGTCTTCACTAAGGAGAACACAAACAATCTCCCAGATGTACTGGAGGACAGAGGATCTAAGGGGGTACAGGAACCGAAATAAATTTTCATTAGGCGAGAAATAGTATTGGGTAGGCTAATGGGACTGAAGGATGATGAATCCCCTCGGCCTGATGGTCTGCATCCCAGGGTCCTCCGAGAGGTGGCTCTAGAAATAGTGGACGCATTGGTGCTTATTTTCCAATGTTCGATCGATTCAGGATCAGTTCCTGTGGATTGAAGGATAGCTAATGTTATCCCACTTTTCAAGAAAGGAACGAGTGAGAAAACGGGGAATTACAGATCAGTTAGCCTGACTTCGGTGGTGGGAAAGATGCTGGAGTCAATTATTAAAGAGGTAATAATGGAGCATTTGGATAGCAGTAAAAGGATTAGTCCAAGTCAACATGGATTTATGAAAGGGAAATCATGCTTGACTAATCTGGAATTTTTTGAGGATGTGACAAGTAATATGGATGAAGGGGTGCCAGAGGATGTAGTGTATCTAGACTTTCAGAAAGCCTTTGATAAGGTCCCGCATGGGAGACTGGTGTTTGGTATTTGGAGTAGGGTGTTGACATGGATAGAAAATTACTTGGCAGACAGGAAGCAAAGAGTAGGAGTGAACGGGTCCTTTTCAGAATGGCAGGCAGTGGCTAGTGGAGTGCTGCAAGGCTCGGTGTTGGGGCCGCAACTGTTTACCATATATATTAATGATTTGGAAGAGGGAATTAGGAGCAACACTAGCAAGTTTGCGGATGACACAATGCTGGGTGGCAGTGTGAACTGTGAAGAGGATGTTAGGAGGTTGCAGGGTGACCTGGACAGGTTGAGTGAGTGGGCAGATGCGTGGCAGATACAGTATAATGTAGATAAATGTGAGGTTATCCACTGGCGGCAAAAACAAGGGGGCAGGTTATTATCCCAATGGGGTTAGGTTAGGTAAGGGGGAGGTGCAGCGAGACCTGGGTGTCCTTGTACACTGGTCAATGAAAGTTGGCGTGCAGGTACAGCAGGCAGTGAAGAAAGCTATTGGAATGTTGGCCTTCATAACAAGAGGATTTCAGTATAGGAGTAAAGAGGTTCTTCTGCAGTTGCATAGGGCTCTGGTGAGATCACATCTAGAGTATTGTGTACAGTTTTGGTCTCCTAATTTGAGGAAGGACATCCTTGTGATAGAGGCAGTGCAGCGTAGGTTCACGAGATTGATCCCTCCGGAATTGTCATATGAGGAAAGATTGAAAAGACTAGGCTTGTTTCAACTGGAGGCTCAACTGGAGTTTAGAAGGATGAGGGGGGATCTTATAGAAACATATAACATTATAAAAGGACTGGACAAGCTACATGCAGGAAAAATGTTCCCAATGTTGGGTGAGTTCAGAACCAGGGGCCACAGTCTTAGAATAAAGGGGAAGTCATTTAATACTGAGATGAGAAAAAACTTTTTTACCCAGAGAGTTGTGAATTTATGGAATTCCCTGCCACAGAGGGCAGTGGAGGCCAAATCACTGGATGGATTTAAGAGAGAGTTTGATAGAGCTCTAGGGGCTGGTGGAAGCAGGCACGGGTTATTGATAGGGGATGATCAGCCATGATCATAATGAATGGCGGTGCTGGCTCGAAGGGCAAAATGGCCTCCTCCTGCACCTATTTTCTATGTTTCTATATTTTCTCTGGGCAAGAGACTCTGTATATCTACCCGATCTATTCATTTTGAACTGTACACTGCAAGGGCCAGGAAGCGAGCGGGTAAGATCATCTCTGACCCCTCTCACTCTGGCCACAATCTCTTTGAATCACTTCCCTCTGGAAGGCAACTCCGGACTGTCAAAGCTGCCACAGCCAGACATAAACACAGCTTTTTTCCACGGGTTGCTACTAAATAACCAAAATTCCGTAGCCTCCTTTTGCCCTGGTATTTTATTTCATTCACATGTTTAAACTATAATGTTTTATTATTAATGTTTAATGTTGTATGTGTCATTCTTAATTGTTTACTGTATGTCGTGTTGTTACCTGCGAGCGGAGCACCAAGGCAAATTCCTTGTATGTGAACAAACTTGGCCAATAAACTTATTCATTCATTCATTTTAATTACTACTACTCAGGTGGACATAGTACAGCACGGGAACAGGCCCTTCGGCCCACAATAACCATATAAACCACATAACAATTACAGCACGGAAACAGGCCCTCTCGGCCCTTCCAGTCCGTGCCGACCATTTATTTTCCCCTAGTCCCATCTACCTGCACTCAGACCATACCCCTCTATTCCCTTCCCGTCCATATACCTATCCACTTTACTTTTAAATGTTAAAATCGATCCTGCCTCCACCACTTCTGCTGGAAGCTCATTCCACACAGCCACCACTCTCTGAGTAAAGAAGTTCCCCCTCATGTTACCCCTAAACTTCTGTCCCTTAATTCTCATGTCATGCCCTCTTGTTTGAATCTTCCCTACCCTCAATGGGAAAAGCTTATACACGTCAACTCTGTCTATCCCTTTCATCATTTTAAAGACCTCAATCAAGTCCCCCCTTAACCTTCTGCGCCCCAAAGAATAAAGACCTAACTTGTTCAACCTTTCTCTGTAACTTAGTTGCTGGAACCCAGGCAAGATTCTAGTAAATCTCCTCTCAATGTCCGTGATGGGCATGATGCCGGATTAAACTAATCTCCAGTGTCTGCACGTGATCCATATAATCCTGGAGACACAAGGATCTGCAGCAACTGGGTTTATGATTTTAAAAAGTTGTTTCGGGTCAGGACTCAAAGTTCACCAGAGATGCTGCTTGACGTGATGAGCTGCCCCAGCACTTGAATAAATGAATGAACGAATGCTTTATTATCACATGTGGCAATCACAGTGATATTGTATACTTGCATACCCAAGGTATGAGAAGAGTCACCACGGAAAGGGCAAAGTTAATAAGTACCCCGCGCATCAGGTCCGCCTTTGTTCTCCCCCGTCACCCTCCCCCCCTTTTGTGTGTCTTTCCGTACAAAGTCCTGCTTCCTTGCAGCTGCCGATCCTGTTCGAGCACTGGGCCTGTACTCGCTGGAGTTTAGAAGGTTGAGGGGGGGACCTCATTGAAACTTACAGAATCATGAAAGGCACAGACAGATGTGGAGAGGATGTTTCCACTGGTGGGAAAGTCTAGGGCCAGAGGTCATAGCCTCAGACTTAAAGGGCGCTCTTTTCGAAAGGAGGTGAGGAGGAGCTTCTTTAGCCAGAGGGTAGTTAATGTGTGGAACTCATTGCCACAGAGGGCCGTGGAAGCCAAGTCAGTGGATATTGTTAAGGCAGAGATAGACAAGTTCTTGATTAGAACGGGTGTCAAGGGTTGTAGATTGGTTATTTCCTACTAACCAGTGTAGTGGTTGTTGGTAGTTGCTCCGCCTAATATGCAAAGTATATATTACCAAGAGCTTGCTTACGTAATTCAGTCTGAGTAGCCGTTAAATACAGTAACGTTCTGCAAACGAATGCTGTAAGTGGACATATCTATGTGTTGTATTTTGATGTGTGTACGACTCCATTCATTACAAGGGTTAACCATATAATAACCATATAACAATTACAGCACGGAAACAGGCCTTCTCGGCTCTTCCAGTCCGTGCCGACCATTTATTTTCCCCTAGTCCCATCTACCTGCACTCAGACCATACCCCTCCATTCCCTTCCCGTCCATATACCTATCCACTTTACTTTTAAATGTTAAAATCGATCCTGCCTCCACCACTTCTGCAGGAAGATCATTCCACACAGGCACCGCTCTCTGAGTAAAGAAGTTCCCCCTCATGTTACTCCTAAACTTCTGTCCCTTCATTCTCATGTCATGCCCTCTTGTTTGAATCTTCCCTACCCTCAATGGGAAAAGCTTATCCACGTCAACTCTGTCTATCCCTTTCATCATTTTAAAGACCTCAATCAAGTCCCACCTTAACCTTCTGTGCTCCAAAGAATAAAGACCTAACTTGTTCAACTTTTCTTGCTTTCTCCCCATAACCCTTTCAACTGAAAGGGGAGAAAGCAAGAGAATGGGATTAGGAGGCAGAGACCAGCCATGATTGAATGGCAGAATAGACCCGATGGGCCGAATGGCCTCATTCTACTCCTACAACTTGTGATCCGACCCCGTGGTCCCGTCAGTGTGGAGTTTGTGCATTCGCCTCTTGACTATAAATATGTTCCAGTTTCTTCCCACGTCTTGTGGATGTACTGGCAGGTAAATTGGCCACCGCAAATTAGCGTCAGTTAACGACTACTGTCTACCTCATTGAAGACGCTCAGACTATCTTTAATCGGCGTTTACCTGGCGCTAAATGTTACGCCCTTCATCACGTGTCTGTACACTGTGGGCAGCACGATTGTAATGATGTATTGTCTTACCGCTGGCCGGTTAGCACGCAACAACAGCTTCTTCACTGTACCTCGGTACACGTGACAATAAACTAAACTGAACCCGACTAATTAAGAAGAGTCTGAAGAACAGTCTCGACCCGAAATGTCGCCCATTCCTTCTCTCCAGAGATGCTGCTTCACCCGCTGAGTTAATCCAGCATTTTGTGTCCACCAACTAATTAAGACTTACTCATGCGATGCGGGCGGGTCTTTGAGCGTGGAGGCTCCGCACCCTCTGCGTGATGTGGAGAGATGGCCGATCGCCTCCTGCAGTTCGCCGATTCTGTCCATGACGGAGCGGAGGACGGAAGGAGAGAGCGAGTGAGAACCGGCGGGAGATGGAGAGGGTCTGACAATCCTAGACCCTTGGAGAACGGAGGGGAGACCGGGGGAAGGGAGGGGTGGAGGCGAGGTTTACTTTGCACTGCCAAGTTTATAGTTCAGCACTGGGCTCACTGTCCCACTCCTGTCTTCCCTCCCACACCCCCTTTCCTGCACGCACTCTCACTCCCTCGCCATCTCCCCTCGCCTGCTCTAATCCCCCTCTCCCTGTCCGCCTTCAAAACCCCTCCCTCTGTGCCCTCACCCCCTCCCCGGCGCGATCACTCCCCTCTCCACCCCTTCTCCCCCCACCTCACCCCCTCTCCCCCCACCCTCGCTCACCCCCTCCCCCCCCAGCCCTCCCTCACTCTACCCCCACCCTCACCAGTTGCCCCCCCCCTCATCCCCCACCCTCTTCCCCACCCTCCGCTCTCACCCACCCTTCTCCCTCACCTCTCCCTCTCTACCCCGCAGGGCCGGACTTTCACCTGCTGAGGCCCTAAGCTGTATGAAATGTGAGGCCCTTCTCTAAAAAAATTCGGGTAAAAAATGATAAAATAAAAATATATTTCACAAAATGAGACCCCCCGAGGGTGTGTGGCCCTAAGCAATAGCTTATAGGTAAGTCCAGCACTGCTACCCCGCCAGCTCTCCCCCTCCCCACAGTGTGTATGGTGCGAACGTGTACGTGGGATCGCCGGTCGGGGGGGACTCGGTCGGCCGAAGCGCCCGTTTCCACGCTGTGCGGGAAGAAACTGCAGACGCTGGTTTATGCCGAAGGTGGACACAAAATGCTGGAGTAACTCAGCGGGTCAGGCAGCATCTCTGGAGAATAGGGATGGGAGGCGTTTCAGGTCGAGACTCTTCTTCAGACCCGACACAGAGACATCACCTCATCCTCTTTTTCCAGAGATGCTGCCTGAGCCGCTGAGTTACTCCAGAACTTTGTGTCTACCTCCTGTTTCCACACTGAACTAAAAACTAAATAGGTTCTTGGTTAGTAAAGGCAGGGAGAGTGCAAGAGTATGGGGTTGCGAGGGAACGGTAGATTGAATGGCAGAACAGACTCGATGGGCCGAATGGCCTAATTCTACTCCTATTGCTTACGGACCTCATGAACATGACTTTGAAGGTAAGATAAAGTAAATATTCACTATTTCTAGAAAATAAATCTCCCGTGTACCGGCATGCTTTTACCTACCTGTGTGTGTACCCGGCTAGCTCAGAGACTGTGGTCGAGAGGTCGATGAGACGGCTGAAACAGTTGATGAGGTAGATGGACACAAAGGCATTCTGTGAAGGAGAGAGGACAAGGAGGGAATCACTGGCTGCCTGGATCTGACAGGGCACGACACGGCACAGTGGCGCAGAGGTAGAGTCGCTGCCTCACAGCGCCAGAGACCCGGGCTCGATCCCGACTACCGGTGCTTGTCTGTACGTTCTCCTCGTGACCTGCATGGGTTTTCGCCACGTGCTCTGGTTTCCTCCCACACTCCAAAGACGTACGGGTATGTACGTTAATTGGCTTGGTAAATGGAAAGATTGTCCCTAGTGGGTGTAAGTTGTGCGGGGATCGCTGGTCGGCGCGGACCCGGTGGGCGAAAGGGCCTGTTTCCATTCTGGTTGGCTCTATGACTACTGTGAACAGGTGATCGGTGTTCAGCATAGACTCGGTGGGCTGAAGGCCTGTTTCCATGCTAAACTAAACTAAACCTGCTGTGCCATTTTAGTTTTGAGATACAGTGTAAAAACAGGCCCTTCGGCCCACCGACCAGCGATGCTATCCTGCACACACACTAGGGAAAATGAACACTTATACACAGTATACAAACCCAAGCCAATTAACCTACAAACCCGTACGTGTTCGGAGTGTGGGAGGAAACCAAAGATCTCGGGGAGAACGTGCAAACTCCATATAGGCAGCACCTGTACAGGGTTGCAGGTTAAATGGCTTTGGTGCAAATGTAAATTGCCCCCAGTGCGTGCGGGATTGTGCCAGTGTGCGGGGATCGCTAGTCGGCTCGTACTCAGTCACCCGCTGAGTTACTCCAGCACTTTGCGTCTCTCCTGGTGCTTCTATTCACGTCCTGCAGCGCCACCCAGTGGCACATTCTGGAAATGCGAACTCCGACCATGAACACTCTCCAATTCGACCCTTTGGCTCATCAAGAACAGGGGCATTGTGGACATAGGTTTAAGGTGGGGTAAGATTTAATGGGAATCTGTGGGGTGACTTTGTTTTTTACACAAAGGGTGCTGGGTGTATAGAACGAGCTTCCGGTTGAGCCCCTGCTTCAGACGACCGCTGGGCTGTCAGGTGCACAAGCGAAATATGAGGTGCTGTTCCACCAGCTTGCGTGTGGCCTCACTCTGGCAATGGAGGAGGCCCAGGACGGAAAAGTCAGTATGGGAATGGGAAGGGGAGTTGAAGCAGGCCTTGGCGGACCGAGCACAAGTATCCAGCGAAACGGTCGACAATATTTACATCACAACATTGTACGTTGTGTCGGTCTAGATTAGGGGAAGGGAAACTGCACGTTGATCAAGCAACGTTGTTCTTAAGTGATAGGAGCAGAATTAGGCCATTCGGCCCATCAAGTCTACTCCACCATTCAATTATGGCTGATCGATCTCTCCCTCTCGACCCCATTCCCCATGTCTTCTCCCCGTAACCCATGGCACCCGTTATATTCAAGAATCTATCAATCTCTACCTTAAAAACATCCATTGACTTGGCCTCCACAGCCGTCCGTGGCAAAGAATTCCACAGATTCATCATCCTCTGACTAAAGAAATTTCTCCTCATCTCCTTACTAAAGGAACGTCCTTTTATTCTGGGTCTGTGACCTCTGGTCCTAGACTCTCCCACTGGTGGAAACATCCTCGCCACATCCACTCTACACTTTGGCTTTAGACCGACGTTGAGAGACAGAGACCAAGGCCGTACCTTGCTGACGAGCTCAATCAGATCAGCCGGGGCAAGACCATCGTAGCGCCCGGCAAAGATGGGGATGGCTATGGCCAAGTAGCTGACGATGCTGCCCAGGTAGTTGAAGATGTTCACTCCGACTGAGGAAGGAAGAGCCACAGACCAGGAGTTACATAGAGGTGAGGTGGGGAGACACGAGATCAAGAGCATCAAGGGTGTTTTATCGTCCTCTGCCCCAGATAGAACAATGAAATTCTTACTTGCAGCAGCACAATAGAATGTAGAAACATAGTACACTGCAAACAATATAATACCTGGGCAAAGGGAAGAAACACACACACACACATACACATATATATATATATATATATATATAATGTTAAAGAAGGAACTGCAGATGCTGGAGAATCAAGGGTTACACAAAAAGCAGGAGAAACTCAGCGGGTGCAGCAGCATCTAAGGAGCGAAGGAAATAGGCAACGTTTCGGGCCGAAACCCTTCTTCAGACTGATGGGTTTCGGCCCAAAACGTTGTCTATTTCTTTCACTCCATAGATGCTGCCGTACCCGCTGAGTTTCTCTAGCAATTTTGTCTACACACACACGCATATATACACACATATGTACACATACACATGTATGCACACATATATACATATAAACAAATACATCCACAAAAACACATACACACATGCACATATATACACACACGCACACATGTACAGACATGCACACATTTAGTTTAGTTTAGAAATACAGCGCGGAAACAGGCCCTTCGGCCCACTGAGTCCGCGCCGACCAGCGACCCCCCGCACATTAACACTATCCTACACCCACCAGGGACAATTTTTACATTTACCAAGCCAATTAACCTACAAACCTGTACGTCTTTGGAGTGTGGGAGGAAACCGAAAATCTCGGAGAAAACCCACGCAGGTCACGGGGAGAACGTACAAACTCCGTACAGACAGCACCCGTAGTCGGGATCGAACCCGGGTCACCGGCATTTGCTGTGAGGCAGCAACTCTACCGCTGCGCCACCGTGACCGCCCTAGAGATACAGCGCGGAAAGAGACCCTTCGGCCCACTGTGTATACAGACACACACACGCACAGGTAAAAAGCAATTAATAACAGTGGGTCAGATCTGGGCCGGTGTAGGGCTCAGTATACAGTGTTAGGTTTGTCAGGTCCAGCCTCTCTCTACTCACTGTAGAGCCGCAGTTCCCGGGTCACCAGCCTCCCCTGTGTACGAAGCAGCTCCTGGAGTATCCGGTCGGTTCGCATCTCCTCCACCCGCCCCGCTCTGCAACGAGACGGTGCGGTTCAGACCGGCCTGAAGGGTCCGCTCCCACCCAGCCGTGGGCGCGGATATCCACGCCCCACCCTGACATCCGGCACTCACCTTGCACACCCCCACCTCCCCACTACTAGACACCTGTCCACTCTCACCCCTTGACTGAACCCGTTCTACTCAGACAGCATGGTGGTTCAGGTCACAAAGGGGTAGGAGTAGAATTAGGCCATTCGGCCCGTCAAGTCCACTCCGCCATCCAATCATGGCTGATCTATCTCTCCCTCGTAACCCCATTCTCCTGCCTTCTCCCCATAACCCTCTGACACCCGCACTAATCAAAAATCTCTCTATCTCTGCCTTTAAAATAATCCACTGATTTGGCCTCCACAGCCTTCCATGGCAAAGAATTCCACAGATTCACCACCCTCTGACAAAATGTTGTCCTCATCTCCTTCCTGAAAGAACGTCCTTTAATTCTGATACTAGATTCTCCCACTAGTAGAAACATCCTCCCCACATCCACTCTATCCAGGCCTTTCACTATTCTGTATGTTTCAATGAGGTCCCCCCCCCCATAGATCCGTCAGCCATTCTGGCTACATTCTACATACGGACTTGTAGAGAGTTTAGAGATACAGCATGTAAACAGGCCCTTCAGCCCACCGAGCCCATGCCGAACACCGATCACCTGTTCACAGTAGCCATTGAGCCAAACAGCATGGAAACTTGCCCTTCGAACCCAACTTTCCCACACCGACCAACATGTCCCATCAACACTAGTCCCACTTGCCTGCATTGGGCCCATATTCTTCCAAACCTGTCCTAGGTACCTGCGTAAATGTTTCTTAAACGGTTGTTCTCTCAGTTCTGTTCTATCCCATTTTCACATCCACTCCCTTCACATTGGCACGGTGGTGCAGCGGTAGAGTTGCTGCCTTACAGCGAATGCAGCGTCGGAGACCGGGGTTCGATCCCGACTATGGGTGCTGTCTGCACAGAGTTTGTACGTTCTACCCGTGACCTGCGTGGGTTTTCTCCGAGATCTTCGGTTTCCTCCCACACTCCAAAGACGTACAGGTATGTAGGTTAATTGGCTTGGTAAATGGAAAGATTGTCCCTAGTGGGTGTAGGATGTGCGGGGATCGCTGGTCGGCGCGGACCCGGTGGGCCGAAGGGCCTGTTTCCATTCAGTTTGGTTCTATGACTACTGTGAACAGGTGATCGGTGTTCAGCATGGACTCGGTGGGCTGAAGGTCTGCTTCCATGCTAAAGTAAACTAAACCTGTAGTTTTGAGATACAGTGTAGAAACAGGCCCTTCGGCCCACCGATCCCTCGACATTGATGCTATCCTGCACACACACTAGGGAAAATGAACACTTATACACAGTATACAAACCCAAGCCAATTAACCTACAAACCCGTACGTGTTCAGAGTGTGGGAGGAAACCGAAGATCTCGGGGAGAACGTGCAAACTCCATACAGGCAGCACCTGTACTGTCTGGCGCTGTGAGGCAGCAGCTTCACCTGCTGTGCTACTGTGCCGCCCCCTAGTGGACTTCCTCCTGTTTACACTTCAGCCCTCAAAGTTTCACAAGAGGAACGCGCTGGTAATCCGTGCCGTGCGATGGGCGGCCGGTATGGTTGACTGGTCGTTAGGGTGCACTGTGGCCGTACCGGTAGAAAGCTGCTGACTCAGCGTTGACACGGACCTGCATGTGCTTGAATCTGCGGCAGAGAGGGGCAAGAAAGGGGGGTTAGAATTCTCCTCACGAACACAGGCATGTACTACACCCTCTCCCCCCCCCCCCCCCCCCCCCCCAGCTCAACGTGCCCAGAGAAGATGCACACGAAGATACAGACACAATATGCTGGAGTAACTCAGCGGGACGGGCGGCATCTCTGGAGAGAAGGAATGGGTGGCGTTTTGGGTCGAGACCCTTCTTCAGACTCATTAGTAACTGGCAGTTTAAACCAGCATCTGTAGTTCCTTCCTACATAAGAGAATCCACACTTTCTATTTAGTTTAAGTTTAGTTTGGAGATATAAGACAATAGACAATAGGTGCAGGAGTAGGCCATTTGGCCCTGCGAGCCAGCACAGCCATTTAATGTGATCATGGCTGAGGCCCTGCATCAGAGACTGCGTGGAAACAGGCCCTTCGGCCCACCGAGTCCGTGCCGACCAGCGCTCCCCGCACACTAACACAACCCTATACACGCACGCACTAGGGCCAATTTTTACATTTACGCCAAGCCAATTAAACTACAAACCTGTACGTCTTTGGAGTGTGGGGGAGGAAACGGGGAGAACGTAAAACTCCGTACAGATAGCACCCGTGGTCAGAATCGAACCCGGGTCCCTGGCGCCATCAAGCAGTAGCTTCACCGCTGTGTCACCGTGCCACCCAATAATGGTCTGGAGAAAAGGAATAGGTGACGAGAACCTTCTTCAGACAGAGTCAGGGGGCCCATTTCTATTCCTCTTCTATCCTTTCCTTCTCTCCAGATATGCTGCCTGTCACACTGAGTTACTTTAGCATTACGTGTCTATGGTCAGTGTAAACCAGTATCTGCAGTTCCTTCCTCCACACTTTCTACTCCTGGGTCAAGTCCTCTTTGCCCCTGCCATCCAAAATGGCAGCCCCGTCAGCCAGCAGCATGCAGCGATTTAAAGTTCGCAGGTGATAGGAGCAGAATTAGGCCATTGGGCCCATCATGTCTACTCCGCCATTCACTCGTGGCTGATTTGTCTCTCCCTCCAAACCCCATTCTCCTGCCTTCTCCCCATAACCCCTGACACCCGCACAAATATCTATCTATCTCTGTCTTAAAAATACCCATTGACTTGGCCTCCCTTTGACCAAAGAAATTAGAGATGAGGAGGAATGAGGTGGCAAATTTATTTCCAGATGGCTGTGGAGCCTAAAGGGCTTGTCCTACCAGCATGCGACTCCATGCGGTGAGCGCAACCTAACGTGGTCGCTTGAGCCGTCCGGCCTCGCGGGGCCGGTCCCACTTCGATCGCCGGAGCCGTGCGGAGTTGTGCGGAGTTGGTCGCGACATCGCGCGGGGCTCCGAAAAACTGACCGTGTTCAAAAATTCCGCGCGGCAACAGCCTGTCGGCCCGCAGTCGCCTCAATGCATTACGCACCGCCTCGACGTCGTGCCTCCGTGACCCTCTCTGTGTGTGCCTCCGTGCCCCTCTCTGTCCTTGAGAACTTACCTTGCGGACTTCGCTCCAACTTCGCGCCGCGTCGCGCCACTCACCCGACCTCCGCACGGCCCCCGCTTCTAGTTTGGTCGCGCTCACCGCATGGAGTCGGATGCTGGTGGGACAGGCCCTTAAGTTAATGGGTATTTTTAAGGCGGAGATTGGCAGATACTTGATTGGTGCGGTTGTCGCTTAAATCACTTAGACCTTTAACACCCACAATCCCAACTCTTTAGTCAGAGGGTGGTGAATCTGTGGAATTCATTCCCACAGTAGGCTGTGGAGGCCAAGTCAGCGCATAATTTTAAGGCAAAGAAACCTGTGATAGATTCTTGTTTAAGGAGCTGCAGATGCTGGAAAATCGAAGGTAGACAAAAATGTTGGAGAAACTCAGAAGGTGAGGCAGCATCTATGGTGCGAAGGAAATAGGCGACTTTCGGGTCGAAACTCTTCCTCAGACCCTTTCCCAATCTGAGGGAGGGTTTCGACCCGAAACGTTGCCTGCGATAGATTCTTGATTAGTGCGGGTGTCAGGGGTTAAGGGGAGAAGGCAGGAAAATGGGGTTGAGAGGGAGAGATAGATCGGCCATGATTGAACGGCAGAGTAGACTTGATGGGCCGAATGGCCTCATTCTGCTCCGAGAACTGATGATCGTGAGAATTTAAGTACTTCTCACCTGAAGTCTCCCTCCAGCTTCTCCTGTTGTACGAGGGTTGGGATGATCGGGCCCATCAGAGCCTTGTTGGCCACGGAGCCGATGATGAAGTAAATGAAGATGGTGACGGGGCCCAGCCAGCCCGTACTGTGGAGACACAAGGCACTTAACCAGCACAAAACCACCAGGGAAACTGGGCTAACACCACTTTAAAGACACAGGTCGGAAACAGGCGCATCGCCACCGTGCCGACCAGCGATCCCCGTACGTTAACACTATCTTAAACACACTAGGGGCAGTTTTACAATTTTTACCGAAGCCAATTAACCTACAAATGTGTAGGAAGGAACTGGAGATGCAGAAGATAGACACAAAATGCTGGAGTAACTCAGCGGGGACAGGCAGCATCTCTGGATGGAAGGAATGGGTGACGTTTCGGGTCGAGACCCTTCTTCAGACTGAGAGTCAGGGGAGGGGGAGACACAGAGATATGGAAGGGTACGGAGTGCAAAACCTGTACGTCTTGGGAATGTGGAAAACCCACGTGGTCACGGGGAGAACGTGCAAACTCCACACAGGCAGCACCCGTGGTCAGGTGCCCAATGCAGTGAGGCGCGAATGGGTGTGTTAGAAGACGGCTGACTTTTTGTTAGAGCATGGATTAATGCAGCCTGTGTGTTGGAGTAAAAGATTACACAAGAGATGGGAGGGGGGTTCATCTGTAGTGGGACTGAGGTAGGAGCAGAACTGTGCCAAGTTATTTGTAGCATGAAGCTTAGCTCAAAGTAAAACGTGGGCATTCAGGTGGCAAATAGGGTGGGTTGAGGCAGGTACGATGACAGCGTTTAAGAAACACTAGGACAGGTATAATGGAGGACCAGAGGGCACAGGTTTAAGGTGAAGGGGGAAACATTTTATAGGAATCTGAGGGGTAACGTTTTCACACAAAGGCTGAAATGAGCTGCCGGTTCACTGAACACCTCCTCTCAGTCAGCCTTAACATACCTGATCTCCCAGTGGCTCAGCACTTTGACTCCCCCTCCCATTCCCAGTCTGACCTTTCTGTCCTGGGCCTCCTCCATTGTCAGAGTGAGGCCCAGTGCAAATTGGAAGAACAACACCTCATATTTTGCTTGGGTAGTTTACACCCCAGCGGTATAGAAACATAGAAACATTGAAAATAGGTGCAGGAGTAGGCCATTTGGCCCTTCGAGCCTGCACCGCCATTCAATGTGATCATGGCTGATCATCCAACTCAGTATCCCGTACCTGCCTTCTCTCCATACCCCCTGATCCCTTTAGCCACAAGTGCCACATCTAACGCCCTCTTAAATATAGCCAATGAACTGGCCTCAACTACCTTCTGTGGCAGAGAATTCCAGAGACTCACCACTCTCTGCGTAAAGAATGTTTTCCTCATTTCGGTCCTTAGGAATTCCCCCTTATCCTTAGACTGTGACCCCTTGTTCTGGACTCCCCCAACATCGGGAACAATCTTCCAGCATCTAGCTTGTCCAACCCCTTAAGAATTTTGTAAGTTTCTATAAGATCCCCCCTATGAACATTGACTTCTCTAACTTCGGATAGCCCTTGCTTTCCCTCTCTCACCATCCGTTCCCCCTTCCCAGTTCTCCCACCAGTCTTACTGTCTCCGACTTCATTCTATCACTGGCCCGCCCACTCTCCTGACGTCAGTCTGAAGAAGGGTCTCGACCCGAAAGGTCGCCCATTCCTTCTCTCCAGAGATGCTGCCTGTCCCGCAGAGTTACTCCAGCATTTTGTGTCGAACTGCAGTTCCTTCCAACACATTGGGTCAGACATCTCAAGGTGTGTAAACTGGAGATAAAAGTGCCCTGACCCAGATGAGACAATCTGAGAGGAGCCAGGACTGCAGCTCCTCATTGTCCCCCCTCCTGTTTCTTCCCCCGCCCCCTCCCGGCGTTACCTGTAAAAGCACTGGTAGGTGTAGTAGGTCAAGGTGAAGGGGGAGATGACGAGGTTGGTGGCCATCGTGCTCATCCCTCTGCAGAACCTCTCCACGTCCTGGCTGATGCGCTGGTCGCTGTGGACAACAACACCAACAGATTCACTCAGCTGAAGCAACGATGTGTACATGCAGATGCGGAGGTGGTCTCAGCGGGGATGTCTGACCCGCCGAGTTACTCCAGCATTTTGTGTTTATCTTCGGTTTAAACCAGCGTCTGCAGTTCCTTCCTACACAATTAACATCTCAAGCCTGGCTCCTAGTCTCAGCTGTTATCAGGCAACTGAATCGTCCTCTCACCAACTCGAGAGCGGTCCTGACCTACCATCTACCTCATTGGAGGCCCGCGGACTATCGTTCATCGGACTTTACTGGACTACATTTAGTTTAGTTTAGTTTAGTGTTACGCTGCTGAAGCAGGCCCTTCGGCCCACCGAGTCCACGCCGGCCAGCGATCACCCCGTACACTCGCACTATCCTACAGGGACAATTTACAATTTTTACCAAAGCCAAATTAACCTACAAACCTGTACGTTTTTGAGAATAGACAATAGGTGCAGGAGTAGGCCATTAAGCCTTTTGAGCCAGCACCACCATTCAATGTGATCATGGCTGATCATCCACAATCAGTACCCCGTTCCTGCCGTCTCCCCGTATCCCTTGACTCCGTTATCTTTAAGAGCTCTGTCTAAATCTCCCTTGAAAGTATCCCGAGAACCTGCCTCCACCGCCCTCTGTGGCAGAGAATTCCACAGACTCACAACTCTCGGTGTGAAAAAGTATTTCCCCATCTCCGTTCTAAATGGCTTACCCTTTATTCTTAAACTGTGGCCCCTGGTTTAGCATCGGGAACATGTTTCTTGCCTCTAGTGTGTCCAAACCTTTAATAATCTTATATGTTTCAAAGATTCCCTCTCATCCTTCTAAATTCCAGGGTATACAAGCCTAGCCGCTCCATTCTATCAACAAATGACAGTCCCGCCATCCCGGGAATTAACCTTGTAAACCTACGCTGCACTCCCTCAATAGCAAGAACGTCCTTTCTCAAATTGGGAGACCAAAACTGCACACAATACTCCAGGTGTGGTCTCACTAGGGCCCTGTACAACTGCAGAAGGACCTCTTTGCTCCTATACTCAACTCGTCTTGTTATGAAGGACAACATGCCCTTTTCTTTCATCACTGCCTGCTGTCTTTGGAGTACGAGAGTTGACCGGAGCACCTGGAGAAAACCCAGGCGGTCATGGGGAGAATGTACAAAGACCGTACAGACTGCACCCATTGTCAGGAGCGAACCCCAGCCTCTGGTGCCGCAAGACATAAACACTACTGCTGCGCCACTGTGCCTCCCATCTTGCACTAAACATTATTTCCTTCATCCTGCATCTGTACACAGTGGACTGCTTGATTGTAATCATGTATAGTCTTTCCGCTAACTGGATAGCACGCAACAAAAGAAGCTTTTCACTGTACATCAGTACACGTGACAACAAAACTGAAACTAAACTGTACGCCCTCAAACAGATTCCATTTTCCTTTCTACATCAATCGCCCAAACCCAACTATTAGATTTCCATCTGTAGCAAACTCCCAAGTAGCTATTATTCTAAATCTAGCTTTGAGTTTAGTTCAGAGATACAGCGTGGGAATAGGCCCTTCAGCCCACCGAGTCTACGCCAGCCAGCGATCGCCCATCAACACTAGTTTTATGTCAGCCCCGTTTCACATCCTACACACAAGAGTCCAATTAAACCCACAAACCTGCACATCTTTGGAATGTGGAATTGAAGCCAGAGTAACCGGAGAAGTCCACTCGGTCACGGGGAGAGTGCAAGTTTGGATGGACACATATAGAGTTTGCGATTGGGAAATATGCCCACGAACTGAGTTCTCACACCACAGAAGATGGTGAAGAGGGTGTTGAATCTGGGGAATTATTGCCACAGAAGGTTGTGGAGGCCAAGTCAATGGATAATTTAAGGCCAGAGAAAAGATAGATTCTTGATTAGTACGGGTGACATGGGCTATGGGGAGAAGGCAGGAGAATGGGGTTCAGAGGGAGAGATAGATCAGCCATGATAGAATGGCGGAGTAGACTTGATGGGCCGAATGGCCAAACTCGGCTCCTGTCACTTATGAAGATGCCTGCAGACCAACAACAGCTAACAAATGGGCGGCACGGTGGCGCAGTGGTCGAGTTGTTGCCTTACAGCGAATGCAGCGCTGAAGACCCGTGTTTGATCCCGACTACGGGTGCTGTCTGTGCGGAGTTTGTACGTTCTCCCCGTGACCTGCGTGGGTTTTCTCCGAGATCTTCGGTTTCCTCCCACACTCCAAAGACATACAGGTATGCAGGTAAATTGGCTTGGTAAATGTAAAAAAATGTCTCTAGTGTGTGGATAGTGTTAATATGCGGGGATCGCTGGTTGGCGGGGACCCGGTGAGCCGAAAGGGCCTGTTACCGCGCTGTATCTCTAATCTAAACCAAATCCATCTCGCAAGTCTCCCAAGTGCTCGCTGTTCATAAGTCGGGCATTGGTAAACTGGGAAGCAAGTGTCTCCCACATTCTCCCCATTCCTAGCCCAGCCACACTGGGTTGACCATGGGAGGTCCGCATCGATCAAGCTAGTGGGAGACCACCTTGTAATAAAACTCAGGTTCCACCTACGGGTTGTCCAGGCTGGTGTGGAGAACGTTCAGGGTGTAGTAGACCTTCCTCCTGAAGTAGGCCCGGTGCAGGTTCTGGGTCAGGCTCTTCCTCCATCTGATGTACATCAGGTTCGAGATGTATTGGTCAAAACTCTTCAGCTGAAAGAGAAAAGCCATCCCTTGGAGTCAAACTCAACGGGCAAGGTCATCCCACCCGCATCACAAGACGATGTGCCGAGGAGCCATTCTCTCTGGGCCGGAGATGGAGATTCCGCCCGGACCCGGGAATTAACTGTTGGATGGAGTAAGGTTTGAGGTGGAGGGGGGTCAACAATGGGAACAAGATGGACCGCAAGATACATTCATAAGTTGCAGGCCGCAAATCTGAAGTGACAGCAAGTTCTAGGAGTAGAATAAGGCCATTCAGCCCATCAAGTCAACTCTGCCATTCAATCATGGCCGACCTATCTTTCCCTCTCAACCCCATTCTCCTGCCTTCCCGCCATAACCCTTGACCCCGTACTATTCAAGAACCTAGCAATCTCCACCTTAAAAATATCCATTGACTTGGAAATGTATTCCTCACATTCACCATAGTTTAGTTTAGTTTATTGTCACGTGTACTGAGGTACAGTGAAAAGCTTTTTGTTGCGTGCCAACCATTCAGTGGAAAGACAACACATGATTACAGTCGAGCCGTCCACAGTGTACAGATGCAGGATAACGGGAATGATGCTCAGTGCAAGAGGAAGTCCAGTAAAGTCCGATTAAAGATAGCCCGAAGGTCTCCAATAAAGTAGATAGTAGTTCAGGAACACTATCTAGCTGTTGGTGGACAGAAATGCTGGAGAAACTCAGCGGGAGAGGCAGCATCTATGGAGAGAAGGAATAGGCGACGTTTCGGGTCGAGACCCTTCATCAGACTGATGTGGGGGGGGGGGGGGGGGGTAGAGGCGGGAAAGGGAAAGGAAGATTATCCACTGTTGGTAGGGTGTATCAGTTGCCTGATAACAGCTGGGAAGAAACCGTCCCTGAATCTGGAGGTGTGCGTTTGACGTTCCTATACCTCTTGCCCAATGGGAGAGGGGAGAAGAGGGAGTGGCCGTAGTGAGATGTCCTTGATTTCGCTGCTGGCCTTGCCGAGGCAGCGCGGCATGTCAATGGAGTTCATGGAAAGCAGGTTGGTTTGTCTGTAGGAAGCAACTGCAGATGCTGTTTTACACTGAAGATGGAGACACAAAATGCTGCAGTAACTCAGCGGGTTACTCAAAGGAATAGGTAATGTTTCAGGTCGAGACCCTTTTCCAGACTGAGAGTCAGGGGAGAGGGAAACTAGAGGTATGAAAAGGTACAGAAGAAATCGGAGCCGGCATCTATGACCAAGGAAAGATGGAGCACACAATGGTCCATTGTTGGTTGTGGAAGAGTGCGGAAACAGGCCTCTCACTTGCCCACACCGACCAACATGTCCCATCTACACTATTCCCACCTGCCTGCGTTTGGCCCATATCCCTCTAACCCTGTCCGATTCATGTACCTGTCTAATTGCTTCTTAAACGTTGTGATAGTCCCAGCCTCAATGACCTCCTCCGGCAGCTCGTTCCATACACCCACCACCCTGAGCATGAAAATGTCACCTGCGGATTCTAATAAAATGTTTCCCCCTTCACCTTAAACCTATGCCCTCTGGTTCTCGATTCCCCCACTCTGGAGACTCTATCCGCTCTATTTCTCTCATGATTGTATACTCCTCTATAAAATCACCCTCATTCTCCTGCACTCCAAGGAAGTTGAGTCCCACCTTACTCAACCTCTCCCTATAGCTCAGACCCTCTAGTCCTGGCAACAACCTTGTAAATCTTCTCTGAACCCTTTCCAGCTTGACAACGTCTTTCCTATAACATGGTGCCCAGAACTGAACACAATACTCTAAATGGGGCCTCACCAACGTCTTATACAACTGCACCATGACCTCCCAAGTTCTATACTCATTACTCTGACTGATGAAGGCCAAAGTGCCAAATGCTTTGTTGGCCACCTTCAAGGAACCATGCACCTGCACTCCTAGATCCATCTGCTCTACAAAACTCCCCAGAATCTTAATTACCATGCAGAACACCAGGCATCTTGCAAACATCTTCAGACCAATGCATCAAGCACGAACGTGAAAACCAGAAGCAAAATACATTTTGACTTATTAAGCCCTCCTTCTCTGTACCTTCAGTTGCTTTGGGAATATCTGCTTCACTCACTCACTCACTCACCAGAGAGTTGGCCACGATGAGGCAGATGGCTACGGAGGTCAGGTCTCTAAAACCAACCAGGTCCTTGCTGCCCAGAACTTTGAAGAAGCGGCTGGGGACAATCCCCACCTGGTAAACCACCAGCTGCTCTGTGAAGGAATAAAACCAGGGGGGGGACAGTCAGTCCAGTGACCTCTCAGAGCCCGCTCGCACCAGCTCAGCCGTGAGTAGTCCGTGTCTCACTCCCTCTGGCCGGCCCACGGCAGAGCTGCACACACCGCAAGATGCAACTTGCTCTTCGCGCACAGGTCCTGGAGATCAGTGGAGGAAGTGCCGCAGAGAACAAGGAGGGTCCCGGCCTGGGGGGGAGGGGCGCCGAGGACAGAGAGGGACCTGCCATGGGGATGAAGGAAGAGGGACTATATTGAACACTATTGTAACTTTGCTGGTGCCCTGTAGGGGGCAGCCCATGCATACTTGTACTCATATGGTCATAATTTCTACGAGACAAATTAGGCCATTCGACCCATCAAGTCTACTCCGCCATTCAATCACAGCTGATCTATCTCTCCCTCTTAATCCCATTCTCCTGCCTTCTCCCCAAAACCTTTATTAATCTTTCCCTTCTTAAATCAAAAACACCGTTCATTTGTTTCTACTGATGTTTTTACACCAATACACTACTTTTTTCTAGTACACGAGAACTAGTGTACGGGTGATCGTTGGTTGGCATGGGCTTGGTGGGCCGAAGGGCCTGTTTCCACACTGCATCTCAAAACTAAATCACAGCCAGATTCACATTTCAGTTCAACAGAACCTTTCTTAATCTGTCCCTTCTTAAATTGCAAACACCTTTCATCTTTCTATTTCTACTGAGTTTTTACCTCTTCTGGCCTTTTCACTATTTCACAATTGAAATAGATTTCGAGAGTCAAAAAATGAAACTAACGAATAATTAAAAGCAACACGAAACAATTCAGAAACTGCCCTCTGCTTCACAGGCTGGGTGATGCCATTCAAATGAATGGGATCAGGGTTGACATAGGACAATACAGCACAGGAACAGGCCCTTCGGCCCACAATGTCTGTGCCGAACATGATACCAAGTCTCCTGCTGGCCTTTCCTGAGGTAAAGCCAGGCCCTGGTGTGATTTGCATCTTATCCCTCCCGCTTCTTATCCACGTCACAGATCTGAAGCTGGGTTCAGGTAGAGGCAGATAGAGTGGATGTGGATGTCCTCATCTTTAATCGGCCAAATCAATGCTATTAAAATGTTCATCTTACCTAAATGTTTTGTATTTATTTCAGACGATACCGATTTTTATTGCCAAATCTTTCTTTGATATTATTCATTCCAAAATGTCTTCATATATATATATATGACAGAATAAAAATTCCAGACTAAGTAAAAAATACTTACAGAAATCAAAAAAAGATGGCGGTTTGGCATTGCTTAGATTCTACTATTGGGCAGTTAATGTTCGTTATTTAATGTTTTGGACAAAAGATTTTAAAGCTTGAACGAGATTCTTTACAAGGGCTATCATTGGCTTCTATTGTAGGGGCCTCGCTACCTTTCGCAATTACGAGATTTAATAAATATACGACTAACCCAACAATAAGACGTACCTTTCGAATATGGTTTCCATTTCGTAAGTTTTTTGGACTAAATGATTTTATCTTATCGAGTCCTATCTTATCTAATTTTCTCTTCCAACCTTCTAGTACTGATCAAGCCTTTCTGTTATGGAAGAGGAAGGGATTAGTAGCTTTTCGTGATTTGTTTTTTGAGGGTTGTTTTATGTCTTTCGAACAACTTTCCAATAAATATAACTTACCTAATTCACACATTTTTAGATATTTACAAATTAGACATTTTTTGAAGGCTACTCTACCCCTTTTGCCACTACCACATCAATCCGAAATTTTGTAAGACATTTTACATTTGAACCCTTATCAGAAAGGATTAATAAAGGATATTTATGAGTTGATTTTGAAATTACAAATAGATATATTTGACCAAATTAAGAATGACTGGGAAAGAGAACTCCTTTATCTATAGAGAAATGGGAGAGGATTCTTCAATTAGTCAATACCTCTTCATTGTGTGCAAGACACACTCTGATACAATTCAAGGTGGTTCACAGAGTTCATATGTCAAAAGATAAGTTGGATCGTTTTTATGGTCATATAAATCCTACCTGTGACAGATGTAACTCTGAAGTGGCCTCACTGACCCATATGTTTTGTCCTGCCCACTTTTGGAAAAATATTGGAAAGACATTTTTGATACTATTTCTGTAGTTTTAGGTATTGATTTGCAACCTCTTCCTATTACTGCAATTGTTGGGCTACCAATGTTAGATTCTATTCATCTGTCCCGCTCCGCCCATCGGTTGATTGCTTTTACCACATTAATCGCCAGAAGATCTATTTTATTTAAATGGAAACACTCCAACCCTCCGACCACACTTCAGTGGTATTCTGAAATGATATCATGTTTAAATTTAGAAAAAATCAGGAGTGACATTGTTGAACCCTTGGTTAAATGTGATAAGACTTGGGGAAAATGTATTCGACACTTTCACACAACTTAATTGCTCCCTCTCCAACTGTTATAAAAATGATTTTACCTCTATATGGTGGAACGGACTTGACGACAAACAGACTTAAATTGCTCAGATTCTGTTTTGCTTTTTTTCCCTCTAGTTTAGGGGGGTTTTGTTGCTTCCTTTTTCCTCTTTTTATTCCTCCTTTTTATTTCTTTTTATCTTGGTGTTTTTTCTACATATATAAGTTTTCTTTTAAACATTTAACTATGTTTACATACGGATCTATATTCAATGTGTATTTTGACACTGGACTCATATTTAGGTTATACCTGTTTTTTCGGCCCGAAACGTTGCCTATTCCCTTTGCTCCATAGATGCTGCTGCACCCGCTGAGTTTCTCCTGCATTTTTGTCTACCATTAAGTTCAAGTTCAAGTGAGTTTATTGTCATGTGTCCCTGATAGGACAATTAAATTCTTGCTTTGCTTCAGCACAACAGAACATAGTAGGCATTGACTACAAAGCAGATCAGTGCGTCCATATACCATTATATACCATTGTGGCGTCAGCATAAACATAGGCCACTTAAGCTCGAACCCTCGTCAGGAGAGGGCGGGCACACGACGTCATGGGCAGAGGGAGTGTCCTGGTACATAAGCTCTCTCACCACGAGACCCACCAGGAGTTTACCGGTAGCTGAGCCCGAGGGAACAACCTCGCTCAGCTACAACAACCCTACATATAGTTAGCGCACCCACTATATGTGTGACAACAGAATAAAGAACCACTTGCACCAACCTGATGTCTATTCTTTATTCGCCACGTATGGTGCCGCTACATTGGTGACCCCCGACTGTCCGAATTTAAATTGGGTCTCACCTGAAGACGCAGCCTCGGGAGACCTGATGTCTGCAGCCGGCTGCCCAGCCCTGCAGAACTACGCTGCCGCCAACCAGGCCCTGCAGTGAGGTATGTCGCCCCTTCCTCACCTGCTGCTGCTCACCGGAGCTGAGAAGCCACGGCTACCGCCGCTCTCCCGCTCCCGGCAACGGGGCAGGCCCCGCTTCCAGCCCGCACACCGCTCCAGGCCTTGCGTGACGGCCGCCGAGCTCCTCTGCATGACATGCCAGGAGCCAACCACCGGAGCGGAGAGGTTCTAGCAGCCGCCGCTGCCCCACCAGCTGCTGCAGGAGCTGCGAGCATAGCAGCCTCCTGCCCACGGCAACCCCGACACACGTCTCCAGGCCCCAGCACCGCTCCAGGCCTCACCGCGTCTCCAGGCCCTGCCCAGCACCGCTCCAGGCCTCACCGCGTCTCCAGGCCTCAGCACCGCTCCAGGCCTCACCGCGTCTCCAGGCCCCAGCACCGCTCCAGGCCCCAGCACCGCTCCAGGCCTCACCGCGTCTCCAGGCCCCAGCACCGCTCCAGGCCTCACCGCGTCTCCAGGCCCTGCACCGGACCCGGCACAGCAACAGGCCTCGCCACGGCTCCACGTCCGGCCCTGCACCACGCCTGGCCCCGCCGACCGCTGCACCTGAAAAAGTGGGCTTACCTGAGGCGGCCGCCGAAGCCGCCCTTCAGCTCCTCGCCGGCCTCCAGTCACCAGGTGATTCCTCTTCACCCGGCCGGCAAAATGGCCGCCGCGCCATCTTGAAACGACCGGCTTCCGACTACAAACATGGCCGCCGCCGGCCGGAAGTGCACTACGAACTTACCTGGCCGCCGTCTACAGCGCCACCTTCTGGCCGGATGCCGTCCCTGCAGCTTCACTGCCAGCAACAGCGCCACCGTCAGTTCGGCTGCTGTCACTGCAGTCTCACCGTCATCCACAGCGCCGCCTTCCGGCCGGATGCCGTCCCTGCAGCTTCACTGCCAGCAACAGCGCCACCGTCAGTTCGGCTGCTGTCACTGCAACCTCACCGTCATCCACAGCGCCACCTTCCGGCCGGATGCCGTCACTGCAGCCTCACCACTGTCCACAGCGCCACCTTCCAGCTGGACATTGTGGCTGCACGATGAACACTGGACAATTTGAATTTTAGACACTGAACACTAATTATTATTATAATTTTTTTTCTAACTGATTTTTTTTGTGTGCACTGCAATTAGTTTGTATATTGTATTTGGTTTTCCCCCCATCGTTTTTGGGGGCCGAGTGTCACAGGACACTCTCCCTTAGCTGGTCAAGGAGATGCAACCGTGTCTCTTCAGTCTCGTCGCACCCCTCGGTACATCGGGATCTCACACGCAGAGCGTCAACTGCGCCCGTGTAGAGCACCATCCCGACCCACGCCCGGGGTGTCCCAGACCTCTTCTGTCCGGCGGCTTCTGCATCGGTCTCCTCGCACCCCTCGGTACATCGGGATCACCCACGCAGAGCGTCAACTGCGCCCGTGGAGCCCTCCGTCCCGACCCATGTCCGGGGTGTCCCAGACCTACATGCAGGAGCCTCCCTTGACCAAGCTATACCTTCCTCCTGTTCTGGGGGGGTCCTGTGGCGTCAGCATAAACATAGGCCACTTAAGCTCGAACCCTCGTCAGGAGAGGGCGGGCACACGACGTCATGGGCAGAGGGAGTGTCCTGGTACATAAGCTCTCTCACCACGAGACCCACCAGGAGTTTACCGGTAGCTGAGCCCGAGGGAACAACCTCGCTCAGCTACAACAACCCTACATATAGTTAGCGCACCCACTATATGTGTGACAACAGAATAAAGAACCACTTGCACCAACCTGATGTCTATTCTTTATTCGCCACGTATGGTGCCGCTACACCATTATATTATATTAATGTAATCCTGATCCCTATGTATCAATATCATTGTTATGTTTATCATTATTGTTTTGTTTGGTTTTTTGGAAAATCATGGAATCATGGAATTATGGAAAACTTTATTGTCATTCAGACCTTGAAAAAAAGGAAAAAAACAAATAAAGAGATTTTAAAAGAAAGAATGGACGTGGAGAGGATGTTTCCACTAGTGGGAGAGTCGTGGACCAGAGGCCACAGCCTCAGAATAACAGGACGTAGGTAGGCACAAAATGCTGGAGTAACTCAGTGAGTGAGGCAGCATCTATGGAGAGAAGGAATGGGCGCTGTTTCGGGTCGAGACCTTTCTTCAGTCTGAAGAAGGGTCTCAAACCGAAACGTCACCCATTCCATCTCTCCATAGATACTGCCTCACTCGCTGAGTTGCTCCAGCATTTTGTGTCTACCTTCGATTTTACCAGCATCTGCAGTTCTTTTTTACACATAAAAGGTAATACCTTTAGGAAGGAGAATTTATTTGGTCAGAAGGATGTGAATCTGTGGAATTCGCTGCCGCAGACGGCTGTGGAGACCAGGTCAATGGATATTTTTTAAGGTGGGTCGTGATAGGTTCTTGATTAGTGCAGGTGTCAGGGGTTATGGGGCGAAGGCAGGAGAATGGGGTTGAGAGGGAAAGATAGATAAGCCATGATTTTATGGCAGAGTAGACTTGTGCAGCAAGGAACTGCGGATGCTGGTAAAATCGAGACAGTTACACCAAAGATAGACAGAAAATACTGGAGTAACTCAGCGGGACAGGCACATCTCTGGAGAAGGAATGGGTGACGTTTCGGGTCGAGACCCTTCTTCAGACTGAGTGTCACGGGAGAGGGAGACTAGAGATATGAAAGGGTAAAGTGTGAAAACGAGAGATCAAAGGAGACGTCGATCATTGAAAATGTAGAATGGATCAATGTTCATTCAGGGGAAGGTGACAAGGAGGCATACAATCAGTAAGGTTTAATCAGGAGGACATTGAAACTGGTCAGAGTAGACTTGATGGGCTGAATGGCCTAATTCTGATCCTAGAACTTATGGACGTTAGCAACTGACTCCAACTGGCCTCGGAATTCCGCACGGATACCCGAGTGTCTCCGGGCTGGGAATTGGCCGGCGGTGCTGAGGTCCCAGGCCGCCGGCTGGCTGCCGTGGGAGTCGCTGTGGCTGTAAGGTGACGGGGCGCCGAGGTGGGGAGGAGGAGGGACACTCACCCAACAACGCCACGGAGAGCAGCGTGGCGAACATCAGCACGCTCCGCGACGACCATGACGGGAAGAGGATGGCCTGGATCCGCAGGAATCGTTTCACCAGCAGGACGTCCAGCTTCGGCCTGAAAGGAGAGGCATAGAGTCACGCAGCAGCACGGAAACAGGCCCTTCGGCCCAACTCTGTCATACCGACCAAGATGTCTCCTCAAGCTCGAGTCCACTTGGGTTCAGGCATTGAAGATAGACACAAAATGCTGGAGAAACTCAGCAGGACAGGCAGCACCTCTGGGAGAAAGGATAGAAACATAGAAAATAGGTGCAGGAGTAGGCCATTCGGCCCTTCGAGTCTGCAACCCCCATTCATAGAAACATAGAAATTAGGTGCAGGAGTAGGCCATTCGGCCCTTCGAGACTGCACCACCATTCATAGAAACATAGAAATTAGGTGCAGGAGTAGGCCATTCGGCCCTTCGAGCCTGCACCGCCATTCAATATGATCATGGCTGATCATCCAACTCAGTATCCTGTATCTGCCTTCTCTCCATACCCCCTGATCCCTTTAGCCACAAGGGCCACTTCTAACTCCCTCTTAAATATAGCCAATGAACTGGCCTCAACTACCTTCTGTGGCAGAGAATTCCAGAGACTCACCACTCTCTGTGTGAAAAATGTTTACCTCATCTCGGTCCTAAAGGAATTCCCCCTTATCCTTAGACTGTGACCCCTTGTTCTGGACCTCCCCAACATCGGGAACAATCTTCCTGCATCTAGCCTATCCAACCCCTTAAGAATTTTGTAAGTTTCTCCAAGATCCCCCCTCAGTCTTCTAAATTCTAGCGAGTACAAGCCAAGTCTATCCAGTCTTTCCTCATATGGAAGTCCTGACATCCCAGGAATCAGTCTGGATGGGTGACGTTTCTGGTCGAGACCCAAATCTTCAGACAGGACTTTTTCAGTCTCGACCCAAAACGTCACCCGTTTCTTCCCTCCAGAGATGCTGCCTGTCCCGCTGAGCTACTCCAGCGATTTGTGTTAGTCTTTGGTGTAAACCTGCATCTGTAGTTCCTTCCTGCAGGTTTAGGTCTTGATTTGTTATTGTCACGTGCACCAAGATACAGCAATAATAACTTTGTTTTGCAAAGTTTGATATCCCGGCAAATCCTACCATATATGACCACAACAGTTCGTGACTTTTGACTTTGACAGTGTGGAAACAGGCCTCTTCGGCCCACTGAGTTCGCATTGACCAGCGATCCCTGTACACTAACACTATCCTGCACACCCTAGGGACAATTTACAATTTTACCGAAGCCAGTAACCTACAAACCTGTATGTCTTCAGAGTGTGTGGGAAACCTGAGCACCCGCAGAAAACCCACATGGTCCGGACAGACAGCACCCGTAGTCAGGATCGAACCCGAGTCTCTGGCGCTGTGAGGCAGCAACTCTACCGCTGCACCACCGTGGTCTTATTATCAGGTATACCGAGATTGTGTAAAAACTTTGTTTTGCGTGATATGCAGGAAGCTCATCCCATACATGAACACAACATATAGTACAAGTCAGAATGGAAAAAGAGTGCAAAATACAGGGTTAAGGGCCTGTCCCACTGTACGATGTAATTCAAGAGTTCTCCCGAGTTCTCCCCTGATTCAAGCTCGTGTAATGTACGTAGCGGGTACGTAGGAGCTCGTGGATGTCTCGTAGCGGCTCGTACGAGTAATGGTAGGTACTTGAGAAGTCCGGTAAACTCGTGACGTTTTTTCAACAAATGTCCACGAGTAAAAAAAATACTCATGATGAAAAAAATTGTTACTTTTTACTCGTACGAGCCCTTACGTACCCGCTACGTACATTACACAAAATCAGCTGAGTTACTCCAGCTTTTTGTGTCTATGTTAGCATATTAGAAGTTCAAGTATCTAATAACAGTGGGGAAATGGTTAGTGGTTCATTTGACCCATATCCCTCCAAACCATTTCTATCCATGTATTTGTTGCTCCTCTACATGCATACAGAACACAAGGCCCTTTCCCCCTTTTATTTATCTCTGACCTGTACTTTATTCCCTCTGACATATCCATGAATTCCCCTTTGATCTTTGATCTACCTGCAGGTATTTGGGGTGTGGGAGGAAATGCTAGGGAGTTCCAAACAGATAACGAGGAGAACCCTGGCCCTAACAGCTGTAACTCAGCCAACTAGGATTGGTGAGCTGATCTCAGCCCAGGCAGTGGAGGAGATGCTTCAAGTCAATAAATCAGACTTGAGGTAAGGGCAGATCTCTTGAGATCTTAGTCTCAAGGTTTCAAGATCAGTTTATTGACACATGTACCAATTAAGGTCTCAAGTCAACTAAGTCTGAATGCATCCAGCATCTCCAACAGTGGGAGCATGCCCACACAGTTAAATAGCTCACTGTCAAGGTTCCCAGGTAAAGATTGCCCATTCCCTGCCAGTGTCCTCGTTCTTTGCCATAGACACAGACAGGTTCAAAAGGCGATGCATATCGGAGCAGGGCTGGACGATGCCCACGTTACTGGTAGTGCTGCTGCTTTAATGCTGTGGTCGCATGCTGCCTGCAGCACCCATTGCTTGCAATCCGCCTGTCCTGCCCGTTGCACACCTGCCCGTTGCATACCTGCTGCGCTCCTGCTGCCCTTTGCTGCCCGGCATCGCCCTCTGCCGCAGCGACCTGTCAATCACCCGCGCGGGACCAGGCAACGCCCGAGGTCAGGATCCAACCCCTGCGGGGACGGGTCACTGGCGTCACGTGACGCTGGCGCTGACGCAACGCGCCGCTGCCTCCTCTACTACGCGCTGACGCAACGCGCAGAGTGCTGGCAAAAGCGTGCTGAAGCCGCCACGCCTGGAGTGCAGGCAGCTGAGCGGCGCGGTGACGTCACACGTAACACGTCACACGTCACACGCCGCCGGCTCCTGTGCGCGCTGACGACACGAGCACAGTGCTGGCAAACCCGCGACGTGCTGAAGCCACCACGCCTGGAGTACTGGCAGATGGGTGACGCAACACGCAGAGACCATTTGGCCCCTTGGACCAAGTTCTTGCCTTTAATTCTCTGGCAATGTTTCCAATTTGCAACTAGGCTCCAAATGTAACTCATTCATTGTCCACTTTATGTTCTACCCAGCTCCCCAAGAATTGTGCCTCAGTACCCTTTCTAGAGGCAATGCTGTAAACTATAGTTTAATTCAGAGACACAGCATGAAAACAACAGTTATTATATAAAATATTTATATTTTCATCCATTTGTTCGATATCACTGTCTAAATCTCTCAGTTTCCCTTTTCACTGACTCTCAGTTAGAAGAAGGGTCTCAACCCAAACATCACCTATTCCTTTTGTACAGAGATGCTGCCTGTCCCGCTGAGTTACTCCAGCATTTTGTGTTTATATGCGCTGTGAACCAGTTCCTACACACACCTATGGCCCACCAAGTCCATGCCAACCATCAATCTCCCATTCACACTAATTCTATATTATCCCACTTTCACATCCACTTCTTAGGGAGCAATTTATAGAAGCCAATTAACCTAATAAACTGTGTGTTTAAGAAAGAACGTCTGATGCTGGAACAATCGAAGGTAGACAGAAAATGCTGGAGAAACTCAGCGGGTGAGGTAGCATCGATGGAGAGAAGGAATAGGCGAGGTTTCGGGTCAAGACCCTTCTTCAGACTTCTTCGGGTTCCTTCTCGCCACAGATGCTGCCTCACCCACTGAGTTTCTCCAGCATTTTTTGTCTACCTGTCTAACCTAATAACCTGCATGGAAGAAACTCCCAGGGAGAACGTGCAAAGTCCACACTCCAGGTCAGAATTGAATCCATGTCTCTGACGCTGTGAGGCAGCACTTCTACCAACTGCACCATCCACTTTGGTAATTTCCTAATGGTATTGGTATCTGCAGTTTGGGATTTTTCTCTGTGCACCGCATGTTGCACTTGTATATGGCTTGATTGCACATGTATATTATGAACGGATTTAATTGGAATAGCACACAAACAACTTTCTTCTCCCCTCTCCCATCAGGCAAAAGGTATAGATGTGTGAAAACGCACATCTCCAGATTCAGGGACAGTTTCTTCCCAGCTGTTATCAGGCAACTGAAACATCCTACCACAACTAGAGAGCAGCGCTGAACTACTATCTACCTCTGATTTCCCTCGGACTATCCTTGATCAGACTTTGTTGGCTTTACCTTGCACTAAACATTATTCTCTTATCATGCACCTGTACACTGTAAATGGATTGATTGTATTCGTGTATTGTCTTTCTGCTGACTGGTGAGTAGGAGTAGGCCATTCGGCCCTTCGAGCCAGCACCGCCATTCAATATTATCATGGCTGATCATCCAAAATCGGTACCCTGTTCCTGCTTTCTCCCCAAACCCCTTGATTCTGTTAGCCCTAAGAGCTATATATACCTCTCTCTTGAATACATCCAGTAATTGTCCCCCACTGCCCCATCCGTGGCAGAAAATTCCACAGATTCACAACTCTCTGGGTGAAAGTTTTTCCTCATCTCAGTCCTAAATGGCCTACCTCTTATTCTTAAATAAGAATACCAATAAGCTGGTATTAAACTGAACTGAACTGAACAAAAGCTGTTCACTGTATCCCAATATTTGCGACCATAATAAACCAATATCAATGGTACAATGATATCTTCATTGTACCCAGATACAGTAAATTTTTTTTAGCTTACAGCTCAGCAAAACTATCCCCATACATAAGCACAGTAAGTACAGGATGTACAGAACAGCCCACAGAGTCTGTGTGCAAGAGGCAGCAGTTTGCAGCCATTTCACAGTCCTAGATGCAGCTGGCCACAAAGGCTCGTTGCAGCCGTTGCCTCAGTTTTGATCTTCCATCGAACTGATGTCCCTCTCCACACCCGGCCCTCTTCAGCTCTTGTTCCCGAGGTGTGCCTCCTGCAGCTGACATACCAACAACAAAGGGCTGGGGAGATACCACCAATGCATCCTCTGCAAAAGCTTCCAGATACACTGCAAGGATGAAAACCCAACGTGAATGTCTTTGTTTCGGCCATTATCCCCCTAACTAAGGCCTGAGGAGATGGCTCTATGGCTTCATAACGATATGATACGATGCGATACGATAGAACCTTATTTATCCCAGGAGGGAAATTGGTCTGCCAACAGTCATAAAAACACAACAAGATACGTGAAGCATGAAATTACACTGACGAGTAGAATGTACAGGATGGGGATGTGCGAAGATTGGGGAGGGGAGGGGGGTTGGAGGGGGAGTCAGTCTACCCCACGACAGAAGGAGTTGTACAGGGAAGAAGGATCTCCTGTGGCATTCTGTCTTGCTGAGATAGCTCTAGGGATCTAGGCTCTAAGGCTGAGATGTCTCTATGACATTGGATATTGTCCATGGAACTGATGCGCTACAATGCAGAGAACTGTAGTTTGCGCTCTGTATCTTCCCCTTTGCTCTACCTATTGTACCTGAGTTTGATGATTGTATTCATGTGTAGTAGTATTTGATCCTATATCTGATTGTATGGCATGCAAAATAAGCTTTTCACTGTACCTCAGTATCTGTGACAATCATATACTTGAACCTAAGCCATCACCTTGTAGTCAATATGTCTGGACATAAGAAGTGTTATAATCATAAAGAATTAAGGGAAATTGTGTTTGACACCCGGTGGCACATTATAGAATTACAAATCAGAGGATTTTATGAAGATTGTTTAGTGTAGCGATATAGAGTGGAAACAGGCCTTTGGTCCATTGATCACCCATGCATGTAAAATTTACACGAGTATTGCGATGATTAATTTATTACATTTCTGTTTATTATATATCATCCATGTGCATAAGATAGCCAAGAATTTAAAGGAGTCTTTATGCATGTGGAAGGATGTCGACAAAATAGAGAGAGTACAGAGGAGATTTACTAGAATGTTGCCTGGGTTCCAGCAACTAAGTTACAGAAAAAGGTTGAACAAGTTAGGTCTTTATTCTTTGGAGCGCAGAAGGTTAAAGGGGGACTTGATTGAGGTCTTTAAAATGATGAAAAGGATAGACAGAGTTGACGTGGATAAGCTTTTCCCATTGAGGGTAGGGAAGATTCAAACAAGAGGGCATGACATGAGAATTAAGGGACAGAAGTTTAGGGGTAACATGAGGGGGAACTTCTTTACTCAGAGAGTGGTGGCTGTGTGGAATGATCTTCCTGCAGAAGTGGTGGAGGCAGGATCGATTTTAACATTTAAAAGTAAAGTGGATAGGTATATGGATGGGAAGGGAATAGAGGGGTATGGTCTGAGTGCAGGTAGATGGGACTAGGGGAAAATAAATGGTCGGCACGGACTGGAAGGGCCGAGAGGCCTGTTTCCATGCTGTAATTGTTATATGGTTATATGGTTATATGTGAAGAGGAAAAAAAATAGTTAAGACCAAAGTTGGACCCTTGAAGACTGAAATGGTGAATTTATTATGGGGAACAAGGAAATGACAGATGAGTTGAACAGGTACTTTGGGTTCGTCTTCACTAAGGAGGACACAAACAATCTTCCTAATGTATTAGCCAGAGGTTCGGGTGACGGTGGAACTGAAGGAAATCCACATTAGGCAGGAAATGGTGTTGGGTAGACTGACGGGACTGATGGCTGATAAATCCCCAAGGCCTGATGGTCTGCATCCCAGGGTACTTAAGGAAGAGTCCCTAGAAATCGTGGACGCATTGGTGATAATTTTCCAATGTTCTACAGATTCAGGATCAGTTCCTGTGGATTGGAGGGTAGCTAATGTTATCCCACTTTTTAAGAAAGGCAGGAGAGAGAAAACTGGGAATTATAGACCAGTTAGCCTGACATCGGTGGTGGGGAAGATGCTGGAGTCAATTATAAAAGATGAAATAGCAGCACCTTTGGATAGCAGTAACAGTTTTGGTCCGAGTCAGCATGGATTAACGAAGGGGAAATCATGCTTGACTAATCTTCTGGAATTTATTGAGGATGTAACTAGGACACTGGACAAGGGAGAGCCAGTGGATGTAGGGTACGTAGGAGATTAATGGGCAAAATTAGGGCACATGGTATTGGGGTTAGATTGCTGACATGGATAGAAAATTGGTTGGCAGACAGGAAACAAAGAGTAGGGATTAACGGGTCCCTTTTCAGAATGGCAGGCAGTGACTTGTGGGGTACTGCAAGGCTCGGTGCTGGGACCGCAGCTATTTACAATATAGATTAATGATTTTGATGAAGGGATTACAAGTAACATTAGCAAATTTGCAGATGACACAAAGCTGGGTGGCAGTGTGAACTGTGAGGAGGATGCTATGAGATTGCAGGGTGACTTGGACAGGTTGGGTGAGTGGGCAGATGCATGGCAGATGCAGTTTAATGTGGATAATTGTGAGGTTATCCACTTTGACAGCAAAAACAGGAAGGAAGATTATCATCTAAATGGTGTCAAGTTGGGAAAAGGGGAAATACAATGGGATCTTGGGGTCCTTGTTCATCAGTCAATGAAAGTAAGCATGTAGGTACAGCAGGCAGTGAAGAAAGTGAATGGCATGTTGGCCTTCATAACAATAGCAGTTGAGTATAGGAGGAACAAGGTCCTTCTGCAGATGTACAGGGCCCTAGTGAGACCTGGAGTATTGTGTGCAGTTTTGGTCTCCAAATTTGAGGAAGGACATTCTTGCTATTGAGGGAGTGTAGCGTAGGTTCACAAGGTTAATTCCCGGGATGGCGGGACAGTCATATGCTGAGAGAATGGAGCAGCTGGGCTTGTATACTCTGGAATTTAGTATGAGAGGGGACCTTATTGAAATATCTAAGATTATTAAGGATTTGGACACGCTAAAGGCAGGAAACATGTTCCCGATGTTGGGCGAGTCCAGAACCAGGGGCCACAGTTTAAGAATAAGGGGTAAACCATTTAGAACGGAGATGAGGAAACACTTCTTCACACTGAGAGTTGTGAGTCTGTGGAATTCTGTGCCTCAGAGGGCAGTGGAGGCTGGTTCTCTGGATGCTTTCAAGAGAGAGCTAGATAGGGCTCTTGAGGATAGCAGAGTCAGGGGATATGGGGAGAAGGCAGGAAACATAGAAACATAGAAATTAGGTGCAGGAATAGGCCATTCGGCCCTTCGAGCCTGCACCGCCATTCAATATGATCATGGCTGATCATCCAACTCAGTATCCCGTACCTGCCTTCTTTCCATACCCTCTGATCCCCTTAGCCACAAGGGCCACATCTAACTCCCTCTTAAATATATCCAATGAACTGGCCTCAACTACCCTCTGTGGCAGAGAATTCCAGAGACCCACCACTCTCTGTGTGAAAAAATTCCTTCTCATCTCGGTCCTAAAGGATTTCCCCCTTATCCTTAAGCTGTGACCCCTTGTCCTGGACGTCCCCAACATCGGGAACAATCTTCCTGCATCTAGCCTGTCCAACCCCTTAAGAATCTTGTAAGTTTCTATAAGATCCCCTCTCAATCTCCTAAATTCTAGAGAGTATAAACCGAGTCTATGCAGTCTTTGTTCATAAGACAGTCCTGACATCCCAGGAATCAGTCTGGTGAACCTTCGCTGCACTCCCTCTATGGCAATAATGTCCTTCCTCAGATTTGGAGACCAGAACTGTACGCAATACTCCAGGTGTGGCCTCACCAAGACCCTATACAACTGAAGTAGAACCTCCCTGCTCCTATACTCAAATCCTTTTGCTATGAAAGCTAACATACCATTGGCTTTCTTCACTGCCTGTTGTACCTGCATGCCTACTTTCAATGACTGGTGTACCATGACACCCAGGTCGCGCTGCATCTCCCCTTTTCCTAATCGGCCACCATTTAGATAGTAGTCGGTTTTCCTATTTTTGCCACCAAAGTGGATAACCTCACATTTATCCACATTATACTGCATCTGCCAAACATTTGCCCACTCACCCAGCCTATCCAAGTCACCTTGCATTCTCCTAGCATCCTCCTCACAGCCAACACTGCCCCCCAGCTTAGTGTCATCCGCAAACTTGGAGATATTGCCTTCAATTCCCTCATCCAGATCATTTATGTATATTGTAAATAGCTGGGGTCCCAGCACTGAGCCTTGCGGTACCCCACTAGTCACTGCCTGCCATTGTGAAAACGACCCGTTAACTCCTACTCTTTGTTTCCTGTTTGCCAGCCAGTTCTCTATCCACATCAATACTGAACCCCCAATGCCATATGCTTTAAGTTTATATACTAATCGCTTATGTGGGACCTTGTCGAAAGCCTTCTGGAAGTCCAGATACACCACATCCACTGGTTCTCCCCGATCCACGCTACTAGTTACATCCTCGAAAAATTCCACAAGATTCGTCAGACATGATTTACCTTTCGTAAATCCATGCTGGCTTTGTCCAATGATTTCACCACTTTCCAAATGTGCTGCTATCCCATCTTTAATAACTGACTCTGGCAGTTTCCCCACTACCGATGTTAGACTAACTGGTCTGTAATTCCCCGTTTTCTCTCTCCCCCCCTTCTTAAAAAGAGGGGTTACGTTTGCTACCCGCCAATCCTCAGGAACTACTCCAGAATCTAAAGAGTTTTGAAAGATTATCACTAATGCATCCACTATTTCCGGAGCTACTTCCTTAAGTACTCTGGGATGCAGCCTATCTGGCCCTGGGGATTTATCGGCCTTTAATCCATTCAATTTACCCAACACCACTTCCCGACTAACCTGGATTTCACTCAAGTACTCCTTTGACCTGCGGTCCCCTGCTATTTCCGGCAGATTATTTATGTCTTCCTTAGTGAAGACGGAACCAAAGTAGTTATTCAATTGGTCCGCCATATCCTTGTTCCCCATGATCAACTCACCTGTTTCTGACTGCAAGGGACCTACATTTGTTTTAACTAATCTCTTTCTCTTCACATATCTATAAAAACTTTTGCAGTCAGTTTTTATGTTCCCTGCCAGTTTTCTTTCATAATCTATTTTTCCTTTCCTAATCAAGCCCTTTGTCCTTCTCTGCTGGTCTCTGAATTTTTCCCAGTCCTCTGGTATGCTGCTTTTTCTGGCTACTTTGTACGCATCATCCTTTGCTTTGATACTATCCCTGATTTCCCTTGTTATCCACGGATTCACTACCTTCCCTGATCTGTTCTTTTGCCAAATTGGGATGAACAATTTTTGTAGTTCATCCATGCAGTCTTTAAATGTCTTCCATTGCGTATCCACCGTCAACCCTTTTAGAATTGATTGCCAGTCAATCTTGGCCAATTCACGTCTCATACCCTCAAAGTTACCTTTCCTTAAGTTCAGAACCATTGTTTCTGAATTAACAATGTCACTCTCCATCCTAATGAAGAACTCGACCATATTATGGTCACTCTTGCCCAAGGGGGCACGCACAATAAGACTGCTAACTAACCCTTCCTCATTACTCAATACCCAGTCTAAAATAGCCTGCTCTCTCGTTGGTTCCTCTACATGTTGATTTAGATAACTATCCCTCATACTTTCCAAAAAATCCTCTTCCTCAGCGCCCCTGCCAATTTGATTCACCCAATCTATATGTAGATTGAAGTCACCCATTATAACTGTTTTGCCTTTGTCGCACGCATTTCTAATTTCCTGTTTTATACCATCCCCAACTTCACTACTACTGTTAGGTGGCCTGTACACAACTCCCACTAGCGTTTTCTGCCCCTTAGTGTTTCGCAGCTCTACCCATACTGATTCCACATGCTCCAAGCTAATGTCCTTCCTTTCCATTGCGTTAATCTCCTCTCTAACCAGCAACGCTACCCCACCTCCTTTTCCTTTCTCTCTATCCCTCCTGAATATTGAATACCCCTGGATGTTCAGCTCCCAGCCTTGGTCACCCTGGAGCCATGTCTCCGTGATCCCAACTATATCATACTCATTAATAGCTATCTGCACGTTCAACTCATCCACCTTATTACGAATACTCCTTGCATTGAGACACAAGGCCTTCAGGCTTGTTTTTACAATGCTCTTACCCCTTTTACTTTTCACCTTGCTCCCTATTGCTTCCACCCTCGTTTTACACCCACCTGCCTCTCTGCTCTTGTACCCATCCCCCTGCCACATTAGTTTAAATCCTCCCCGACAGCACTAGCAAACACTCCCCCAAGGACATTGGTTCCATTCCAGCCCAGGTGCAGACCGTCCTGTTTGTACTGGTCCCACCTCCCCCAGAAATGGTCCCAGTGCCCTAAAAATTTGAATCCCTCCCCCTTGCACCATTTTTCAAGCCACGTATTCATCTGCAATATCCTCCTATTTCTACTCTGACTGGCCCGTGGTACTGGTAATAACGGGGTACTGATTGGGGATGATCAGCCATGATCACATTGAATGGCGGTGCTGGCTTGAAGGGCCAAATGGCCTACTCCTGCACCTATTGTCTATTGTCTATTATCTATTGTGTTTACTGATCTGTTATGCTGCTGCAAGCAATAATTTCATTGTTCTCATGGAGTCACAGAGTCATACAGGGTGGAAACAGACCCTTCTGCCCAACTTGCCTACACCGACTAACGGGTCCCATCTACACTAGTCCCATCTGCCTGCGTTTGGCCCGGACAGGAGAGCCCTTCAAAGAGTCATCAACACCGCCCAAAAAATCCCTGGCTGCCCACTGCCTGCCCTGAAGGACATCTTCAGCTCTCGCTGCCTTGGCAGGGCAGCCAACATCCTGAAGGACCCTTCCCACCCTGGACACAACCTGTTCCACCTGCTGCCCTCTGGCAGACGGTACAGGTCTTTCAAAACTCGCACGAACAGACTCAGAGACAGCTTCTACCCCATAGCCATACATGAGCTTAACAATGCAAAATAAGAAATAACACTCACATTCAAACTGAATTGTTGTTTAATTGTTTTTTTTTAAATATGTATATATTTTTACCCTTCCTATATTTTAACATTGTTCTTGTGAACTGCACCGTTGGATTGACTTTTAAATTTTGTTGCACCATGTGCAATGATAATAAAGAGATTCTGATTCTGATTCTGATTCTGATTCTGATATCCCCCTATCCATGTAACTGTCTGCTTCTTAAACATTGCGATGGTTCCTGCCTCAACTACCTCCTCTGGCAGCTCCCACCACCCTTTGTGTAAAATCGTTACCCCTCGGATTCAAATAAAATCTTTCCCCCTTCACCTTAAACCTATGCCCTCTAGTTCTCGATTCCCCTACTCTGGGCAAGAGACTCTGTGCGTCTACCCGATCTGTTCCTCTCATCATTTTGTACACCTCTATGAGATCGCCCCTCATCCTCCTGCGCTCCAGGGAATAGAGTCCCAGCCTACTCAACCTCTCCCTGTTGCTCAGACTCTTGAGTCCTGGGAAAATCTTCGTAAATCGTCTCTGCAATCTGTTCCGTTGTCAATATTTGTAGCAATTAAACACTGTTGGCCCTTGAGGAGTCATTGATCTGATGCTGTATTATGTCTTGTGCAGGAAGGAACTGCAGGTTGTTAAAGAAGGAACTGCAGATGCTGGAGAATCGAGGGTTACACAAAAAGCTGGAGAAACTCAGCGGGTGCAGCAGCATCTAAGGAGCGAAGGAGATAGGCGACGTTTCGGGTCGAGACCCTTCTTCAGATTGCAGATGTTGGTTTACACCAAAGATAGACACAAAATGCTGGAGGAACTCAGCGGGACAGGCAGCATCTCTGGATAGAAGGAATGGAGCTGAAGAAAGGTCTCGACCCAAACTTTTCTCCAGAGATGCTGCCTGTCCCACTGAGTTACACCAGCATTTTGTGCCTGTATTATGTCTTACAGTCTATGGCTGATTCCTTTCTGCAGTGCGCAGTTCGAAGATGGGTTCTGACCTAAAACGTCACCTAGCCATGTTGTCCAGTGATGCCACCTGATCCGCTGCGTTACTCCAGCACTCAGTGCCTTTTTTTTGTAAAGAAGCATCTGCAGTTCCTTGCGTCTCATAGTCACACTCGGTGCACGCTCCACTCTATGAGAAACCTCTGTAACAACTTGAACCGACAAGTCCCCTATGATCAATTATGTGTTTGGTCGGGTCTGAACGGGTACACAAAATGTGGAAAATACTGAGTTGTTTCTTGAACAGTTGGTTTCTCTTTGGTCGTGAATCCTTTTAAAGTCGGTGGTTAAACCAGGAACTTCTTTACTTCGCAATGCAATTTACATTTACATTCAAGTCATGAATTTTGCATGTGTCTTTTGTCTCAATGTATACCATTGAGTTGGTGCTGTTTAAGAGCTGTGATAGTATTGCACCATGTGTACCTCAAAAGACATTTTTATTTATTTATTAGAAGTAAGTACATTACATTTTAATGGTACGTTTTTACAGGTTCCCAGAATTATTAAAACATTCTTTGTACAACTTCCTTTTTTTTAGAAAGAAATGAGAAAGAAAGAAGTGTGCTGGCCTTTATAAATCAGAGCATTGAATATAGGAGTAGTGAAGTAATGTTAAAATTGTACAAGGCATTGGGAAGACCAATTCTGGAGTATGGTGTGCAATTTTGGTCGCCTATTTATAGGAAGGATGTCAACAAAATACAGATGGTACAGAGGAGATTTACTAGAATGTTGCCTGGGTTCCAGCAACTAAGTTACAGAGAAAGGTTGAACAAGTTAGGTCTTTATTCTTTGGAGCGCAGAAGGTTAAGGGGGGACTTGATTGAGGTCTTTAAAATGATGGAAGGGATAGACAGAGTTGACGTGGATAAGCTTTTCCCATTGAGGGTAGGGAAGATTCAAACAAGAGGGCATGACATGAGAATTAAGGGACAGAAGTTTAGGGGTAACATGAGGGGGAACTTCTTTACTCAGAGAGTGGTGGCTGTGTGGAGTGATCTTCCAGTCCGTGCCGACCATTTATTTTCCCCTAGTCCCATCTACCTGCACTCAGACCATACCCCTCCATTCCCTTCCCATCCATATACCTATCCACTTTACTTTTAAATGTTAAAATCGATCCTGCCTCCACCACCTCTGCAGGAAGGTCATTCCACACAGCCACCACTCTCTGAGTAAAGAAGTTCCCCCTCATGTTAAACCTAACCTTCTGTCCCTTAATTCTCATGTCATGCCCTCTTGTTTGAATCTTCCCTACCCTCAATGGGAAAAGCTTATCCACGTCAACTCTGTCTATCCCTTTCATCATTTTAAAGACCTCAATCAAGTCCCCCCCTTAACCTTCTGCGCTCCAAAGAATAAAGACCTAACTTGTTCAACCTTTTTCTGTTGCTAGAACCCAGGCAACATTCTAGTAAATCTCCTCTGTACTCTCTCTATTTTGTTGACATCCTTCCTATAATTAGGCGACCAAAATTGTACACCATACTCCAGAATTGGTCTTCCCAATGCCTTGTATAATCTTCTATGTTTCAATAAGATATCCTCTCATCCTTCTAAATTGCGGAGTGTACAAGCCCAGCCGCTCCATTCTCTCAGCGTATGACAGTCCAGCCATCCTGGGAATTAACCCCGTAAACCTACTCTGGAGAGAATTGTTGGTTTCTCCTTGTGTGTAAAAATCCTTTTGGAGTCGCTGGTTAAAACAGTAATGTCGTTACTTTGCATTGCTATTTACATTGACATTCACATCATGAAATTTGCATGTTGCAGGGAGGAACTGCAGATGCTGGTTTAAAACCAAAGGTAGACGCAAAATGCTGGAGTAACTCAGCGGGACAGGCAGCGTCTCTGGAGAGAAGAAATGGGGTCTCTTTTGACGGGACGTACACCATTAAGTTAGTGTTTAACGGCTGAGGTGGCATTGTATCCTTGTGTGATATAAGTCATAGAATGATATGTCCAAGAGGGATATGTCATACAATTATGAGTTTAGTTTGTCATTCAGTTTGTCGTAAGGGACATGTTGCTCTGCCATACAAACAATAATTGAATTACCTTTATTGTCATTCAGACCTTTCGGTCTGAACGAAATTTCATGCCTGCAGTCATATATATATAAAAAATAACAAAAACACAATAAACACAAATTTAACATCCACCACAGTGAGTTCACCAAACACCTCCTCACTGTGGTGGAAGGCAAACGTCTTAGAGTCTCTGTCTTCTTCCCTCCTTGTTCTCCCTCTGCGCTGAGGAGATCCAGGCCTCCGATGTTGCCGTCCACCGGGCCCGCGGCCGAGCCTCCGAAACCGGGCCGCCGCCACCGCCGTTGCCGGAACACCGCCACAGGGCCATCCGCTGGAATGCTGGAGCACCGCATCCCCGAAAGCCAGGTCGCCGCTGGAGCACCGCAGCCCCGAAAGCCAGGCCGCCGCTGGAGCTCCGAAGCCGTGCCGCCGCTGCTGGAAGCAGGAAGGCCGCCAGCTTTGCCATTTGGGCCTCAGCACAGACGGAGACGGTGACGGGGGACACGACAAGAAAAGTCGCATCCCCCCCGAAGGGAGAGACTAAAACCCCGTTTCTCCCACCCTCCCCACACACCTACACAGCCTAATAAACCAAAATAATCACTAAAAACAGAATAATATAATATAAGAAACAGAAAAATAATATAAAAAACAGACGGACTGCAGGTGAGCCGCAGCTGCCAAGCTACGCCGCCACTTCCGGAGTTGCGCGACGTACATAATAAACATCCACAAGTATTTCACACGAGGACTATTAATTAAATCAGACAGCAATCCAGACAAAGAGCTAGAGTAACTCTGCGGGCTTGACAGCATCCCTGGAGAACATGGATAGGTGATGTTTCGGGTCGGGCTCCTTCCTCAGTCTCAATAAGGGCCCTGACCCGAAAGGTCACCTATCTATGTTCTGCTGCTTGACCCGCTGAGTTACTCCAGCACTTTGTGTCCTTTCTTGTAAATAGGCATCTGCAGTTCCTTGTTTCGACATTCAAAACAGCTTTAATTGGTGAGACAGCAGCCCTGGCCCATTGTTTTGCAAAGACCTTTACTTCCATTTTCCCCCCCAACCCCCCCCCCCTCACCACCACATGAAGAAGTCTGAAGGCTCGACCCGAAACGTCACCTATTCCTTTTCTCCAGAGATGCTGCCTGACCCGCTGAGTTACTCCAGCACTTTGTGCCTATCTTCCCTTTATTCTCTATCCGTGGAGTCACAGGTTCACAGGTTGTAGGAGTAGAATTAGGCCATTCGGCCCATCGAGTCTACTCTGCCATTCGATCATGGCTGATCTGTGCCTCCTAATCCCATTTTCCCGCCTACTCCCCCTAACCACTGGCACCCGTTCTAATCAAGAATGTGTCTGGGGTACACAAAAGGCTGGAGAAACTCAGCGGGTGCAGCAGCATCTAAGGAGATAGGCAACGTCTCGGCCCGAAACGTCGCCTATCTCCTTCGCTCCTTAGATGCTGCTGCACCCGCTGAGGTTCTCCAGCCTATTGTGTTACCCTCGATTTTCCAGCATCTGCAGTTCCTTCTTTAACAAGAATGTGTCTATCTCTGCCTTAAAAATGTCCGCTGACTTGGCCTCCACAGCCCTCTGTGGCAATGAGTTCCACAGATTATCTCCCCTCTGACTAAAGAAGTTCCTCCTCGGGTCTGAAGAAGGGTCTCGACCCGAAACGTCGCCTATCTCCTTCGCTCCTTAGATGCTGCTGCACCCGCTGAGTTTCTCCAGCTTTTTGTGTAACCCAAGTACCTCATCACCTCCTTTCTAAAAGAGGGGGTCCTACCCCCCTGCTGCATTGGTGCAATACCTCCCACAATTAACCCCTCTATCCACCCACGCTCGTCTGCCCCCCCCCCCCCCCGCCCACCCCCCCCACCCTCCACAACCCTCAGCGGTTGGGGTCCATGAATGATAGATTTGGCGAGCTTTTTATTTCTAGAGGTACGGTGGCCATTGTGTCAGCAGACAAAAGGAGACATTGGTGTGGAAGTGAGAGGCGGAGGCCTGCTGTGAAAATCCATCAAGTGTACAATAGCCACCTATTTGCTTAGGCTCTCCTCGGCCAAGATCATGAACAAAGCCGCATATCAGCACACACTGTGGCCGTGGCGGAGGGGGCCAACACCACCCCCCCCTTCCCACCCCCAAGCCCTTTGAAGCTCCGCATGTGTCATCACCTCCGGAGCCGGCCCGACCTGCCCACAATCTGCATCCTTTTACGGCCCAGTCTTTTGCACATCAAAAAAAACAAAAAAAATCATCATCATCTCCTCATGTCCACATCTTGCGCACTTCAGAAGGTGAATGGTGAATGGAATGGTCTGGGGTTGTGGGGGGTGGGGAGGGTTGGAAGCGAGATGGCTGTGGAAGGGGGGGGGGGGGGTGCATTTGGTGCCTAGGTGACAATGTGAAGACAGGAAACCTTTGATCTTGACTCTGCATTGGGCCGAGGTGTAAAGCCTGATAAGGGGCTGAATTGTCCAAATTCCTTACAGGGGACTCGAGTCTTTCATTCCAGTCTTTCATTCGGGGATTACTAGCAAGAGTGTCGGGTCAGGGCAAACAACACCGAACAAAAAAAAAAACACAGTAGATGAAAAATTTGGTGTTTGTCCACTTTTGTGCTGCAAATAGCAAGGTCCAGCCAAACTTGTAAATGGTTTTTGTACTGTACCCGGATAAAGCACAATTGGAAGAGCTGAAGAAAAAGATTTAAAAACCTACGCAAAATACCGCACCAAACGAGAACCAGCAAACAGTCTGAAGATGGGTCTCGCCCCGAAACGTTAACCCATTCCTTCTCTCCAGAGATGCATTGCTGCCTGACCTGCTGAGCTACTCCAGCATTTTGTGTCTATCTTAGACAATAGACAATAGGTGCAGGAGTAGGCCACTCGGCCCTTCGAGCCAGCACCGCCATTCAATGTGATCATGGCTGATCGTCCCCAACCAGTACCCCGTTCCTGCCTTCTCCCCATATCCCCCGACTCCTCTATTTTTAAGAGCCCTATCGAGCTCTCTTTTGAAAGCATCCAGAGAACCTGCCTCCGCCGCCCTCTGAGGCAGAGAATTCCACAGACTCACCACTCTCTGTGAGAAAAAGTGTTTTCACATCTCCGTTCTAAATGGCTTACTTCTTATTCTTAAACTGTGGCCCCTGGTTCTGGACTCCCCCAACATCGGGAACATGTTTCCTGCCTCTAGTGTGTCCAAGCCCTTAACAATCTTCAGTCTGAAGAAGGGTTTCGACCCGAAACGTCACCTATCTCCTTCTCTCCTTAGATGCTGCTGCACCCGCTGAGTTTCACCAGCTTTTTGTGTACCCTTAACAATCTTATATGTTTCAAGTGTCTTATCTTCGGTGTAAGCCAGCACCTGCAGTTCCTCCCTACACACTTAGAATGGAGGTTTTCACACTTATCAATGCATAAACGGACGAGAAGTTTGTTTCACATCATTCTTGCTTTACATACATCTTTTGCGCTGAATAAAGTTTGCTTTTGGAAATGAAAAGGATTTGAAATCCAGGTGGCTCGGACCCTCCTGCTCAGTGGAATTCACGGAAGCAAGTGGAATCCAAATTCGAGAGCCACCAGCAATGTGTGGGAAGGATCTGCAGATGCCGGTTTATACGGAAGATGGACACACATAGTGCTGGAGAAACTCAGCGGGCCGGGCACCATCTCAAGAGAAAAAGGATGGGTGCTGCTTCGGGTCTGAGGAAGGGTTCCGACGATAAACGCCACCCATGCTTTTTCTCCCGCGATGCTGCCCGACCCGCTGAGTTCCTCCAGCACTTTGTGTCCATTTTCACCAACGCAATCATTTTTAATAGTCAATAGACAATACGGGCAGGAGTAGGCCATTCAGCCCTTCGAGCCAGCACTGCCATTTACTGTGATCATGGCTGATCATCCACAATCAGTACCCCGCTCCTGCCTTCTCCCCATATCCCCTGACTCCGCTATGTTTAAGAGCCCTATCTAACTCTCGCTTGAAAGCATCCAGAGAATTGGCCTCCACTGCCTTCTGCCTTAATACACACAAGATGGTTAGGATTAGGATTTTAATACACGCGATGCATATGTTAACTTCCCCTGTGCCCAGGCAAACTCAGGCGAATTGCTTTTCGTTCCAACAATCTGTGTCTTTTTATTGCAAACGCCACCTATCCAGAGATGGTTCTCCAGAGATGCTGCCTGACCCGCCGAGTTACTCCAGCACTTTGTGTCTTTTGCTTTAGTTGCGTTTCTTATTGTCCCGTGTCCCTGTACGGCTGATGAATAATCTTTCTCATGGCTAATCTATCTTTAAATTTTATAAACTTTATTTATGGAAAGAATTGATGTTAGACATCAGTTGGATACACAGATCTCATGGATATAAAAATAGACATGGACAATTGGAGTTACTCAGCCAGATGAAGCAGCATCTCTGGAGAACATGGACACAAACTGCTTAAATTGGCTTGGTAAATGTAAAAATTGTCCCGAGTGACTTAAAATAACAAGAGGATTTCAGTATAGGAGTAAAGAGGTTCTTCTGCAGTTGTATAGGGCTCTGGTTAGACCACATCTGGAGTATTGTGTACAGTTTTGGTCTCCTAATTTGAGGAAGGACATCCTTGTGATTGCGGCAGTGCAGCGTAGGTTCACGAGATTGATCCCTGGGATGGCGGGACTGTCATATGAGGAAAGATTGAAAAGACTAGGCTTGTATTCACTGGAGTTTAGAAGGATGAGGGGGGATCTTATAGAAACATATTAAATTATTTTTAAAAAGGGTGGGTGTAGGATAGTGTTAATGTGCGGGGATCGCTGGTCGGCGCGGACCCGGTGGGCCGAAGGGCCTGTTTCCGCGCTGCATCTCCAAACTAAACTAAACGTAACAATAATGTAACAATCTGCTTTTACGACTGGATTTGGCAATAATGTGCTGGCCAAGATGTAATGGCAAATCGAAAGAAATTGAGGATGCTGAGAATTAAAAGAAATACTAAAAACGCCGGAAATGTTCTGTCAGCTTCTCAGTTAGTGGATTATTATTGTCACGTGTTCTGAGATACAGTGTAAAGCTTTTGTTTGCATGCTACACAGTCAAGTCAGATAACATTATTTGTGATTACAATTATGCCATACACAGGTACACAAGGTAGTACTCGACCTGAAGAAAGGTCTTGACCTGAAACGTCGCCCATTCCTTCGCTCCGGAGATGCTGCCTGTCCCGCTGAGTTACTCCAGCATTTTGTGTCCATCTCCAGTTTAAAACAGCATCTGCTGTTCCTTCCTAAATAGGTAATTTAATTTGGTTAAGTTTAGGGATACAGCGCAGAAACAGGCCCTTCGGCCCACCGAGTCCACGCTGACCAGCGATCCCCGCACATTAACACCAGTCCTACACACACTAGGGACAATTTACAATTATGCCAATTAACCTACGAACCTGTACGTCTTTGGAGCGTGGGAGGAAACAGGAGCTCCTGAAGAAAACCCAACGCAGGTCACAGGGAGAACGTACAAACTCAGTGCAGACAGCACCCGTAGACAGGATCGAACCCGGGTCTCGGGCACTGTAATGCAGCAACTCTACCACTGCGCCACCGTGCAGGCTGGTGGAGCAAAGAGAAAAATACCAGAGTAAAGAATACAGAATATTGTTAGTACAGCTGGAAATGGTGATAGATTTGCAAGTTTAGTTCAGTTTAGCGATTAGTGTAGAAACAGGCCCTTCGGCCCACCCAGTCGACGCAACCAACGACCACCCGTACACTAGCTCCCGCATTACGGGCAATTTACAGAAGACAGTTCACCTACAAACTTGCACGTTTTTGGAATGTGGGAGGTAACCAGAGCACCCGGAGAAAACCCACACGGCCACGGGAAGAACGTACAAAATTTGCACTGTCAGCCCCCGTAGTCAGGATGGAACCTGGGTCTCTAGTGCTGCAAGGCAGCAACTCTATGCTGCGTCACTGTGCACTACAAGTGGAAACAAGGCTTAAAAGAGCGGTGCAGGAAGGAACTGCAGATGCTGGTTTACACGGAAGGCAGACACAAAATGCTGGAGTAACTCAGCGGGACGGGCAGCATTTCTGGATAGAAGGCCACAAACAGTCGTCAGGTCGTCTGGCACCATCCTGCACCTGTGGAGATGGAAGAAAATAGTTTTCAGATCAAAAACCCTTCACAGACAAAAATCTAGTGGTGAAGAACGAAAAGTCTCAACCCGAAATGTCAACCATTCCTTCTCTCCAGAGATGCTGCCTGATCCCGCTGAGTTACTCCAGCATCTTGTGTCTATCTTTGGTGTAAACCAGCATCTGTAGTTCCTTCCTACACATAGTAAATCTAGTGCTCTTCTACTTCAAAGAATGTACAACTTTTCACCTGAAAGTGGAGGCAAGGTTCGGCTCCTCCGAAATGTGGCACGTGTGAGTGGGATACGTGCCACAGGGATACTGAGTTGGATGATCAGCCATGATCATATTGAATGGCGGTGCAGGCTCGAAGGGCCGAATGGCCTACTACTGCACCTAATTTCTATGTTTCTATTTATGACAGTTCAGTCCTTCCCCTTGATAAGAAGCATCATCCTTCCTGCCAAGGATGTTTGTTCTATCTGGGGGAAACAAGGTTATTATTTAATATAAAAGATATATTTTATATTTTTATATAAATCTGTGCTAGTTATGCTGTTAACTGCCTATGTTCATAAAGGGCTTGTCCCACGTACGTGATTTTTTCGGGCGAGTTGCCGGCACTGGTCGGCGAAAATCCAGCGGCGGCCAGAAAAAGGTGCGATTCTGTGGGCGACTACTCACGACCATACAGGCGTCGCCCCTCGACGCCGTTTTTAATTGTATATTCGTATAGACCTGTGCTTATATGGAAAGCGCTTTGTGGTTGCATTCAATTGTATGAAACGTGTTGTACAAATAAAGTTATATATATTTTAAAATTATTGCAGTTTTCTTCATGAAGCCGATAAATGTTAAATAAAGGCCATTAGTGTCACCGCGCCATGAAGAGATACAGCACAGGAACAGGCCATTCGGCCCACAGAGTCCACACTGACCATCAAGCACCCATTTTTATACTGATCCTACACTAACCCTTTTTATTCTTTCCACACTCCAAAGACGTAACGATTTGTAGGTGAAATGGCTTGGTGTAGTTGTAAATTGTCCATAGTGTGTGTAGGATAGTGTTAAGGGGCCTGTCCCACTGTACGAGGTAATCCAAGAGTTCTCCCGAGTTTCCCCTGATTCGAACTCGGAGAATTACGGTAATGGCCGCTCGTAGGTACTCGGGGCTCTCGTGGACATTTTCCAACATGTTGAAAAATCTTCACGAGCTTACCGCGTTTCCCGAGTACCTGCCGTTAGCGTTACAAGCCGCTAAGAGACGTCCCGAGCTCCGACGTACCCGCTACGTACATTCGACGTACTTATCACGAGTTTGAACTCGGGAGAGCTCTTGAATTAACTCGCAAAATGGGACAGGCCCTTTAGTATGCAAGGATCGCTGGTCACCTCTGACTCGGGTGGCCTGAAATGGCCCGTTTTTCCCCGCTGTATTTTTAAAGTAATTTTAAAAAAGAGGGTTGTACGGAGGAAACGCAGATGCTGTATTAAACAAAAGATAGACACCAAATGCTGGAGTAACTCAGTGGGGCAGGCAGCACCTTTGGAGAGAAGGAATGGCTGACTTTTTGGGTCGAGAGCCTTCTGAAGAAATGTCACCCATTCCTTCTCTCCAGAGATGCTGCCTGTCCCGCTGAGTTACTCCAGCATTTTGTGTCCATCCTTTGGCTTAAAAAAAAGAGGTTATTGAGCAATGACAGAGATACGTACAAACCGAGTCCTTGCTGGCGATTAAAAGGCGAAAGATGTAAAAAAGGGGATTTTGAAAGGGATGAATGGGAACGTTGGTCCCAGGGCTGGAGTGGGCACAATGTACTCCCAGCTCCCCTGCCGTGCAGGCAAAGGCCGTCATTCTCTCAACCATTAGTCATGGCTCGGTGGATGGCACTCTCACCCCTGTGTCAGAAGGTCAGGGTTTTTCACTAAACCAAACACTTTAGCTCATGGACGGCCCCGTAGCAGGAGCGGCCAGGTCGCGGGGCTGGAAACTGGAAGTATCCTGAGCTAATTCTGCTCCCACCATCATCCACTCCCACAAGTGACGGCTTCCCACTGATTGTCGCCGGAAGCTTGCGTCCTTTTCAGGACGGACGATGGCCGCCAGGACAACATTTGTAACAATATGGACAGGACAAGAAGAAGAGGCTCGTGGTAAACGCATCTCGACGTGTATTCTTGTAATAGCCCTGTCCCACTGTATGAGTTCATTCCAAGAGCTCTCCCGAGTTACAAAAAAAGAAGAAACTCGTGGTAAGCACGGAGAATGAACGTAGCAGGTACGTCGGAGCTCGTGGACGTCTCTTAGCGGCTCGTAACGCTAACGGCAGGTACTCGGGAAACGCCGTAAGCTCGGGAAGACTCGTGAAGATTCTTCAACATGTTGAAAAATGTCCACGAGAGCCCCGAGTACCGACGAGTGGCCTTTACCGTAAATCTCCGAGTTCGAATCAGGGCAAACTCGGGAGGACTCTTGGAATTAACTCGTACCGTGGGACAGGGCTTTGACTCTCGCAACAAAGGACCATTTTTAAAGTTTTGATAGTCGGTGTCTTTTTATCTGGAGGGCACGGTGGCGCAGCGGGTAGAGCCGCTGCCTCACAGCGCTAGGGACCCAAGTTCGATCCTGACCTCAGGGTGCTGTCTGTGTGGAGTTTACATGTTCTCCCTGTGACCGTGTGGGTTTCGTCCGCGTGCTCCACTTTCCTCCCATAACCCAAAGATGTGCTGGTTTTGTTGGCCTTTGTAAATTGTCCCCAGTGTGCAGGGAGTGGATGTGGTAAACAAATGTGAACGGGTCATCTTCTTGCGTATGGTGTGCACAGCTTAAAGTTGTAGGGCAACTTGTTCCATTTGATCTTATGTGACTGTGCGCGCGGGGTTGATTGCATTCGTCGAAACAGGGCGGACCAGGTGAAGGTTGCAATCTCCCACCACTGGTGGGACTGAAGGCTGATAAATCCCCAGGGACTGATGTTCTGCATCCCAGGGTATTTAAGGAGGTGGCTCACATACATGAGGGACGTGCTCTCCAAAATGGGTTTTGGGGAGGGAATCAGGAATTGGATCAAACTGCTCTACACCGAGATCCGTAGTGCAGTCCAAATCAATGGGTGGGAATCAGACAGTTTCCCTGTAAGGTCTGGAGTCAGGCAGGGTTGCCCTCTCTCTCCTGTCTTGTTTGTCTGCTGTATTGAACCCTTTGCCGAATCCATCAGGAAGGATTCGAAGCATAAGAGGAGTGACACTGCCCGGCAGTGGGGGCATTCAAGTAAAGACCTCCCTGTACATGGACGATGTCGCTGTCTTCTGCTCGGAGACAGGGTCGGTCCGCAGATTGATTAGTATCTGCGACCAGTTTGAGTCTGCCACGGGAGCCAGGGTGAACCGCAGGAAGAACAAGGCCATGCTCTTTGGCAACTGGCCCGACAGATCTTCCGTCCCCTTCACCATCAAGCCTAACTTCTTGAAGGTGCTGGGGATCTGGTTCGGAGGGGCTGAGGCGTGTAACAAGAATTGGCTGGAGCGGATAGCCAGGGTGAGGAAGAAGCTGGAGCTGTGGAGGCAATGCTCCCTCTCCATAACGGGAAAGAATTTGGTCATCAGGTGTGAGGTGCTCTCGGGCCTGCTGTACTTGGCACAGATGTGGCCTGTCCCTCCTTCCTACGCCACAGGGATCACCCGGGCCGTCTTCCAGTTCATCCGGGGGTCGAGGATGGACCGGGTGCGACGGGCCACAATGTACAAGTCAGCGGACAATGGGGGTAAAAGCGTGCCCAACGTCGCCCTCATCCTGATGGCCACCTTCGTGTGTGGCTGCATCAGGCGGAGTGTAGCGCCAAGGCACGTGGGCACCAAGTGTCACTACTTGCTGAGGTTCTACCTGTCCCCGGTGTTGCGAAGGATGGGCCTGGCGCAGATGCCACGCAAGGTGCTGGTCAGCTGGACACTTTCGCCCCATCTGTCGTCTGTGGAAAGGTTCTTCTGGACCAACACCTTTGATCACATGTCCATTGGGCAGTGGTCAGCACAGAATGTCCTGCAGACACTGCAGGGAAAGGACTCGATGGACCCGGTGGTGTGGTTCCCTGAGCAGACTGCCCAGCTTGTCTGGCAAAATGCCTCATCGCCAGAACTCACCAACAAGCACCGAGACCTGGCTTGGCTGGCGGTGAGGGGAGCCCTCCCAGTCAGATCCTTCCTGCACCGTCGGAACCTCACTGCCAGCGCACGCTGCCCTCGGGACGGCTGCTATGGAGAGGAGACGGTTGCCCACCTCTTTGCAGAGTGTGGATTTGCTAAAGGAGTCTGGAGAAAAATGCAAGGGTCCCTGGTACGCTTTATTCCGAACAGCTCCGTCACAGAGGACTCTGTGATTTGCGGACTGTTCCCAGGGACGCATTCAGAGACTGACATCAAGTGCTGCTGGAGGGTCATCAACTCGGTGAAAGACGCCCTTTGGTCTGCCCGAGCGTTGTTCACCACCCAGCAGTGCGAGATGTCCATCGGGGAATGTTGCCGGCTGGCCCACTGCAGAATGCAGGAGTAACGTGCCGAGGGACGCACTGAAGCTCGGTGCAGCCAGTGCCAAGGCTCGGTGGGGGAGGGCCACAGTCTAAGGTCCTTCCGCTGCTGGACATGGGGGGCACAGTATGGTGGAGACGCCCCTCAAAATAAGGGAAGGTATCCCACGCCAGTGGGCCACATGAGTGGCACGGGTGGGGGACAGATTTGTGAAATTTGGAGAAAAGAAATGTATAAACTGTATTGAACAATTTGTATAGCCTCCGAAAATGTCAGATGGATTTTCCGCAAGGTTCATGTATTGTATATATTTATCATTTGAATAAAGTCTATTTTGAAATTTAAAAAAAAAGGTGGCTCTGGAAATCATGGACGCATTGGTGAATGGGTGTTCGATGGTCTTGGCGGGCTGCATGGTGCTGCTCCTCCAACCAAACCAAACCAAAGCCAGCCAAACTAAGGCGGCTTGCATCAAAGGGTGCGGAAACAAGGAACTGCAGGTGCTGGTTTACCTAGGGAAGACTCAAAATGCTGGAGTAACTCAGCAGGTCAGGCAACATCCCTGGAGAACACGGGTGCTTCAGGTCGGGACCCATCTTCTGACTGCAGACTGCATGTAGCCGGACCTGAAACGTCGCCTATCCATGTTCTGCAGAGATGCTGCCGGACCCGTTGAGTTAGACCAGCGCTTTGTGTCCTTCTGCCTAAATGTGGCTCCATTCCCTGCAGATCTATTGCCTTTCCTCCCACCCCTGTTATTTCTTTAAACACTCCTCAAAATGTCTCTCTACTCTAAGTCTACGCATAATATCATGTGGAGAAGGAAAAGGGTGAATGTACAGAGACTTTCTCCCAGGGTATGGGGAATCAAGCACGCCTTTGTGCTACAGTTGGGGGGGGGGGGAACTGGAGCGGTTCGGCCCAGCAAGTCGGCACCAACCAGCGATCTCCGGCACACAAACACCATCCTACGCGAGGGAACATTTTTCATTCACACCAAGCCAATTAACCAACAAACCTGTGTGCCTTTGGACGGACATCTCGCTCTGCTGGGTGGTGAACAACGCTCGGGCAGACCAAAGGGCGTCTTTCACCGAGTTGATGACCCTCCAGCAGCACTTGATGTCAGTCTCTGAATGTGTCCCTGGGAACAGTCCGTAAATCACAGAGTCCTCTGTGACGGAGCTGTTTGGAATAATGCATACCAAGGACCCTTGCATTTTTGGAGTGTGGGAGGAAACCAGAGTACCCGGAGGGAACCCACACGGTCACAGGGAGAGAGAACAAACTCTGTACAGACAAGCACCCGTAGTCAGGATCGAACCCGTGTCTCTGGCGCAGCTGTAAGGCAGCAGCTCTACTAAGATAGGCACTAACAATCTCCCAGATGTACTAGTGGCCAGAGGACCTAGGGTGACGGAGGAACTGAGGGAAATTCACATTAGGCAGGAAATGGTGTTGGGTAGACTGATGGGACTGAAGGCTGATAAATCCCCAGGGCCTGATGGTCTGCATCCCAGGGTACTTAAGGAGGAGGCTCTAGAAATCTTGGACGCATTAGGTGATAATGTTTCCACTGTTCTTTCGATTCAGGATCAGTTCAGCTAATGTTATCCCAATTTTTAAGAAAGGAGGGGGAGAGGAAACAGGAAATGATAGACAGTGAGCCTGACATCGGTGGAGGGGAAGATGCTGGAGTCAATTATAAAAGATGAAATAGCCGCACATTTGGATAGCAGTAACAGGATCGGTCCGAGTCAGCATGGATTTACGAAGGGGAAATCATGCTTGACTAATCTTCTGGAATTTTGAGGATGTAACTAGGAAAATGGAGAAGGGAGAGCCAGTGGATGTAGTGCACCTGGACTTTCAGAAAGCCTTTGATAAGGTCCTACATAGTAGATTAGTGGGCAAAATCAGAGCACATGGTATTGGGGGTAGGGTACTGACATGGATAGAAAATTGGTTGGCAGACAGGAAACAACGAGTATGGATTAATGGGTCCCTTTTCAGAATGGCAGGCACTGACTAGTGGGATACCGCAAGGCTCAGTGCTGGGACTGCAGTTATTTGCAATATACATTAATGATTTAGATGAAGGGATTAAAGGGAACATTAGCAAATTTGCAGATAACACAAAGCTGGGTGGCAGTGTGAACTGTGAGGAGGATGCTATGAGAATGCAGGGTGACTTGGACAGGTTGGGTGAGTGGACAGATGCATGGCAGATGCAGTTTAAGGTGGATAAATGTGAGGTTATCTACTTTGGTGGCAAGAATAGGAAGGCAGATTATTATCTGAATGGTGTCAAGTTAGGAAATGGGAAAGTACAACAAGATCTGGGTGTCCTTGTATATCAGTCACTGAAAGTAAGCAAAGTCAAAGTCAAAAGAGTTTATTGTCATGTGTCCCTGACAGGACAATGAAAATCTTTCTTTGCATAGCACAACAGAACATAGAAGGCATTGACTACAATTCTATACATAAATACATCCATGACTTAATACATTAATAAAGTGCAAATAGCAGATGGAGGGATATTAATGTTCAGAGTTCCGAGCCAGGTTTAATAGCCTGATGGCTGTGGGGAAGTAGCTATTCCTAAACCCGAAGGTAGCAGGGAGATGAGTGTGTGGCCAGGGTGTTGTGGGTCCTTGATGATGCTGCCAGCCTTTATGAGGCAGCGACTGTGATAAATCCCCTTGATGGAAGGAAGGTCAGAGCCGATGATGGACTGGGCAGTGTTTACTACTTTTTGGAGTCTTTTCCTCTCCAGGGCGCTCAAGTTACCGAACCAAGCCACGATGCAACCAGTCAGCAAGCTCTCTACTGTGCACCTGTAGAAGTTAGAGAGAGTCCTCCTTGACAGACCAACTCTCCGTAATCTTCTCAGGAAGTAGAGGCGCTGATGGGCTTTCTTAATAATTGCATCTGTGTTCTCGGACCAGGAAAGATCTTCACATATGTGCACGCCCAGGAATTTGAAGCTCTTGGCCCTTTCAACCATCGACCCGTTGATATAAACAGGACTGTGGGTCCCCATCCTACTCCTTCCAAAGTCCACAATCAGTTCCTTGGTTTTGCTGGTGTTGAGGGCCAGGTTGTTGTGCTGGCACCATATGGACAGTCGCTCGATCTCTCTTCTATACTCGGACTCATCCCCATCAGTGATACATCCCACAACAGTGGTGTCGTCAGCGAACTTGATGATGGAGTTCGCGCTATGACCGGCTACGCAGTCATGAGTATAGAGTGAGTACAGCAGGGGGCTGAGCACGCAGCCCTGAGGTGCTCCCGTGCTGATTGTTATCGAGTCTGACACATTTCCATCAATACGAACAGACTGTGGTCTGTGGATGAGGAAGTCGAGGATCCAATTGCAGAGGGATGCGCAAAGGCCCAGTTCTGCGAGTTTGGTAACCAGCTTGGAGGGGATGATTGTGTTAAATGCCGAGCTGTAGTAAATGAATAGCAGCCTGACATATGAGTTTTTGTTGTCCAAGTGGTCCAGAGCGGAGTGGAGGGCCAGCGAGATCGCGTCCACCGTTGATCTGTTGTGGCGGTAAGCGAACTGCAGTGGGTCCAGGTTTTTGTCGAGGTAGGAGTTGATTTGCGCCATGATCAACCTCTCGAAGCACTTTATCACCACAGGCGTTAGTGCCACTGGTCGATAGTCATTGAGGCATGTCACCTTGCTCTTCTTGGGCACCGGTATTATTGATGCCCTTTTGAAGCAGGTGGGAACCTCAGACCTCAGAAGTGACATGTTGAAAATGTCCGTAAAAACTCCAGCCAGTTGGTCCGCACAGGTTTTTAGAACACGACCAGGTATGCCATCAGGTCCAGACGCTTTTCGAGGGTTCACCCCTCTGAAGGATTTCCTGATGTCGGCCTCTGTGACTGTGACTGAAATACCATCACAGCGAATAGGGGCTCGGGAAGGCACATCGGTGTTCTCCCTATCAAAGCGTGCGTAAAATGCATTGAGCTCATCAGGGAGTGAAGCACGCAGGTACAGCAGGCAGTGAAGAAAGTTAATGGCATGTTAGCCTTCATAACAAGGGGAGTTGAGAATAGGAGTAAAAGGGTCCTTCTGCAGTTGTACAGAGCCCTAGTGAGATCACACCTGGAGTTTTGTGTGCAGTTTCGGTCTCCAAATTTGAGGAAGGACATTCTTGCTATTGAGGGAGCGCAGTGTAGGTTCATGAGGTTAATTCCCGGGATGGCGGAACAGTCATATGCTGAAAGAATGGTGCGGTTGGACTTGTACACTCTGGAATTTAGAAGGATGAGAGGGGATCTTATTGAAACATATAAAATTATTAAGGGATTGGACTTGCTAGTGGCAGGAAACATGTTCCCGATGTTGGGGGAGTCCAGAACCAGGGGCCACAGTTTAAGAATAAGAGGTAGGCCATTAAGAACGGAGATGAGAAAAATCTTTTTCAGCCAGAGAGTTGTGAATCCGTGGAATTCTCTTCCTCAGAAGGCAGTGGAGGCCGATTCACTAGTAGAGTCAAGGGATATGGGGGCAAGGCAGGAACGGGGTACTGATTGGGGATGATCAGCCATGAACACAGTGAATGGCGGTGCTGGCTCGAAGGGCCGAATGGCCTACTCCTGCACCTATTGTCTATGGTCTATTGTCCAACACTGCACCACTGTGTCACCCACGCTGTGCCAATGTGCTACCCATCCACTTAAAACACTTTGCCAAACCCCAGCTCCGAACCTTATAGCCAAAATACAGCTGAAACCACCTCCTCTCTGTTATCAATCAGTTTAATCTCCTTTGCATGCACTGCAGGGACTGGACATCCTGAGGTGTGCTCAATGTGGTCGGAGAATGCGGCAGCTCTTTGTTATGCATGGATCTGACCATCTTTCCTGATGTCATCCTTAATCTGCTGAGGAATGCTGAAGCTGCTGCACACAACCAAAGATCTTTGCAGCCAATGTAGGATCTTTGCTTTGCACACAAACTGCGTTCTGCAGGGCCCACTTTGCCTTGTTTTACAATGGGCTGGAGCCTATTCACTCTGCAAATGCTGCAGTCTTTGCTAGGAATGTTAAAGAGAATCTGGAAAAGGAGGCAAGGGTCGTTGTCACGGTCTTTCCCAAACGGCCGTGTGGCAGAGGACTCGCTGACTTACGGACTCGAACTGCCTCGACCCAAACCGTCACCCATTCCTATCCAGAGATGCTCCCTGTCCCGCTGAGTTACTCCAGCACTTTCTGTCCTCGGTTTAAACCAGCATCTGCAGGTTCCTTCCTACTGATTTACGGACAGTTTAGTTTGGAGAGACAGCACGGAAACAGGCCCTTCGGCCCACCGAGTCCGCGCCGACCAGCTATCACCCCGTACACTAACACTATCCAACTACACACACTGGGGACAATTTACAATTTTACCGGTCAATTAACTTACAAAAATCTGTACGTCTGCTGGAGGGAACCTGAGCACCTGGAGAAAGCCCACGTGGTCACGAGGGAACGTATAGCCTCCGTAAGGACAGCACCCGTGGTCGGGATTGAACCCGGGTCTCTGGCGCTGTGAGGCATCAACTCTACCGCTGCGCCACCGTGCTGCCCATCAGTTCACTGATGTCATCATACATCAGACTTCACAACCTCCTTCACAAGCCACTTTGTGCCATTGGCCGTGTTGCCTTCCCATCCCCAGTGCACCTATAATGCTCGACATACCCACCCCCCCCCCCCCCCACCCCACCCCTCAGTCCAGGGCGGCACGGTGGCACAGTGGTGGAGTTCCTGCCTCACAGCGCCAGCGACCCGGGTTTAATCCTGACTACGGGTGCTGTCTCTTTGGAGTTTGTACGTTCTCCTCTGAAAACGTGGGTTTTCACCAAGTGCTCCGGTTTCCTCCCACAATCCAAAGACGTGCAGGTTTGTAGGTTAATTGGCTTCTGTGAATTGGCCCTGGTGTGTAGGATGCAAAACTAGGATGACATAGAAATAGTGTACAGGTGATCAGTGGTCAGCGCGGACTGGGTGGGCTGAAGGGCCTGTTTCCACACAGTACCTCTAAACCAAACTAATGTTGGCAGCATCCCTTGAATTGCAAATGTATCTACGGAGCGACCAGGTTCAGGAATAGCTACTTCCCCACAGCCATCAGGCTATTAAACTTGGCTCGGACTAAACTCTGAATATTAATAGCCCATTATCTGTTTATTTGCTCTTTATTCATTTATGTGTGCATTTACGCATATAATGGTATATGGACACACTGATCTGTTCTGTAGTCAATGCCTACTATGTTCTGTTGTGCTGAAGCAAAGCAAGAATTTCATTGTCCTGTCAGGGAACACAATCCATGACAATAAACTCTCTTGACTCTTGATGGGCACTTGCTGACGTACAGTAGCTCATCTCCGCAAACTGCTGAGGTGTAGAGATGTTGGTGAGCTTTCTATTTCATTGCATCATTGTGCTGGGCCCAGGACAGATTATTAGAGATGATCAAGCAGGGTCTCCACCTGAAACGTCTCAAGTCAAGTCAAGTCAAGTTTATTCGTCACATACACATACGGGATGTGCAGTGAAATGAAAAGTGGCCGTGCCTGCGGACTTTGTGCAAAAAACAAACAAACAAACAAACAAACAAACAACCAACAAACTACAAACAGAATCACATGTTCTTTTCCATAATCAAATATTGTGGGCGGTATTGTGGTACAGTAAGTTAGTAGAGTTAGTCCCTGGTGAGATAGGAGTTTACAGTCCGAATGGCCTCTGGGAAGAAATTCCTTCTCATCCTCTCCATTCTCACAGCATGGCAACGGAGGCGTTTGCCTGACCGTAGCAGCTGGAACAGTCCGTTGCAGGGGTGGAAGGGGTCTCCCATTATCTTATTGGCTCTGGAGTTGCACCTTATTGCTCCCATTATCTTATTGGCTCATGAGTCTCCCATTCCTTCCATCCAGACAGGCTGCCTGCCCCCACCTCCTTACTCCAGCATTTTGTGTCTTTCATCAGAGACGATCATCTCCCCCATAAGACAAGAGGTACAGAAGTGTGAAAACACATTACCCCCAAAATTCAGAGACAGTTTCTTCCCAGCTGCCATCGTACCACCGAACCATCCTACCAACAACTAGAAAGCAGTCCTGAGCTGCTGTGTACTTGCTAGAATTTAGAAGATTGAGGGGGGATCTTATAGAAACTTACACAATTCTTAAGGTGTTGGACAGGCTAGATGCAGGAAGATTGTTCCCGATGTTGGGGAAGTCCAGAACAAAGGGGCCACAGTTTAAGGATAAGGGGGAAGTCTTTTAGGACCGAGATGAGAAAAACATTTTTCACACAGAGAGTGGTGAATCTCTGGAATTCTCTGCCACAGAAGGTAGTTGAGGCCAGTTCATTGGCTATATTTAAGAGGGAGTTGGATGTGGCCCTTGTGGCTAAAGGGGTCAGGGGGGATGGAGAGAAGGCAGGTATGGGATACTGAGTTGGATGATCAGCCATGATCATATTGAATGGCGGTGCAGGCTGGAAGGGCCGAATGGCCTACTCCTGCACCTATTTTCTATGTACCTCATTGAAGACCATCGGACTATCACTGGACTTTATTTTGCACTAAACATTATTCCCTCTATCCTGTATCTGTACACTGTGGATGGCTTGATTGTCAAGTCAGGTCAAGTCAAAAGAGTTTATTGTCATGTGTCCCTGACAGGACAATGAAAATCTTTCTTTGCATAGCACAACAGAACATAGACGGCATTGACTACAATTCTATACATAAATACACCCATGACTTAATAAATTAATAAAGTGCAAATAACAGATGGAGGGATATTAATGTTCAGAGTTCCGAGCCAGGTTTAATAGCCTGATGGCTGTGGGGAAGTAGCTATTCTTAAACCGGGTTGTTGCAGTCTTCAGGCTCCTGTACCTTCTACCCGAAGGTAGCAGGGAGATGAGTGTGTGGCCAGGGTGGTGTGGGTCCTTGATGATGCTGCCAGCCTTTTTGAGGCAGCGACTGCGATAAATCCCCTCGATGGAAGGAAGGTCAGAGCCAATGATGGACTGGGCAGTGTTTACTACTTTTTGTAGTCTTTTCCTCTCCAGGGCGCTCAAGTTGCCGAACCAGGCCACGATGCAACCGGTCAGCATGCTCTCTACTGTGCACCTGTAGAAGTTAGAGAGAGTCCTCCTTGACAGACCAACTCTCCGTAATCTTCTCAGGAAGTAGGGGCGCTGATGAGCTTTCTTAATAATTGCATCTGTGTTCTCGGACCAGGAAAGATCTTTACAGATGTGCACGCCCAGGAATTTGAAGCTCTTGACCCTTTCAACCATCGACCCGTTGATATAAACAGGACTGTGGGTCCCCATCCTACTCCTTCCAAAGTCATGTATAGTCTTACCGCTGACTGGTTAGCACGCAACATAATAGATTTTCACTGTACCTCAGTACACGACAATAAACTAAACAGGATGGCGGGACTGTCATATGTTGATAGATTGGAGTGGCTGGGCTTGTATACTCTGGAGTTTAGAAGGATGAGAGGGGATCTTATTGAAACATATAAGAATATTAAGGGTTTGGACACGGTAGAGGCATAGAAATGCGTTCCCGATGTTGGGGGAGTCCAGAACCAGGGGCCACAGTTTAAGAATAAGTGGTAAGCCATTTAGAACGGAGACGAGGAAAAACATTTTCACAGAGAGAGTTGTGAGTGTGTGGAATTCTGTGCCTCAGAGGGCGGTGGAGGCTGGTTCCCTGGATGCTTTCAAAAGAAAGTTAGATAGAGCTCTTAGGGATAGCGGAGTCAGGGGATATGGAGAGAAGGCAGGAACAGTTGTCCACAACTCTCTGCAATTTCTTGCCGTCTTGGGTGGAATTGTTCCCCAAACCACATTTTATTATTAATATTTAATGTTTTATGTGTCGTTCCTAACTGTCACTGTATGTCGCGTTGTCACTCGCGGGCGGAGCACCAAGGCAAATTCCTTGTATGTGAATATTCGGCCAATAAACTTATTCATTCAAACTTATTCATTCACTCATACATATAAAATTATAAAAGGACTGGACAAGCTAGATGCAGGAAAAATGTTCCCAATGTTGGGCGAGTCCAGAACCAGGGGCCACAGTCTTAGAATAAAGGGGAGGTCATTTAAGACTGAGGTGAGAAAAAACTTTTTTACCCAGAGAGTTGTGAATTTGTGGAATTCCCTGCCACAGAGGGCAGTGGAGGCCAAGTCACTGGATGGATTTAAGAGAGAGTCGGATAGAGCTCTAGGGCCTAGTGGAGTCAAGGGATATGGGGAGAAAGCAGGCACGGGTTATTGATAGCGGACGATCAGCCATGATCACAATAAATGGCGGTGCTGGCTCGAAGGGCCGAATGGCCTCCTCCTGCACCTATTTTCTATGTTTCTATGTTTCATTCATTCAAACATCCCGGTAAAATGCTTTCTGTGGCGCATCTGCAGAAGTTGGTGAGAGTTGTAGCCAATGTCAGGTTGATCAGGTTGAGGCAGCTATTCTCCGGGCTGCACTTTCGACCCGTCCTCGCGGCCTACCAGCGGCCTGGAGCGGCGTTTCCTGAGGGGACCGCCCAGAACCTCGGCTTCGGCAGCAGCGGAGCGCTGGAGCGCCATCGTGGGGTGGAGCGGGCGATGCCTTGCCTGGGTCGCCGCGCTGGAACTCCGGTGAGCTGAGACCGCCGAGACAAACATCGCGGAGCCGCGGGTCTGTGGAGCGGCCGGCTGCGGGCGGCGGCGCTGAACTTTAACATCGGGAGCCAGTGGGGGAGGTCCATTCAGCGCGGCCTTGTCGGCTTTGTAAGCCGCGGACTCCAGTAGGAAGCGGCCGTTCCAGGTGTCCCAAGCCGCTGAGAGGATTCTCCCGACGCCGGAGCACCATCACCCGGCGAGAACGGCCTGGAACATCGGGCCTCCGTGAAGGCGACTGCGGAGGCCTCAATAGGCCTGGCTATGGGTGGACATGGGTTGGGGACTGGACTTTGTGCCTTCCCTCATAATGGGAACCATTGTGGGGGGATGTTTTTTATGTTTAAATCTCTTTATTAGTGTTGTGTCTGTATTCTTTATTTTATGTGCTGCATGGCAAGTAACATTTCACTGCACCAATTGGTGTACGTGACCAATAAACTAACCTTGAACCTTGAACCTTGATCCAAGGCTGAATATCGTGCAAGGGTGATGCCTATCAGATCGCCCCACATCCTCCTGGGCTCCAATGAATAAAGTCCTGTACTGCCCAACCTCTCCCTACAGCTCAGCCCCTCGAGTCCTGGAAACATCCTTGTAAAGCATGAAGGACAAAAAGTTACAACTTCCGAGATAATGTCACACGATTTATTAACCAACCACAGGTTTCCAAAAGAATATAAATGTTCAGTAGACGAACATGTCTTGCTGTATGATAGAGTTTGTATCATGTTTTTAGTCTTGCTTTCTGGCAATGAAATCTTGAGTTGTTAAACAGGACCTCAGGGTGAGGGGGAGATCACAGTAAATTGCAGTTTGCCCTCAGGCCATGAGTTCAGGTTTGTCAGAGCTGTGAAGAGATGTCCAACCAGGGGGCCAATGCCTCCCTCTGAAATGCAACTCTCTCCTTCTCTCTCTCTCTCTCGCTCTCTCTCTCTCTCTCTCCCCCCTCCCCTCCCCTCCCAACTCTCCCTCCCTCTCTCACTCTCCCTCTCTCCCATCTCCTCTCCTCTCCCCTCACTCTCTCCCTCTCTTGCTCTCCTCTCCCAACTCTTTCTCTCTCTCCTCCTCTCCCACTCTCCCTCCCAACTCGCTCTCTCTCTCACTCTCTCTTTGTTCCACACCCTACCCCCTTCTATCTCTCTCTCTCTCTCTCTCTCTCTCTCTCTCACTTTCGCTCTCCTCTCCTCTCCCATCTCTTTGTCCCAACTCTCTCTCTCTCTCTCTCTCTCTCTCTCTCTCTCTCTCTCTCTGTCCTAGGCCCTCCCTCTCCCAACTCACACTCCTCCTTCCCAACTCTCCCTCTCTCTCTCCCTCTCTCTCTCCCTCTCTCTCACCCCTTCCTCTCCCATTCCCATTCAACTCCTTATCTTTCTTTCCCTTGTATTTTCTCTTTCCCTCTCACTGTTTGTCGCTCTTCCCTCTATCTCTCCCCCTCAACCAGACCCGCCTAGGTGGGGCACAGGAAGAAAGGGGGGAAGAGGGGTATTTGTAGGTTAGTGTCCTAAAATTGTAAAATTCAACGTTCACACCACAGGGTTGAAAGCTAACCAAGCGGAATATCAGGTGATCTTCCTACAGTTTGCGCGATGGCCTCACTCTGGCAATGGATGGGAATGGGACGGGGAGTTAAAACGGTGAGCAACCGGGAGATCCTGCAGTCCATGGCAGACCCAGAGCAAAGTGTTCAGGGAAATGGTCACCCAGTCTACGCCTGGTCTTGCCGATGTAAAGGAGGCTTCATCAGGAACACTGAATACAGAAGATCACAAGGTCACAAGGAAAAAGAGTAGAATTAGGCCATTCGGCCCATCACGTCTACTCCACCATTCAATCGTGGCTGAAATCTCTCTCTCCCTCCTAGCCCCATTCTCCTCCCTTCTCACAATAACCTCTGACACCTGCATTAATCAATAATCTATCAATCTCTGCTTTAAAAATATCTACTGACTTGGCCTCCACCGCCTTCTGTGGCAAAGAATTCCACCGATTCGCCACCGTCTGACTAAAGAAAATTCTCCTCATCTCCTTCCTAAAAGAATGTCCTCAAATTCTGAGGCTGTGACCTCTAGTCCTAGACTCTCCCACTAGTGGAAACATCCTCTCCACATCCTCTCTATCCAAGCCTTTTTCTCTCTCACAGACGAGGTTCGAGGAGGTGCATGTGAACCGCTGTCTCACCTGGAAGGGCTGTGGGGTTTCCTGGATGGATAGGAGGGAGGAAGTGTTGGTACAGGTGGTACATCTCCTGTGGTTGCAGTGGAAAGTACCTGGAGAAGAGGTGGACAATATGGAGAGAATAGAAACACAATGGACCAGATTAGCGTGGGATTTGGGCAGCACAGCGGTAGAGTTGATAGGTGCGAATGTCCGGGGTAATGGGGAGATGGCAGAAGAATGGGGTTAGGAGGGAGAGATAGATCAGCCATGATGGAATGGTGGAGTACACTCGATGGGCCGAATGGCCTAATTTTGCTCCTATCACTTATGGCCTTACGAGCTGCTGCCTTACAGCGCCGGTGACCCGAGTTTGATCCTGACTATGGGCGCTGTCTGTCCAGAGTTTGCACGTTCTCCCTGTGGCCGCGTGGGTTTCCTCCGGGTGCTCAGGTTTCCTCCCACGCTGCAAGGATGTACAGGTTTTGTAGGTTACTTGGCATCTGTGAGTTGTTAAATTGTCCCTAGTGTGTACGACAGTGTTAGTGTACGATAGTGTTAGTGTACGATAGTGTTAGAGTAAAGGGTGATTGTCACCGTATCAGGTCTGTTTCCGCGCTGTGTCTCCAAGATAAGATCAAATGTCTAAGGATTAATGCAAGTGGGTGGTTGCTGGTCAGAGTGGACTCTAGACAATAGACAGTAGACAATAGGTGCAAGAGTAGGCCATTCGGCCCTTCGAGCCAGCACCGCCATTCAATGTGATAGAACCATAGAAACATAGAAATTAGGTGCAGGAGTAGGCCATTCGGCCCTTCGAGCCTGCACCGCCATTCAATATGATCATGGCTGAGTAAGTACCCCGTTCCTGCCTTCTCCCAATATCCTCTGACTCCGGTATTCTTAAGAGCCCTATCTAACTCTCTCTTAAAAGTATCCAGAGAACCGCCCTCTGAGGCAGAGAATTCCACAGACTCACCACTCTCTGTGTGATAAAGTGTTTCCTCGTCTCCGTTCTAAATGGCTTACCCCTTATTCTTAAACTGTGGACCCTGGTTCTGGACTCCCCCAACATCGGGAGCATGTTTCCTGCCTCTAGCGTGTCCAAGCCCTTCACAATCTTATATGTTTCAATGAGATATTCTCTCATCCTTCGAAACTCCAGAGCGTACAAGCCCAGCCGCTCCATTCTCTCAGCATATGACAGTCCCGCCATCCCGTGGACTTTGATGGCCATGGGGGCTGTTTCCATGCTGTATTTCTCGCTGACTCTTCCACACACAAGGTGGTGGGTGTATGGAACGAGCTGCCAGAGGAGGTAGTTGAGGCTGGGACTATCTCAATGTTTAAGAAACAGTTAGACGGGTACATGGATAGGACAGGTTTGGAGGGATACGGACCAAATACAGAACTAATGTAGCTGGGACATTGTTGGCCAGTGTGGGCAAGTTGGGCTGAAGGGCCTGTTTCCACGCTGTATCACTCTATAACTCTAACATCCCAGCAGACCGCACGGGTCAGTGATTTAGGAATGGGCAACATATGATGTCCCAGCCGGAGAACATCTACAGCCATCAACAAATAATAAATGAAAGCAGTAGGTTAATTGGCTTGCTATAATTGTCAATGGTTCCTAGTGTGTGTAGGATGGTGTTAATGTGCGGGGATCGCTGGCCGGTGCTGACTCGGCGGACCGAAGGGCCTGTTTCCGCGCTGTATCTCTAAACTAAAGAAGCTGTGATTTGATTTGATTTGATTTGATTTGATTTTATTATTTGTCATTCGAACCTCAGAGAGGCTAGAACGAAACTCCGTTTCTACATGCCATACATAAATCATAAAAAAAAAAAAAATAAAAAAAATACACAGACAATTCAATTCACACAAACATCCATCACAGTGAATCTCATCCTCACTGTGATGGAAGGCAAAGTCTTCTCTCTCCCCCGCACCATCTCACTCCCGAGGTCGAAGCTGCAGGCGGGCGGTGTTAAGTTCCACGGCCTTTGGCGATGTACGGCCCCGCTCTAGGCCCAAAGGTCACAGTTGGAGCCCCCGGCGGGCGCTGGAATGTCCCGCGACCATGAAAGCCGCGCCGGGCGATGTACGGCCCCGCTTCAGGTCGCTCCAACCCCGCGACACGAGCTGGAGATGTTGTGTTGCGGGAGCTCCGGAGAGCGGTCTCCCACCCGGACCCGCGAGCTCCCGATAGTCCACCGGTCTGCAGCTGGAGCTGAAGCTCCAGAGTCGGGCCGCAGCGGCGAGCCACCACCGCTCCCCACGCTCCGAGGCCAGCCAGCCCCATGACGGTGAGTCCGCAGCTCCGTGAATGGAGCCCCCAGGTCGTCTCGGTCGGAGGCCGCTCCACGGTGCTAGGCCCCAACAACAACGGAGACCCGACAGGGAAAAAGTCGGGTCTCCCGTGCAGGGAAGAGATTTAAAAGTTTCCCCCTCTTCCCCCCCCCACCCCCCACATATACACAGTTACAAACAATACAAAAAAAAACACGAACAACTACATTTAACTAGACAAAAAATAAAAAAAGACAGACAGGCTGTAGGGGCCGCTGCAACGTGAGTCGCGCCCGATCAAATCAGTGGATGGACATTTGCCGCTGATACGGTGACAATGGATTATCAATCCAGGACTGAAACCAAACTAATCAAGGCAGTGCTGAAATTGAACTGATCAATGAGGTCCAGACTGAAACTCATCAGGCGCGGGCTAAATTCATCAAGCAAATTAACAAATTCCCCATGGGGAACAAAAGAAGTGCAGGAGATAGACACAAAATGCCGGAGTAACTCCAGCGGAGTCAGGCAGCATCTCTGCAGAAAAGGAACAGGTGACGTTTCGGTTTGGAACCCTGCTTCCGACTTCTTCAGTGTCTGGTAGTCACCTGAAGAATAACATCACTGCAAGTTCCATATTCGTAAAACTGCCATAACATAAAAACTCTCAATATTATCTGCTCAATACGACTTCCTCCCCGCTGCTATCAGACTCTTGAACGGACAACCCATATGCCAAGGATATATTCCCAATCTTCCAATCTACCTTGTTGCTGCCTATGCACTTTTTACATCTGCACTTTCTCTGTGACTGTAATAACACCATATTCTACACTTGTTTATTTTCTCTTTTGCACCACCTGTTGTACTAACGTATGGTGCGATTGGACATTTAGTTTAGAGATACAGCGCGGAAACAGGCCCTTATGCCCACCGACTGTGCTCCGAGTGTTTGACAGCACTGGGCCGCTACTCGCTGGAGTTTAGAAGGTTGAGGGGGGACCTGATTGAAACTTACAGAATAATGAAAGGACTAGATAGAGTGGATGTGGAGAGGATGTTTTCACTGGTGGGAGAGTCTCGGACCAGAGGTCATAGCCTCAGAGTTAAAGGGCGCTCTTTTAGAAATGAGGTGAGGAGGAACTTCTTTAGTCAGAGGGTGGTGAATCTGTGGAACTCATTGCCACAGAGGGCTGTGGAGGCCAAGTCAGCGGATATTTTAAAGGCAGAGATAAACAAATTCTTGATTAGAATTTCTCTCTCTTGGGTAATGGTTATGGGGAGAAGGCAGGAAAATGGGATTAGGAGGCAGAGATCGGACATGGTTGAATGGCAGAGTGGGCTCGATGGGTTGAATGTCCTATTTCAAATCCTATAACTTATGAACTTGTTACCAGCGATCCCCACATATTAACACTATCCTACACACATTAGGGACAATTTTATAATTATACCAAGCCAATTAACCTACAAACCTGTTTGTCTTTGTTATGTGGGAGGAAACCGGAGCACCCACAGGGAAAACGTCCAAATTCCAAATACGGACAGCAACCGTAGTCAGGATCGAACCTGGGTCTCTGACTCTGTGAGGCATTAGCTCTACCGCTGCAGCACTATACTCATGTGTGGCAGGATTGCATGCATGTGTGGTGGGATTGCATGCATGTGTGGTGGGATTGTATCCATGTGTGGTGGGATTGTATGCATGTGTGGTGGGATTGTATGTATATGTGGTGTGATTGTACGCATGTGTGGTGTGATTGTACGCATGTGTGGCGGGATTGTACGCATGTGTGGCGGGATTGTATGCATGTGTGGTGGGATTATATGTATGTGTGGTGGGATTGCATGCATGTGTGGTGGGATTGTATGCATGTGTGGTGGGATTGTATGCAAGTGTGGTGGGATTGTATGCATGCGTGGTGGGATTGTATGCATGCGTGGTGTAATTGTATGCATGTGTGGTGGGATTGCATGCATGTGTGGTGGGGTTGTATGCATGTGTGGTGTGATTGTATGCATGTGTGGTGGGATTGCATGCATGCGTGGTGTGATTGTATGCATGCGTGGTGTGATTGTATGCATGCGTGGTGGGATTGTATGCATGCGTGGTGGGATTGTATGCATGCGTGGTGTGATTGTATGCATGCGTGGTGTGATTGCATGCATGTGTGGTGTGATTGTATGCATGTGTGGTGGGATTGTATGCATGTGTGGTGGGGTTGTATGCATGTGTGGTGTGATTGTATGCATGTGTGGTGTGATTGTATGCATGTGTGGTGTGATTGTATGCATGTGTGGTGTGATTGTATGCATGTGTGGTGTGATTGTATGCATGTGTGGTGTGATTGTATGCATGTGTGTCGGCCCCATAGCAGTAGCGTCCACGTCGCAGGGCTGGAAACTGGGAGTATCCTGAGCTAATTCTGCTACCACCATCATCTACTGCGACAAGTGATGGCTTCCACTGAATATTGCTAGAAGCTTGTGTCCTTTTCAGCACGGACGATCACAGTGAGGACAACATCTCGCTGAAAAGAAGAAGATGATGCATGTGTGGTGTGGTTGTACTGATGTATGCAATGATTCTACTCATGTGCGTTGCGGTTCAAGTAGGCTATATTCATCCTGTACATCACAGTTTCTTCCCTGCTCATTCCTATCGCCAACTAGGCAATAGTTTTGACCTCCCATCTATTTCATAGTCAAACTATCTTTAATCGGATGGCAGACACAAAACATTGGAGTAACTCAGCGGGACACTGCTCCCCCTTCTGTGAGATTCCTCCTTCCCTCTGACACATCTTTAATCGGACATTATCTTGCACTGCTCCCCGTTGGATTGCAACCTTGTGTTCGGGGAGCTTGTGCGTCTCAGTGACCCCTAGAGCTATGCCAGCGGGAGATTCGCCTCCTGTTAGGGTCTCCCATGCTGGACAGGTCGAAGGGTAGAGGCGAGACGAGGAGCGATCCACTGGTCCTCCAGGTTGGAGGTTGAGCACAGGGCTAACAACCCTGTCTGGTAAAACAAATGTGTTACGGAAACAGCAACTGAAGGAATCAACACTACTGGGCGTGATGGACTTCCAGAGCTATCGACAGATGCTAGGATGAATGTACCAGACAGCATCCCAAGAATAGCCCTGCACTGGACACCGGAAGGGAAAAGAGGGAGACCCAAAACCACCTGCCGTCAAACTGTAGAGGAGGAAATGAAATGAATGGACCTGACGTGGGGTGGTGTCCAGAAGCTAGCCCAGAACAGACAGGAGTGAAGGACTTCGTTGCTGCTCTACATGCCAGGTCAGGTCCATAATAGGCAGTAAGTGAGTAAAGTGAGTAAGTAATCTTGCACTGAACGTATGCTGTAATCTGCACACTGTGGACGGCTTGATAATTATATGTAATCTTTCCGCTGACTGGATAGCCAGCAACAAAAAAGATTTTCACTGTACACGTGACAAGAAAATAAATTAAACTAAAGTAAACAATCCTAAACTGAACTAAAGTAAGCTAAACTAATGTGGGGAAGGAACTGCAGATGTTGGTTTACACCGAAGATAAACACAAAGTGCTGGAGTAACTCAGCGGGTCTGGTAGCATCTGCGGAGAAAAGGAATAGGTCACGATTTGGGTCGTTTCATCAGTCTAAACCCAACCTGTCTAAACTAAACTCATCGTATATCTCTTTTTCCCCCCATCTCCCCTGATCCTCAGTCTGAAGAAGGGTCTCGACCCGAAACGTCACTCATTCCTTCCCTCCAGAGATGCTTCCCGTCCCGTCGAGTTACTCCAGCTTTTCAAAGGTTTCAAAGGTTTTTTAGTGTCTACCATCGGTTTAAACCAGCATCTGCAGTTCCTTCCCACACATGATAAGGGAATAACGTTTAGTGCAAGGTGAAGCCAGTAAAGTCCGATCAAAGATAGTATGAGGGTCACCAATGAGGTCGTTTGTCGCACACCATTGGAATTGACCCAAAGTGAGACAGTGGAGCCCTTTCATAGAAACATAGACAATAGGTGCAGGAGGAGGCCATTCAGCCCTTCGAGCCAGCACCGCCATTCATTGTGATCATGGGTGATCGTCCGCTATCAATAACCCGTGCCTGCCTTCTCCCCATATCCCTTGATCCCACTAGCCCCGAGAACTCTATCTAACTCTCTCTTAAATCCATCCAGTGATTTGGCCTCCACTGCCCTCTGTGGCAGGAAATTCCATAAATTCACAACTCTCTGGATGAAAAAGTTTTTTCCCACCTCAGTCTTAAATGACCTCCCCTTTATTCTAAGACTGTGGCCCCTGGTCCTGGACTCGCCCAACATTGGGAACATTTTTCCTGCATATAGCTTGTCCAGTCCTTTTATAATTGTAGGTTACACAAAAAGCTGGAGAAACTCAGCGGGTGCAGCAGCATCTAAGGAGTGAAGGAGATAGGCGACGTTTCGGGTCGAGACTCTTCTTCAGACTATGTTTCTATAAGATTCCCCCTCATCCTTCTAACCTGAAGTGTGTGCGGGTGTGTGTGCGCGCATGTATGTGTGTTTGTGCGTGAGAGAGAGAGTGTGTGTGTGTGCGTGAGTGAGTGAGTGAATGAGTGAGTGAGTGAGAGAGGGAGAAAGAGTGTGAGTGAGAGAGTGAGTGAGTGAGAGAGGGAGAGAGAGTGTGAGTGAGTGAGTGTGAGTGTGAGAGGGAGAGAGAGTGTGAGTGAGTTAGAGTGAGTGAGTGAGAGTGTGAGTGAGTGAGAGTGTGAGTGAGAGAGTGTGAGTGAGTGAGAGTGAGTGAGAGTGTGAGTGAGAGTGTGAGTGAGTGAGAGAGAGAGGGAGAGAGAGTGTGAGTGAGTGAGTGTGAGTGGATGGGAGGGGGGATTAGGGTGACCATTTCGTTGCAGGGGCGGGGTTTAACACGGCTGTGATTCCACCCTTGAGACGCCCGCCCCGGGACACTCCAGAATTGGGACTGTGCGTTCACGTTTGAAATTGGTACCGGCGTGTGTGTGTGTGGGGCAGCGCAAAACCACGGGAGAGCAGGCGAGACGGGGAGGGAAGACACGAGCCCGTTGCCCCAATCCCCTCACCTCAACTACATGTGTGTGGGAGGCCGGCTGGTGTAAGGTGAGTGTAATTAATGTTCAAAAAAAACCAAGCTCAGGACGGGAGGTCAGGGACAAACATCCCAAGTGCTGGCGTTGGCACAGCGCCGTGGAGTCCAAGCGTTGTGTGTGTGTGTTTTTTTTTAAACAAAGAGATAGCGTGCGAGTGTTTTGGGGAAAACAAACTCCAGTGCCAAACGCTTTACATTCGGGTTTAACTTAATTCATTAGCCACGGTTCTCTTGTTTGGCGGAATCTCATAGCCATGGGTTTGCGGCATGTGGAATGTACAGAAAAGTTGGGCCAAGCTGACGGCTCCGTGGAGGGACCCGGGCATCCTGGATGGGAATTCATTTGTGACCGTCCCGTTTACAAACCCATCCTTGCAATAAAATGCTGGAGAAACGCAGCGGGCCGGGCGCCGAGTTATTCCAGCAATCTGTGCCTTTTTATTCAGTAAACCAGCATCTGCAGTTCCTTGCGCCTACTGTAGCCTTGGCGATTGCTATTACCTCAAAGAACTGGCCGCAGAAGTAGCTTCCCATTCCCCCCGGGAGTTTAGTTGTGGTAAAAGATACAGCGCGGAAACAGGCCCTTCGGCCCACCTAGTCCGCACCAACACTGTAGAAACATAGAAAATAGGTGCGGGAGTAGGCCATTCGGCCCTTCGAGCCTGCACCGCCATTCAATATGATCATGGCTGATCATCCAACTCAGTATCCTGTACCTGCCTTCTCTCCATACCCCCTGATCCCTTTAGCCACATCTAACTCCCTCTTAAATATAGCCAACGAACTGGCCTCAACTACCTTCTGTGGCAGAGAGTTCCACGGACTCACCACTCTCTGTGTGAAAAATGTTTTTCTCATCTCGGTCCTGGAAGACTTCCCCCTTATCCTTAAAACTGTGACCCCGTGTTCTGGACCTCCCAAACATCTCACACACACACGGGATAATTGTACATTTACAACAAGCCAATTAGACTACCTGTACGTCTTTGGAGTGTGTGAAGAAATTCGAATAAAAATCTATGCAGGCCACCGGGAGAGGAACATCCAAACTCCGTGCAGACAGCACCCGTGGTCAGGATCGAACCCGGGTCCCTGGCGCTGTTAAGGCAGCAACTGGACCGCTGCGCCACCCAAAGTTGTTTTCAAAGGCTACTGATCAGACTCGCTTGCTTGAACGTAAACAAGATCCCACCCAATTTCACTGCCAACCCTCTCCTTTGATATCTACCTACAAGCAGCGCACAAAATGCAGTTATTTCAACGGCAGGGAGCTTCCTCGCACTAGACTTGTAAATCTTCAGCCCATGCATATCAGGTTAGACGAACTAAGGTACTCATGTCTGACCACTCCACGCGGCTCCAGTTTATTGTGATGCTTCTTTTAACCCTTGCGTTGCCGGCACCTTAAACCCCAGTCCCAGGTAGCTGGGCGAAACCGACTCAGCTGTACAACTCGTGCAATGAAAATCATCCCAGCACGTTTTATTTAATGTGTGTGTGTGCCTATCTTCATATCAATGAAATGCCCTTCTCCCGTTCCTGGTTGAAGTTTGGATCTTCTGGTTTCCTGGGGCAGATTTAATTCACCCTCCCGCCCCCAGAGAAGAAAAAAATCAAATGGCCAGTCTGTCGCTCAGCTCGATATCTTAATCATGGATGTCCCCAGAGAGAGATAGATAGATCGAGAGAGAGAGGGAGTGAGAGAGGGAGAGAGAGGGAGAGAGAGGTCTCTGTGATTCCAAGTGCCGTGGGAGACAGAGGGGTTCCAGCAGATAGGGTGTTTTTTTTTAAGTAGGAAGGAACTGCAGATGCTGGTTTAAACCGAAGGTAGACATGAAAAGCTGGAGTAACTCAGCGGCACAGGCAGCATCTCTGGACTGAAGAAGGGTCTGGACCCGAAGGGCCATCCATTGCTGCTCTCCACAAATGCCGAGTGACTCCAGCTTTTGGTGTCTATCTAGGGGGCTTTTTAGGATATGTTCTGAAAGTGGAGAGGGTGGGGGAGGGTTTTTTGCGGTGGCTGGGGTCGGTCCCGTGGAGTCTTCTATGGAGTGGAAGAGAAAGGGTTAATGTGTGTGTGTGTGTGTATGTGCCAACCCTTGGACCACACCGTGAGAGGAGGGAAGGGTGCGTGGGGGAGCGAATGGCTGGCGTCTGTGGATGGACACACAGTCACAAACGGCTGGAGTATAAACTCACCGGGACAGGCAGCATCTCTGCGGGAGAGACGTTTCGGGGTCGAAACCCTTCTTTTCAGGATAAGGGGGAAATCTTTTAGGACCGAGATGAGAAAAACATTTTTTCACACCGAGAGTGGTGAATCTCTGGAATTCTCTGCCACAAAAGGTAGTTGAGGCCAGTTCATTGGCTATATTTAAGAGGGAGGCTCTTGTGGCTCCCTCTTAAGGGATCAGGGGGTATGGAGAGAAGGCAGGTACAGGATACTGAGTTGGATGATCAGCCATGATCATATTGAATGGTGGTGCAGGCTCGAAGGGCCGAATGGCCTACACCTATTTTCTATGTTTCTATGTTAAAGAAGGAACTGCAGATGCTGGAGAATCGAGGGTACACAAAAGGCTGGAGAAACTCAGCGGGTGCAGCAGCATCTAAGGAGCGAAGGAGATAACAGTGCTGTCTCCTTCGCTCCTTAGATGCTGCTGCACCCGCTGAGTTTCTCCAGCCTTTTGTGTACCTTCTATATTTCTTCAGACCGGTGTGGGGCCTCTCTCACTGACTGTCCATGCAGGATAGCGAGTGAGGTCGGTCGGGTAACACTATTTGCAGGGGTGGGGTGGGGGTTGGTGGCCCAAGAGGTGACACGAGGAACTGCAGATGCTGGGCACTCAATCTACTCATCGGGTCAGGCAGCATCTGTGGAGGGGAGAGAATCGACGGACGATGGAATTAACTGCAGAAACTGGTTTACACCAAAGATAGACACTAAAAATCAGGGCTTCCCAACCTTGTTCATCCCGCTTACCCCTGGCAACTTTAATAGCACATAACAGTGTTATTTCACTTATTTATGACCAACTAATGGTGAACGGATATTCCAGAACCAAACACAGTTAGTCAATGAGAAAAAAAAAGTACAAATCCAGAATCAACAAATTTGCCCCCTGGGTAGGTGAAATGTACCCCCCTGGGGGTTAAATTTGCCACCGGTTGGGAACCCTTGCACTAAATGCTGGACTAACTCAGCGGGACAGGCTGCATCTCTGGAGAGAAGGAACAGGTGATGAAGGGTCTCGACCCAAAACGTCACCCATTCCTTCTCTCCAGAGATGCTGCCTGTCCCGCTGAGCTATGTACTCCAACATTTTGTGTCTATCTTTGATGTGGCAATGAAGTATTATTCACTCATTCATGAAACAATTAAGAAATATATTAATTACGCATCCAATCAATCAACTCATTAATTAAGTAAATAATTGCTTGCTTAATTCATTCATTCATTCGTTCCTGTTTCAGGTCAGAATGCTGGAGTAACTCCGCAGGACAGGCAGCATCTCTGGAGAGAAGGAATGGGTGATGTTTAGGGTTGAGACCCTTCCTTCCTCACTTTCTGAAGAAGGGTCCCGACCCATAACATCACCCATCCTTTATTCCAGAGATGCTGCCCGTCCTGCTGAGTTGCTCCTTCCACACTCCATACGGGCTTGTAGGTTAATTGGCTTGGTATAAAATGTAATTTGTCCCTATTGTGTGTAGGGTAGCGTTAATGTGCGGGGATCGCTGGTCAGTGCAGACTCTGTGGGCCGTAGGGCTTGTTTCCACTCTGTATCTCTAATACTACAGTTGGGGTTAGTAGATCGTGCTGTGGGGATAGACTTGGTTTGTGTCGGAGTTGGGGCAGAGTGGCCTCGTTATTATTGGGCTATGCAGATTGTGCTTTGGGGATAGAATGGGTATTAGACTCAGAGATAAAGCGTGGAAGCAGGCCCTTCGGCCCGTCAAGTCCGTGCTGACCAACCATCACCCCCGCGCACTAGCACTATCCTACGCACACAAGGGACAATTTACAATTTTACGGAAGCCCATTAACCTACGAACCTGTAGATTTTTAAGAGTGTGGGAGGGAACCGGAGCACCCGGAGAAAACTCAGGCAGTTGCAGGCACAAGGTACAAACTCTGTACAGACAGCACCAGAAGTCAGGATTGAACCCGGGTCTCTGGCGCTGTAAGGCAGCAACTAATTACAGTGTGTGTGTTACAGTGAGGGGCTGTTTGACTTTGTGTAGGGAGGAACTGCAGATGCTGGTTTAAACCGAAGCTAGACACCAAAAGCTGGGGGAACTCAGCTGGTCAGGCAGCTTCTCTGGAGAAATAGAATGGGTGAGGTTTCGGGCCAAGACCCTGCTCCAGACTTTGTTCTGCTGGCAGCTGGTGCAAGTGAACCTACTGTGTTTGTTGTCGCTGGCTGTGCAAGATGCTGCAATGGTACCACTGCACTGCTTGCTTCTGATTAGCCTGGTCTCAATCTCCAGTGGAAGCATGCAAGTCAGGAATGGACGGGAATTTTGGCTCTCACGGGATCGCTCGCATCTATCCACGAGAACTGACCGGGAAGATGGACACAAAATGCTGGAGTGACTCAGCGGGACAGGCAGCATCTCTGCAGAGAAGGCAAGGGTGGCGTTTCGCGTCGAGACCCTATCCTCAGTCTGAAGAAGGTCCTCTGCCCGAAACGTCGCCCGTGCCTTCTCTCCAGAGACGCTGCCTGTCCTGCTGAGTTACTCCAGCATTTTGTGTCTTATCTTCGGTGTAAACCAGCACCTGCAGTTTCCTCCTACACAGAACCGACAAGGCTTTGGTCTGAAAGGCAGCTGCTCTGCCAGTGTAACTCTCACCCAGCACCATGAGAGTGATGTGTTGTAATCTCACGCACATAAGGAATAAATAACCTCACAGTCTGAGGTCATAGAGTGATACCGTGTGGAAACGGGCCCTTTGGCCCAACTTGCCCACACCGCCCAACATGTCCCATCAACACTAGTCCCACCTGCCTGCGTTAGGCCCATATCCCTTTAACCTATCCATGTACCTGTCTAAATGTTTCTTTAACATTGCGATAGTCCCAGCCTCAACTGCCTCCACCCATACACCCACCACCCTTTGTGTAAAAAATGTTTCCCCTCTGGTCCCGATTACAATTTTCCCCCTCACCTTAAACCTTCATCCTCTGGTTATCGATTCCCCAACTCTGGGTAAAAGATTCTGTGCATTTACTTCCTTACTTACTTAAAGCCCTGTCCCACTGTACGAGTTCATTCCAAGAGTTCCCCCAAGTTTGCCCTGATTCGAAATCGGAGATTTACGGGAAAAGCGGCTCGTCAGTACTCGGGACTCTCGTGGACATTTTTCAACATGTTGAAAAATCTTCACGAGTCTTCCCGAGCTTACCGCGTTTCCCGAGTACCTGCCGTTAGCGTTACAAGCCGCTAAGAGACGTTCCCGATCTCCGACGTACCCGCTACGTTCATTTTCCGTGCTTACCACAAATTTGATTTTTTTAAAAACTCGGGAGAGCTCTTGAATGAACTCGTACAGTGGGACAGGGCCATCACTGCCTATTATGCCTCCTGGCATGTCGGGCAGTAACAAAGTTCCCCCGCTCAGCAGTGTTGATTCCTTCAGTTGCTGTTTCTGTAAAATATTTGTTTTACCAGACAGGGTTGTTAGCCCTGTGCTCAACCTTCAACCTGGAGGACCAGTGGATCGCTCCTCGTCTCACCTCTCCAGCATGGGAGACCCTAACAGGGGGCGAATCTCCCGCTGGCATAGCTCTAGGGGTCACTGAGACACACAAGCTCCCCGACCACAATAAGGTTGCAATTCAACCGGTTGCATTTGCCAGATCTATTCCTCTCATGATAGCCTGCCCAACCTTTCCCTTTGGCTCAGTCCCTTGAGTCTGGCAACATCCTGATAAATTCTGGTCCTTGTTCATGAGTCGATGAGAGTAAGCATGCAGGTACAGCAGGCAGTGAAGAAAGCGAATGGCATGTTGGCCTTTATAACGAGAGGAGTCGAGTATAGGAGCTAAGAGGTCCTTCTGCAGTTGTACAGGGCCCTAGTGAGACCATACCTGGAGTATTGTGTGCAGTTTTGGTCCCCTCATTTGAGGAAGGACATTCTTGCTAATGAGGGAGTGCAGCGTAGGTTTACAAGGTTAATTCCTGGGATGGCGGGACTGTCATATGAGGAAAGATTGAAAAGACTAGGCTTGTATTCACTGGAGTTTAGAAGGATGAAAGGGGATCTTTTTGAAACATATAAGGGTTTGGACACGCTAGAGGCAGGAAACATGTTCCTGATGTTGGGGGAGTCCAGAACCAGGGGCCACAGTTTAAGAATAAGGGGCAAGCCATTTAAAATCACCCGCTGGCAGAGCAATGAAGACGAGGAAACACTTTTTCTCACGGAGTGGTGAGTCTGTAGAATTCTCTGCCTCAGAGGGCGGTGGAGGCCGGTTCTCTGGATACTTTCAAGAGAGAGTTAGATAGGGCTCTTAAAGATAGTGGAATCAGGGAATATGGGGAGAAGTCAGGAACGGGGTACTGATTGTGGATGATCAGCCATGATCACATTGAATGACGGTGCTGGCTCGAAGCTGCCGAATGGCCTACTCCTGCACCTATTGTTCTATTGTCTATTGTCTATTATCTTCTCAGAACCCTTTCAAGTTCGACAACATCTTTCCTATAACATGGTGACCGAAACTAAATACATTACTCTGAATGTGGCCTCGCTAAAGACAACATGGCCACCCAACGTCAATTTTCGAAATACTTTGTAAAGTGATCGCATAACCTTATATTCCCAATCACTGTACAGCAGTACAGATGGCAATAATCTAAATGTGTGGGAAGGAACTGCAGATGCTGGTTTACACTGAAGGAGGACACCAAATGCTGGAGTAACTTAACGGGTCAGGCAGCATCTCTGGATAGAAAGAATGGGTGAGTTTTCGGGTCATAAATGTTAGGAGATAGAATTAGGCCATTCGGCCCATCAAGTCTGCCTGATCTATCATGGCTGATCTATCTCTCCCTCCTAGCCCCATTCTCCTGCCTTCTCCCCATAACCTCTGACACCCATACTAATCAAGAATCTATCTATCCCTCCCTTAAGAATATCCACTGACTTTGCCTCCGCAGCCTTCTGTGGCAAAGAATTCCACAGATTCACCACCCTCTGATTAAATAAATTTCTCCCCATCTCCTTCTTAAAAAAAACGGCCTTTAATTCTGAGGCTATGACCTCTTTGAAAACATAGAAACATAGCAAATAGGTGCAGGAGTAGGCCATTCGGCCCTTCGAGCCTGCACCGCCATTCACTGTGATCATGGCTGATCATCCAACTCAGTATCCCGTACCTGCCTTCTCTCCATACCCCCTGATCCCTTTAGCCACAAGTGCCACATCTAACGCCCTCTTAAATATAGCCAATGAACTGGCCTCAACTACCTTCTGTGGCAGAGAATTCCAGAGACTCACCACTCTCTGTGTAAAGAATGTTTTCCTCATTTTGGTCCTAAAGGAATTCCCCCTTATCCTTAGACTGTGACCCCTTGTTCTGGACTCCCCCAACATCGGGAACAATCTTCCAGCAACTAGCTTGCCCAACCCCTTAAGAATTTTGTAAGTTTCTATAAGATCCCCCCTCAATCTTCTAAATTCCAGCGAGTACAAGCCGAGTCTATCCAATCTTTCCTCATATGAAAGTCCTGACATCCCAGGATGTCATCCTGACATCCCAGGATGTCATCCTGACATCCCAGGATGTCTAGTCCTAGACTCTCCCACTAGTGGAAACATCCTCTCCACATCCACTCTATCCAAGCCTTTCACTATTCTGTATGTTTCAATGAGGTTCCCTCTCATTCTTCTAAACTCCAGCAAGTGCAGGCCCAGTGCAGACAAACGCTCATCATAGGTTAACCCACTCATTCCTGGGATCATTCTTGTAAACTCCTCTGGACCCTCTCCCGAGCCAGCACTTCCTTCCTCAGATATGGGGCCCAAAATTGCTCACAATATTCCAAATGCGGCCTGACCAGCGCCTGATAGAGCTTCAGCATTACATCCCTGTTTTTGTATTTAAGCCCTCTTGGAATAAATGCTGTCATTGAGTTTCCTTTCTTTACTACCAAGTCAACTTGCAGATTAGCTTGTTGGTGAATCCTGCACCAGCGCTCCCATTGCACCTCCAATTTCTGGATTATCTCCCCATAAAAATAGTCTACACCTTTATTCCTACTTCCAAAATGCATGACTCCACACTTTGCTACACTGGATACCATATAACCATATAACAATTACAGCATGGAAACAGGCCCTCTCGGCCCTTCCAGTCCGTGCCGACCATTTATTTTCCCCTAGTCCCATCTGCCTGCACTCAGACCATACCCCTCCATTCCCTTCCCGTCCATATACCTATCCACTTCACTTTTAAATGTTACCCCTAAACTTCTATCCCTTAATTCTCATGTCATGCCCTCTTGTTTGAATCTTCCCTACCCTCAATGGGAAAAGCTGATCCACGTCAACTCTGTCTATCCCTTTCATCATTTTAAAGACCTCAATCAAGTCCCCCCTTAACCTTCTGCGCTCCAAAGAATAAAGACCTAACTTGTTCAACCTTTGTCTGTAACTTAGTTGCTGGAACCCAGGCAACATTCCAGTAAATCTCCTCTGTACTCTCTCTGTTTTGTTGACATCCTTCCTATAATTAGGCGACCAAAATTGTACACCATACTCCAGAATTGGTCTCACCAATGCCTTGTACAATTTTAACATTACGTCCCCACTCCTATATTCAATGCTCTGATTTATAAAGGCCAGCACACCAAAAGCTTTCTTTACCACCCTATCTACATGCGATTCCACCGTCAGGGAACTATGCACAGTTATTCCTAGATCCCTCTGTTCCACAGCATTCCTCAATTCCCTACCATTTACCATATAATGGTAAGGATACCATCTGCCAGATGTTTGTCCACTCTAAAAACCAGTCCAGGTCCTTCTGCAGAGTCCCTGCCTTTTCATCACTACCTGCCCTTTCACCTATTTTAGTATCATCCGCAAACTTGGCCAAAAAAACCTTCAATCCCCTCGTCCAAACTCAAAGGTCTGACTCGCCTAAAACCTATGCCCACTGGTCCAGCCAACGTCCAGGAGAATCTCTCCACAGTAGTCCTGCCTTTCCCACAGTCTTTCCCAGACTAGAACTCCTCACAGCTGTGGCCTAAGCAATACTTTGTAAAGTGTTCTCACAATCTACCTACAATAGATTTAGTTTTTAGATCTGGAGATGCAGTGCAGAAACAGGCCCTTCAAGCCCACCAAGTCCATGCCAACCAGCGACCTTCCATACACTACACACCAGGGACAATTTATATATGGCTTACAATTAACTTAGAAAACCTGTACGTCTTTCGAGTGTAGGAGGAAACCGGAGCACCCGGTGAAACCCCACGCGGTCACAGGGAGAACGTACAAACTCCGTACAGCCAGCACCTGTAGCCAGGATCGAACCCTGGTCTCTGGTGCCGTAAGGCAGCAACTCTACCGCTGCTGTTATATTCTACCTACAAAATCCTTGGTCAGTCAATGGATTTGGACCTGTTGGTATTTTCAGCGGTCGATTTCACCGACTAATCCGAGATGCCTTTTTATTTTGCTACCCTCCCCCGAAAACCAACCCATGCAGGTATGCCTGAGAGGTCGGAACTAGTGGAGGCTTTGCGCTTTAAGCTGCAAGAGGCCACGGAGTGCGGGGAGCCCGAGACGCTTCGGGCAGTGACGGCCGAAGTGGACAAGCAGTTGTCCGTCCTGCCGGTGCCCCTGCTGGCCAGGAGGACCAGCCACCGGGAGGCTGACGTGGACCCGGAGGCCAAGGCACTGTACCCCGAGGATGCGCCCTCGGACATGGCGCCACTGGCCTGCCCGGGCGTGGGCAACCACCTCTTCGAGGCGGCCAGCACCCTATTGCTGGGGGACGCGGGCCTGAGCATGGAGCTCCAGCTGAGGACCATGGTGGAGATGCTGCTCCACAAGCAGTACTACCTGAAGGGGATGATCGACTCCAAGATCATGCTGCAGGCCGCCCGCTACTCGCTGTGCACCGAGGAGTCGGCCCGCAAGATGAACCTGCCCATGGCCATCTTGGAGGCTATCTTCGACGCTGACGTCAAGGCCACCTGCTACCCAGGGGCCTTCACCAACATGTGGCACATCTACGCCCTGGCTTCGGTCCTGCAGAGCAACATCTACTCCATCTACCCCATGAGCAACCTGAAGATCAGGCCCTACTTCAACCGGCTGATCGGGCCCCGCTCCCGTTCACCGGGGGCCCCCGTGCCAACCTTCCACATCATGTGGGCAGGCGAGCGGCTGTCCCGAGCCGTCTTCCGGCCTCAGTACTTTGCCCCTGTGGTGGCTCTGGGGCAGCCGGAGGGTGGGCCCGCAGCCTCGGCCCTGCCCCTCAAGACGCTGGAGCTGCTGAACGCCGAGCCGGACATCTCCTACTCGGTGCTGCGGGAGAGGTACAGCATCACCAAGAGCACTTTCTACCGGTGGAAGCGGCAGTCGCAGGAGCACCGGCGCAGGGCCGCCGCCCGCTACGAGGCCCGCCATTTCTTGCAGCAGTGCTTTGCTGGCGGCCGCTTCCTCCCCTTGCAGCAGTTCCGCAGCCGCTTCCCAGACATCTCCCGCTCCACCTACTACGCCTGGAAGCACGAGATGGTGGTGGCGGCTGCCGCCGCTGCTGCTGGTGGGCCGTTGGCCGAGGCCCAGGCCCAGGACCAGGCCCGGCCGGGTTTGCTGGGGAAACCGGCCCGTGAGCAGGAGAGGGAGCGGGAGGCCCCGAGCAAGGAGGCGGGTCAGAGGTCGCCGTCCATGCAGCTGGCTCGCGGCTTCCTGCGGCAGTGCGTCCTCCTCAACGTCTGCCCGCCCTACAAGAACTTCCGCAAGAGCTACCCCTGGATCTCCAGGTCCACCTACTACAACTGGAGGAGGGAGGCCATGACCCAGGCCGGGATCAGGCCGAGGAGGGAAGAGGAGGATGAGGAGGCCCATCGTCACGGTGACGGGCTTGAGGCCGAGCCTGAGGCAGAAGGTCATCCCGCTCTCGTTGCCGGGGCTGGGCCTACCTCAGTTGCCGGGGCTGGGCCTACCTCAGTTGCCGGGGCTGGGCCTACCTCAGTTGCCGGGGCTCGATTTACCTCAGTTACTGGGACTCGGCCTACTCTCAATGCTGGGGCTCGGCCTCCCTCAGTTGCCGGGGCTGGGCCTACACCCATTGCCGGGGCTGGGCCTACCTCAGTTACTGGGACTCGGCCTACCCTCATTGCCGGGGATCGGCCTCCCTCAGTTGCCGGGGCTGGGCCTACTCCCATTGCCGGGGCTGGGCCTACCTTAGTTTCTGGGGATGGGCCCTATTTCGTCGATGGCGTAGGGCCACTCCGTGACAAAATGGCCGTCCCTCCCTCCTCGCCAGGCCCGGGCAGGGGGCAGCGGGAGCAGGAGAAAGCCCGACGCCGAGCCCAGAGGTGGCAGGTGCCCCTGTCGGTTTTCCGCGTGCGTTTCCCCACTATCCCCGCCTCCACCTTCCTGCGCTGGCGGGCGTTGGCAAGGAGGGCAGGCCGGAGGGGTGCCAGGCTGCGGACGGGCGAGGAGGTGCCAGCCGAGGGGGTGCGGTGGGCGGTTGCAGAGGCAGCGCTGGGCCCAGCGGTCGTCGTGGAGACGCCGGCCTCTCCGGCCATGTCCAAGGCCAAGGCCAAGCTGTTCCTCCAGCGGCGCTTCATCTCCAAGAACTTCCCCTCCTTCCGAGAGTTCAGCACCTACTTCCCCCTCACCCCCCGCTCCACCTACTACATGTGGAAGCGAGCCCTCACCAACGGCATGATGCTGGCCGACTGCTGAGAGGCACGGCGTGGGCTGGTAGTGTCCCATCGGGAATGTCCAACCCCAACCAGGACAGATCACAAACGTCCAGCCTGCTCTGGGAATGTCCAGCCCGCTTTGGGAATGTCTAGCCCCTTGGAGAATTTCCAGCTTTCTCTAGGAATTCCCAGCCCCAACCAGGGCAGATCAGGAATGTCCAGCCCACTCTGGGAATGCCCAGCCCCAACCATAGATTGGAAATGTCCAAGTGGGAATGTCCAGCCCTGACTGAGACCAGATGGGAATGTTCAACCAGGAATGTGCAATCCTCTCTGGGAATATCCTGTCCCCTCTGGGAATCTTCAGTCCCCTCTGGGAATGCCCTGCCTCAACCAGGATAGATCAGGAATGTTCAGCCCACTCTGGGAATGTCTGTCCCCCAACTGAGTATATCGAGCCGCAACCAGAATAGTTTGGGAATGTCAAAAGGGGAATAAGCCCTGACTGGGACGGACTGGGAATGTTCAACCAATAATGTACTTTCCTCTCTGGGAATGTCCAATTCCCACCAGGAATGTCCAGCCCCGACCAGGGTAGATCAGGGATGTCCAAGTGTGATTGTCCAACCTTGACAGGGACCAACTGGGAATGTCCAATTCCTTCTGAGAATCCCCACCCCTGACTGGGATAGATTGGGTATTTCCAGCCCGGAACTGCCATCAACTGGGAACCTAATGGGGCTGACCAGGAATTTCCAACTGGGGACCTCCCATCCTGTCTGAGGCTGATTGGGAATGATCCACTCGGAATTCTCCAGTCCGACCAGCACCGACTGGGAATCTCCCAAAGCTATGGTTGCCAACTGTCCCGTATTAGCCGGACCATCCCGTATATTGGGCTAAATTGGTTTGTCCCATAAGGGACCGCTGCCCTTGTCCCATATTTGACAGCTACTACTCGGGTCGAGGGGGCTGTCCGGTTGGATTGCCATAGCCCTGTCGGTTGGCAGCCCAGACCTTCGCTTACCGACGACACCACCACCCCTCCTTTTCCGATGTGGTGCCGGACTATGTGAGCAACGTCGCGCGGCCCGGGCCAAAACTCCTCAGCTGGCCCTCTGACTGGGCTTTGTGTGCAGTCCAGCACCCGGGCCAATTCATCATTCACCCAGCCAAGGCCGAGTCGGTCAACAAAATGCTGTCGGGAATTTGTCCCGTATTTTGACCTTTTGTCCCTTATTTGGGAGTGAGAAAGTTGGCAACCCTACCCACGGCCTGACCCGGAATAGACATTAGGTGAAGGAGTAGGCCATTCGGCCCTTCGAGCCAGCACCACCATTCAATGTGATCATGGCTGATCATCCCCAATCATTACCCCGTTCCTGCCTTCACCCATATCCCTTGACTCCGCTACCTTTAAGAACCCCATCTGGCTCTCTTGAAAGTATCCAGAGAACCGGCCTCCACCGACCTCTGAAGCAGAGAATTCCACAGACTCACAAATCTGTGTGAAAAAGTGTTTCCTCACATCCGTTCTAAATGGCTTACCCATTACTCTTACACTGTGGCCCCTGGTTCTGGACTCCCCCAACATCAGGAACATGTTTCCTGCCTCTAGCGTGTCTAAACCCTTAATAATCATATGTTTCAATAAGATCCCCTCTCATCCTTCTAAACTCCAGAGTGTACAAGCCCAGCCGCTCCATTCTCTCAGCATATGACAGTCCCGCCATCCCGGGAATTAACCTTGTAGGCCTATCCTGCACACCATCAATAGCAATACTGTCCTTCCTCAAATCTCAGCCAAGGGACCTAACGTCCTATCTGGGACTTTTTGGCAATGTCCAGCTGACCAGGACTGGCTAGACAATGTCCAGCCCCGACCACGACTGGCCAGACAAACATCACGGCACAGTATTACACAGGAACTGGTCCTTCAGTCCATAATGTCCATACCGAGTTAAAGTAATGTCCTCTGCCAGCAGGTGATCCATGTCCTCCATTCCATGTATATCCATGTGCCTATACACAAGTCTCTTAAATGCCACTGCCGTATCTGTTCCCAACACCTCCCCGTGTGGTGTGGCTTCCAGCTAGGGTTGCCAACTTTCTCACTCCCAGATAAGGGACAAAAGATCAAAATTCCCGACGGCAATTCGTTGACCGACTCGGCCGTGGCTGGGTGAATGATGAGTTGGGCCCGGGTGCTGGACAGCACACAAAGCCCAGCCGGCAGGCCAGCTGAGGAGGTTTGGCCCGGGCTACGCGACATCGCGCGCAAAGTCTGGCGCCCCGCCCAGCTCATGAACCGATGATTGGCCTTGAGAAGGAGGGGTGGTGGCGTCGGCGTTAAGCGAAGGTCCGAAGGTCGGACAGCTGGCCGGGCTGCCGACCGACGGGGCCACGGGCGAGGCGCTGCTGCGGCTGCTGCTGTACTCCATGGGCTGCATTACGTCGGGACGGGTGAGGTGGGGCCGGACGCGGCGCTTCGACCCGACAGTCCCCTCGACTCGAGTAGAGCAGTCAAATACAGGACAAGGGCGGTCCCATATGGGAAAACCAAATTTAACCCAATATTCGGGATGTCCCGGCTAATATGGGACAGTTGGCAACCCTATTTCCAGACACCCACAACCCTGTGTATAAAAATAAATTCCAGGAAAGAGACCAATCTAACTCTGATCGTGACAGGGGGGATGAACCAGGCTAACTGACCCTGACCAGTATAGACCGGGCTAACTCTGAAGACAGACACAAAGCATTGGATTAACTTAGCGAGTCAGGCAGCATCTCTGGAGAAAAAGGAATAGGTAATGTTTCGGGTCGAGACCCTTCTTGGGACTGGGAGATATAGACGTTACTTAGGAGAAATAAATGAAAGATATGTAAAAAGCGGTGATAATCAAGGAAATGTGGGGCTCACAAGGGTCCATTGTTGGCTGTGGGCTCGGTGATAATGAGCTATACAGACAGAGGAAGTTAACAGGACGACAGTGAAACTAGTACGACCACTAAGGTGGGGGAGGGTCGGAGAGAGAGGGGATGCAAGGGTTTCTTGAAGTTATGAAATCAATATCGATCCCGCTGGGTCGTAAGCAAAATGTGAGATGCTGTTCCTCCAATGTATGTTTGGCCTCCTCCCTCACTCCAAAGACGTATCTCTCACAAACGACCCGAAAACGTCATCTATTCCAGTCTAACTCTGAACCTGATGGGAATAGACTGGTCTAGGTCTGACCCTGACTTGTATCATTGGGACAATCTCCCACCCAACCCTGTCTCGCTGCCTCTTTAAGCCCAGCCGTAGAAGCTACCTCACTGTGAAGCGCTGGATAATCTGCGCAAAACCTCCTGGTGTAAAGGGCTTGTCCCACTTGGAGATTTGTTTTCAGCGACCACCGGCGTAATTTACTGACGTATTAGGTCAACGAAAAGTCGCGGCGTGACGTGGCGGTGACGACGTATTGACACAGCAGTTTTATTTTGTCTCTGCTGAATTTTAGAAACATAGAAACATAGAAAATAGTTGCAGGAGTAGGCCATTCGGCCCTTCGAGCCTGCACCGCCATTCAATATGACCATGGCTGATCATCCAACTCAGTATCCTGTACCTGCCTTCTCTCCATACCCCCTGATCCCCTTAGCCACAAGGGCCACATCTAACTCCCTCTTAAATTTAGCCAACGAACTGGCCTCAACTACCCTCTGTGGCAGAGAGTTCCAGAGACCCACCACTCTCTGTGTGAAAAAAGTCTTTCTCATCTCGGTCTTAAAGGATTTCCCCCTTATCCTTAAGATGTGACCCCTTGTCTTGGACTTCCCCAACATCCGGAACAATCTTCCTGCATCTAGCCTGTCCAACCCCTTAAGAATTTTGTAAGTTTCTATAAGATCCCCTCTCAATCTCCTAAATTCTAGAGAGTATAAACGGAGTCTATCCAGTCTTTCTTCATAAGACAGTCCTGACTTCCTAGGAATCAGTCTGGTGAACCTTCTTTGCACTCCCTCTATGCCAATAATGTCCTTCCTCAGATTTGGAGACCAAAACTGTACACAATACTCCAGGTGTGGGCTCACCAAGACCCTGTACAACTGAAGTAGAACCTCCCTGCTCCGATACTCAAATCCTTTTGCTATGAAAGCTAACATACCATTCGCTTTCTTCATTGCCTGCTGCACCTGCATGCCTACTTTCAATGACTGGTGTACCATGACACCCAGGTCTCGCTGCATCTCCCCTTTTCCTAATCGGCCACCATTTAGATAATAGTCTGCTTTCCTATTTTTGCCACCAAAGTGGATAACCTCATATTTATCCACATTATACTGCATTTGCCAAACATTTACCCACTCACCCAACCTATCCAAGTCAACTTGCAGTCTCCTAGCATCCTCCTCACAGCTAACACTGCCCCCCAGTTTAGTGTCATCCGCAAACTTGGAGATATTGCCTTCAATTCCCTCATCCAGATCATTAATATATATATTGTAAATAGCTGGGGTCCCAGCACTGAGCCTTGCGGTACCCCACTAGTCACTGCCTGCCATTGTGAAAAGGACCCGTTTACTCCTACTCTTTGCTTCCTGTTTGCCAGCCAGTTCTCTATCCACATCAATATTGAATCCCCTTTGAACCTTTGAAATGTTCAAAATCTTTCGGCGACCCTGATACGTCACAGTCAATGACGCCGGCAGTCGCCAAAAAAAAATCGCCAAGTGGGACAGGCCGGTAACTAACGTGCAGTCGAATGCAGTCTGATCACTCGGCTGCACACTCAGCAGCCGGGCTTGTTTACTCTGCTACAGGTGATGCAGAAAGGGAGGCTCTCGTGATCCTTTGAGAGCCGTCGCATCAGCAAACTCTCTCACACCTCCAGGCCACCACTTGTGGACTGATTCTCACTATGGGGTGTGTGAGTTATTTTAGTTGTATTTCTTCTACTGAATGTGACAATATTTGTGCACACGAGGTTCCTGTATATATTGTACCCCGTCTGATCTGCCAATTGTATTTTTGCGTGTCGATTTTCGTTGTAAATGTTTGCAGCTATTATTAGCAGCCGAACAACTGGCCTCGTCCAAGTGGGATAAGGTGACAGCTGCTTCTTTATTTAATTAAAAGAAAATTAAAGCCGATATTTTTTGTGTGTTATTGTGCGCCGACTTGCGTCCCAGCAGCAACCGCCCATGGATCAGCCATCTTAATAACTACTCTGCAGGGGTTGGGAGACTCTAGTGCGTGGAGGGACTGGGCTCTGTGGGGTGGCTCCCGGCCGGGCTCCTCCTGCGTCTCACCAGGTTCAAGGCCTGTGCGCTGCACCTCTTTCTCCTTCTCCGAGCATTTCATTCTCGCCTGATGGATGTTTAGGCCACGATGGTTCATTAGGCCTTTCCGTAGCTTTGTTGGGTGTCTTTCTCACGAAAGACACAGACTGGGGTGCTAACCCAGCCTTTCCCGGGTGCCGTCTTTCCGTGCCGTCAACTGTCTCCAGTCGTCACCAAACTATTCTTGGTTGTCACCCAGTCTATTCCTAGGGGCCACTGGCTGAGCCAGACTTCAATGTGAAAAATATACATCTTCTAGATGCGCTGGGATGCATCCTCAGTGATGTGACCTGGGGCCATCGGGTGTTTCGAGAATCTGTGGGTGGTGAATCTGTGGAAATCGTTGCCACAGAAGGCTGCGCAGGCTACGTTTTAAAGCAGAGATTGATAGATTCTTGATTAGTAGTAATGGCACTGGGGGTTGTGGGGAGAAGGCAGGAGAATTGGGTTGAGAGCAAGAGATAGATGATGACCTGATGGGCCGAATGGCCTAATTTTGCTGCTATCAGTTATGAACTTATGAGCTAGTGTTTGTGTATGCACTTTTACATGTGTGTGTGAGAGGGCACGTGTGTGTATACGTGCGCATGAGCGTGTGAGTGCATGTGCGTGTGTACACGTGCGTATGTGTATGTGAGTGCATGTGTGTGTGTGTGAGAGGGAGAGAGCTAGCAGATCTCCTGAAGTCCTAAACCATACAGTACAGAAAAAGGCCCTTCGGCCACCTGCTACACCCCTACTCTACGTTGGAATGGTCAGACTCATCATGCAACAGAGAAAGCAACAGGTGAGGCGCAACTTCCATCATTGTTCAGCTTCTGTCAAGGAGAAGCTGTATTTCACCCTCGTTAGACCTCATCTGGACTACGCAGTTGCAGCTTGGGACCCATACACAGATAAAAACATTTCATCCATCGAACGTGTCCAAAGACAGGCCGCTCCATTTGTTACTAACACCTACGAGAGAGAAGCGAGTGTTACCAAACTTCTTAATTCTCTGGGGTGGAACCCTCTCCAAGACAGACGTGAAGCTCACCGTTTGACCTGTTTTTACAAAATGTTAAATGGTCAGCTAGACATAGATCACAAGACCTACACCAACCCCAAACCAATTAGGAGCAGACGAGGGCATTCGATCCAATTTGTGGTCCCAGCCTCAAAGACAGATGTGTACAGCAATTCGTTCTTTCCACGCACTATTAAAGCATGGAATAATCTACACTAAGCCAGGGTTGCCCAGCCAGATGCAACTAAATTTAAAGTGGCACTTTCTTCCCAATAACCCTCTCTGGCTAAACCCCTCCCTTCACCACCTCCAGTTTAAATTCCAGTTGGAATATTTTGGAGGACCAAGTAACCAAGAACCAAGCACCCATCAATCCATTCCCACTCGTCCTATGCTAATTCCCATCCTCACATCCCGTGTGTAGGTGCGTGTGTATCTGCAATGTTCTGCAGAAGTTGTTTCAGTTCCGTGTGTGTGTACACTCTATAATATGTGTGTGAGACAATTGTGACTAGAGTCATACAGCGTGGAAACAGGCTCTTCAGCCCAACTTACCCACATAGTCCATGTCCCATCTACACTGGTCCCACCCGCCTGCGTTTGGCCCGTTTCCCTGTAAACCTGTCCTATCCATGTACTGTACCTGTTTAAATGCTTCTTAAATGTGGGGATAGTAAATGCAATTGTGTACATGCTGTTTCTGTTCATGTTTGTGTTGATGTGTGTGTGTGTGTGTGTGTAGAGCTGTTGATGCCGATTTACACAAAAAGGACACAAAGTGCTGGGGTACCTCAGCGGACATGTCGATGAGTGATGTTTTGGGTTGGAACCCTTCCAAGGAATGGAGAAAGGTCCCGACCCGAAATGTCACCTGTCCATGTTCTCCAGAGGTGCTGCCTGACCTGCTGAGGTACTCCAGCACTTCTTGTGTCCTTTTTTAAGGTGTGTGTGTGAGAGAGGGAAACAGGGATGGACAGGGAAGGAGAGAGAGAGAGAGAGAGAGAGAGAGAGCGCTAGAAGATCATGTGCAGTCATGAACCATGCAACACCGAAACCAGCCCGCCATCTCCACTTTGACCACCCACTCATCCACACTCACCTAACCCTAATCCCCACAGTCCCATCGACAACCCCCTCCTTGGAGATTCTACCACTCACCTCAACACCAGGGCTCATTTCCAGTGGCCAGTTAACCTACCCACCCAAACGTCTTTGAGGTGTGGGATTAAATCTGAGCACCCGTGAGAAACCAAGGCGGTCACAGGGAGAACGTGCAAACTCCACACAGACTTCGTCCGAGGTCGGTGTCGAACCCAAGTCAATAGACAATAGGTGCAGGAGTAGGCCATTTGGCCCTTCGAGCCAGCACCGCCATTCAATGTGATCATGGCTGATCATCCCCAATCAGTACCCCGTTCCCACCTTCTCCCCATATCCCCTGACTCTGCTATTTTTAAGAGCCCTATCTAGCTCTCTCTTGAAAGCATCTAGAGAACCGGCCTCCACCGCCCTCCAAGGCAGAGAATTCCACAGACTCACCACTCTCTGTGAGAAAAAGTGTTTCCTCGTCTCCGTTCTAAATGGCTTACCCCTTATTCTTAAACTGTGGCCCCTGGTCCCGGACTCCCCCAACATTGGGAACATGTTTCCTGCCTCTAGCGTGTCCAAGCCCTCAACAATCTTATATGTTTCAAGTTGTCGGGAGGCGTGAGGCAGCAGCTCTACCAGATGTGTGATCTAGGAGGGCCGATGCCCACATTGTTGTGGATTGTAACTTGGTTTCTGACACAGAGCAGGGTCTTGATGGAGCCTGCTGAGCAGAGACTAAACACCCTCCAGCATGGATACAGTCCACATCAACCATCCGTCACCCGTTCACACTAGTTCCATGATCTCCCTCTTTCACCCCCACTCCCTACACACTAGGGGCAATTTTACAGTGGGCAATTCACCTACAAACCCGTGCATCTTTGGGATGCGGGAGGAAACCGGGGGCACCTACACGGTCAATGGAAGAACGTGCAAACTCCGCAGAGACGGCACCCGTTGTCAGGATCGAAGCTGGTGCCGTAAGGCAGCAACTATATCACTGCGCCACTGCACCCCTCCTTCACAATCTTTTCAGAAAGGATTGGAACATTTTCTTAGAAGTCAACCTACCAATCCATTGGAGGGATAGAAAAAGCTAGAAATATAACAACGATCCATTGGAAAGATTTGGGTAAAAACCCCTTGCATTGAAAGTCAGGTGCAAGCAAGAGGCTGTCAGTCAGAAATACGTAAAAAGTGGGATTGCTGGAAATATTCAACTGGTCATGCAGCGTCCGTGGAGAAAGAAACGGTCAATACTCTGGTTAATGATTTTTCGGTAGATCTGGTGAACGTTGACTACGTTTAGACATACACTTGGGAGATGCAGCACGGAAACGGGCCCTTCAGCCCACAAAGTCCGCGCTGACCAGTGATCGCCCCATATACTAGTACTATCCTACACACTAGGGACAATTTACAAATATGTAACCTACAATGTATGTATCTCTAAACGGGATGTACATTGAATTCCCCAATTTTAAGTAACACCACCCTTCAAAAAAAGCCCCCACTTCCTTGTGCCCCACCTGGATGTGCACCCCCCTCCCATTATCCTGCCTCCGTCTTCCCCTTCCTCCCCATCCCCTTCCACCAGCCGACCGGCAATCCCCGCACACTGACACTATCCTACACACACTCGGGACAATTTACAATGACACCCAAGCCAATTAGCCTGCAAACCTGCACGTCTTTGGAGTGTGGGTGAAATCCGGGTCTCTGGTGCTGTAGGGCAGCAATTCTTAGCGGCGCCACCATGCCGCCCTGAACAGTCTGAACAGGAGAGGAAAGGAAACTAACGAAACAGTGCAGAAACAGGCCCTTCAGCCCATCAAGTCCGCACAGACCAGCAATTCAACGCATTTTTGTTCTGTTTGAAAAGAAATCGTAAAAGTAAATAAAAATTTTCTGTTGCATACAGGCTGATGTGCTCGAAAACAGTTAAAACAGGTGATTAAAAATAGAGGATGTTTAACCACAAATATATATTTTACTGAGCACATACGTGCACTGAAATGTACATGAAATTAATCGGGAAAGAATAACTTGGCACCGAGCCTGTGGCTTGAACTAGTGCCAGGACATGAATAAGGGTTAAAGAAGGAACTGCAGATGCTGGAGAATCGAGGGTTACACAAGAAGCTGGAGAAACTCAGCGGGTGCAGCAGCATCTAAGGAGCGAAGGAGATAGGCGACGTTTCGGGTCGAGACCCTTCTTCAGACCGAACTTCATGAAGAAGGGTTCACTGTTAGCATGACAGAGTTACATAGAAACATAGAAAATAGGTGCAGGAGGAGGCCATTTGGCCCTTCGAGCCAGATCCGCCATTCATTGTGATCACGACTGATCGTCCCCAATCAATAACCCGTGCCTGCCTTCTCCCCATATCCCTTGATTCCACTAGCCCCTAGAGCTCTATCTAACTTTCTCTATAATCCATCCAGTGACTTGGCCTCCACTGCCCTCTGTGGCAGGGAATTCCACAATTTCGCAACTCTCCGGGTGAAAACATTTTTTCTCACCTCAGTCTTAAATGGCTTCCCGTTTATTCTAAGACTGTGGCCCCTGGTTCTGGACTCGCCCAACATTGGGAACATTTTTCCTGCTTCTAGCTTGTCCAATCCTTTTATAATTTTATATATTTCTGTAAGATCCCCCGTCATCCTTCTAGACTCCAAGGCGAAAGGGCCTGTTTCTGCTGTACAATCTTTGCTATGACGCCCTGATTGTTAGTTCCACTCTGTCGCAGTGCCATGCTCCCCTCTACCTGAAGAGAAGAGGCATGGTTTGGAAATGGCTCCGTCCAAAACTGCACTCTCGAAGCCCTTTAACTCTCTGTACCCCCTTCATCCTCACCCCCCCCCGCCATCACCCCTCTCCGACTTCCCCACCCCTGGGTCTGACCATGGGGGTGGGGAGGGAGACTATGGAGGGTTGATGGAGCAAGGTGGAGGAAAGGGGAAGGGATGGAATTGGGAGCGCACTCGGGAGGTGACTGGAAGACCACCTACTCTTTCCCATCTCCCTGTCATTTCATCCAATTCCCCTTCAAATCTGTTTCCGTTCTCCCACAATTTCCAAATTATTCTGAAGATCGACACAGGATGCAGAGAGCAGTCCTGGCCTTCCCTCCGACCTCATTGGAGACGTATGAACTATAGTTAATGGGACTTCTGCTGGACTTGGGAGTCGCTGGTCGGCGCGTATTTCCTGTTTACGCACTGTATCGCTAAGCTAAACTAAAACATCTGTCTGTGTAGGAAGGAACTGCAGATGCTGTTTTACACCGAAGACACACACACAAAGCTGGAGTAACTCAGCGGGCCTGGCAGCATCTCTGGAGAGAAGGAATCGGTGACGTTTCAGACTGTCTGAAGAAGGGTCTAAATAGACAGTAGACAATAGGTGCAGGAGTAGGCCATTCGGCCCTTCGAGCCAGCACCGTCATTCAATGTGATCATGGCTGATCATCCACAATCAGTACCCCTTTCCTGCCTTCTCCCCATATCCCCTGGCTCTGCTATCTTTAAGAGCCCTATCTAGCTCTCTCTTGAAAGTATCCAGAGAACCGGCCTCTGAGGCAGAGAATTCCACAGACTCACCACTCTCTGTGAGAAAAAGTGTTTCCTCATCTCCGTTCTAAATGGCTTACTCCTTATTCTTAAACTGTGGCCCCTGGTTCTGGACTCCCCCAACATCGGGAACGTACCCATTCTCGACCCAAAACATCACCCATTCCTTCTCTCCTGAGATGCTGCTTGTCCCGCTGAGTCACTCCAGCTTTTTGTGTAAAGGATCTGTCTCTTCCTCTGTGAGTGACCACGGATAGCTCGCTGTCCCATGTCAGTGGCAGCTGAAGACCCAAGACTGCAGGAGGAGGAAGATCTGTGGACTGTGGGGCTGCCCTTCTAGCCCTGTCCACTGGATGGCAGCATTGTTACACAACATTGCTACACAGTTCGGTCAATTCACCAACACCGAGTCTCCTGTAACTTAGGAAACTATTCCACCCAACACCACTTCACCTGGAGGTTGCTGAGTCTCTGAGCTCAGGACGGCACAGCAGTAGAGTTGCTGATTCACAACACCAGGGGCCCCGGTTGAATCCTGACTTCGGGCGATGTCTGTGTGGAGTTTGCATGTTCTCCCTGTGACCGCTTGGGTTTTCTCCGGGTGCTCCGGTTTCCCCCCCCGGCTGGGTTTTGTTGGTTAATTGGCCCTTGTTGTGTAGGGAGTGGATGCAAAAGAGGGATAATGTCGAACGAGTGTGAACTAGTGTGCTCTCACTCTCTATGTAGAGAAACCAACACCTCAGATCCACTTTCATTTTTTCCCCTTCATTTGAAACGTCACCCATTCCTTCTCTCCCGAGATGCTGCCTGTCCCTACTAAGCTACTCCAGCATTTTGTGTCTGTCTTCTGCGCTCCCTCTATTACTGAAACATCATTTCCTAGTGACTAGTTTGTAATGAGATCGGGGGTGGGGAGAGGGGGGGGGGGGGATACAATTCTGAAGTGGGAGAGGATGTTGCTTTCTTAGCTTCGGTGTCTCTGGAGAGGAGGGGGGAGAGGGGAAGGGGGGCTGGATAGGAATAGGAATAGGAATACCTTATTGTGGCATGTGACAAGGCACAGTGAGATTCTTTGCTTGCTTACCCAAGGTATGCAAACAGTCACCACATAAAGGGTGCTGACCAAAGTTACAAAGTGCCCCCGTGCCGGCTCCTCATTTGTTCTCCCCCCTCTCCCTCCCCTCCCTGCATTCCCCCCACAGCAGGTCCTCGGTTGTTCATTGTTCTTCCCCCTTCCGCATGCCCATCCCCCCATGCCGGGTCCTCCATTGCTCTTCCCCCTCATCCCCTCATGGTGGTTCCCCTGTGTGCGCATCAACCGCCGCACCACCGATTCCGGGTCGACCAGCCAGGCTTCACTGCCACCACCGCCGAGTCCCCACCGCGCCGCCGAGGCCTCACCGCTGCTGCCGAGGCTCACTGTCACCGCCGAGGCCCCACCGCTGCTGCCGAGGCTCACTGACACCACCGAGGCCCCACCGCTGCTGCCGAGGCTCACTGTCACCGCCGAGTCCCCACCGCCGCCGCTGAGGCCCCATCGTCACTGGATTATGATTGCAGTCACATCTCTGCGCTTTTCCATCCTCTCTCTTTACCAATCATGTATCGCCCACTTCATGCCTGTCTTGGTGCCCCTGCAATGTTGCCCAAGTGACCAACCTGCCCAGAACTCAATCCAGGGCCAATCACTACTCAACTTGTAGCAACCAACCACAGCCAAACCAATCCAACTCAACCCAAACCCCACCTCAACCAATCACAAATCAATCTGTACCCACCACAGCCAATCCCAGCCTGCCCTGAACCCAATCAGGGGGCCAATCACTACTCAACCTGTAGCAACCAACCACAGCCAGTCCCAACTCAACCCAAACCCAACCTCAGCCAATCCCAATATGACCTGAACCCAACCACGGCCAATCACAACTCAATCTGTGCCCACCACAGCCAATCCCAGCCTGCCCTGAACCCAATCCTGGCACACCCATGTCTGAAGAAGGGTCTTGATCATAGAGCGGATTCCATTCTAAGTTAGTATTTCAGGAACTAAGTTAGTATTTCAGAAACTTGTCAATTACCATACCAAATCATTCCCTTGATAGTCTTCCTCACTTCTATTTTCAAATAAAGAAACCAACCCGACCCGACGCCGCTCTATGATCTTTGCTGACTACACATTCCACGGAAGTCGGGTCGGGTTTGCTAAAATGGCCGACGCCCCGCCCCGTTCCGTACTACACGTTCGCCCATTGCATTTTGCAGGAGTGGAACATCTTGCCCCGCTCTATAGTCTTTGCCCGGAACGTCACGGGACCACCTTCTGCACAGACCCGCTGGGTTACTCCAGCACTTTGTGTCCGCACAGGGCATGTGGGCGAAGCAGCTGCGGGAGTCGGAGCAAGCTGGCCCCGTCCTCTCTCACCAGCCGGCAGCGTGGATTCATAAAGCTTACAACCCAGTGAATAATCACAGCGAGGGGGTTTCAATCTCCGTGCGATGTGGCGGAGGTTATGAACCTCGGCTATCGCTGCAGCTCAGTGCATGGGGAAGGACGATAAGGGAATTCTGATGGCTTAAATCGTTGAAAGGAAATGAGCAGAGTGATTCTATTTCAGATTACAGGTGGGATCTATTTGCCAGATTGCACTCTACGAGGCTGGCAGTGCTGAGAGTGTCCGGAAGCAACTGTGGCTAGTCTGCATCAACAGACGCCCTCCACCTTTACAGGCTCGGACTCTATCAGCGGTTGACTCGGAGATCTGCTCCAATGTCACAGGGGGTTCAGCTGGGGAGCAACGCTGCTGTATCTGCTACATCCACCCCTCTACTTGGGCAAATGCAGACCATTATACGGGGGTGTACGTGATTCCTGCCTACAAACAGCGTTTTAGTTTAGTTTAGAGATACAGAGTCAGATATGGTGAGAAAGCAGGAACGGGGTACAGATTTTGGAAGATCAGACATGATTGTATTGAATGGCGGTGCTGGCTCGAAGGGCTGAATGGCCTACTCCTGCACCTATTTCCTATGTTTCTATGAAACAAGCCCTTCAGCCCACTGAGTCCGCGCCAACAAGCACACTAACACGAACCTACACATGCAAGGGACAATTTCACATTGATACCAAGCCAACTAACCTACAAACCTGCACGTCTTTGGAGTGTGGGAGGAAACCGAAGATCTCGGAGTAAACCCACGCGGGTCACGGGGAGAACGTACAAACTCCGTACAGACAGCACCCGTTGTCAGGTCAATATCGAACCCAGGTCTCTGGCACTGTAAGCACTGTAATGGCAGCAACTCTACCGCTGCGCCACCGTGCCGTCCTTATTTGGAGAGCCAGCCCGTGTAGGTGACTCCCGGCTGCAAACTGCGTTCAAGTGCTGCTCGCCTCTGCAACGAGCCCGCCACTGGCAACTCTTATAGTGAATCGTGAAAGGCCTGGATAGAGTCAATGTGGAGAGGATGTTTCCACTAGTGGGAGAGTTCAGGACCCGAGGTCACAACCTCAAAATGAAAGGACGTTCCTTTAGGAAACAGTTGATGAGGAATTCCTTTAGTCAGAGGGCGGTGAATCTGTGGAATTCATGGCCACAGATGGCTGTGGAGGCCAAGTCAAGGGATATTTTTTAAGGCAGAGATAGATAGACTCTTGATTAGTGCCATTGTCAGGGGTTAGGAGGAGAAGGCAGGAGAATGGGGTTAGGGGGGAGAGATAGATCAGGGGTTATACATTTATAAAGGGGTTGTAAACACTGCCCAGTCCATCATCGGTTCTGACCTCCCCACCATCGAGGGGATTTATCGCAGTCGCTGCCTCAAAAAGGCTGGCAGCATCCAGGTTCCAAGGACCCACACCATCCTGGCCACACACGCATCTCTCCCTGCCTTCAGGTAGAAGCTACAGGAGCCTGAAATCTGCAACATCCATGTTCAGGAACAGCTACTTCCCCGCAGCCATCAGACTATTAAACACAACTTCAAACAAACTCTGAGCTATAACAGCCTCTTGCACTTTATCTGTTTATTTACGTGTGTATATATATATATTCTATGGTGTATGGACACACTGATCTGTTCTGTATTTATGCCGACATATTATGCTGTTGTGCTGCAGCAAGCAAGAATTTCATTGTCCTATCTGGGACACATGACAGTAAACTCTCTTGACTTATGTGGAGAAGGCAGGAGAATGGGGTTAGGAGGGAGAGATAGATCAGCCCTGACAGAATGGCCGAGTAGACGTGATGGTCCGAATGGCTTAATTCTGCTCCTATCACGTGAACTTATGAACTCAGCAGAACCGGCAGCATCTCCAGAGAGAGGGAATGGGTTACATTTCGGATCAAGGCTCATCTTCGGAGGGATAATGCTTGCAGCCCCAAGACATTGAAATCGCCGCAGTGGTGGAGACTGCCTTTCCCTCAGATCCATCGTAATCCCTTGTTTAAATGATTCACTGCCTGTAATATTTTTTCTCCGAGCCTAATGCCTGTGGGCGTTTGAGTGTGAGTGGTGGGAGAGCGAAAGATGTGCCCCTCGATCGCAATATCTGCAACAATGCTGCTGATTATGAATGGAATATGAGCCCAGTCCAATTACATCACACGCCGTGCTACTACTTCACTGCGAGATGTGAGGATATGATGAGATGTGAAGCAAATTAACTCCTTAACCAACAGTTGCCGTTCCAGAAATCAACTCAGCGATAGAACATCTTGTGCTTTGACAGCAAGACATTGCATGGGAGCTTGACTGAACAACGATAGCCACGAAAATGATGGGACAGGCAGCATCTCTGGAGGGAAGGAATGGGTGATGTTTCGGGTCGACACCATTCAAACAAAGGTCAGGCAGCCACTACGGACAGGTCGGAGACAATGATCAAGGGCATGGTTACACGATGGGTAGGAATTGTTTAGGTTAGAGATACAATGTGGAAACAGGCCCTTCGGCCCATCAAGTCCGCGCCGACCAGCGATCACCCCGTACACTAGCTCTATCCTACACAATATAGAAAATAACAAATTTCTTTTACCAAAGCCAATTAACCTACACTCTTTCACTTCACGCATTAGGCTTCAGAGGCACATCACGGGAACAGGCCCTTCGGCCCAACGAATCCGTGCCGATCAACAATCACCTTGCATACTAGCATTACCCTGCACACTCGGGACCATTTTACCAATGCCTGTTAACCTTCAAACCTGTACGTCGTTGGAGTGTGGGAGGATGCTGGAGAATACCCACGCCGGTCACGGGGAGAGCGTACAAACTCCGTACAGACAGCGCCCGCAGTCAGGATCGAATCCGGGTCTCTGGTCCCGCTACGTGCTGTACCACAATGTTTAGGTTTATTATTGTTACACGTACCGAGCTCGATACAGTGATGATCATTGTTTTACAGCAATCCAATCAACATCAGATGGTACTGTACATAAATACAATCAAGTCAAACTCAAGTACTAAAGGTAGAGCGAAGGGAAAGATGCAGAATGCAGAATATAGTCCTCGGCATTCTAGCGTAACAGTTGCAGAGAGAACATCCAATGTCCACAATGACTCCTTCCTACCCCTTATTCTTAAACTGTGGCCCCTGGTTCTGGTCTCCCCCAACATCGGGAACATGTTTCCTGCCTCCAAACCCTTAACAATCTTACATGTTTCAATAAGATCCTGTATCTGTACACTGTGTGAACAGTTTGATCGTATTCATATATAGTCTTTCCGCTGACTGGATAGTGAGCAACAAAAGGCTTTTCACTGTATCTTGGTACAGTTCGATTCTCTGCTGATTTTTGCCGCTGCGAAGCTGAGACCGGAGCCTCACAGGTCGATGAAGCCCGTGGCCAGCGACCCCCGGAGCCCACTGCTGGAGCAGGTTCGACGCTGCGGAGGCGTCCGGAGAGGACCCGGCGGCGATAGTGCAGAGGTCGGTGCGGCGGTTGATGATGGCGTTGACCGTCGGACGTGGACGGACCACGTGGAGTGAGGATGCCGCTGCCGAGGGTTGGAACAATGGAGGACCCGGTGTGGGGGGGGGGGGCACCGGGGGGGAGGGGGGAGGGGGGGAGAACAATTATGGGCCTGGCGTGGATACTCTGTAACTTTTGCCAGCGCCCTTTATGTGGCAACTATTTGTATACCTTGGATGTCCAAGCAAATAATTTCACTGTGACTCGTCACATGTGACAACAAACTATTCAAATTCAATATTCAACGAGGTAGAGGAGAATCAGACAGTACCAAGATACAGTGAAAAGACTTTTGATGCTCACTATCCAATCAGCGGAAAGACTATATATGAATACGATCAAACCGTTCATACAGATACAGGATCTCATTGAAACATATAAGATTGTTAAGGGCTAGGCCACGTTGGAGGCAGGAAACATGTTCCCGATGTTGGGGGAGTCCAGAACCAGGGGCCACAGTTTAAAAATAAGGTATAGGCCATTTAGAACGGAGACGAGGAAAAACTTTTTCTCACAGAGAGTGGTGAGTCTGTGGAAATCTCTGCCTCAGAGGGGGGTGGAGGCAGGTTCTCTGGATGCTTTCAAGAGAGAGCTGGATAGGGCTCTTAAAGATAGCGGATTCAGGGGATATGGGGAGAAGGCAGAAACGGGGTACTGATTGGGGATGATCAGCCATGATCACATTGAATGGCGGTGCTGGCTCGAAGGGCCAAATGGCCTACTCCTGCTGTCTATTGTCTATTGTCCATTGTCATAAAGGGAATAACGTTTAGTGCAAGGTAAAGTCCAGTAAAGTCCAATTAAAGACAGTCCGAGGGACTCTAATGAGGTAGATGGGAGGTCTGGACCGCTCTATCGTTTCTCATTGGGTGGGTTCAATGATGCAATGGTACTCTATTGTAACATGCACCGAGGTACCATGAAATTCATTATTGTATACAGTTCAGTGCAGGCATCACTGTACGTAAGCGCTTAGTTTGGTTCAGAGACGCAGCGTGGAAACAGGCTCCTCGACCCACCAAGTCTGCGTCAACCGATGATTCCCCCCACTGCTGCGCCACCGTGCCATCCTTAGATACATCTTAGATAAGCATCTCAGATACACAGTGTACAGTGTACAGCAGTCGTACACTGGGACAGTGTCCAGAGTCGCCGGATTTGGTGCCATTTCCAAGTCCCAGTTGTTGTAAATGCAGGGATCTTGATTTTTAGTTTCGTTTAGTTTAGTTTAGAGATACAACGCGGAAACAGGCCCTTCGGCCCACCGGGTCCGTGCCGACCGCCGATCCCCGCACGTTAACTCTATCTCACACCCGCTAGGGACAATGTTTACATTTACCAAGCCGATTAACCTACAAACCTGTCCGTCCTTGGAGTGTGGGAGGAAACCGAAGATCCTGGAGAAAACCCACGCAGGTCCCGGGGAGAACGTACAAATTCTGTACAGACAGCACCCGTAGTCGGGATCGAACCCGGGTCTCCGGTGTTGCATTCGCTGTAAGGCAGCAACTCTACCGCTTTGCCACCGTGATCTGACCATGAAGGGCCGTTGTCCTGGCGGTGTTGCAGGGTGGGCCTGGCCAAGCATAGCCGTGGTGACCTCTGCCCAAGAGCGGATCTCGCTATCAAAACATGGAGGGGACAGGGGGACACCATTTCTTGGCGGCCGTGCGCGCATGCGCACACTCAGCCACACATGCGTGAGGCTTCGGAGGCTCAATCCAGTGCTAAACGCAGCCCAACTCTGCCTGTCTCGCCGGGTTAACTACAGCCCTGCCTGGACTGACGGGACACCAGCGCTGCTTCTCCGCGCTGCCCATATTTCCCGCAAGCCCAGGCAGGTTCACTTAACGGGACAGGCATAGTGAGCTGGGTTTAGCGCTGGCTGTGGGCCTGGGGGCGCCGCGCCCGTCTGACCGCCGACGTCTCTGGCCACCCTTGCGGGGGGGGGGGGGGGGGGACGGGCAGCGCCGGAGAGCCGGGATTGATCCTGGCTGCGGATGAGGCGCAGGTCTGTGTCACATCTCCCTCCTCGAATCACCGCGCAGAATCATCATGTCCCGCCCCCAATGCCTGCTGACCGATGGCTCTCTCGTCCAATCAGCGCCCCTGATCAGCAGTCCCACCCCCACTGTCTCGCGGAAAGCGGAGATTTTAAAATCCGGATTACAAAAACTTGGGTGGGGATGGGGGGGGGGGTCCCCCGCCTCTCAAAACATGGGGGGACGTCTCTGCCCCCCTGGGTTTTCCGTCCCTGCCTCCGTTGCTGCACCGCTGTAGGCCGCGTCCGGTTCAATGTAATTATACTCAGTGCAATCAAGGTGACTATGGGTGCTTTCTGTGCGGAGTTTGTACGTTCCCCCCGTGACCTGCGTGGGCTTTCTCCGGGATCTCCGGTTTCCTCCCACACTCCAAAAACGTGCAGGTTTGTAGGTTAATTTGGCTTGGTATCATTGTAAATTGTCGCTATTATGTGTGCGAGGAAACAGACCCTTCAGCCCACCGTGTCCATGCCGACCACCTACCACTATCCTATACACACTAGGGACAATTTACAATGACACCAAGCCAATTAGCCTACAAACCTGTCCATCTTTGGATGTTAATGTGTGGGGATCGCCTGTCGGCACAGACTCGTTGGGCTGAAGGGTCTATTTCCCCGCTGTATCTCTAATCTAAACTAAACTAAACTAAAGGTCCCTTTAATGGACCAGGACCAACGTGCGTCACTTGCACTGGTTGCATTTCGGTTTTACTTTGCAGCTGAATCGCTGGCCAGAACGTCTCTAAGCTGCAGCTGAGGACAGTCTGCTCCAGAAGGGCTTGGTGGCCATCGGTTGTAGATGGTAATTTGCAGTCTGTGCCGTCATTACATTTCTAGCAGTGCTTCAATCAAAGATCTGCCTTTCTGCATCGAGCCTTTGTACACAAGCTTTTTGTACAGAAGATGAATTCAAAGGAGACGGGTTGAAAACAAAATGGAAGCCCGTTTACCTTGGCCAGTTGCCACGGCGCCCAATAACACACTGAGGCTTTGGCTAGTATCGACAGTCTATTCATGACAATTTTTTTTCGTTGTCGCTCTTCCCCACATCTTTAGTCCAGTTTTGACACACAGCATGGAAACAGGCCCTTCGGCCCACCAGGTCCACGCTGACCATCGATCACCCCTTCACACCCCAGCAGTATGAACATTGACTTCTCTAATTTTAGATAGCCCATGCTTTCTTCCTCCTTACCCTCCCCATTCCCAGTTCTCCCACAACTCCAACTATCCCATCTTACTTCCATTCCTTTTCCCACCCCTCTCCCCCCGAGATCAGTCTGAAGAAGGGTCTCGACCCGAAATGTCGCCAATTTCTTCTCTCCATAGATGCTGCCTCACCCGCTGAGTTTCTCCAGCAATTTTTGTCTACCTTCGATTTCTCCAGCATTTGCAGTTCTTTCTTAAACACCCATTCTCAATAGTCTGATGAAATCTCCCGACCCATATAACCATATAACAATTACAGCACGGAAACAGGCCTTCTCGGCCCTTCCAGTCCCTGCCGACCATTTATTTTCCCCTAGTCCCATCTACCTGCACTCAGACCATACCCCTCCATTCCCTTCCCGTCCATATACCTATCCACTTTACTTTTAAATGTTAAAATCGATCCTGCCTCCACCACTTCTGCTGGAAGATCATTTCACACAGCCACCACTCTCTGAGTAAAGAAGTTCCCCCTCATGTTACCCCTAAACTTCTGTCCCTTAATTCTCATGTCATGCCCTCTTGTTTGAATCTTCCCTACCCTCAATGGGAAAAGCTTATCCATGTCAACTCTGTCTATCCCTTTCATCATTTTAAAGACCTCAATCAAGTCCCCCCTTAACCTTCTGCGCTCCAAAGTATAAAGACCTAACTTGTTCAACCTTTCTCTGTAACTTAGTTGCTGGAACCCAGGCAACATTCTAGTAAATCTCCTCTGTACTCTCTCTATTTTGCTGACATCCTTCCTATAATTAGGCGACCAAAATTGTACACCATACTCCAGAATTGGTCTCACCAATGCCTTGTACAATTTTAACATTACTTCCCTACTCCTATATTTGATGCTCTGATTTATAAAGGCCAGCACACCAAAATCTTTCTTTACCACCCTATCTACATGACCCAAAACGTAACCCATTCCTTCTCTCCAGAGATGCTGCCCGCCCCGCTGAGTTACTCCAAAATTTTGCGTATATCTTTGGTTGAAACCAGCTTCTGCAGTTCCTCCCCGCACAGTTCCACGTTATCTCACTTTCTCATCCACTCCCTACGCCTAATAAGAAGCCTTATTAACCAACAAAACCTGCACGACTTTGGAGTGTGGGAGGAAACCGGAGCGCCCGGAGGAACCCCACGCAGTGAGAGGAAACCCAGGCAGTCACCCGGAGGAAACCCACGCTGTCTCGACTGTTGGTTTACTCCTTGTCTGCCTTTGAGAGGAGTTTCTGTGAATCAAAATCTTGATACAATTGAGAAAAAACATTACCAGACCGCTTTTCTTCCCCACCACCATCTTCCTTTGCAGCAGTACCTTGGGTCAGAGGCATAGAGTCAAAGCACCGCACCGCAGAATTAAAAAACGTTCCTTTAGGAAGGAGTTGAGGTGGAATTTCTTTAATCATCATAATGATAATCATAACCATAATCAATTAGCCAAGTATGTTTTGAAACATACGAGGAATTTCATTTGCCACACAGTCGTACCAATAAAAAGACACATGAAGCACATTTTAACATAAACATCCACCACAGTGACTCCTCCACATTCCTCACTGTGATGGAAGGCGAAAAAAACAGTTCAATTGCTTCCCTTCTTTATTCTCCTGCGGTCGGGGACCTCGAGCCTTCTGTTGACGGGGCGATCTTGGCTCCCGTAACTGGCGGTCGGGCCTTCTGCATCAGGGCGATCAAGCTGCTGCATCCGGGGGGGAATCTCAGCTTCCCCGCCGCCGGGCGATCTGACCCCGAGGGCTGGTCGAAACCTTCTACATCATTTGGAGCTTCCCGACATCGGTCTCTACCCGAGACTGCGAGCTCCTCGATGGTGAAATCCGCAGGCCGCGGTTGGAACGTCGATCGGAGGTTCAGTGGAAATCTTTTGTTTGCTTGCTATCCAGCCAGAGAAAAGAGTACACATGAATGCAATCAGGTGTCCACACTGCATAGATAAAGGATAAAGAGGACAACCTTCAGTGCAAGATATAACATTGAAAGGATTAAGTAAGGATCTGTGCAGAATTCTGTATTTAGACTTTAAAGACTCTGAGGATACCGAGTGGAAGCAACCCTTCACTGAAAGCATGACAATAATATTAAACTAAAATTAAACTAAACCAAAGAGATCAGCTCACCTCTCAACTGGCAGAGCCTCCTATGCTGTGTTTTAGCAGAGGAGTGATCTAATGAGAGGAATAGATCAGGTAGATGCACAGAGTCTCTTTCCCAGAGTAGGGGAATCAAGAACCTGAGCACATACTGTAAGTTTAAGGTGAGAAGGGAAAGATTTAATAGGAACCTGAGGGATAACTATTTCACACCAAAGGCCAGTGGGTGTATGGAACAAGGGTTACACAAAAGGCTGGAGAAACTCAGCGGGTGCAGCAGCATCTAAGGAGCGAAGGAGATAGGCGAAGTTTCGGGTCGAGGCCCTTCTTCAGACGTGTATGGAACAAGCTGCTGGAGGAAGTAGATATTATTCTAGCACAACGTTTAACAAACGTTTAGACAGGTACATCGATAGGACAGGTTTAGTGGGATATGGGCTAAACACAGGCAGGTGGGACTAGTGTAGATGGGACAAGTTGGTCGGTGTGGGCAAAGAGGGCTGAAGGGCCTGTTTCCACACTGTATGACTATAACCCACATTACTTCCCAATAAAATCTTATTTCATATTTTCGAAAACCCTGAATATTGTATTTTTCACAAGGCACTTTAATATTTCTGAAGTTAATTCCTTCTGAGGAATTCGGTTCCTTCTGAGGATATAGAATAAACTGGAACAAAAGTGAAATTATGCCATTAAAACCTCAAGAGCCGACACACCTTTTAAAATTCCCTTTCAGAATTGCTACAGAAAAATTGAAATATCTGGGTGTTCAAGTAACCAGAAAATGTGCTTCTTTATTCAATGCAAACTTCCCACCTTTAGTTGCTAAATTAAACGCTCTTATTCAATTCTGGAAAACACTTCCAATGTCTCTAATAGGCAGAATAAATGCCATAAAAATGATTTTCCAGCCACAAATTCTCTATTTATTTCAATCAATACTGATATGCCTTCCTAAAATGTTAAAACAAAATATTGATTCCTGGATTACAAACTTTATCTGGGATTATAAAACACATAGAATCCATAAACGACATCTATGTAAACCCAAAGAAATGTGCGGATTGGCGCTCCACAATTTCTTATACTATTATTAGGTAACGAATATTAAAAATGTAATTTACTGGTTGGATAATGCATGCCAACAGGTAGACTGGTTAGTAATGGAGAGAGAGGATTGCTCGCCTTTTAATATAGGCGCGATCCTTCTCTCCCCAATAAAGTTGAGGAACACAATATATGAGAAAAATCCGATCATTCACAGCACTTTACGAGTATGGAGACAAGTAAAATCTACTTTTAAACTAAGAAATTTATCTCTTCTTGCACCAATAGCTAATAACCCGTCATTTAAGCCATCTATTATAGATAAAATGTTTACTTATTGGGAAAGACAAGGAATTAAAAAGAGATCTGGACGAGACGGGAAATCTCCTGTTATTTCAGAAATTACAGTCGAAATACAGTCTGAAAGGTAATCAGTATTTTAGATATCTTCAAATTCGAGATTATTTGAGAACATATATCCATGATTATCAAACTCTGCTGCCAGATATATTAGATGAAGGTATGAATTGAAACTCAGAGTCAAACAATCGAACATCATACTTGTATAATACCCTTCTAAATATAGAAATTCGAGACGCGATTAGAAGAGAATGGGAAAAGGAATTAGGCCTAAAAATGACCAAAGACAGATGGGAAAAATATCTCTTATATATACATAATTGTTCGATTAATGTTAGACACATTTTAATTGAATTCAAAATACTGCACAGACTCTACTACTCAAAGACTAAACTGAATAAGATTTTGTTGTGTTGGGGAACTGGAGAAACAAGTGGATGACCTCAGATTCATCCGAGAAACTGAGTCGTTCTTCGACAAGTCCTACAGTAAGATTGTTACACCCAAGGCACTAGAAGAGAGAAGGTGGGTGACGGTGAGAAAGGGAGGAAAACATGGAATGCAAAGGCCCCCGGGTGTTGTACCTCTTGAGAACAGGTTCACCCACATGGAAGCTGCCGGGACAGAAGACGGTATCTCACTGAGCGGCGGACTGGCTTGCAAAACAAAAAGGGCTGTTGAGCCAAAACCAAAGAGGCCAAAGTTGGGCAACGCCATTGTAGTTGGAGGGATTGTGAGAGGTATGGACAGGGGTTTTTGCGGCAACAGACGGGATTCGAGGATGGTGTGCTGCCTTCCTGGTGCCAGGATCCAGGATGTCACGGACAGAGTGCAGACAATCCTCAAGGGCGAAGGTGAACAGCCGGAAGTGGTCGTGCATGTTGGCACAAATGATGTTGGAAAGAAGGGGATGAATATTTTGCAGCGGGACTTCAGAGAGCTCGGAAAAATGCTGAAAAGCAGGACTTCCAGGGTTGTTATCTCCGGTTTGCTTCCAGTTCCTCGTGCTGGCGAGAGCAGGAACAGGGAGATACGAGACCTGAATGTGTGGCTGAGGAACTGGTGCAGGGGGCAAGGATTTAGATTCTTAGATCACTGGGATCTGTTTTGGAGTAAGAGGGAACTGTACAAAAGGGACGGATTGCATCTTAACAGGTGGGGGACCAGCATTCTGGCTGGCAGGTTTGCCACTGCTACACCGATGGTTTTAAACTGAATAAGGGGGGGGGGGGTGTCAAATGGGATGTATAAGGAGTAAGAGTGTTGTAAAAACAAGCCTGAAGGCTTTGTGTCTCAATGCGAGGAGCATTCGTAATAAGGTGGATGAGTTGAAGGTGCAGATAGCGATTAATGACTATGCTATAGTTGGGATCACGGAGACATGGCTTCAGGGTGACCAAGGCTGGGAGCTGAACATCCAGGGATATTCAATATTCAGGAGGGATAGATGAAAAGGAAAAGGAGGTGGGGTAGCGTTGCTGGTGAGAGAGGAGATTAATGCAATAGAAAGGAAGGACATTAGCGTGGAGGATGTGGAGTCGATATGGGTAGAGCTGCGAAACTCTAAGGGGCAAGAAACGCTAGTGGGAGCTGTGTACAGGCCACCTAACAGTAGGATTGGAGTTGGGGATGGCATCAAACAGGAAATTAGAAATGCGTGCAACAAGGGTAACACGGTTATAATGGGTGACTTCAATCTGCATGTAGATTGGGTGAATCAAATTGGCAGGGGTGCTGAGGAAGAGGATTTCTTGGAATGTATGCGGGATAGTTTTCTTAACCAACATGTGGAGGAACCAACGAGAGAGCAGGCTATTCTTGACTGGGTATTGAGTAATGAGGAAGGGTTAGTTAGCAGTCTTGTTGTGCGTGGCCCCTTGGGCAAGAGTGACCATAATATGGTTGAGTTCTTCATTAGGATGGAGAGTGACAAAATTAAGTCAGAAACAAGGGTTCTGAACTTGAACAAAGGTAACTTTGAAGGTATGAGATGTGAATTGGCCAAGATAGACTGGCGGGTCATTCTTAAAGGGTTGACAGTGGATGTGAAATGGAAGGTATTTAAAGACTGCACGGATGAAATACAAAAATTGTTCATACCAGTTTGGAAAAAGAATAAATCGGGGAAGGTGGTGCATCCATGGATAACAAGGGAAATCGGGGATAGTATAAAAACAAAAGATGAGGCATACAAATTTGCCAGAAAAAGCAGCCTACCGGAGGACTGGGAGAAATTCAGAATCCAGCAGAGGAGGACAAAGGGCTTAATTAGGTAAGGGAAAATAGATGATGAAAGGAAACTGGCAGGGAACATAAAAACTGACTGCAAAAGTTTTTATAGATATGTGAAGAGAAAGAGACTAGTTAAAACAAATGTTGGTCCCTTGCAGTCAGAAACAGGTGAATTGATCATGGGGAACAAGGACATGGCAGACCAATTGAATAACTACTTTGGTTCTGTCTTCACTAAGGAAGACATAAATAATCTGCCGGAAATAGCGGTGGAATGGGGGTCAAATAAGATGGAGGAACTGAGTGAAATCCAGGTTAGCCGGGAGGTGGTGTTGGGTAAATTGAACGGATTGAAGGCCGATAAATCCCCAGGGCCAGATAGTCTGCATCCCAGAGTACTCAAGGAGGTAGCCACAGAAATAGTGGATGCATTAGTGATAATTTTTCAAAATTCCTTAGATTCTGGAGTAGTTCCTGAGGATTGGAGGGTAGCTAATGTAATCCCACTTTTTAAAAAAGGAGGGAGAGAGAAAGCGGGGAATTACAGACCAGTTAGTCTAACATCAGTAGTGGGGAAACTGCTAGAGTCAGTTATTAAAGATGGGATAGCAGCGCATTTGGAAAGTGGTGAAATCATTGGACAAAGTGAGCATGGATTTACGAAAGGTAAATCATGTCTGACAAATCTGATAGAATTTTTCGAGGATGTAACTAGTAGAGTGGATAAGGGAGAACCAGTGGATGTGTTATATCTAGACTTTCAGAAGGCTTTCGACAAGGTCCCGCATAAGAGATTAGCATACAAACTTAAAGCACACGGTATTGGGGGTTCAGTATTGATGTGGATAGAGAACTGGCTAGCAGACAGGAGGCAAAGGGTAGGAGTAAACGGGTCCTTTTCAGAATGGCAGGCAGTGACTAGTGGGGTACCACAAGGCTCAGTGCTGGGACCCCAGCTATTTACAATATATTTCATTTCGGAGTCACGTGAGTGACTTCGTGAAGAACCCGCCAGCACGCATGCGCGACATATCGTCGCTCGCATTTGCAGTCGACGGCTGGAGGTGGAGCGCGGCTCACCACCAGCCCTTCATAAGGGCCACTCAGGTAAGTACAGACAACCTGGTTGTTCCTGCTGTTGAGTATTTTTTCTCTCCAACAGGGACATGGATAAGAGGAGTATGGGCCACAGGACATCTGTAAGGAGTCGCCGGCCACCTATCCCGGAGCTCTCTTCTACAGCACCCGCTAGACGGGCCGGGAAAAAGGCGCGTAAATCGGGGAGCCCTGTAGTCACAGGACCCGAATCACCGACACAGCTGAGCACTAGCGGGGTTCCCGCAGAGCAGGAAGTCGGTACGGCGCCGGAGCAGGTTGACCCTGACTCCATTTCATTATCGCCAACAGGATCGTTGGCAGATGCGAGCAAAAGGGGTTCACGTGCTGCTGCACGGCCCTTCTCCCTGAGCCCTCGTGGAAGAGCCAGGAATAGAGCTCGACAACCTAGTCCTTTACGGGCAGAGGTTTCACCAAAGGCCGCAAGATTGCGGTCTGGTGAGTCAGCGAGACCCGAGTCCACTGGCAGACCAGGAAGGGCCAGTGTAGACTCTCCACCTAGTTGGACCAGGAAGAGTCACACAGGTGAAGTCTCGCTACGGTCACCGCTTCCCCCGCTGGGGGCTGGACAGGACCGTACGCCGTCTGGGTCCAGGAAAAGGACAGTCGGCAAGCCCGCGCGGATGTCGGTTCACCACGCTGCGGCGTTGGGTGCCGACTTATCACCGCATATGCCCTCAGAGGCAGCCAGACCTAGCTCAGCCAAAAGGAGGAGTATGAGCAGATCCGCGTGGGAGTCGTTCAGTTTCGCTGAGGCGGCTTGTAGCGACTTATCGTCATGGCACCGACATTACCTCAACGAGGTACGGGCCGATGATAGGAGCCTCAGAAGTTCCTTCGGGCATGAGGACTCTGATCGCCCATTCACGCACGATGAAGGGTGCATAGACCGGATGGAGAGGATCATGGAACAAATCCTGCTAAATCAAAGACGGGAAACACGTAGTTCCAGGGGACTCATGGACATATCCCCATCATCAATGGGTAGCATGAGGCAGCCAGAAGAAGAGGAGATCTTGGTTCACACTCCAGTAGCACCTGAGGTTCCCCAGGAAGAACTCCTGGACGTGGCAGCCAAATTTGGATTATCCGAATCATTGGGACAACCCCTCCATACCAAGCTGGCTGCTACCATTGATTTCCTCACTAACCATCAGCTACAGGAGGAGGTCCTTGCGGAGGCCATGGATAGACACAAGGCACCAGGAAATTGCAACTCGCTCAATGTGCCTATTGTCAACATGCCTATTTGGGGCAATATCAGCCCGGGCATTAGAGCTCAGGAAGTGAAATTGCAAAGGATCCTGAAATTACTTACATCTGGGATTACCGCGTTTGCAAGGTCGGTGGATGGTGTGGACTTGAACACCGAACAGGAGGATGCTCTGGCACTACTTTGCAACACGCAATATGAGATCAATGCTTTTAGGAAAAGCATCATCAAGCCTACATTAAACCCCAAATTTGCGGGGCTATGCAGAGCACCCCCAACACCACCACCCAGACAGCTATTCGGAGAAGACCTCCCGAAGCAGGTCAAGGATTTAGATGACCATGCCAAGACAGCGGGGGGCTTATGAGGTAACACACCTTGACCAGACAAACGGCCAAGAAAACACCTTTTTTCAGGCCACGAGGTCAAACTGAAAGGCCAGCAAGGACCTACGTTCCGGCACCTCCTCAATACCAACAGTCTCAACAGCCCAGGCCTTTTTTAGGGCTAGGCCCACAACGGCCAGCATGGAAAATGCGGTTTCCACATCACCAGCGCAACCCAGCACCTCCACGTCCCACCAAACATGTCAGGGACCACCGATAACCATGAAGGTAAGGCGGTCTGGATTTCATGCACTTGCATGTCTAACCTCACATGTTGGGGGTAGACTACGGGGGTTTAAGGAGGCATGAGAAACCATCACCTCAGATGAGTTTATCTTACAAAGTATTCAGGGCCATGAAATTGAGTTTATAAATGGTCAAATTCCTCCACCTCAGCATATGCCGAATCGCAAATTTGCACTTTCCAGGAAGGAAACAGCAGTAGGCTATGCTGAAATCTTGAGACTACAAGAGAAAGGCGTGATAGAAAGAACTATACACGAACCAATTGAATTTGTATCTAACATATTTACAAAAACCAAAAAAGATGGTGGATGTCGGGTCATTATAGATCAAACCCATTTGAATACCTTTGTAAAATATACTCATTTCAAAATGGACACGTTCGAAACAGCCAAATCTTTGATTTCTGAGGGCTGCTTCATGGCATGCATTGATTTAAAAGATGCATACTATTCAGTATCCATTCAGAAACATCACAGGAAGTTCTTGAAGTTTACCTGGATGGATCAACTTTGGCAATACAGAGCTTTTCCCAATGGGCTTTCCACAGCCCCCAGACTGTTTACCAAATTACTCAAGCCAGTGTTAGCAACACTGAGGAGGCAAAATCATACGGTCATGGCTTATCTGGATGATATCCTAATTATTGGGCATACACTGGAATCAGCAAAATTGGCAGTTTCAACCACTGTGGAAATATTTCAAAAAATGGGATTTATTATCCATCCAGATAAATCAAAGTTCTGTCCTTCACAGATCATGGACTATCTGGGATTCACAGTGGATTCCAATTGCATGATTGTCACCATACCAACTGACAAAGTTGGGGATGTCATTCAAGCATGCAAGAACCTGGTCTGCGCCAGTATACCATCAATCAGACAAACTGCTAAGGTAATTGGGAAAATCATAGCAGTTTTTCCAGCTGCTCAATTCGGACCTTTACATTATCAACATTTACAATGATCCAAGATTTCAGCGTTAAAATTGAATGCTGGACATTTTGATAGACCCATGCAGCTGCCACTTAAGGCAAAAATTGAGTTACAATGGTGGATTGACAATATCCATAACTCATTGAAAACCCATCGTTGTGCCTCATCCGGTGGTATACTTACAAACAGACGCAAGCTCCCATGGCTGGGGAGCTACGGACAACCACACTAGTTGCGGAGGCAGATGGGACACCCTTGAATCTACCCTGTTGTTATCACAAGGGATAAATTATTTGGAGATGCTAGGAGCATTCCACGGACTTAGAGCTTATTGTTCAAACTTTACTGACACTCATGTCCGTCTCCAAATAGACAATACCACTGCGGTGGCATACCTAAATCATATGGGCGGTACCAGGTCAATTTCATGTGATGAATTGGCTAATACAATTTGGCTCTGGTGTATACAACGGAATATTTGGATTTCAGCTACCTATTTACCAGGTAAGCTCAACACAGTGGCGGACACCAGGTCACGGAAATTTAATGACAACATCGAGTGGATGTTGACTCCCCAAATATTCGCCAAAATTATAGCCAAATTTGGTAAACCGAATATTGACCTTTTTGCGTCACAGTTGAACCATCAGGTACCAACATACGTATCATGGGAATCAGATCCTGGGGCAATGGCGATGGACGCTTTCTCGCTAGACTGGGGGAAATGGTTTTTCTATGCATTTCCTCCATTTTGCCTCATCAGTCGGGTATTGCAGAAAATCCAGCTAGATGCTGCTAAAGGCATTCTTGTCATACCCGACTGGCCTACTCAGTCATGGTATCCGGTGGTCCTTGGTATGATCAGTCAACCATGGGTCCTCTTAGAGGGTTGCCCACAATTGGTGACGAACCCTGTTACAGGGGAACCACATCCCTGCCATAGTCACTTGAATTTATTGGCTTGCAGGATCTGAACAGACCATTACTGCAGTATGGTCTAGCATCAAGGACAATGGATACTATGGGAGCATCATGCAGGGAGTCCACAAGACGGCAATATCTATCGCATATCAGAAAATGGGAAACCTACTGTGGCCGCTTGGACATTGCCTATGACTCCGTTTCAATCACAGATGTGTTGGAATTCCTTGTGGGGTTACACCATGACGAACACCTCAGCTACAGTGCCATCAATAGCACCAGGAGTGTGCTATCATTCTACCTCAATATTGAGATAGGATCTAATAAACTGGTGTCCAAACTGATGCGGGGAATATTTAATTCCAATCCGCCAAGACCCCGTTACAACATCACCTGGGACATTGGGAAAGTACTAACCCTACTCAGGACGTGGTCGCCCATGGCTGGGCTTGAATTGGACAAACTCACCCTGAAGCTGGTGATGTTATTGGCACTCACTTCAGCACAAAGGGTACAGACTCTTCACAAGGTCAAGATTGACAGAATGATCTCTATCCCGGAGAAGGTTATTTTCTTCGTTGATGAATTGCTCAAACAGCATAGACCTGGATTCACAGGGCTGCAGCTGGTGTTTCCAGCATACCCCGCTGATGCTAGGCTATGTTTAGCCACCCATATCCGCCACTATATAAGAGTGACGCAGAAATTAAGGGGAATGGAGCAATACCTGCTAATCAGCCACAAAAAACCTCACCATAGAGTGACGGTACAGACGCTCTCCAGATGGCTCAGGATCGTCTTGAACGAAGCAGGTATTGATACTAATGTTTTTAATTCCCATTCCACCAGGGCTGCATCAACGTCGGCGGCAAAGGTCATGGAGGTGCCCATGGACCATATTCTTGCCACAGCGGGATGGGCCAGAGAAGCCACCTTTCAGCGGTTTTATGATAAACCTGTTACCGCTCTTGGGATGTTCGCAGAAGCCGTGCTGAATGCAGGTCGAGAACATACGACTACTCCCCAGTGAGGGGCCTTTCTTTTTTGTTATTATTAATAAATATTATTATTTTTCAGAATAAGCAGTCTGAAAATTTGATTACCCCTATCCATCCTTACAGTGGCGTGTGTGATAGCATGGACATTGTCCAGGGCATGAAATCACAGAGCTTTGAAGTCTTCACGAAGTCACTCACGTGACTCCAAAATGAAATAGTAAGATTAAACGAGAACTTACCAGTTTGAAGTTTGATCTTTATTTTATGAGGAGTTGCGATGAGGGATTTCGTGCCCTCCGCTCCCAACCCTTGATCATAAAGTCAACTGGTAACTAGAGTCTCTTCAATCTTACTATAACAAGTCATTTCTTTGTTTGTTGGTTCTGTGATTCCACACCGCTGCTTTGAAGAATGTCGTGCATGCGTGCTGGCGGGTTCTTCACGAAATCCCTCATCGCAACTCCTCATAAAATAAAGATCAAACTTCAAACTGGTAAGTTCTCGTTTAATCTTACTATATTAATTATTTGGATGAGGGAATTCAATGCAACATCTCCAAATTTGCAGATGACACCAAGCTGGGGGGTATAGTTAGGTGTGAGGAGGATGCTTGGAGGCTGCAGGGTGATTTGGATAGGCTGAGTGAATGGGCAGATACATGGCAGATGCAGTATAATGTGGATAAATGTGAGGTTATCCACTTTGGTGGCAAAAACATGAGGGTAGACTATTATCTGAATGGTGGCATATTAGGAAAAGGGGAGATGCAACGAGACCTGGGTGTCATGGTACACCAGTCATTGAAAGTAGGCATGCAGGTGCAGCAGGCAGTGAAGAAAGCAAATGGTATGTTAGCATTCATAGCGAAAGGATTTGAGTATAGGAGCAGGGAGGTTCTAATGCAGTTGTACAGGGTTTTGGTGAGGCCACACCTGGAGTATTGCGTACAGTTTTGGTCTCCAAATCTGAGGAAAGACATCCTTGCCATAGAGGGGGTACAGAGAAGATTCACCAGACTGATTCCTGGGATGTCAGGACTTTCATATGAGGAAAGATTGGATAGACTCGGCTTGTACTCGCTGGAATTTAGAAGATTGAGGGGGGATCTTATAGAAACTTACAAAATTCTTAAGGGGTTGGACAAGCTAGATGCTGGAAGATTGTTCCCGATGTTGGGGGAATCCAGAACAAGGGGTCACAGTCTAAGGATAAGGGGGAATTCCTTTAGGACCGAGATGAGGAAAACATTCTTTCCACAGAGAGTGGTGAGTCTCTGGAATTCTCTGCCACAGAAGCTAGTTGAGGCCAGTTCATTGGCTATATTTAAGAGGGCGTTAGATGTGGCACTTGTGGCTAAAGGGATCAGGGGATATTGAGAGAAGGCAGGTACGGGATACTGAGTTGGATGATCAGCCATCATCACATTGAATGGCGGTGCAGGCTCGAAGGGCCAAATGGCCTACTCCTGCACCTATTTTTCTATGTTTCTATGTTTCTATCTCCTATTTGTGACAAATATCTCCTTCAAGAAGCAACTATAACACATTCCTTTGCCTCTTGCATAAAACTACATAACTTTTGGAAACGAATCTTTGAAATGTTCTCAAAAACATTAAACACAAAACTATTCTATTCTTACACATTCATGTTCTCTTTCATTTTCTTTCTTTCTTGCTCTTTTCTCTTTTTCCATTTAATCTTTGCTAAAATTAAAAATAAAATAAAATAAACAAACAAATAAATAAATAAATAGATCAATAAAAATAAAGAACGTAACAATTTAATTTGCTCAAGGCTTCCAAATCTCCTCCATTCTAAATTACGGAATGGGTGGGGGGTGGAGGGTGACGGCAGATGGAGAGATGGTGGGAAAAACGGGTGCACACCAGGACGTTGAATCAGTTGTGATCTTATGGAATAACAATAAAACCAGTTCAAGGGACCAATTTGGGGGAAAGTTCCTTTCACAGCGTGTGGGGAGCCTGGCCCGGGTCAGCGCGGGAAGGAGCGTTGAGAAGGAGGGGGTCGGGGATCATGCCAGCAACTCACTCATTCATTGCTGCCGTGGCGCTCCGGGTGCGGATCCACCGCATTGTGGCTGGGGAGGGAAGTAGTGCGAGCGGCCGCCAGGACCTCAGCGCCTTCTGCCGGCCCGCTCACCTCTGGCAGTGCTCTCCGTCTGAACACCTCTCTCTTTCCGCTCGCCGGCCTCGCTCATGTCAGCCGCTTCCCGCAAATCCTTAAATTCCGACTGCCGCCGTGAGTAGGATGACACTGCATGGCATTCACTGCCCGGCCCGTGTCTTTCAATGCTTTCTCCGAGACCTCTGGTGTCCTCCCACACTCCGACGTGCAGGTTTGTAGGTTAATTTGCTTTGTGTAAATTGTAATTTGTCTCTGATGTGTGTAGGATAGTGATAATGTGCATGGATCAGTGGGCTGGTGCGGCATTGGTGGGCCGAAGGGCCTGTTTCTGCATTGTATTGCGTACAGTTCTGGTCTCCAAATCTGAGGAAGGACATTATTGCCATAGAGGGAGTGCAGAGAAGGTTCACCAGACTGATTCCTGGGATGTCAGGACTGTCTTATGAACAAAGACTGGATAGACTCGGTCTATACTCTCTAGAATTCAGGAGATTGAGAGGGGATCTTATAGAAACTTACAAAATTCTTAAGGGGTTGGACAGGCTAGATGTAGGAAGATTGTTCCCGATGTTGGGGAGGTCCAGGACAAGGGGTCACAGCTTAAGGATAAGGGGGAAATCCTTTAGGACCGAGATGAGAAGGATTTTTTTCACACAGAGAGTGGTGGGTCTCTGGAACTCTCTGCCACAGAGGGTAGTTGAGGCCAGTTCATTGGCTATATTTAAGAGGGAGTTAGATGTGGCCCTTGTGGCCAGAGGGGATCAGAGGGTATGGAGAGAAGGCAGGTACGGGATACTGAGTTGGATAATCAGCCATGATCACATTGAATGGCGGTGCAGGCTCGAAGGGCCGAATGGCCTTTTCCTGCACCTAATTTCTATGTTTCAATGTATCTCTAAACTAAAACTAAACTAAAAAGCAAACTCTGTACAGACATCACCCGTGGTCAGGCGCTGTAAGGCAGCAGTTCTACCTTTACCTTTGTGCTTATCTATAGTGTGACTTTACTGGATTGTAATGCTACACAAAGAATTTCATCGTACCTAGGTACATGTGAAAATCATCATTATCATAGCCAGGTTAAACCAGTGCAGATAAACATAGAAACATAGAAAATAGGTGCAGGAGTAGGCCATTTGGCCCTTCCAGCCAGCACCGCCATTCAATATGATAATCATCCAAAATCAGTACAGGGCCTGTCCCACCAGCATGCAACTCTATGCGATGAGCGCGACCTAACGTGGTCACTTGAGCCGTCCGGCGTCGCGGGGCTGGTCCCACTTCGATCGCCGGAGCCATGCGGAATTGTGCGGAGTTCGTCCCGACATCGCGCGGGGCTCCGAAAAACCGACTATGTTCAAAAATTCCGCGCGGCAACGGTTTGTCGGCTCGCAGTCACCTCGACGCATTGCACACCGTCTCGACATCATGCCTCTGTGCCCCTCTCTGTAGGTGACTCCGTGACCCTCTGTGTGTGTGCCTCTGTGCCCCTCTCTGTGTGCCACTCTCTGTCCTGGCGAACTTACCTTTAAGACTTCGCTCCAAGTTCGCCTCACTTTGCGCCGCGTTGCGCCACTCCCCCGACCTCCGCGCGGCCCTCGCTGCTGGTTTGGTCACGCTTGCCGCATGCTGGTGGGAACGGCCCTGTACAGGGATCACCCGACTTCCGCGCGGTCCCCGCTTCTAGTTTGATCGCGCTCATCGGATGCTGGTAGGACAGGCCCTTACCCCGTTCCCGCTTTTTCCGGACATCCCTGATTCCTTTAGCCCTAAGAGCTAAACCTAACTCTCTTTTGACTTCACCCATTTCAGTGGAGCAGAAGCATTGCAAGGGACCTCGTCAAGTAATATAGAATTCTTGTATTAAGTTAGTAAATGTTAATAATTAAATTTAAGTGCCATGGTACTTGTTTCTTTTAAAATTTTAATTTTTTATTGCTTAATTGATTTTTAATAGCTTTTGAATGCTTTCGAATGTCAGAGGCATTTGAGATTTAAATTGTTTATTGTTTCGTTTTTAATGGCTTTTAAATGTCAGAGGCATTTGAAATTGTTTGATTGATTTTGAATAGTTTTTGAATGATCTTGGATGTCAGAGGCATCAAGAAACATTCAAAATGTCAGGCAGGTTTGACAGGCTGCTAAGCCAAGCAAAGTGGATGTCAGAAAATGTTCAGGTCTATGGAGGCCAGGGTTTGCACTGGCTTCTTCATAAACATAGAAACATAGAAATTAGGTGCAGGAGTAGGCCATTCGGCCCTTCGAGCCTGCACCGCCATTCAATATGATCATGGCTGATCATCCAACTCAGTATCCTGTACCTGCCTTCTCTCCATACCCTCTGATCCCCTTAGCCACAAGGGCCACATCTAAGGGCGAAGATACCTTTCCCACATCAGGAAATGGGAAGCCTACTGTAGCCGCTCTCGCATCACCTATGACGATGCATCCATAGCTGACGTCCTGGAATTCCTCGCGGGGTTGCACCATGATGAACACTTAAGTTACAGGGCCATCAACAGCGCCAGAAGCGCGCTGTCATTCTACCTCAAGATTGAGGTAGGATCCAACAGGCTAGTGTCCAGACTCATGCGGGGTATATTTAATATGAATCCGCCTACACCACGCTATAACATCACCTGGGATGTCAGGGATGTACTAACCCTGCTCAGGACGTGGTCACCCATGCAAGGGCTACAGCTGGACAAACTCACCATGAAATTGGTGATGTTACTAGCACTGACTTCAGCACAGAGGGTACAGACGCTACATAAACTCCGCGTCGACAGGATGATCTCTACCCCTGGAGAAGTAGTCTTCTTTATTGATGAGCTACTAAAGCAGCATAGACCTGGGTGCACAGGGCTGCAGCTGAAGTTCCCGGCATACCCCGCAGATGCTAGGCTATGTTTAGCCGCCCATATCCGTCACTATGTCAAGGTGACGGAACGCATCAGAGGAATGGAGAAATACCTGCTTGTCACTCACAAGAGACCTCACCATCGAGTGACAGTCCAGACGAAATCCAGGTGGCTCCGGATCGTCTTGGGTAAGTCAGGTATTGACACTAATGTGTTCAAGTCTCATTCCACCAGGGCTGCATCGACGTCGGCGGCGAGGGTCATGGAGGTGCCCATGGACCATATTCTCGCCACAGCAGGATGGGCGAATGAAGCTGTGTTTCAGCAATTTTACAATAAGCCTGTTGCTGCTCCCCTACAGTTCGCGGAGGCCGTGCTGAACGCCGGGCAAGAACGTGGGGATGTCCCCGTATTCTTTTGTTTTTCAGTATACCTTGTTTTTAGCAACTTGTTTACTCCCATCCATCCTTGCTAGTGGTGTGTCAGCATGGACGTGGTCCAGGGCGTGTAATCACAGAAGCTTTGAAGTCTTCACGAAGTCACTCACGTGACTCCGAAATGAAATAGTAAGATTGAACGAGAACTTACCAGTTCAAAGGTTGATCTTTATTTCATCTAACTCCCTCTTAAATATAGCCAATGAACTGGCCTCAACTACCCTCTGTGGCAGAGAGTTCCAGAGACCCACCACTCTCTGTGTGAAAAACGTCCTTCTCATCTTGTTCTTAAAGGATTTCCCCGTTATCCTTAAGCCGTGACCCCTTGTCCTGGACCTCCCCAACATCTCTCTGCCTGTCCAACCACTTAAGAATTTTGTAAGTTTCTATAAGATCCCCTCTCAATCTCCTAAATTCTAGAGAGTATAAACCGAGTCTATCCAGTCTTTCTTCATTAGACAGTCCTGACATCCCGGGAATCAGTCTGGTGAACCTTCTCTGCACTCCCTCTATGGCAATAATGTCCTTCCTCAGATTGGGAGACCAGAACTGTCCGCAATACTCCAGGTGTGGTCTCACCATGACCCTATACAACTGAAGTAGAACCTCCCTGCTCCTATACTCAAATCCTAATAAGTTTATAGTTCATATGTTCAAGGAGCAGAATTAGGCCATTTGGCCCATCAAGTCTAATCTGCCATTCAATCAAGGCTAATCTATCTTTCCCTCTTAAGGCCATTCACCTGCCTTCTCCCCGTAATCCCTGACACCCTTTGGCCCAACATGCTCATGCAGACGAACATGCCCCATCTACACTAGTCCCATCTACACTAGTCCCATCTACACTAGTCCCATCTACACTAGTCCCACCTGACTGTCTTTGGTCCATATCCAACCAAACCTTTCCTATCCATGTACCTGTCCAAATGTTTTTTAAACGTTGTGATAGTATCTGCCTCACTATCTACTCTGGCAGCTCATTGCATACACTTACCATCCTTAGTGTAAAAAAGTTGCCCCTCGGGTTCCTATTAAATCTTTCCCCCCTCAACTTAAACCTATGTCCTGTGGCTCTCTATTCCAGTATTCTGGGTAAAAGACTCTCTATTCCCCTCATGCACTCTTCTTCTGCTCTATCACCACCTGGTCTGGCACAGCTAGAGCACCAATGTCCTGGGTTCGAACCTGACCTTGGGTGCTGCCCGTGTGGAGTGTGCATGTTCTCCCTATGACCGCATTGGCACAGGTCAGAATGGAACCCAGTTTGCAGTAGAGGTGATGCACTGTCGGGCTAATGTAGCAAAGTACAAAGTGCTGGAGGAACTCAGTGGGCCAGGCAGCATTCAGGCACAGAATGTCCAGGTGACATTTCAGGCCTGACCTTGATACTGCCTGACCCACCGAGTTTCTCCAGCACTTTGCTCCAGACACCAGCATCTACAGTTTCCATCTGGGACTAATGTATCATCCGATTCTTGGTATCCTCGATCAAATTTATTCCTTCGTCAATAAGTCAACAGATGATCTGACCATTTATTTCACTGCTATTTGTGGAAACCCGCTCTGTAAACATTGTGTCATGATTTTCATACATTAGAACAAAGACAAACTTCCAAAGTTATGTATTAGCTGTAAATGCACTGAAGTTTGAAGGGCCTGTCCCATTTGGGCGTAATTTGTGCGAATTTACGTGACATCATTTACGATGCACACGTGATGCGCTCATGGTGCACGTTACGTGCGCATGGTGTGTGGTGACGCAGGCAGTGACGCGCGGTTGCGCGCGGCGCCCCAGGATTTTGGGATGTACAAAATCTTTGCGCGCCATCTGCGTGACGCGCAAATGACGCCCAAGTGGGTCAGGCCCTTTAGACTTTAGAGCAGCATCCTTGTGGAACCCTTGAAATAATTTTATGTCTCAGGAAACCCCTACATAAAAATTATTATATATCTTTATTAATCTCTTTCTCTTTCATAAAGTTAATAAGGCGAACATTATATATTTTTCTGATAACGGTTTAAGCAAAAAATAACGTACGTTTTTCCCAAGTTTATTGACAATGCAAAAAAAACTGACATCAAACTGCTTATTCAAAACTGAAGCAAATAAGGGCAAACAGAAGAACTAACCTTGGAGGAGAGAGAGTGAGAGAAAGAGAGAGACAGGGAAAGAAAACAACACATAAACCTTTCATAAACTAACAAAAACTTACATAAATAAACTTTTGATAAACTAACGAAAATAAACATAAACATACTCACATTTTTTAAAATTCATATAACATCCCTAAATCTCTTGTCCAGGACAAGGGGTCACAATTTAAGGACCGAGATGAGAAAAACATTTTTCACACAGAGAGTGGTGAATCTCTGGAATTCTCTGCCACAGAAGGTAGTTGAGGCCAGATCATTGGCTATTAAGAGGGAGTTAGATGTGGCCCTTGAGGCTAAGGGGATCAGGGGGTATGGAGAGAAGGCAGGTACGAGATACTGAGTTGGATGATCAGCCATGATCATATTGAATGGCGGTGCAGGCTCGGAGGGCCGAATGGCCTACTCCTGCACCTATTTTCTATGATTCCATGTTTTTAAATGGTGGGTAAAATGACTAAATAACGTGGGTGGATGAGGGACTGTACCTCCACGCCAGGAAGCACAGACAGAACTGATGGAGACCGTGCGTGCGTCTGTACTCGAGTGAGTCACTTGATGATACACAAATCCATCACGTACAGCTCCTGACCACTGATCACTAAAGGCCGTTTCACACTGGCGCCGTATAGACGTCGCTAAATATGCCGTACATGTATAATAAAATTAAATTATATGAAATTAAACACAAAAATGACTCAAAAATACATTTACATATGATTAGCCGATCTTCTATCTATACCATTACTAAAACTCTCATCTTGACCACTTCCGTTCTGCGTTGTAATTACATTTGCGCAAAAACGATCCCCCATAGCGCTACGATTTTTCGCCACCTTACTCACCATTCTTAACTGCTGCAAGTCAAATAAGTTTTGTTCCGATCGGTGAAATATTAGAAAGGTTATTGGTCTGTTATTCGCCAGGACGACATCGCCCCTTCCGGCACACGCTGTCAATCACCGGGCGCGAGAATAAACTGAAGGAGCGTAGTGAGCAAAGTGTGAGCGGGGGCTGTGTTCTGTGAGCGGGGGCTGTGTTCTGCACACTACCCCTACCACACACCCCCCCCCCACACTCCCCCGTACCACACACACCCCTCCCCCCCACCACTCATGCCCCTCCCCCTACCACACACGCCCCTCCCCCTCCCCAAACCCACAAACCCCACATCCCCCCTACCTCCACCATCCCCACGACCCCTACCACCACCCCAACCCCATTATCCCTTACCCCCACCATTCCCACCGTACCCCCATCCACCCCCCACCCCCATCCACCCCCTTTCCCCCCCACACACCTCCCCTCCCCCCTCACATCCCCCCCCCCCGACAGGCCCCGCCTAAAGTCATCCCACGCCCCCGGCTACGGAATGCTGCCACTGTTGCGTTGGGGGAACAGGTGGGTGGTGGAATATTGTGTTGGGGGACCAAGCCTCCCGTGTGAACGGGTCCCACTTAGTCTAGTTTATCACTATTTTTCTCGGGGCCCCTAGCGACGTCTCGCTGAACCCTAGTGTTGAGAAACGCTGCTTTAGAGATACAGCATGGAAACAGGTCCTTCGGCCCGCCAAATCCGTGTCGACCAGCAATCACCCCATACTCAAAAATACATTTACATATGATTAGCCGATCTTCTATCTATACCATTACTAAAACTCTCATCTTGACCACTTCCGTTCTGCGTTGTAATTACATTTGCGCAAAAACGATCCCCCATAGCGCTACGATTTTTCGCCACCTTACTCACCATTCTTAACTGCTGCAAGTCAAATAAGTTTTGTTCCGATCGGTGAAATATTAGAAAGGTTATTGGTCTGTTATTCGCCAGGACGACATCGCCCCTTCCGGCACACGCTGTCAATCACCGGGCGCGAGAATAAACTGAAGGAGCGTAGTGAGCAAAGTGTGAGCGGGGGCTGTGTTCTGTGAGCGGGGGCTGTGTTCTGCACACTACCCCTACCACACACCCCCCCCCCCCCACACTCCCCCGTACCACACACACCCCTCCCCTAGCACCATTCTACACACTGGACACAATTTACAATTTTACCAAAGACAATTAAACTACAAAACTGCACACCTTTGGGATGTGGGAGCAAACCGGAGCACCCAGAGAAAACCTGCACGATCACGGAGAGAACGGACAAACTCCGAACAGACAGCACCCGTAGTCGGGATGGAACCAGGGCTCGAAATTAGCGGTTGCCCGGGTGCCATTGACCACCCAAAGTGCCGCTAAACGGCAACTCATTTTGCCCGGCTTGGCAAGCAAATACTGGTTTATACCGATAGACACAAAAAACTGGAGTAACTCCGTGGGTCAGGCAGCATCTCTGGAGAATAGGAACGTGACATTTCGTGTCGACGGCGGCGGCTGTATTCCTCTAGTATCTTTGATTGCGGGGCAAAGATACCAGGTTCGTGGTGACGAAGGGTCGGAGCGAATGACGGCAACAGCGGCTCCCTCTCTCCCCCTCCGTCCTCCCGGCCTCGCAGTTGGTGGATTTGCAGCAGTAGCCTTTGATTTGCAGGCAGCGGCCGCTATCGCCTTGATAACGGCCGCTGCCTACAAACCCGTTAACGGCGCTTTCAATACAACCCCTCTCGCACGCTGAGGCCGGGAGGGAGGGAGAGAGAGTAGAGAGGGAGGCGGAGGCCTCCTTCCACCGTCAGAAGCAGCTGCACCAAATATCCTATAGCTATAGGATCTTTGAGCTGCACTGCTCGGCCCCGCACCTTCCTGTCGGCTGGCGGAGGAGGGGAGGCGGTGGCGACGAGTTCCCAACCACCGCCCCCTTTGGCGGCGGCACTTTAGCGTTGGACAGGGACGGCCAATGCAGCGGGCGATGTTGTCCGAGGAGCGCTGACCTTCCTTCCTCCCCACCTCTTCTGCCCTCCCCCCCCCCTTCTCTCTCTCTCTCTCTCTCTCTCTCCCTCGTATGCCCCCCTCCATCCCTCTTATCCCAGGACCCCTCCTCTCCATCCAGCACTGATCCCCATTCCCTCCTCTATTGAGTCCACACTGACATCCCCTGTGCTCCCCTCCCAATCTACCCCTCCCAATCTATTCATCACCCTACCCACCTTGCATTGATTCTCCTGTCACCCCCCCATCCATCCTACACTGGTCCCTCAATTCATCCTGAACTGACCTCCTTTCCCATCCATCCTGCACTTCTTCCCCCCCCCATTCATACTGCACTGATCATCCCATTCATCCCGTACTGACCCAACTTCCATTTACCCTGCACCAATCCCCCCATCCATCCTGTAGTGATCTCCCCATTCATCTTTTAATGATCTCCCATTCATCCCGTACTCATCCCCTCATTCATCCTGTACTGATCCCCTCATTCATCCCGTTCTGATCCCCCATTCATCCCGTACTGATCCCCTCATTTATCCTATAGTGATCACCATTCATACTGCACAGACCCTCTGATCCACACTGTCCTGACCCTGCCCCCCCATCCATCCTGTACTGTTCCCCCCATTCAAGAATAATAGGGGGAACAGTCTGAAGAAGGGTCTCGACCCGAAACGTTGCCTATTTCCTTAGCTCCAGAGATGCTGCCTCATCCGCTCAATTTCTCCAGCATTTTTGTCTACTCCCATTCATTCTGTACTGAACCCCCCTTTCATCCTGTACTGATCCCCCATTCAACACCACTGAATCCCCCCTGCTCTCCCCTCACAATTTTACATATTCCAACCAACACGTACTAATTCACCTGCCTCAATTCATCCATTCCGCACTGATTGCCATCTCAACCCCCCCTCCCCCCGCCATCTATCCACCCCGCACTGATTCACACACCCCCTGACCCTATTGTGCGTCATGGTCTTCAGAGCGAACATTGATTATGTTTGATAACGGAATGTAATCAAATGTGTTTTAATTCCCAATGTTATTATTTGTTTTCACACCTTTAAACATAATTACCAACAGAACATTTGCTGCAGTTATGTCCTTTGGCCATCTCTTGTCAGTTAGTGTAATGTTTAACCTGTCAGATGGGTATAGTCGGTTTTAACAGCTATTATCATAAAATGCCTTTAGAAATTTCCTTGCAACCTGTATATTTTGTTATGGATTAATTATGTGGGAAGCCAGAGTGTTTCTGTGCCATTAGCAATAACAACCCATGCTATGGCCATGTCATGATAATTTTCGGTTCTTCACAGAAAACATGCTTGCATCAATCTGTAATGTGCATGGTCCAGGATTTATTGACACAGGTTGATCATATGCTGAATAATCCAACCACATTTTTGTTTAGAATTGGAAAGAACTAATACAAATTGCATTCATTGCAATGTGTAAAAAGAGTTGAGATATTGTATTATAATTTTGCTGCATGTCATTGTGGTATATATCATGTCTTGATTGGTGAATATGTTTAGTTTGTGAGTTATTTGAAGCAGAAATAACATGTGAATATAGACAAAAGTGCTGGAGAAACTCAGCGGATGTGGCAGGATCTATGGAGCAAAGGAAATAGGCAACGTTTCGGGCCAAAACCTTTCTTCAGGCTGATGGGTTTCGGCCTGAATCATTGCCTATTTCCTTCACTCCATAGATGCTGCTGCATCCGCTGAGTTTCTCCAGCACTTTTGTCTACCTTCGATTTTCCAGCATCTGAACATAATATGTGAATGCTTCATTGAGCATAATTCTGACTGGTAACTACGCACTTCGTCCGAGCACATTATCGCACGCTTCATGCAAACCGTCTTAAATTACCACCTAAACTGTCATTGGGCAACCTAAAAAGCTGTCAAGGTTGCCCGACTGGCAACAGGGAAAAATTGTTAAGCAAGAGTTCTATTTGTGGTCCCTTATAGTTGACGGTGATTCCCTCATGCCAGTTCTTCCTCTGTTCTCGGCCCCCCCACTCCCCCCCCCACCCCCCCCCCCCCCCACCCCCCCACTCCCCCGCCTCAGTTGTTGGTGTAGGATTTGGTAAAAAGGTTCCTGTTAATCCCAATGCAAAGAAGCATCCCTGTCCTGTCATATCAGTCGGCTATTTTATTTCTCAATATGTTTGAAAACGAGGAAAAAAAAATGTCCATCGAGTCTCAAATCTCTGGAAGGCTTCGGCCAAAAAATATTTTTAGAACTGCAAATTTGAGAGAATGAAAACAAAAATATCACAACGATATTTAAGAAGGAACTGATTGTGGATGATCACCAGTCTGAAGAAGGGGTTTGACCCGAAACGTTGCATATTTCCTTCGCTCCATAGATGCTGCCTCATCCGCTGAGTTTCTGCGTCAATTTCGTCTACCTGTCACAAAGATATATTTTCAAACTCTCTTGATTTTATTCACTTTCATCTTTCTCCCATATGATGTTCCCCTTATTTTGCCTCTCGCTTCGATGCGGTTAACCTCAGTGCCGAGTGGCAGGGCCGAAGTTGAATTTGGAAAAGCCCGGCTGTGGTGGCGGATGAGGAAGTGGAGGGAGGGAAGAATCTCAAACAAGGTCACTCAGAGGTCAAAACCAAGTCAACTCTCTCTAGGGTGAACAGCGTTGTGCAAACGTGGAGTTAAACAAAAAAGCAAACATGTGGACATGAAGCCCCATGAGGTTTGATTTGGTCTACGATATACGTGACGATACTTTAGAACTTTTTCACACGGAGAGTTGTGAGTGTGGAATTCTCTGTCTCAGAGGGCAGTGGGGTCTGGTTCTCTGGATGCTTTCAAGAAAGAGCTAGATAGGGCTCTTAAAGATAGCGGAGTCAGGGGATATGGGGAGAAGGGGTACTGATTGTGAATGATCAGCCATGATCACATTGAATGGCGATGCTCACCCATTCTTTTTCTCCAGAGATGCTGCCTGACCCGCTTGAGTAGCTCCAGTACTTTTGTGTCTATATTCGGTGTGAACCAGCATCTGCAGTTCCTTCTAAAGGGCCTGTCCTACAAGCATGCAACTCTATGCGATTAGCGCGACCTAACATGGTCGCTTGAGCCATCCGGCGTCGCGGGGCCAGTCCCACTACGATCGCCGGAGCCGTGCGGAATTGTGTGGAGTTCGTCCCGAGTTCGTCCCGACACCGCGCGGGCTCCGAAAAACTGACTATGTCCAAAAATTCCGCGCGGCAATGGCTTGTCGGCTCGCAGTCGCCTCGACGCATTACACACTGTCTCGACATCGTGCCTCCGTGATCCTATCTGTAGGTGCCTCCGTGACCCTCTATGTGTGTGGCTCCGTGGCCCTCTGTGCGTGTGCCTCGGTGCCCCTCTCTGTGTGCCCCTCCCTGTCCTGGCGAACTTACCTTAGACTTCGCTCCAAGTTCGCCTCACTTTGCGCCGCGTTGCGCCACTCACCCGACCTCCGCGCGACCCATACTGCCGGTTTGGTTGCACTTGCCACATGCAGGCGCATGCTGGTGGGAACGGCCCTGTACAGGGGATCACCCGACCTCCGCGCGGCCCCCGCTTCTAGTTTGATCGCGTTCATCGCATAGTGTTTCATGCTGGTGCGACAGGCCCCTTAAAGCTCATCTCAATGTGTGCTGGAGTGACCATTTCTTGGTTCGTACATCGCATTTGCTTTATTTGAACTGAACGACGCATCTGCAGATCACCTGACTCTGGAGTTAGTGCTCTGGCACTTACTGAGTTGCAGCGTAATGCCTCTGTCTCCGCTCAGAGTGCAGAGAGAAGGGCTGGTGTACCTTCAGCGTGACAGATCAATGCCATTACTGTCCCCGAGCAATTCACAGCAAATATGATTACAAGCGACAGTGGATGAAAAATATGTGACGTGTGATCAAAGTTGCCTCACGGGACCCTTGCAAAATCAATGATGCCTTGAATTGAATTCGATGTTAGTCAAAGAACCATTTAATGCGGTATGGTTTGAAGTATTCTGACAGGGAGACAAAAGCCCAGAGGTCTGATGGTGGCTGAACGTCATATTATATGTCTAATCGTTCAATGTGGCAGGGTTTGTTGATGGTGGTAGGTGCATGCATAGAGCCTGATGGCCATACAGCATGGAAACAGGCCCTTCGGTCAACCTGCCGACACCAACCTGCTTTTATAGCAAACAGTCTAACGTAGTCTGGAGATACAGCATTGAAACAGGATCTTCAGCCAACTAGGGCTGCATGGTGGCGCAGCGGTAGAGTTTTTTCCTTATAGCGCTTGCAGCGCCGGAGACCCGGGTTCGATCCAGACTTCGGGTGCTGTCTGTACAGAGATTGGATGTTCTCCCCCCGACCGCGTGGGTTTCCTCCCACACTCCATAAGATGTGCAGGTCAAAAGTCAAGTCAAACAAACTTTATTGTCATTTAGAAATACATTGATATATGCAGTTCCAAACGAAATTCCGTTGCATTTGGCTCCCTGTGCAACACGATAATTAACAGAAGGATAAACACGGATAAAATGGATAAAAGGATAAATAGACAATGGTGGCAGCCCATTACATGGCATTCAGGAGTCTGATGGCTCGTGGGAAGAAGCTGTTGCAGAACCTTGATGTTCTGCTCCTTATGCTGCGATATCTTTTGCCCGAGGGCAGCAGAGTGAACAGTCCGTGATGGAGATGTGTGGGGTCTTTTATAATACTGCTGGCCTTAGACACGCAACGTTTGGTCGCAATATTCCCCGATTGAGGGGAGAGAGAACGTTTGCTTGGTTAGCGATGCAGTTATGCTTTTTTTTTGTTGACTAATCCTTTTCGTCTAAAGCGAGCGGGGGTTGTCAGTGGTGCGGGAGAGTTTTCTCTCTCTGCGTTACCACCTGTGCCACGATCCAAAGAATGGGCCGACTGGGCTTGTATTCACTGGAATCTAGAAGGATGAGCGGGGATCTGACAGAAACATATGAAATTCTTAAGGAATTGGACCAGGCTAGATGCAGGAAAAATGTTCCCGATGTTGGGGGCTGTCCAGAACCAGGGGTCACACAGTTTAAGAATAACGGGTCAGCCATTTAGCACTGAGATGAGGAAACACTCTTTCACCCAGAGAGTTGTGAATCTGTGGAATTCTCTGCCACTGAAGGCAGTGGAGGCCAATTCACCGGATTTTTTCAAGGGAGAGTTACAGGAGATAGCTGTGGGCTGTTTGGCTGGCTTACCCTGGTATATGTTCAATACTATATAAATCAACCTCCCATTTACCTCAATTCCTTGCTCTACTCGTATACCAACCTTCTGTTTTGAAGAGATAGCTCGATAGAGTTAGATATACTACAGTTCAAGGTGTATTCAAGAGAGTGTTAAGGGCCTGTCCCACTGTTCGAGGTAATTCAAGAGTTCTCCCGAGTTCTCCCCTGACTCGAGCTCGTGTCATTTTTTTCATCATGAGTATTTTTTTACTCGTGGACATTTTTCACAGAGTTGGAAAAATGTCACGAGTTTACCGGATGTCCCGAGTACCTACCGTTACTCGTATGAGCCGCTACGTGACATCCACGAGCGCCTACGTACCCGCTACGTGCATTACACGAGCTCGAATCAGGGGAGAATTCGGGAGAACTCTTGAATTACCTTGTACAGTGGGACAGGCCCTGTAGATATAGCTCTTAGGACTAACGGAATCAGGTGGTGTGGGGAAAAAGCAGGAACGGGGTTACAGATTTTGGCTATATTTAAGAGGGAGTTAGATGTGGCCCTTGTGGCTAATGGGATCAGGGGGTATGGAGAGAAGGCAGGTACGGGATACTGAGTTGGATGATCAGCCATGATCATATCGAATGGCGGTGCCGGCTTGAAGGGCCGAATGGCCTACTCCTGCATCTATGCTTCTATGTGCCCAGGGGTGGGGTGGAAGGCTGCTCCTCACCTGCAGCTGAGGATGCAATCAGTCCTCGTTCCTGGTTCATAATGGCTGGCCTCCACTTGTTCGGATTGATGTGCCGTAAGCAGAGCAGTCTCCGCAGGCAATGTACTGTAGATAAACACTTTGATAGGTTGCTATTCCGCAATCCTCTTTCATGCCCTTTATCTTTTGAAGTTGCTCCTTGTACGTTTTTGGAGTCCAGTTCCCCACCATGTAATGACTCCAATATAACACAGTCAAGGCTGCTCTCTGCCAAACCTTTTAACTTCACTAATCTCCCCCATCAAACCGGCAGGGCACGGAGCGAGCGAGTTCCCAGAACTACAAGTGAACAGATATGTCTCTGATAAGGCAGCTTGTCTTTCTGTCACTTTCTTTTTTAAGTATCCCTTCCATTTTCAGTTTCCATGGTGATTGCAGTGGTTTGTCGATTCAGCCCCATTCTGACGCGTGACCCTTTGCTGGCTTGTCACCGTCTGGAGACGCAGCTGGGAAGCAGGCCCTTCGGCCCAAAGAGTCCGCGCAGACCAACGATCGCCCCATACACTAGTTCTATGTTATCCTGCTTTCCCATCCTACGCATTATGGGGCAGTTTTCAGAAACCAATTAACCTGTAAACCGGCACGTCTTTGGAGTGTGGGAGGAAACCGGAGCACCCGGGGGAAACCCACGCAGGTCGCGGGGAGAACGCACAGACTCCATGCAGACAGCAGCCATGGTCAGGATCAAACCCGGTTGTCATCTTGGAGCCCCACCCAAACCACCGGTCTCCTGCTTAATCCCCCAACGGCTAGTGCATGGGCCAGCCGATGCGAGACGAATACCCTCGTTCCATCACACTGACAAGTAATGAGCGGCAGAGTGGCGCAGCGGTAGAGTTGCTGCCTTACAGCACCAGAGACCCCGGTTCGATCCTGACCACGGGTGCTTGCCTGTACGGCGTTTGTACATTCTCCCTGTGACCTGCGTGGGTTTTCTTTAAGAGCTCTGATTTCTTTAGGTACTCCAAAGACGTACAGGTTTGTAGGTTAATTGGCTTGGCATGAATGCAAATTGTCCCTAATGTGTAGGATAGTGTTAATGTGGGGGAATCGCTGGTCAGTGCGGACTCGGTGAGCCAAAGGGCCTGTTTCCGCGCTGTATCGCTAAACTAAACTAATTTAACAAGCATAAACCAGGCCTTCAGCACTATTCGGCTGTACAGCAGAACACTATATTATTCTCAAACTTTAAATATTAAATCTCCTAATTAAATATAACCATCATTTCCAGCCACAACATAAACCCACAGACCATTTATAACTAAAAAGGAATTCATGCATGATTAAGCTAATCCATATGTTAGAGGGGACTGCAGATGCTGGTTTACACCGAAGATAGTCACAAAATGCTGGAGTAACAGCGGGACAGGCAGCAGGAACAGGTGGCGATTTCGGGTTGAAACCCTTCTTCAGACTGAGAGTCAGGGGAGGGGGAGATATGGAAGGGTAGGGTGTGAAAAGGACAGATGGAGCTAGAGAGCAGGAGGAATCGGAGAGAGGGAGGGCGTGGCAGAACTCTCGTCTGAGAGAACAGGAGAAGTTGCGTAGCACGATGGCGCAGCGGGAGAGCTGCTGCCTTACAACGCTTGCAGCTCGGAGACCCGGGTTAGATTCTGTACGGAGTTTGTACACTCACCCCGTGACCTGTGTGGGTTTTCTCCGAGATCTTCGGATTCCTCCCACACTCCAAAGACGTACACGTTTGTAGGTTAATTGGCTTGGTGTATCTGTAAATTGTCCCTAGTGTGTGTAGGATAGTGTTAATGTGCGGGGGTCGCTGGTCGGTGTGGACATGTAGGTTTGTAGGTTAATTGTCTTCCGTAAATTGCCCACAGTATGTACAAAGTGAAACTGGGATAACATGGAGCCAGTGTACGGGGTAATCGTTGGTCGGCATGGACTCGGTGGGTTGAAGGGCCTGTTTCCGCGCTGTATCATTAAAACCAAACTAAACTATACTGGTTAAGAAGGAACTGCAGATGCTGGAAAATTGAAGGTAGACAAAAATGCTGGGGAAACTCAGCGGGTGAGGCAGCATCTGTGGAGCGAAGGAAATAGATGTCGTTTCGGGTCGAGACCCTTCTTCAGTGTCTGAAGAAGGGTCTCGACCAGAAACGTTGCCTCACCCGCTGAGTTTCTCCAGCATTTTTGTCTACCTTAAACTAAACTGGTGTACGGTCCAGTGCCCAGCAAGTGGGCAGCCACGTTAACTCCACTCGAAAACTCTTAAAAGCACTGATGTACCAGCGCAGTAATAATGTACAATTAACCGTGTTTAATAGGTTCCGGTCGCCAATTCCTCAGCTGAAGAAACTGCACGAATTGCTTTTTAAAGTGTAAATTAGCTGTGAATAATAGTTTAACAGGCGGTAATTATATCAAGGTTTCTAGAGCTGATGTGGTGCAGGGCTGCACTCATTTAAAATCTGCCCTTCACCCGTTCCATACCATTATAAACCAGGGCTGGAATTACAGTGCGTGATCATGTGTGTGATTCTGTCATCTTTCTTCAGCGGAGGCATGATGGGCCTGTCCCACTTGGCGATTTTTTTCAGGCAACCGCCGGCGACGGGCATGGTCGTGGCAGGTCGCCTGAAAAAATGGCGACAACCTACGTTATCCTGGCGGCTGCCTACGACAGCACCTACGTCAGGAGAAGACAAGCTGCGCTCGTTGGCGTCTGCCTGTAGTTGCCTGAAAAATCGCCTAAGTGGGACAGGCCCATGAAGATTTCAGAAAAGTTGAATGCAGCCTCTATGCTGAGGAGGCCACCAACAGCAGACTGGAGAATGTCTCCATTCGGTCTAGCAGTGCAAACTTGAGCTTCCTGGTTCCTTGCCATTTTAATCGGGGCGGCAATGTGGCACAGCTGGTAGAGCCACAGCCCCACTGCGCCAGAGACCCAGGTTCGATCCTGACCAACGGTGCTGTCTGTGCAGAGTTTGCACGCTCTTCCTGTGACCGCGTGGGTTTCCGCCCACATTCCAAAGACGAGCGGGCTTGTAGGTTAATTGGCCCTTTGTAAACCGCCCCTGGTATGTAGGGAGTGGATGGGAATGTGGGATAACATAGAACTCAGAACTTTAGTCGCCGGCTCCCTGCTCCATGGTCGGATAGTCGGCGACTAAACCGTCTCCCCCACCCTGGTTTGCCAGGTGAGGAGGGGGCTGTGGATCCCCAGCAGGACCAAAAACAAGACCTGTCAAAGGGCGGATGAGCTTCCAGCGAGCCAACGGCCATCCACACTTCAGTAGAAGTTGCGATCACTGTCGTACACGGCATTGTAAGGAACGATGATAAAGCACACACACACACACACACACCAACATCCTATACCTCCAGCGGCGGAAGTCCGCAGGAACTGGAGGACCGCGATGTGTGGTGCGTCCGTCACCGTTCCCGTTGGAAACCAGCACCACTGCTAATGTTTTCATCGATGATGAATGAATGAATGAAGGACTAGTGTGAACAGTTGGTGTGGTTGGCTTGGAGTCGCTGGGCTGAAAGGCCTGTTTCCATGCTCTGCATCTCCAAACCAAGCTCAAAAACGGCCGGCACCTGCATTCTCCCTGTGACCGCGTGGGTTTCCTCCGGGGGCTCCGCTTTTACTCCCACACCCCCAAGTCGCCCATACCGACCCGGCAACGCCGCCCGGACAACGGGCCTTCATGGCCAGATAAAGAACCCTGCACTAACACCTACTGGACTTGGAAATGGCTCCAAGCTGGCGACTCTGTCAACTGTCTCAGTGTCCGGCCCCTAGACACTTGTACTGGATCTGAGATGCTTATCTAATATGTATTTAAATGCTTATGGTTAATGCTCTCTGGGTCTCGATTCTCCATCTCTGGGTAAGAGACTCTGCGCGTTTACCTGATCTATTCCTCTCACGATGTTGTACATTGCTACAAGGTCACCCCTCATCCTCCTGCGCGCCAAGGAATAGAGTCCTAGTGTGCTAAACCTCTCCCTATAGCTCCGGCCCTAGTCCTGGCAACATCCTCGTAAATCTTCTCTGCGCCCTTTCAACTTGACAATATTCTTCGCATAAAATGGTGACCAAAACTGAAACACAATAGTCTACATGCGGCCTCACCAACATCTCATACAACTGCAACATGACCTCGCAACTACTGCACTCAATACTCTGTGACTGATGAAGGGCAAAGTGCCAAAAGTCTTTTTGAGTGTGGGAGGAAACCCACGCAGATCACTGGGAGAACGTACGTACGGATTGCACCCGAGGTCAGGGTCGCATACCGTGTCTCTGGCGCTGTTAGGCAGCAACTCTGCCGCTGTGCCACCATGCTGCCCTAGTTCTCCAGAAGGGCTTTGTACGCTGCTGTGCTCCCACAGTCAGCCTTAAAATCATCTCCATATCTGTGCTTGTCTATAACTACATTTCATTACAACGGTGCTGCATATTAACTGTTAACATTAATTGCAGCATTGGGTTATAGCAATAAAATTTTAGCTGCAGTAGTAATTTTCCTCTGTTGCTCAGCACATTGTTAAACATTACGGACAGGACAGGTTTACATGGATTGGACAGGGTCGGGGGGATATGGGCCAGACGCAGGCAGGTGGAACTAGTGGAGATGGGACATGTTGGCCGGTGTGGGCAAGTTGGGCCGAAGGGTCTGTATCCACACAGTACGAATCAATGATTCCGTGACTATGAAATAACCATATAACAATTACAGCGCGGAAACAGGCCTTCTCAGCCCTTCCAGACCGTGCTGACCATTTATTTTCCCCTAGTCCCATCTACCTGCACTCAGACCATACCCCTCCATTCCCTTCCCATCCATATACCTATCCACTTTACTTATAAATGTTAAAATCGATCCTGCCTCCACCACTTCTGCTGGAAGATCATTCCACACAACCACCGCTCTCTGAGTAAAGAAGATCCCCCTCATGTTACCCCTAAACTTCTGTCCCTTAATTCTCATGTCATGCCCTCTTGTTTGAATCTTCCCTACCCTCAATGGGAAAAGCTTATCTACGTCAACTCTGTCTATCCCTTTCATCATTTTAAAGATCTCAATCAAGTCCCCCCTTAACCTTCTGCGCTCCAAAGAATAAAGACCTAACTTGTTCAACCTTTCTCTGTAACTTAGTTGCTGGAACCCAGGCAACATTCTAGTAAATCTCCTCTCTACTCTCTCTATCATGAAATCAATTGCAATGACACGGAAAATAATAACTTAAAATGTGGCCGTCACTGCTGAACTTTCTGCTCTTATTTCAGATTTCAAATACCTGCAATCTCTGACTTCCATTTTGGATGATTCCCTACTCTTCCTGCCTTTGTCTGTTTTTCCCGGTTGCATAAGGTCTTAAGTGATAGGAGCAGAATTAGGCTATTCGGCCCATCAAGTCTACTCCGCCATTCAATCATGGTTGATCTATCTCACTCTCCTAACTCCGTTCTCCTGCCTTCATAAGATCGTAAGATCATAAGCAATAGGAGCGGAATTAGGCTATTTGGCCCATCAAATCTACTCCGCCATTCAATCATGGCTGATCTATCTCACCCTCTCAACCCTCTTGCCACCAAACAGAAGCTGCCGAGTTCCTGCTGTAGTGCGTCCTCTGCTCCATCTGTGTTGGTTCAGTAATTCATTGAACAAAATGTTGGCATGCCGGTGGTGTGATGGTTAAGGTGGCAGACCCAATAATCCAGGGATGGACACAAAAAGCTGTTCCCAAACCATGCCGTGATGCAATGCATTCCATGGCGCATCTGTTGGAGTTGGGGAGAGTTTCCGGGCGATTTCACGTGCGTCGATGGTCTGGAACTTGCCTAGAAAACGGCACGAGTCTTTGTAGATTCATTGACCTCTGTAACATTGCCCCTCATGAGTTGGCAGTCGATGCTGCTGTTGTCCCTCATGTGTAGAAACCCTCTGCACATTTAAAACCTGTCCTTCAAAATCAGAACCTGTAGGTCCATGGATCGAGAGGCAGGGCTGGGATTAATTTCAAGACCAAGATAGTCACAAAAAGCTGGAGTAACTCAGCGGGTCAGGCAGCATCTCTGGAGAAAAGGAATGGGTGACGTTTCGGGTCGAGGCCCTTCTTCAGACTGAGAGTCGGGGGAGAGGGAAACAAGAGATATAGACAGTGATATAGAGATCAACCATGATCACAATGAATAGCGGTGCTGGCTCGAAGGGCCGAATGGCCTCCTCCTGCACCTATTTTCTATGTCTATGAGATATAGAACAAATGAATGAAAAATATGCAAAAAAGTAAAGATGATCAAGGAAACAGGCCATGGGCTAGGTGAAAATGAGTTACAGGCAATGAGATTGAACAAGATGACTTTGAAACTAAAACGAGTGGGGGAGGGATGGAGAGAGAGGGAAAGCAAGGGTTACTTGAAGTTAGGGAAATCAATATTCATACCGCTGGGTTGTAAGCTGCCCGTGCGAAATCTGAGCTGCTGTTCCCCCAATTTGCGTTTGGCTTCACTGACCATGGAGGAGGTCCAGGGTAGAAAGAACAGTGTGGGAATGGGAAGGGGTATTAAAGTTTTTGGAAACCGGGAGATCAGGTAGGCCCAGGGCTTGTTGGGTCTCATTGTCTGTAACTTGTTTTCACCCAGCCCGTGGCTAACAATGGCCTCTTTCCTTTATCATTGTTACTTCTGCATATCTTTCATTCATTTGTTCTGTATCTCTTCACATCACCATCTATATCTCCTTGCACCTTGCACCTTTCAAAGAGTCCACCAGGGACTATACTGGAAGTTGGACAATTTTATACCAGACAATTTTTAAATTTACGAAGCCAATTAACCTACAAACCTGTACGTCTATTGAATGTGGGAGGAAACTGAAGATCTCGGAGAAAGCCCACGCAGGTCACGGGGAGAACGTACAAACTCTGCACAGACAGCGTCCTTAGTCGGGATCGAACCCGGGTCTCCGACGCCGCATTCACTGTAAGGCAGCAACTCTACCGCTGCGCCATCAAATCCCGTGTTTACTTTTCCTCTGATCTCAGTCTGAAGAAGGGTCTCGACCAGAAACGCCACCCTTTTCCTTCACTCCAGAGATGCTGCCTGACCCGCAGAGTTACTCCAGCTTTTTGTGTCTTTTTTCGGTTTAAGCCAGCATCTGCAGTTCCTTCCTATGTAATAATCCAGAGAACTGAGTTGAACTCCCACCAAGATACCAGGCACAAATTGAATTTATTGAGCGATTATTTATATTGCCACACATTCGATCGTAACATTATCAATTGTCTGTTTTTTGTTTTAGTGCGGTGTGGAGGTACAGCGCAGAAACAGGCCATTCGGCCCACTGAGTCCGTGCCGACCAGCGATCCCCACACACTAACACCACCCTGCACACACTAGCGACAATTTACATTTACACCAAGCCAATTAACCTACAAACCTCTACCTCTGTGGAGTGTGGGAGGAAACCGGAGATCTCGGGGGGAAAAAACCAGGCAGGTCACGGGGAGAATGTACAAACTCCGAGCAGACAGCAACCGTAGTCGGGATCGAACCCGGGTCCCTGGTGCTGTGAGGCAGCAACTCCACCGCTGCTCCACCGTGACATCAAATAGTGTTCTCGAATAACTTTTACTGGTGACGAATTTGCCTGCATGATTGTGAAATATATTCCAAACTGCTTACTCCTGAAGTCATGACCAGATTGTTTAAACAGTATTTTAATAGGGAGAGGAGTGATAGGCCAGAGAATAAAGTAGCTATGAATAATTATTGTACCAATTTGTTAAAGTGAAATGTATTGTTTTTACTCAACAGGCAAAACTGATGAATAATTGATGTCTGTGGAAAGTTTTCCATCAGCATTTAAATTAGACAAATAGAGCAAATACCTGGCTGATTGAAATTCAGAGTGACTATGGGTCTCTAGGTGGTGCTGAGGAACAGCTGCCTGTGTTTGGTAGATGGTTTTAGTTTTGCTGAGTAGAGCTAGATTTTCCCATTAAGATATTATTACCTCAATCTTGGTTTCCCTGCGTCCTGTATTTAATTACCACAGCCAACATCCGACATGGAGCCTCGCCCTCCATCTCCGCCTTGGGGCCCCAGCCTGCATCTCCGCCGTGGGGCCTGTCCAGCATTTCCGCCTTGGGCCCCTGCCAGTATCTCTGCCGTGGGGCCTGCTCCAGCATCTCCGCCGTGGGGCCCCTGCCTGCATCTCCGCCATGGGACCCCTGCCAGCATCTCCACTGTGGGGCCCGCTCCAGCATCTCCACCATGGGACCCCTGCCTGCATCTCCGCTGTGGGGCCCCTGCCAGCATCTCCACTATGGGGCCCGCTCCAGCATCTCTGCCGTGGGACCCCTGCCTGCATCTCCGCCATGGGGCCCCTGCCTGCATCTCTGCCGTGGGTCCCTGCCTGCATCTCCGCTGTGGGACCCTGCCAGCATCTCTGCTGCGGGCCCCTCTCCAGCATCTCTGTCGTGGGGGCCTCACCTGCATCTCTTCCGTGCGGCCCTCACCCGCATGTCCACCGTGTGGTCCGCTCCAGCAACTTCTCCATGGAGTCCTTGCCAGCAACCCTGCTGTAGAGCTCTCCCCTTCATCTCTGCCTTGGGGCTCTTGCCCACATCTCCACCGTGGAGCCCTTGACCAAATCTCCTCCATTTTCTGCGCCAGCTTAGAGTCCGCTTGGACCTCACCCACCTCAATCACCCATCCCGACGAAAGGTTCCGACCTGAAACATTGACTGCCTATTTCCCTACACAGATGCCGCTAATGAGTTCCTCTAGTGGTTTGTTTTTTTGATCCAGGGAAGCAGCCAGCTCCCAGGAAATATAAAGTGTCATTTATCACGGCATGGTGGCGCAGCGGTAGAGATACTGCCTTACAGCGCCAGAGACCCGGGTACGATCCTGACTAGGGGTGCTGTTTGTACGGAGTTTGTACGTTCTCCCTGTGGCTGCCTAGAGGGTGCTTTGGTTTCCTCCAATACTCCAAGGACGTACAGGTTTGTAGGCTAATTGGCTTCAATAAAATTGTAAATTGGCCCTAGTGTCTGGGAAAGTTCTCGTGTACGGGGTGATCGCTGGTCGGCGCAGACTCGGTGGGCCGAAGGGCCTGTTTCCACGCTGTACCTCTGAAATCTAAAGTCCGGAGGCGACAAACGTGGGCAGGTGGATCTAATGTAGAAGGGGCATGTTGATCGGCATGGGCAAGTTGGGCCGAAGGGCCTATTTCCATGCTAATCTGTTCCAATCAACTGTCCATATGGTGCCAGCACAACAACCTGGCCCTCAACACCAGCAAAACCAAGGAACTCATTGTTGTCTTTGGAAGGAGTAGGATGGGGACCCACAGTCCTGTTTATATCAACGGGTCGATGGTTGAAAGGGTCAAGAGCTTCAAATTCCTGGGCGTGCACATCTGTGAAGATCTTTCCTGGTCCGAGAACACAGATGCAATTATTAAGAAAGCTCATCAGCGTCTCTACTTCCTGAGAAGATTACGGAGAGTTGGTCTGTCAAGGAGGACTCTCTCTAACTTCTACAGGTGCATAGTAGAGAGCTTGCTGACCGGTTGCATCGTGGCTTGGTTCGGCAATTTGAGTGCCCTGGAGAGGAAAAGACTACAAAAAGTAGTAAACACTGCCCAGTCCATCATCGGTTCTGACCTTCCTTCCATCAAGGGGATTTATCGCAGTCGCTGCCTCATAAAGGCTGGTAGCATCATCAAGGACCCACACCACCCTGGCCACACACTCATCTCCCTGCTACCTTCAGGTAGAAGGTTCAGGAGCCTGAAGACTGCAACAACCCGGTTTAGGAATAGCTAATTCCCCACAGCCATCAGGCTATTAAACCTGGCTCGGAACTCTGAACATTAATATCCCTCCATCTGTTATTTGCACTTTATTAATTTATTAATTCACGTGTGTATTTATGTATAGAATTGTAGTCAATGCCTACTATGTTCTGTTGTGCTATGCAAAGAAAGATTTTCATTGTCCTGTCAGGGACACATGACAATAAACTCTTTTGACTTTGACTTTGACAATCCATTCAAAAGGGAGATGAGGAGATTCATGATGCTTTGGTATTCTCTTCTTGCACAAGTCGTGGAGACTGAGTCACTGAATATATTCAAGCCAGAGATAGATAGAATATTGCAATTCGATGAGCCACAGGTCATGCGGGGAGAGGGAGAGGGAGATGGAGCTGAGGTCAAGACCAATGGGCGGCGATAGAGTTGCTGCCCTACAGCGCTTACAGAGCCAGAGACCCGGGTTCGATCCCGACCACAGGTGCTGTCTGTACGGAGTTTGTACGTTCTCCCCGTGACCTCGTGGGTCTTCTCCGAGATCTTCGGTTTCCTCCCACACTCCAAAGATGTACAGGTTTGTAGGTTAATTGGCTTTGTATGAATGTAAAGAATTGTCCCTAGTGGGTGTAGGATAGTGTTGATGTGTGGGGATCGCTGGTCGGTGCGGAGTAGGTGGGCTGAAGGGCCTGTTTCCGCACTTCGTCTCCAGAACTAACAAAAGCCCAAATCTTATTCAATGCAAGTACATCCCAACTTAGTACATCCCATTACAAATGAAAATGAGGACTGCAAAAATGAACACTAAAACAATATCAATAATCATCGTGGCATCTTCAAGAGCTGTGCAGTTGTTTAGTTTAGTTTCATAGAATCATAGAATCATAGAAAATAGGTGCAGGAGTAGGCCATTCGGCCCTTTGAGCCTGCACCGCCATTCAATATGATCATGGCTGATCATCCAACTCAGTATCCCGTGCCTGCCTTCTCTCCATACCCTCTTGATCCCTTTACCACAAGGGCCACATCTAGCTCCCTCTTCAATATAGCCAATGAACTGGCCTCAACTACCTTCTGTGGCAGAGAATTCCACAGACTCACCACTCTCTGTGTGAAAAAAGATCTTCTCATCTCGGTCCTAAAAGACTTCCCCGTTATCCCTAAACTGTGACCCCTTGTTCTGGAGTTCCCCAACATCGGGAACAATCTTCCTGCATCTAGCCTGTCCAACCCCTTAAGAATTTTGTAAGCCTCTGTAAGATCCACAGTTTAGAGTTGCAGCGCGGAAACAGGCGCTTCGGCCCACCGAGTCCGCACCGACCAGCGATCCCCGCACACTGGCACTATCCTACACACACACACACACACACACACGAGTGGCAATGTACAATTTTACCGAAGCCAATTAGCCTACAAACCTGGAGTGTGGGAGGAAACCGGAGCACCTGGAGAAAACCCACGTGATCACAGGGAGAACGTACAAACTCCGCACAGACAGCACCCGCAGTCAGGATCAAACGCGGGTCCCTGGCGCCTTGAGGAAGCAACTCTACCGCTGGGTTCCAGTTTTTAATTTGTATCCCGCCGTTGTGTGGTCGTTCCATTTTATGTGGTCCTACAGGTCAGATCAGTTAGAAGAGCTGTACGTGAGAATATTTCTCATGTTGAAAGTCAACGCCATTCAGCCCTTCATGCCTGCTCTCCTTATCATTGGCAGTCACTCGAAACGAGTACGACTGTCCTCTCATGGAGGACGCCTGTGCGTGACTTTGTTTCACGTGGGAGACTGATGCACATTCAACTACCCCATGGTCCTTGACAGATCTGGGTCAGGATCCGGTGGCATGGAGTCCAAGACGACCGGAGACCCTTTTCTGCCGCAGCCTTCATCCGCCTTCCCAGCCGTTGTGACCCTCCGCTAAGGTCAGCCATCGTCCTCCGCCTGTTCCACCGTTGAGGTCTTGGTTGGATTGCTCTTTGTCTGAGACCTCCCCCTCGACCTTACCACCATGGGTGGCCCTACCAGGAGCACGGCTCCAGACGGCTTCGCTCTCAGGATCTCAGGCCCACACAAGCTTCTCCACCACGACAAGGTGACAATCCACGGAGAGATGACGAATCCACGAATGCTCTCCATTCACTGAGTTTATAGCTGATGGTTAACCTTGGCTATCCTTCCCTCTGTGCCCCTCACTCTTTTAATATCCTTCCCCCTTCCCTGCCCCCCCTTCCCCCTCCTGGTGCCACCCCCCCACCCCCCCACCACCCGCTTTACTCTTTTTACACAACTGGCCCTTCGGCCCATTGACCATGCTGACCATTACGCACACAGTTATACTAACCCTATTTTCATGTCGAAACGAGGACTTTTAATATCCTTTCTGGAACCAGAGGTCACAGCCTCTGAATAAAAGGACGTACCGTTAGAAAGGAGATGAGGGTGGTGAATCTGTGGAACTCATTCCCCCAGACAGCTGTGGAGGCTAATAATGGATATTTTTAAGGCAGAGATAGATAGATTCTTGATTAGAACGGTTGTGAGGGGTTATGGGGAGCAGGTAGGAGAATGGTGTTATGAGGGAGAGATAGATCAGCCATGATTGAATGGCGGAGTAGACTTGATGGGCCGAACGGCCTAATTCTGCCCCTGGAACCTGTGAAGTTATGTACGAGGAATCGCAGGCCCCTTTCAGCACCGAAATCTTTCGATCTCTCACTCTGCTTTTTGAATCACACGCACGGCCTCACATTTTCCCCACATTAAATTCTGCCAGCCACGTCTTTTGATCCATGCCACCCATGCAGCACCATCAGAATCAGGGTCGCAGTTCACAATGCGCTTCTGTGAAGGCTTCACACAGAGTCGCTACATCAGCCGACCATTGATTTCTCGGTGTCATCCTGTGTGCAGTGGAGCATCGGAATGATTGGTTTGCCCGCTGAAAGAAGACTCGAAGAAGCAAGTTCAAAGATGATTCCTGCTTTGTGACAAATCATTGATTAGCTAACTTCTCTATACATGGCGTGACTCCAGTCTCTACAGTTCAGACAGACACTGGGAACTGCAGATGTCGGAATCTGTGCGTAGACTGTTCAACTCACTCCACGTACATCGATAAATAGCTGAGAGCTCTGGGCGGCAACGGTGCCGCAGCTGTAGATGTTGCAGCTTTATAGCACCATACACCCAGGTTCGATCCTGACTGAGGGTGCTGTCGAAATGGAGTTTGTACGTCCTCCCCCTGAACATGCGTGTTTTCTCCGGGTGCTCCAGTTTCCTCCCACACTCCAAAGAAGTTGGTTGATTGGCTTCAGTAAAATTGTAAATTGTCCCCAGTGTGTGTAGAGCAGCGTTAAGACCCTGTCCCACTTGGGTGTCATTTGCGCGTCACGCTGATGGCGCGCGAAGATTTTGTACATCCCGAAATCCTGGGGCGCCGCGCACGACTGTACGTCACTGCCTCCGTCACCACGCACCATGCGCGCGTAATGCATACAATGCGCACATCACGTGTTGCGTCGTATCGCGTAAATGAAGTCGCGGTAAATGACGCGCAAATGACGCCCAAGTGGGACAGGCCCTTCAGTGTGCAGGGATCGCTGCTCAGCGCCGCCGTGCCACTCTCCAAAATGCTCGCCTCCTGCTTTAACGCAGAAAAGTTTGTTCTTGACAAATTACAGAGCTGTCAGATCGCACTGGGACAAGTGAAAATAAAATTATATCATCTGGCCTTAACACGGGAAAGGAAAGCTCTGCCAAGTGACAGGGAGATTGTCACTAATTGAGATTCAAAGTTTAAAGTTCTGATTCTCTGCAATTTTGTCGGAGCGGGCGTGCCCAACATGTCAATGCTTTTCCCCTTCTCCACTCACTGCCCGACCTGGAATAACCCGCTCTGCCTTTTACAGCAAGTTGTCAGATGTTCTCTCTTCTCTGCAGTCTGGGAAGCTCAGCGGTAGAGTTGCTTCCTCACAGTGGCGCCAGAGGCCCCGGTTCAATCCTGACTACGGGTGCTGTCTGCACGGAGTTTGCACGTTCTCCCCGTGACCTGTGTGGGTTTTCTCCGGGAGCTCAGGTTTCCTCCCACACTCCAAAGACGTACAGGGTTTGACTTTGGTTATTTGACTTTGGTGACACAAATTGTAAATTGTCCCTAGTGTGTAGGATAGTGCTGGTGTATGAGGTGAACGCTGGTCGGTGCGGACTTGATGGGCCGAAGGACCCATTTCCGCGCTGTATCTCTAAAGTAGGCTTTCCACCAAGGAAGGAAGCATCTCCTAAATGCTGCACTAACGTATAATCTTCCCTCACTGGTTCTCTCTTTATATACAGTTTATATATTTTTAGTTTAGTGTAGTTTTGAGATACAGCGCGAAACAGGTCCTCGCATCCACCTAGTCCTCGCCGACCAACGATCCCCGCACACTATCCTACATAGAAACATAGAAACATAGAAAATAGGTGCATGAGTTGATCATTCGGCTCGTCGAGCCAGCACCGCCATTCAATATGGTCATGGCTGATCATCCAAAATCAGTAGCCTCGTTCTGGCTTTTTCCCCATATCCCTTAGTTCCAAGAGCTAAATCTCTTGACAACGTCCAGTGAATTGGCCTCCACTGCCTTCTGTGGCAGAGAATTCCACAGATTCACAACTCTCTGGGTGAAAACATTTTTTCTCATCTCAGTCCTAAATGGCCTACCTCTTATTCTTAAACTGTGACCCCTGGTTCTGGACTCCCCCAACATCGGGAGCGTCACACACACGCTCGGGACAATTGGCAATTTTACCAAGCCAATTAATCTACGTCTTTAGAGTGTGGCAGGAAACCGGAGCACCTGGAGAAAACCCACGCAGGTCACCGGGAGAACGTACAAACTCCACACAGAAAAAACACCAGTGGTCAGGATCGAACCCGGGTCTCTGGCGCTGTAAGGCAGCAACTCCACCGCTACGCCACCCATTTCTCTGGAAACACAGTTAATCCGGTCAAGGAAATACCACAAGCCACCTCAAACGTGGTTTGAGACTAAAACGTCCTTAAACACCCACAAACCTGCAGTTTAAAATTCATTCCTCCACTCTTAAAGGTCTGTGTGGAATATTAAGAATTCTAAATATTAAATACAAAATAAAATGTAACATTTCCAAATGGTTACATTTTAAGGGATGAAAGATTAATCATGTATAAAGAATCTGCGGCAGCTGTTTCTAGATTGAGGAGTCAGTCCTTCAGGCATGGCAGGTCGAGGATCGAGGACTAGACTGTGATACGGTGAACAGCTTCCACTCCCCGCACTCACTGAACAGCCCACTCCCCCTCGCTCTGCCTGGGCAGCTCGGAAATTCCAGAGAGTGGCTCTTTTCAACCTTCCCAGCTGCAAGGAAGCTCCAGGCTCCGGATCCAACTACAGTTTCATCCAGATTCAGGGACAGTTTCTTCCCAGCTGTCATCAGGCAACTGAATCACCCAACGCGTTATAGTTGCTCTTCTTCTCCTCCTCCTCCTCCTCCTCCTCCTCCTAAAGTTGTAGGTCAAGGGTAGACATCCAGACCAGGACAGCTTCAGTTACTGGGTGGATGGTTTTGATACCACCAGGAGCGGACCTGCAAACAGTGTGGCACGTCATTTTCGACTGCGCTACCCTCCGCCCCGCTGGTGGAGGGTTGGACCTCACGGCCCTCGACAAACGGCGCAATGCACTGGCTACAGCGCCTGGAGGACGTTGCATAACCTCTGTTGCCTCAAACGCACGAAGAAGAAGAATGCCACCAGGAAAAAACCTCAGTGGGCTGTACATCTGGTGGCGCTGTTACTCGCTGCCTCTGCCCACGGTCTGGTTGTCTTTTATTTTATTTTGTTATGTTTAGAGTGTGTATTTTTAGTTTTTTTCAGTATTTTATGCGGGGGGGAAGCAGGTAGGGTATGGGGGGAACCGTCCTTCAGTCGCTTCCTGGCGAGGATGCGGCTATTTTCCGAGTCGCGTCCTCCCCCCCCCCCACCTCGCTGCCTACCAACTGGATTGGCGCGGCCTTTCCTGGCGGGACCGGACCAGAGCTTCAGCAGCGGCTGCGCTGCACTCGATACATCGCGGAGCGGGCGAGGTCTTACCTGGGATCGCCGCTTGGAGCTCCGGAGTGTTGGGGCCGCTGCTCCAACATCGCGGAGCTGTGGGTTTGAGGAGCTCCCAACGCGGGCGGCGCTGACTTTAACATCGCGGAGACCTGGGACCCTTTGCCGGGGGTCGCCAGCGTGAATCTCCGCCCAGCGCGGCCTGTGGACATCGGGAGTCGCAGAAGGTGGAAGGTGGCCGATTCAGAGGTCCAGGCCGCTGAGGATGTTCTCCCATTCGACGTCAGGGTTCCATCGTTCCCGGCGAGAGGGCCTGAACGTCGGGCCACCCGTGGCGGCGACTACGGGGTGCTCCGGAGGACCCGCCCCCAGGGGTGAACATTGGGGAACATCAGCGAGGAGGTTGACTGGACTTTGGTTCCTTCCCTCACAGCGGGGAACATTGGTGCCTCTGTGGGGAGGTTTGTGTTGTGGACTACTGTGTCCTGTGTTTTTGTGGGGGGGTTTTTAATTTTATTTTTTGTGTGACTGTAAGGGAAAAGGAATTTTGTTGTATCTTAATTGAAGACAATGACAATAAATTAAATCAAGCCAAAATCAAATGAAATCAAATTCACGGTGCGTGGGATGGTCTGGTCTGGATGTCCGCAATCCCAAGCAGGGCTGTCTGTCACCCCCACTTATGCAGGTGGTGTGCTGTTCTTGCACGGAGGGTGCGGATTCTGTTCAGGGTTAGCCATTGTTTGCGATGGAGGTCAAACCCCGGTGGTTTCACTGTGGGGTCTCCCTTGTTGGTGTTGGCATCTTTCCAGGATCTACGCAACAAAAGCTTTTCATTGTACCTCGGTACACATGACAATAAACTACGCTAAATTAAACACTGTGTACCGAGGTACAATGAAAAGCTTTTGTTGCGTGCTTTCCGGTCAGTGGAAAGTCAGTACAAGGCATTGGTGAGACCAATTCTGGAGTATGGTGTACAATTTTGGTCGCCCAATTATAGGAAGGATGTCAACAAAATAGAGAGGGTACAGAGGAGATTTGCTAGAATGTTGCCTGGGGATTCAACAGCTAAGTTACAGAGATAGGTTGAGTAAGTTAGGTCTTTATTCTCTGGAGCGCAGAAGGTTAAGGGGGGACTTGATAGAGGTCTTTAAAATGATGAGAGGGATAGACAGAGTTGATGTGGACAAGCTTTTCCCTTTGAGAATAGGGAAGATTCAAACAAGAGGACATGACATGAGAATTAAGGGACAGAAGTTTAGGGGTAACATGAGGGGGAACTTCTTTACTCAGAGAGTGGTAGCGGTGTGGAATGAGCTTCCAGTGGAAGTGGTGGCGGCAGGTTCGTTGGTATCATTTAAAAATAAATTGGATAGGCATATGGATGAGAAGGGTATGGAGGGATATGGTATGAGTGCAGGCAGGTGGGACTAAGGGAAAAAAGTTGTTCGGCATGGACTTGAAGGGCCGAGATGGCCTGTTTCTGTGCTGTAATTGTTATATGGTTATATGGTTATATGTTATATGAAAGACTATACATGAATCTACATGATACATGGTACATAGTCTACTCTTCCATTCAATCGTGGCTGATCTATGTTTCCCTCTCGCCTTTATCCACGTTTTGCCCGTATGATTCAAAGGTGGGCGGCAGCGGTAGGATTGACGCCTCACAGCGCCAGAGAACCCGGTTCGATCCTGACTACGAGTGCTGTCTGTGCGGAGTCTGTACGCTCTCCCCTTGCCGCGTAGATTTTCTCCGGGTGCTCCTGTTTCCTCCCACACACCAAATACGTGCAGGTTTGTAGCTTAATTGGCTTGGTGTAATTGTAAATTGTCCCTCGAGTGTGTAGGACGGTGTTACTGTGCGGGGATTGCTGGTCGGCACTGACTGGGTGGGCCGAAGAGCCTGTTTCCACGCTGTATCGCTAAACTAGTCAAGATGCTTCTTAAAAACAGTGAGACCAGCTGACCCCATTACAATAGACAATGGACAATAGGTGCAGGAGTAGGCCATTCGGCCCTTCGAGCCAGCACCGCCATTCAATGTGATCATGGCTGATCATCCCCAATCAGTACCCCGTTCCTGCCTTCTCCCCATATCCCCTGACTCCGCTATCTTTAAGAGCCGTATCTAGCTCTCTCTTGAAAGTTCTCTCCAGAGAACTGAGGCAGAGAATTCCACGGACTCACAACTCTGTGTGAAAAAGTGTTTCCTCGTCTCCGTTCTAAATGACTTACCCCTTATTCTTCAACTGTGGTCCCTGGTTCTGGACTCCCCAACATCGGGAACAAGTTTCCTGCCATTAGCGTGTCCACCTTTTCAAGCCGCACGTTGATGACTCCAACCGCCCCCTGTGTTAAAAATGTTCCTCGATGAACATCACTGACTGCTGAGGGATCCATCCCTCAATGCAGGGGGGTGGATGAAGGATGTTTTGGGTGTTGATATTGCTAAGAAAGGCACTTGGAGAGGTGTAGGAAGGAACTGCAGATGCTGGTTTACGCTGAAGTTAGACAACTGCATGAAAGTAAGCATGCAGGTACAGCAGACAGTGAAGAAAGCTAATGGCATGTTGGCCTGTATAACGAGAGGATTTGAGTAGAGGAGTAATGAGGTCCTTCTGCAGTTGTGCAGGACCCTGGTGAGACCACACCTGGAGTATTGTGTGCAGTTCTGGTCTCCTAATTTGAGGAAGGACATCCTTGCTATTGAGGCAGTGCAGCGTAGGTTCAGGAGGTTAATCCCCGGGATGGCGGGACTGTCATATGAGGAAAGATTAGAAAAACTGGGCTTCTAATCACTGGAATTTAGAAGGATTTTATAGAAATGTATAACATTATAAAAGGACTGGACATGCTAGATGCAGGAAAAATGTTCCCACAGTTGGGGGAATCCAGAATGAGGGGCCACAGTCTAAGAATAAGGGGGAGGCCATTTAAAACTGAGATGAGAAAAAACTTTTTCACCCAGAGAGTTGTGAATTTGTGGAATTATCTGCCACAGAAGGCAGTGGAGGCCAAATCCCTGGATGAATGTAAAAGAGAATTAGATAGAGATCTAGGGGCTAGCGGAATCAAGGGATATGGGGAGAAGGCAGGCACGGGTTACTGATTGTGGATGATCAGCCATGATCACAACGAATGGCGGTGCTGGCTCGAAGGGCTGAATGGCCTCCTCCTACACCGATTTTCTATGTTTCTGTGTTTCTACAATGCTGGGGTATCTCAGCGGGACAGGCAGCGTCTCTGGAGAGAGGGAATGGGGCGAGACCCTTCTTTAGACAAGAGGTGTTCTTGTCAGCTGAGAGGTGCTCCTCAAGTAAATGTGTTATTCCATAAAACCGCTTGCCTCCACGCAAAGTGCTGAAGCTCACTATGTAATTGTAACTGTTGAAACTATTTAATCACCTGCTGTGATCATTAATGGTTAAAGAGCATAAAAACTGGGTGTGTTTTGCATTGCTGATTTTTCTTCGAGGATCTTCCAGATTAAACCCTCCCATTCCCACCTTGACATATCTGTCCTGGGCCTCCTCCACTGTCAGAGTGAGGCCACATGCATATCGGAGGAACAGCACCTCATATTGCACATGGGCAACTTAAACACCAGCGGTATAAATATTGATGTAGCAATGTTACAAAATTTTGAGATTTTAAAAATCAAGTCTGCAATTTATCCCATCAGATAAAACATAAAAAGAAGTTTAATTTGACACCTAATTCACTTTCATATCTTCAGTATTAAGAAAGTTATGACCATTTTCATACTCAGAAATTAGGATCTTGTTCCCCATTGCCTTTCCATTGACTTAACACAAAAGCTGTGATCTAGAACAGTTAAAGGCCCATAAAAATTAAGAGAACTCAATGAAATTTTCAGTTATTATAGATTGAAGCATTCTGAAACAAATATGAAACAATCTTACTTGGATGACCTGAAATTAAAGCATATAATTAGTTAGTTATCTAATTGTAGCTAATTACAAAATTCAATGAGTAGATCTAAACATCTATCCATTTCTTAAGAAAAGATAAACTTTTTTTTAATTGCCTAAGTGTCCAAATAACATTCACACAATAATCCACAATATAACATAATTTTTAAATCTCATTTTCATGAATTTCTAGGCCAAATGGAAGGAATTTAGTGATTAATGCCTGTAAATTAATGGCCATTTAAATCAACTTGCGAGTGGGTTTTAGTGGAATGCGGTGGATTGGAACATTGCGGTTTGCGGTGAAGTCGGGAGGAAAAATACTGTTTGTTCATACATTTTTTGGACCCCATTTCGCAACATGAAAATGTGATTAAAGCCTCCATAAAAACCAACTTTTAATATAAAAATAAACTGTGTACCTTTTTTTCTCCCCTATGCAAAATCCTTCCCGTTGTCGGCGCTCACGGCTTTTGAAGGTGATTTTTAAATTACTCTAGATAATAAATAATCTAGCATAATTTAAAAATACCTTCATGAATGAAATGTCGGAGTGATTTTTCTTCCGCAACGAAGTCGCCCGACATTGATTGATTTTCCCTGTCTGCAGAAAAACGGCACTTTAAGCCCGCCCCCCTCTGAAAGGCGCCAAAGTCACGCACACGGGGAGCGGCAGAACTGCAGCGCTGCTCAAGGTAAGTTTTGTAACATACCTAATTGCTGTCTCTAACTTCAAGTAACCTTTGCTTTCCCTCTCTCCCCGTCCCTCTGACTAGTTTCACTGTCTTCCTGATTAATTTTACTGATTGTATGCCTTGCTGCCACCTTCCCCTCAGCCGGCAACTTCGGTCTGGTGATCTCCCAAACGGTTGTCCATGCAGGGTGACCAGACGTTGGTTGTTCATATCTGGGGAGGACGTGTACATCTATAGCTCCAGTCTCCGTTCAGTTCATTTAAAGGCAGCACGCGCACGCTGTCCAAGGTGCTGAAATCCACCCTGGCGGGCGTGTGGGAAGGAACTGCAAAGGATGCCGGTTTAAACCAAAGATAGACACAAAAAAACAGGAGTAACCTAGCGGCAGGCAGCATCTCTGAAGAGGAGGAATGGGTGACGGGTCTGAAGGAGGTTCTGGACCCGAAACGTCAGAGATGCTGTCTGAGCCGCTGAGTTACTCCAGCTTTGTGTGTCCGTCCACCCTGGTGATCCTGTTGTGCTCCGGCTTTGGCCAGCCGTGCCCAATGTGCTCACAATGCCAAGCTGTCGTGCTTTGATGGGGCCACTAATATTCATGCCAACCACTAAAGCTAGCTTCCCATTGTATCAATGTTGACAGTACTGTTAGAAAAAAAGACACAAGCGCTGGTGATTCAGTGGGCCATGCAGCCTCTCCGGAGAACGTGGATAGGTGACGTTTCAGATTGGGACCCATCTTCAGACTGCTTGGAGTGGGAGGACGGGAGGGGGAATGATGATGGAAGAGAGATAGTGGTGTGATAAAGACTCGGTGGATACAAGTAAGGGGGGGGGGTGTGTGGGTTGGATTGGCAGAAGGGGGGGACAAAGATGGGGGGAAGAGATGGGAAGAAGGCAAGTAAGATAGGAAGAGTCATAGAGTCATAGAGTAATACAGTGTGGAAACAGGCCCTTCCACACCGGCCAAGATGTCCCAGCTACACTAGTCTCACTTGCCTGTGCTTGGTCCATATCCATATAACCATATAACCATATAACCCTATAACAATTACAGCACGGAAACAGGCCTTCTCGGCCCTTCCAGTCCGTGCCAAACATTTATTTTCCCCTAGTCCCATCTACCTGCACTCAGACCATACCCCTCCATTCCCTTCCCGTCCATATACCTACCCACTTTACTTTTAAATGTTAAAATCGATCCTGCCTCCACCACTTCTGCTGGAAGCTCATTCCGCACAGCCACCACTCTCTGAGTAAAGAAGATCCCCCTCATGTTACCCCATGACTTCTGTCCCTTAATTCTCTTGTCATGCCCTCTTGTTTGAATCTTCCCTACCCTCAATGGGAAAAGCTTATCCACGTCAACTCTGTCTATCCCTTTCATCATTTTAAAGACCTCAATCAAGTCCCCCCTTAACCTTCTGCGCTCCAAAGAATAAAGACCTAACTTGTTCAACCTTTCTCTGTAACTTAGTTGCTGAAACCCAGGCAACATTCTAGTAAATCTCCTCTGTACTCTCTCTATTTTGTTGACATCCTTCCTATAATTAGGCGACCAAAATTGTACACCATACTCCAGAATTGGTCTCACCAATGCCTTGTACAATTTTGTACATTACTTCCCTACTCCTATATTCAATGCTCTGATTTATAAAGGCCAGCACACCAAAAGCTTTCTTTACCACCCTATCTACATCCCTCCAAACTCGTCGTATCCATGTACCTGTCTAACTGTTTCTTAAACGATGGGATAGTCCCAGCCTCAACTACCCCCTCTGGCAGCTTGTTCCATACACCCACCAACCTTTGTGTGAAAAAGTTACCCGTCGGATTCCTATTAAACCTTTTCCCCTTCACCTTGAACCTATGTCCTCTGGTCCTCGATTCCCCTACTCTGGGCATGAGATTCTGTGCATCTAGAAGAGAAGAGAAATTAAATGTGAAGCCAGGCATTCATCGCAAGGATCCCCACCATACGGGCCTTGCCCTCCTCTCTCCGCTACAAGCGGGACAGGAGGTACAGAAACCTGTGGTCCCACACCACCAGACTCAGGAGCAGATACTTTCCGGTTCTTAAACTGACCCACACAACCCTAATGTGTATGAAGGAGCCGCAGATGCTGGTTTAAACCAAAGATTGTAACAAAATGCTGGAGTAACTCAGCGGGACAGGCAGCATCTGTGGTTAGAAGGAATGGGTGACCTTTTGGGTCGGGTCTGACGAAGGCTCTCGAGCCTACGGCTGCTACCTGTATGTTCTCTGCCTATCCCGCTGAGTTACTCCAGCATTTTGTGTCTTTCTTTGGATTAAACCAGCATCTGCAACTCATTCATACACATTAGGGTTAGCCATTCCTTCTCTCCAGAGATGCTGCCTGCCCGCTGAGTTACTCCAGCATTTTGTGTCGATCCACACAACCCTAATCCTACTTTGACCACGGAACACTGTGGACCACTTACCGCATTACCAGGGTCTTGTTTGATTCCTGATTGCGTGTTAAATGAATATCTTGTTTATTTAGTCGTTTCTCTTTTTACTGTCCTACAGAATTTGTGTGCATTTTGCGGCACGGTGGCGCAGCGGTAGAGTTGCTGCCTTACAGCGCCAGACACCCGGGGTAGATCCTGACTATGGCTGCTGTCTGTATGTTCTCATGGTGACCACGTGGGTTTTCCCCGGGTGCTCCGGTTTCCTCCCACACTCCAAAGACGTTCAGGTTTGCAGGTTAATTTGCTTTGCTAAAGATTGTAAATTGTCCCTAGTGTGTAGGATAGTGTTAATGTGAGGGTAGCGCTGATCTGCGCGGACTTGGGGGGCCGAATGGTTTGGTTCCGCGCTGTGTCTGAAACTAAATTAAACTAAAATTAGTGCAAATTTTACTCTGAATCTCTCATTGTTTGTAAATTCCCGAGTGCGTATTTCATGACCCTTATGTCCGTAATGCTGGGGGTTGCCAGTAATTGGCTTTTTTTGGGCTGCAAGAGGTGTAACTAGGGGCTGGACAGTCGCAAATGCAGAAAATGGAATTTGATTCAAAGGGAGTGGGGGAGTAGTTTTAGTTTTAATGATACACTGGGGAGACAGGCCTTCCGTCCACCAAGCCCACACTGACCAGCGATCCCCACACATTAACACTACACACACACCAGGGGCAATTTACACTTATACCAAGCCTATTAGCCTACAAACCTGGACATCTTTGGAGTGTGGGAGGAAACCGAAGTTACTCCAGCTTTGTGAGTCGATCCTCGGTGTAAAACAGCATCTGCAGTTCCTTCCTGTAAATAAGCAATTCACATAGTCTTGGAGTGTGAAACATCCTTTAATGATAGCACAGGGTATAACACACGTCAGCAAGCACTGGTTACATTCTTCTACTGAACTGTACCCAGAGAGCGGAAGCGTTATGTTTGATGTTAACTGAGGCGGGGTTAATGGTACTGAGGTAGCTATATTATTGGTTGCAAGCATAAACCATCTACATCCTTCCCCTTAGAAAATCAAAACAGATTGGAAGTCATGACAACAGAATTAAACATAATCGCCATAACGGACAGGTGGCTTGCTAATCCGACCTGAGCGCGTACGCGTCTCTTCCCCTCCCCCCGAAATATCAAAGGGAACAGGAGGCCACGAAGCAGCTGGGGAACCAGAGAGGGGCTGCGAGGTGGAAGAAGCAGGAGAGGGGCTGCGAGGTGGAAGAAGCAGGAGGGTCAGAACCGCGAACACGAGCGGCAACATGTGACCCGCGCAGGGGGGAGCAGAGCGTGCGAGATGGGGACGGAGGCATGCAGGGAACACCGGCAGGGACGGCAGCCGCCTGTTGGAATGAGAGAGGCGGGGCATAGGGGCCCGGAGGCTGCGGCTTTGGATTGTTCACCACGAGCAGGTGTTGGCGGCTACGACGGTAGATAGTTCCGTCAAAGTCGACCAGGTACGAACGAGGTGCGTCAGCCACCCCAACGGTGATGTCCAGACGGGAGTAACCCTTGGCGGTTTGCAACCGGACAACCTGTCCAGGCAACAGAGGATCGAGTGGTCTGCACGAACGATCGTGGGAACGCCGCTGGCTGTCATGTTTCTCCTGAATGCGCCTTTGCACAGAGGCAGGCTCCAGCACCCGAGGTTGCAGCTGGCGCTGAGCAATCTAGATCTTTTTGTCTGGTCGTTCTGGACATCAGACGCTGGGCAGATGGGGAGGAAAGACACGTACGCACTCGGGTCGGATTAGTAAGCCACCTGTCCGTTATGGGCTGCGCGATAGTAGAAATCAAACAGGGAGGATGGGACCACAAGTTTATGTCCCTTGACAATGACACCATCCTGGAGCACCAGTTTGTCACAGACCAGGAAGAAAGGCTGTGTTTCAGTCGGCGCGCTGGAGCGTTTCGTTGGCCACCCCGATTTAATCACCAAGGCAAGCTGCTGCAAAACTGAATTGGTAGCGGTGTGTTCGGCCAAGAGCTGTAACTGCTTGGTGGGGATAAAGTCAACACCCAGGACTAGCAAGTCCTCTGTTTCGTAGGGGTGGCGGGCACAGGAGGTCCACGGCATGCGGGATAGGGTGTCCGCAATGTGCATCTCGGTGCCTTTCTTATAGACGATCTCGAAGTCGAAACGCTGGAGCTGCAGCATCATACGCTGCAGCCTGGCAGGGGCAGCATGAATCGGTTTGTTCAGAATTGTCACCAGTGGCTGGTGGTCAGTTTCGACCGTGAATTTGCTGCCAAACAGGAAGTCTCTGAACTTGGAGCAGGCGAACACTACCGCGAGCAGCTCCTTCTCAATCTGAGCATACCGCTGCTAGGTGTCCGTCATGGTGCAGGAGGCATAGGAGACAGGATGTAGCAATCCATCGACAGACTGAAGGCAGGCCACGCCCAGACCGAATTTGGAAGCGTCACAGGTGACGGTGATGGGGCGGCTTACATCGAAAAACCTCAGTGGCGATGTGTTAATCGGTCTGGACTTGAGACAGTCTAAAGCCTGCTGGTGCTGTGGGAGCCAGGCCCAGGCGATATCCTTTTTTGTCAGCTGCCGCAGGGGAGCACTCAGCTCATTGAGATTTGGTATAAACTTCCCAAGGTAATTCACCATGCCCAGGAAGCGTTGCAGACTTGGCACGTCGGTGGGGGCTACCATCGCGGAGATGGCAGCTGCCTTCAAAGGGTTGGGTTTTAGTCCATTAGAGGTGAAAACATGTCCAACATACGTGACTTCTGAGACACGGAAGCGGCACTTCTTGGGGTTCAGCTTCAGGTTGGCCTTCCGCGCCCGATCCAGGACACGGCGGAGGTTCAGGTCGTGCTCGGCAATGTCCTTCCCATAGACCAGGATATCATCCACGATGATGGCACATGGCAGGTCTGAGAATATCTGCTCCATCGTTCGCTGGAACACCTCGCAAGCGGAATTGATGCCGAATGGCATTCGCAGGAACTTGAATCTGCCAAACGGTGTTGAAAAGGTCGTCAGGTCAGAAGACGCCTTGTCCAATGGGATCTGCCAAAAGGAGTTCTTGGCGTCTAGGACCGAAAAGATGGTGGCCTGCCCAATCTGAGCCGCCACATCCTCAACGGACCGCATGGGGTAGTGGGGCCTCCTGATGGCAAGGTTTAAGTCCTTCGGGTTGATGCACACACGTATTTCATTCTTGTCTTTCTTTAGCGTGGCAACCATTGTGGAAACCCAATCGGTGGGCTTGCTAACCGCTTCTAGCACCCCCTTTTCGACCATGTTGTTGAGCATCGCCTCGACCTTGTCTTTCATGGCGTGAGACACCCTGTGAGGTGCGCGGACCACGGGTGTCACATTTGGGTCAATGGCAATATGGTAAGTCAGTGGTAACTTTTCCAGGTCATCGTTGAACAGGTCTTGGTATTCTGCCACTGGGTCAAATGACAGTTGCGCTTTATGAACCGTATGGTCGAAGGACACCAGGCCAAGATCCTGGCACGCACGGTTGTCCAGTAGAGCCACGCAGTCTGAGTTCAAAACGTAAAAAAACAGGTTTTGTGTGGCCTTCTGCAGCACACAAGTTAAAGTGGCCCTCCCCACTGGCCTTAGAATCTCTCCTCCATAGGCATGCAGGGGCTCGTTATTCCTTATTTTGTTGAAAAGGTTTATTGACAAAACATTCACTCGCGCCCCCGTATCTACCTTAGCGAGGAAGGTCACACCATTGACAGTTATTGAGACACTGGGATCGTTATGCTGGCCAGGTGCGTGGAGGAGGGGGAACACGCTTGACTCTGCAGAACTAGGTGGTTCCTCCTCGTAGGAATCTGCAATGGGAGGCTGTGAGCCGTAGCAGTTATCAGATTGTGTCAGCATGTTTAAATTAGGTCTGGAAGTCTGTGTAGCTTTCCCACGGGAGCAACAGGCTGCTGAGAAGTGGTTTGACTTCTTACAAAAATTGCAGGCCTTACCATAGGCGGGGCACGTCGACAGTCTGTGGTGCATGTAGTTACAGTTTGGGCACCTTTTGGGGTGTAATTCACCAGGACCACGGCTGGCACACGGCAGAAAGGCAGTGTTTCCCATCCGAGGCTGTGGTCTCTTAAACCCAGCCTTTCTGGTCTCCACTTGGGTTCGTATCCCACTTCTGACACCATGTAAATAAGCAATTCACATACTCTTGAAGTGTAAAACATCATTTAATGATAGCACAGGGTATAATACACGTCAGCAAGCACTGGCTACATTCTTCTACTGAACTGTGCCGAGGGAGGGGAAGCGTTATGATTGATGTTAACTAAGGCGGGGTTAATGGTACTGAGGTAGCTATATTATTGGTTGCATGCATAAACCATCTACACTTCCGACACAGACAGATTTTTTAGTTTAGCTTAGAGATGCAGTGCGTAAACAGGAAATACGTGCCGACCAGTGATCCCCACACATTAACACTATCCGACACACGCTAGGGACAATTTTACACTTATACTCAGCTAATTAACCTACAAACTTGTGCGTTTCTGGATTGTGGGGGTTAAACCGAAGATCTCAGAGAAAGCCCACAAGTCACAGGGAGAACGTGCAAACTCCGTACAGACAGCGCTCGTTGTTGGGATCGAACTCGGGTCTCTGGCGCTGCAAGCGCTGTAAGGCAACAACTCTACCGCTGCACCACAGTGCAACCCCTATTAATTATATAGTACACAAGACTAAAGGCAGAGGCAGGCGAGGAACTGTTTGCTCCATAGACCCCTGAAGGTAGCAGCCCAGACATGTAGAGGTGGTTATAGAATACGTGTTTCTATTGCCTGAGACAGAGCACAAGAGCAGAGGGGTCATCACTAAATAAAGTATTAACTAAGCCCCGAGCTGGAGAATGATGCATCGTTCTTAAAACAACATAGGGAAGCAGGGAACAAAGTGCTGGAGGAACTCAGCGGGTCAGGCAGCATCTGGATCGGGACCCACATCTACAGGCGGATTGTAGTGCAGAGACAGAAGCTAGAAAGGAGATAAGGGCAGGGCCATCTGTTTGAAGAAGGCTCCTGACCCGAAACGTCTCCTACCCATGTTCTCCAGAGATGCTGCCAGAGCCACTGAATTACTGCAGGAGAGGGGAGGGGAGGGGGGGTGGGGCAGCACCACGATGGGCGCAGAGGACAGTTACTAGGATCTTGGGGGTATATTCTTTGGAATAAATGAGACAGAAAGGGATAGACACAAAATGCTGGAGTAACTCAGCGGTCAGGCAGCCTCTCTGGAGACAGTAAAGGGAATTTGAATTGTAGCGTTTCAGATTGTGTCTGGACTGGGGCAACAGATCACAATTTCACATTCACAAGTTATAGGAGTCGAATTAGTCCATTCGGCCCATTGAGTCTACTCCGCCATTCAATCATGGCTGATCTCTGCCTCCTGATCCCTTTTTCCTGCCTTTTCCCTATAATCCTTGACACCCGTTCTAATCAAGAATTTGTCTATCTCTGCCATCAAAATATCCACTGACTTGGCCTCCACAGGCCTCTGCGGCAATGAGTTCCACTACCCTCTGATTAACTACTCTCTGACTAAAGAAGTTCCTCCTCACCTCCCTTCTAAAAGATCACCCTTTAATTTTGAGGCTAAGACCTCTGGTCCTAGACTCTCCCACCAATGGAACCTCCTTTCCACATCCACTCTATCTGTACCTATCATTTATTTGTGTAAGTTTCAATGAGGTCCCCCCTCAAATGTTCTAAACTCCAGCGAGTAGAGGCCAATTGCTGCCAAGCGCTCATCATATGCTAACCCACTCATTCCTGGAATCATTCTTGTAAACCTCCTCTGGACCCTCTCCAGAGCCAGCACATCCTTCCTTGGATATGGTGCCCAAAGATCAAAACCCCTATGCCTGGTCGTGCTGCTGCCTCACAGAGCCAGAGACCTGGGTTCGATCCTGATGCTACAGGTGCTGTCTGTGTGGAGTTTGCACGTTCTCCCTGTCACCAGGGCTTCATCCGGGCACTCCGGTTCATCCCACATCCCAAAGACGTGCGGGTTTGTAGGTTAATTAACCTCTGTAATTTGCCGCTGGTGTGCAGGGACTGGAAGAGAAAATGGAATAACATAGAACTATAGTGAAGAGGTGATGGATGGTTGGCATGGACTCATCGGGCCGAAGGGCCTGTTTCCATGCTGTATATTTTAACCAACCAACCAATCAACCGACCAACCGATCGACCGACCAACCGATCGATCGATCAATCGACCAATCGATCAATCGATCCATAGATCAATGGATCAATCAATCAATCAATAAATTCTCCTCTCCCTCAGGAGAAAGCAGAATTAATTGCAGGGTGCCTGGCGGAGTTTTTGATTGTCATGTGTACCGAGGTACAGTGAAAAGCTTGCTTGTTGCGTGCTATCCAGTCAGTGAAAATAGCTGAAGAAGGGTCTCGACCCGAAACGTCGCCTATCTCCTTCGCTCCTTAGATGCTGCTGCACCCGCTGAGTTTCTCCAGCTTTTTGTGTAACCCCAGTGAAAATACTACATATGATTATAATCAAGCTGCCCACAGTGCATAGATGAAGGGAATAACATGAATAACATTTAGTGGAAGATAAAGCCCATAAGGTCTGATCAAAAATAGTCTGAGGGTCCCTAATGAGGATGATAGTAGCTCAGGACTGCTTTCTAGTTGTTGGTAGCATGGTTCAGTTGCCTGATCACAGCTGGGAACAAACTGTCCCTGAATCTGGAGGTGTGCATTTTCACACTGCTATATCTTTTGCCTGATGGGAGAGGGGAGAAGAGGGAGTGGCCGAGGTGCGACTCATCCTTGATTATGCTGCTGGCCTTGCCGAGGCAGCGTGAGGTATAAATGGAGTCAATGGAAGGGAGGTTGGTTTGTGTGATGGTCTGGGCTGCGTCCACAACTCTTTGTAATTTATTGTGGTCTTGGATGGAGCTGTTCCCAAACCATGCTGTGATGCATCCTAATGCTTTCCATGGCACATCTGTTAGATTTGGGGAGGGTTTCTGGGGACATGAGTTGATTTCAGAAGTGTTGGTGGACTGGTACTGGCCTGGAAATCTTCATAAGTTTTAAATTTAGATTAATTGACCTTTGCAAAATTGCCCCTCATGCGTAGGGAGTTGATGCTGATGATGTCCCTCATGTGTAGAAAGCCTCGCCACATTTAAAACCTGTGCTTCAAAAGCAGAACCTGCAAGAACCTTTAAGGGACAGAGGTTTAGGGGTAACATGAGGGGGAACTTCTTTACTCAGAGAGTGGTAGCGGTGTGGAATGAGCTTCCAGTGGAAGTGGTGGCGGCAGGTTCATTGTTATCATTTAAAAATAAATTGGATAGGCATATGGATAAGAAGGGTATGGAGGGTTATGGTATGAGTGCAGGCAGGTGGGACTAAGGGAAAAAAAGTTGTTCGGCACGGACTTGAAGGGCCGAGATGGCCTGTTTCCGTGCAGTAATTGTTATATGGTTATAAGTTCAATGATTCGAGAGGCAGAGCCGCGATTCATTTAAAGACCAAGAAGCTGGAGTAACTCAGCGGGTCAGGCAGCATCTCTGGAGAAAAGGAATGGGTGACGTTTGGATCCAGACCCTTCTTCAAACTGAGGAGTCAGGGGAAAGTGAGACAAAAGATATAGACGGTGATACAGAGAGATATAGAACAAATGAATGAAAGATAGGCAAAACATAATGATGATAAAGGAAACAAGTCATTGTCAGTTGTGGGCTAGGTGAAAATGAGTTGCAGGCAATGAAAATCACCAGGATAACATTGACTAAGGTGGGGGAGGGACAGATAGAGAGGCCCGCTTTAACAAGGCCAAAACTCACATGGAGGCAAACATCCCAGAAGGATTTGGAAGCCCGGGACGCTAAACTATCGAGGGGGGGAGGACGTCACACATGACCAAACAGAATGGCGAAAGCTTGCTGCCCAATGCACTCAACAATGTGGGAGGAATTAAGTCTAAGTAAGTAAGTTTAAGACGGCTCCTAATGGATGTAGCGGCCTCTTTCTATACATCAATGTTTTTAAGATTCTATATTTGATTCTGATGCATTAATGTATATCCTGAATGTATATGCCAACACTGACTACTCGCGTCTGTGGCCTCATTGTGATCAGCTGTCATCATTTTCTCTTCATAGTTTAACGGTTTTATCAGGCTCCAGATGAATTGTTTGCCACGACTGCTCGAAGCATTTGATGAAACGTCAAAACATTTATAAATGAAATAAGTTTACAAAGTCGGATTTACTTCAACCATTCTCCCCGCGGACCAGAGGGAAGCCATTAGCTATCCTTGTTCTTTTAAAGGCTCGTGTTTAATTTAGTTTAGAGATACAGCGCGGAAACAGGCCCTTCGGCCCCCCGGGTCCGTGCCGACCCATCCATTAACACTACCCTACACACACTCGGGACAATTTTCTACCAAGCCACGTGATGCACAAAACCTGCACGCCTTTGGAGTGTGGGAGTAATCTGAAGGTCTCGGACAAAAACCCACGCAGACTCAGGGAGAGCGTGCAAACTCTGTACAGACAGCACCAGTGGTCAGGACCGAACCTGGGTCTCTGGCAATGCAAGGCAGCAACTCTACCTCTGCGCCACCGTGCCACACTATTCCATGGGGAATGTCTCCGCTATGAGTTTAGTGAGTGACAGAGGCAAGCTCACTGGCCTGATAATAAATCTCAGACTCTGCTTCCTCCCACATTTGGAGCTGGGGAGCTCAGTCAGAGAAGTGGCGATGTGGAATCCAAGCGCGTCCATCAATCAATCAATCACTCCATTGGCAAGCACATCCCTCCAGCCAGCCAGCACATTATTCTTCATCTAAGCTGCACCGGAAAATTGACTGGAATTACTAAGGTTGTGTCGAACCTGAATGGCTTCCTCACTCAGGGGAGGTGGCAGCCTCTTAGACCAGATTGAAATTCTAAGTTTAGTTTAGTTTAGTTTAGTTTAGTTCAAATTCCTCTCATGTTGCAAAACATACTTGGCTAATAAATAAATTACTATTACTATTATTATGAGATACAGTGAAAAAATGGGCCCTTCGGCCCACCGAGTCCGCACCGACCACCGATCCCTGCGCACCAACACTGTCCTACACACAATTGGGATTATTTACAATTTTACCAAAGCCAATTAAACTACAAACCTGGATGTTTTTGGACAATAGACAATAGACAATAGACAATAGACAATAGACAATAGGTGCAGGAGTAGGCCATTCGGCCCTTTGTGCCAGCACCGCCATTCAATGATCATTCACAATCAGTACCCCGTTCCTACCTTCTCTCCTTAATTCCACTATCCCTAAGAGCTCTATCTAACTCTCTCTTGAAAGCATCCAGGGAACTAGCCTCCACTGCCCTCGGAGGCAGAGAATTTCACACACTCACAACTCTCTGTCTGAAGTGTGGGAGGAAACTGGAGCACCCGTACAAAACCCACGCAGGTCTCAGGGAGAACGTACAAACTGCACAGACAGGCACCCATAGCCAGGATGGAGCCGGGTCTCTGGCACTGTAAGGCAGCAACTCTACCGCTGCACCACCATGTCGATGCTTGTGACTTGTAGGAGTTGTGGGTAAGCAGGCCGTGAGCTTTTGTCCGTTCAACCTTTAGAGGTCTCAGGCCTCATTGTAAGAGCATGACTCTGTCGTAAGTATTCGACAATCGAAGGGAAGCTCCCTGCAGGCTGCGGCCTGGCTTGTTGCCATGGTTACTTGGTCTCAGCCTCACTTGGAGTAGGCCCGAGGCTCGTCTCCTGTTCGTCTGGAAAACTGTCATTCGGAGTGTGGAGCGTGAAAGAAAAGGGGCGGCAAGAGGGAGGTGGGCTCCATGTGAAAAACTTACGACGAGAAGATCTAGTTTAGTTTAATGTGTCGGAAGGAATTGCAGATGCTGGCCTAAACCGATGACAGACACAAAAAGCTGGAGTAACTTAGCGGGACATGCAGCATCTCTGGACATAAGGAATGGGTGACGTTTCAGGTCGAGGCCCTTCTTTAGTTTAATTTAGCCTAGTTTTATGATACAGGGAGGAAACAGGCCATTCAGCCCACCGAGTCCACACTGACCAACAATTCCCGTACACTAGCACTATCCTACTGGGGACAATTTACAAATCTTATCAAAGCCAATTAATCTACAAACCTGTATGTCTTTGGAGTGTGGGAGGAAACCGGAGCACCCAGAGAAAACCCACGCGGTCACAGGGGGTCTCTGGTGCTGTGATTACCATGACTAAGAATGAGGTTCGAATGTCCTAATCTTGTCTCAGCCTCACTTGATGCACCTTGGGAATGCTATTGCATCATTGAAGCCAGTAGTGAAGTACTGGTTTGCTGTTGTTTAGTTTAGTTTGGTTGAGGGATATGCAGTGCGGAGTCTGCACCGACCAGCGATCCCTGCACACTAATGTTATTCTACACACACTGGGGACAATTTACATTTTTGTTATACCAAGCCAATTAACGTACAAACCTGTACATCTTTGGAGTGTGGGAGGAAACAGAAGATTTTGGAGAAACCTCATGCAGGTCACGGGGAGAACGTACAAACCCTGTACCGGCAGCGCCCGTAATTAGCATCGAACCAGTAGACAATAGACAATAGGCGCAGGAGTAGGCCATTCGGCCCTTCGAGCCAGCACCGCCATTCAATGTGATCCTGGCTGATCATCCACAATCAGTACCCCGTTCCTGCCTTCTCCCCATATCCCCTGCCTCCGCTATTTTTATTTTTTTAAATTTTTTAATTTTTTATATATATTTTTTATTAGAGTAGGTAAGCAGCACATTAGCAAACACATATTATGATAGTAGTATTTTGCATGCAACAATCGTACATTATTAATATTATCAAATGAATCATTTTGTCTCTAATACATTTTTTTTTTTTTAAAGAGAGAGAAACAGAGAGAAAAATAAGATATAAATCAAAAAAAAAATCATAAGGAATGGAATAATTTACCATTAATACATCAGTCGAGATAAAATCAAGAAATATAAAATATAACTTTTCATCTAATCCTGAGTCCAATTTTCAGTTAGGGTTCCTTGCCAAACCGATCTACCCTTTTAAGCAATCAATGAAAGAAGACCATATTTTAACGAAAGCTTCTTGTTTGTCCATTAGGGCAAATCTGATTCTTTCCAGGTGTAGGGTCTCCGACATTTCCGTAATCCACATTTTAATTGAGGGGGATATAGGGCCTTTCCAAAATTTTAATGTTAATTTCTTCCCAATTATTATACTATAATCTAGGAAATTTCTTTGACTTGTTGTAAGTATTAGACTTTGTTCTGATATTCCAAGTATTATTAATTTCGAGTCCGGATCCAATTTAATATTAATAACTTCAGAAGTTATTCTAAAAATCTCAGTCCAGAAATTCTTAATTTTTATACAATTTGCAAAAGTATGCGTTAAATTAGCCTCTGGATGCTGACATTTATCCCAGATAGAGGATATTTGTGGGTAGATTCTATTCAATTTAACTTTTGAGCAATGTAGTCTGTGTAGTACTTTAAATTGTATTAAAACATGTCTGGTATTTAACGAGCATTGATGTATATATTGTAAACTTTTGTCCCATATATCTTTCGTTATGGGTCGGTTTATTTCATTTTCCCTGACTCCGCTATTTTTAAGAGCCCTAACCAGCTCTCTCTTGAAAGCATCTAGAGAACCGGCCTCCACCACCCTCTGCGGCAGAGAATTCCGCAGACTCACAACTCCGGGTCTCTGGCGTTGTAAGGCAGTGGCTCTACCGCTGCGCCACCGCGCAACCCTATGTGTGTGATGTTGCCAGAACTCTCTCATCTACCTCATCTCTCAGAGGTTGTATGTCTATGCCCTTGTCCGTATCTATGAGTGTCTTGTGTACTTTTACCAGCAAGCCTGTTCCCACGTCTCTGTCTCCATCTGTGGTAGCACAAGGATGATTGGTGAAATATTCATGTGTTGATGATAAGGTATTAATGAGATGATGAAATATTAATGGCATGGTGATATTAATTTGCAGTGAAGTGTGATATTAATGTGGCGATTTGATATTATGTGGTGATGCCATTTGTGATATTAATGGGATTATGCTGTGTCTGATATGATTGCAATGATATATTAATGTGAATGGCATAATATTAATGGGAAGATGATGCCGTGTGCAATATTAATGTTGAGAGTATTAAAATGCGAAATCCTGAGGATAACAAAAGGCCAAAGAATTAATTAGGAGGAAAATAGAGTATAAGAGTAGGTTTGGTGGGAACATAACCATTTCTATGGAAGATAGACACAAAATGCTGGAGTAACTCAGTGGTAGAGGCAGCATTCCTTCTCTCCAGAGATGCTGCCTGTCCCGCTGAGTTATGCCAGCATTTTGTGTCCACAGTACCTTCATTGTAAACCAACGTCTGCAGTTCCTTCCTAAAAATGTCTATAGATTAGTTTAGAGATACTGCGCGGAAAAACAGGTCCTTCAGCCCACCGAGTCCGCACCGACCAGCACTCTAACACTATCCTACTCACAATTTACATTTTATACCAAACCAATTAACCTGTACCCCTTTGGAGTGTGGGAGGAAACCAAAGATCCCGGAGAAAACCCAATGCAGGTCACGGGGAGAACGTACAAACTCCGCACAGACAGCGTCCGTAGTCGGGATCGAACCCGGGACTCTGGCGTTGTAAGGCAGCAGTGTTACCCCTACATCACCGTGCCGCCTACAGATATGTGAAGGGAAAAAGATTAAAAGGCATTTGGACAGGTACATGGATAGGATCGTTTTGGAGAGGTATGGGTCAAATGAGAGAGGAGCTAACATACAAGGGGCATCTTGGTTGGCTTGGGCAAGTTGGGCCGAAGGGCCTGTTTCCGTACTGTGTGACTATGAATGGTAATGGATTGGGAAAGGGGGAGGTGCAGGAAGTCCTGGGTGTCCTTGAGCACTAGTCAATGAAAGTATGTAGTATGTTGGTGTTCATAGATGTTTCCACTAGTGGGAGAGTCCAGGACTAGAGCCTCAGAATTAAAGGACGTCCCTTTGGGAAGGAGATGAGGAGTGGATTCTGTGGAATTCATCGCCACAGAAGGCTGTGGAGGCCAAGTTAATGGATATTTTAAAGGCAGAGATAGATAGATTATTGATTAGTACGGGTGTCAGGGGTTACGGGGAGAATGGGATTATGAGGGAAAGATAGATCAGCCATGATTGAATGGCGGAGTAGACTTGATGGGCTGAATGGCTTGATTCTGCTCCTATCACTTATGACATGAACTTTGTGAGTGGGGCAATGTTTAAAGGAGAAGTACGAGGCAGCCAGTGGTGATTAACCCTTATTAACCCTTATCACCAGCACCCGTGCCAGTGTTTCATATTTACTCCACCAACCACCATATATGCTTTACTTCTTTAAGAGAAGGGATGTAGATTAACCCTTCTTAGCCCTTATTAATTCATGCAATTTATAACCTTCACTACACAAATATGCATGGCACCTTTTACAGGGTATTACGGCACTCACACAAAAACTCTCTCTCTCTCTCTCTCGCTCTCGCTCCGGGGCCAGTGGCTAAGTGAGACGCAGGCAGCAACTGACTGTTGAAATGCTCTAGTGTTTTCTGGATTGAGATTTTTAGAATAACTTTAGAATAAGTTATTAATACCAAATTGGGTCCAGACACAAAATTAATAATACTTGGAATATCAGAACAAAGTTTAACACTTACAAGTCAAAGAAATTTCCTAGATTATAGTATAATAATTGGGAAGAAATAAATATTAAAATTTTGGAAAGGCCCTATATCCCCCTCAATTAAAATGTGGATTACAGAAATGTCGGAGATCCTACACCTGGAAAGAATTAGATTTGCCCTAAAGGACGAACAAGAAGTTTTCGTTAGAATATGGTCTTCTTTCATTGATTATTTAAAGGGGTAGATCGGTTCAGCAGGGAACCCTAACTGAAACGGACTCAGGATTGGATGAAAAGTTATATTCTATATTCCTTGATCTTATCTCCAATGATGTATTAATGGTAAATTATTCCCTTCTTTATGATTTCTTTTTGATTTTTACTTTATTTTTCTTTCTGTTTTTCTCTCTCTTTATAAAAAAAAATTATTAGAGACAATATGATTCATTTGATAATATTAATAATGTATGATTGCTATACACAAAATATTGCTATCATACTATGTGCTTGCTAATTCACTGCTTACCTACTCTAATAAAAATATATATTAAAAAAATAAATAAATGCTCTAGTGTACTCGATGAAATAAAGTTGGATTTTATCATGAATGGGTTTTTATTCATTGAGGCACACATTGTTCAATAAACAGCATGTGCCTGGGACTCACTGCCAGGGGTGGTGGTAGAGGCAGATACTACGCTGTGGTTCGCGGAGCTCCCAGTGCGGGCGGCGCTGGCCGACATCGCGGAGTCCTGGGGTCCTTTGCCGAGGGCCGCCAGTGTTGAGTCTCCGCCCGGCGCGGCCTGGGGACGTCGGGAGCCGCGGACTCCGGTGGGAGGCGGCCGATTCGGAGGTCCAAGCCGCTGAGGTCCGACGTCGGAGTTTCAACATCCCGGCGAGCGGGCCTGAGCGGTGGGCCGCCCGTAGCGGCGACTGCGGAGGGCTCCGGAGGCCCCGACCACGGGTGAACATCGAGGAAGTGACTGACTTTGGTGCCTTCCCTCACAGTGGGAAACTTTGATTCTGCTGTGTGGGGATGTTTTATGTTTAAATCTATCGTGTGTTGTGTTCTTTATTTTAGTGTATGGCTGTACGGTGATCACATTTCACTGTGCCAACTGGCACATGTGACAAATAAATGTATCTTGTATCCTGTGCTTTAGTGGCATTTACGAGGCTCTTGGATAGGCACACAGATGTGCAGGGAATGGAGGAATATGGAACACCTGAAGGCAGAGGAGATTCATTTAACTTGGCATCATGTTCGACATGGACATTGTGGGCCCGAGGGCCTCTTCCTGTTCTGTACTGTCATTCATTTGTTTATTTGTACCTTTCTAGTTACCCTGGCTCTCAGTCGGAAGAAGGGACTCGACCCGAAACGCCACCTATTCCTTTTCTCCAAAGATGCTGCCTGATGTATGGTCAATGCTCTCTGTGCTGCAGAAGTAGGGATGTCATGATGTCGGTGCCCAGTTGTTTGGGTGTCAGGGGATATGGGGAGAAGGCAGGAAAATGGGATTATGAGGGAGAGATTGATGAATGAATGAACAAGTTTATTGGCCAAGTATGTTCACATACAAGGAATTTGCCTTGGTGCTCCGCTCACAAGTAACAACATGACACACAGTAACAATAAAGAATGACACGTAAAACATTAAATATTAATAATACAACATTATAGCTTAAACATGTGAATGAAATAAAATATCAGAGCAAAAGGAGGCTACAGACTTTTGGTTATTGAGTGGAGCAACAACTTGTGGGGTAAAAAGCTGATTTTCTGTCCGGCTGTGGCAGCTTTGACAGTACGGAGTCGCCTTCCAGAGGGAAGTGATTCAAAGAGTTTGTGGCCAGGGTGAGAGGGGTTAGAGATGATCTTGCCCGCTCGCTTCCTGGCCCTTGCAGTGTACAGTCCATCAATGGAGGGAAGGTTGCAGCCAATAACCTTCTCAGCTGATTGGACGATTCGCTGCAGCCTCCGGGTGTCGTGCTTGGTGGCTGAGCCAAACCAGACCATGATGGAGAAGGTGAGGACAGACTCTACGATGGCTGTATAGAATTGGACCATCATTGCCTGTGGTAGATTGTGTTTCCTCAGCTGCCGCAGGAAGTACATCCTCTGTTGGGCCTTTTTGACTGTCGCTTGTAGCCCCCCCATTTCAGTTCCTTGGAGATGATGGTTCCCAGGAACTTAAAAGACTCCACAGATGTGACTGTGGTGTTGTTGATGGTGAGTGGGGTGGAGGGGAGAGGGAGCTCTCCTAAAGTCTACTATCAATTCCACTGTCTTAAGAGCATTGAGCTCCAGGTTGTTGCGATGGCACCAGGACGACAGCTGTGTCACTTCCTGTCTATAGCCAGATTCCTCCCCACCCTTGATCAGTCCAATCAGGGTTGTGTCGTCATGATTGAATGGCAGAGTAGACTTGATGGGCGGAATGGCCTAAATCTGCTCCTAGCACTTATGAACTAATGAACTTATGTTCCTAATGATATGGAAGGCTGTACTGTGGAGGGTTTGCCCTTATGTTCATCACACTGATTCCTAGGATGGTGTGCGTGACTGATATACAAAGAAAGATTTGGATGTTTCGACATATTCACTAAAGTTTAGAAGAATGAGAGGAAGCTTTATTGAAACTGATGGAACTGGACAGATTAGATGCAGGAAGGACCTTTCCGATGATCTGTCTTTCCGATGACCGATGAGGGAAATCAGGGATAGTATAAAAACAAAAGATGAAGGGAAATCAGGGATAGTATAAAAACAAAAGATGAGGCATACAAATTTGCCAGAAAAAGCAGCCTACCGGAGGACTGGGAGAAATTCAGAATCCAGCAGAGGAGGACAAAGGGCTTAATTAGGAAAGGGAAAATAGATTATGAAAGGAAACTGGCAGGGAACATAAAAACTGACTGCAAAAGTTTTTATAGATATGTAAAGAGAAAGAGACTAGTTAAAACAAATGTTGGTCCCTTGCAGTCAGAAACAGGTGAATTGATCATGGGGAACAAGGACATGGCAGACCAATTGAATAACTACTTTGGTTCTGTCTTCACTAAGGAAGACATAAATAATCTGCCGGAAATAGCAGTGGAACGGGGGTCAAATAAGATGGAAGAACTGAGTGAAATCCAGGTTAGCCGGGAGGTGGTGTTGGGTAAATTGAACGGATTGAAGGCCGATAAATCCCCAGGGCCAGATAGTCTGCATCCCAGAGTACTCAAGGAGGTAGCCACAGAAATAGTGGATGCATTAGTGATAATTTTTCAAAATTCCTTAGATTCTGGAGTAGTTCCTGAGGATTGGAGGGTAGCTAATGTAACCCCACTTTTTAAAAAAGGAGGGAGAGAGAAAGCGGGGAATTACAGACCAGTTAGTCTAACATCGGTAGTGGGGAAACTGCTAGAGTCAGTTATTAAAGATGGGATAGCAGCGCATTTGGAAAGTGGTGAAATCATTGGACAAAGTCAGCATGGATTTACGAAAGGTAAATCATGTCTGACAAATCTGATAGAATTTTTCGAGGATGTAACTAGTAGAGTGGATAAGGGAGAACCAGTGGATGTGTTATATCTAGATTTTCAGAAGGCTTTCGACAAGGTCCCGCATAAGAGATTAGCATACAAACTTAAAGCACACGGTATTGGGGGTTCAGTATTGATGTGGATAGAGAACTGGCTAGCAGACAGGAGGCAAAGGGTAGGAGTAAACGGGTCCTTTTCAGAATGGCAGGCAGTGACTAGTGGGGTGCCGCAAGGCTCAGTGCTGGGACCCCAGCTATTTACAATATATATTAATGATTTGGACGAGGGAATTCAATGCAACATCTCCAAATTTGCAGATGATACCAAGCTGGGGGGTATAGTTAGGTGTGAGGAGGATGCTTGGAGGCTGCAGGGTGATTTGGATAGGCTGAGTGAATGGGCAGATGCATGGCAGATGCAGTACAATGTGGATAAATGTGAGGTTATCCACTTTGGTGGCAAAAACATGAGGGTAGACTATTATCTGAATGGTGGCAGATTAGGTAAGGGGGAGATGCAACGAGACCTGGGTGTCATGGTACACCAGTCATTGAAAGTAGGCATGCAGGTGCAGCAGGCAGTGAAGAAAGCAAATGGTATGTTAGCATTCATAGCGAAAGGATTTGAGTATAGGAGCAGGGAGGTTCTACTGCAGTTGTACAGGGTTTTGGTGAGGCCACACCTGGAGTACTGCGTACAGTTTTGGTCTCCAAATCTGAGGAAAGACATCCTTGCCATAGAGGGGGTACAGAGAAGATTCACCAGACTGATTCCTGGGATGTCAGGACTTTCATATGAGGAAAGATTGGATAGACTCGGTTTGTACTCGATGGAATTTAGAAGATTGAGGGGGGATCTTATAGAAACCTACAAAATTCTTAAGGGGTTGGACAAGCTAGATGCTGGAAGATTGTTCCCGATGTTGGGGGAGTCCAGAACAAGGGGTCACAGTCTAAGGATAAGGGGGAATTCCTTTAGGACCGAAATGAGGAAAACATTCTTTACACAGAGAGTGGTGAGTCTCTGGAATTCTCTGCCACAGAAGGTAGTTGAGGCCAGTTCATTGGCTATATTTAAGAGGGCGTTAGATGTGGCACTTGTGGCTAAAGGGATCAGGGGGTATGGAGAGAAGGCAGGTACGGGATACTGAGTTGGATGATCAGCCATGATCACATTGAATGGCGGTGCAGGCTCGAAGGGCCGAATGGCCTACTCCTGCACCTATTTTCTATGTTTCTATGTTTCTATGATGAGCAAGTCCAGAAGTCGGGCCTCAGGTTAGGAAGCAGCAGCAGGTGCAGGTTTCCACCGAAGAGTGCTGGAGTAACATCCCTGAGATGCTGCCTGTCCCGCTGAGTTACTCCGGCATTTTGTGTCTAGCCTCAGGATATGATATAGATAGACCATTTTGAACATGTAGAGGAGGAATATCTTCACTCAAAGCGAACGTGTGGAAGAAAAAGGGTCTCAACCCGAAACGTCACCTATTCCTTTTCTCCAGACATGCTGTCTGACCCGCTGAGTGACTACAGCATTTTGTGTCAATCCTCCACCATAGCAGGCAAAGATCCTATAGACCACTCCTTCTAAATGCAATGGGCTGACGTGTAGTACGGAACGGAGCAGAACGTTGGCCTTTAGTTTAGTTTAGTTAAGTTTAGTATAGTTTAGGTTACAACGTGGAAACAAGCCCTGTCGCCCACAAACTCCACCCCGACCAGCGATCGCATATACACTAGTTCTATCCCACTAGTTCTATCTTAGAATCATAGAATCATAGAAAATAGGTGCAGGAGTAAGCCATTCAGCCCTTCGAGCCTGCACCGCCATTCAATATGATCATGGCTGATCATCCAACTCAGTATCCTGTACCTGCCTTCTCTCCATACCCCCTGATCCCTTTAGACACAAGGGCCACATCCAACTCCCTCTTAAATATAGCCAATGAACTGGCCTCAACTACCTTCTGCGGCAGAGAATTCCACAGACTCACCACTCTCTGTGTGAAAAAAGATCTTCTCATCTCGGTCCTAAAAGACTTCCCCCTTATCCTTAAACTGTGACCCCTTGTTCTGGAGCTCCCCAACATCGGGAACAATCTTCCTGCATCTAGACTGTCCAACCCCTTAAGAATTTTGTAAGCCTCTATAAGATCCAATCTTTTCTTAGAGACAATTATCTTAGAGACAATTTACAGAGGGCAATTAACCAATTAACCATGCCTTTGGAATGTGGGAGGAAACCAGAGAACCCGGAGAAAACCCACGCGGTCACAGGAAGAATGTGTAAATTACATACAGACAGCACCCGTAGTCAGGATCGAACTCAGGTCTCTGGAGCTGTGAGGTAGCAACTCTACCGCTGTGCCACTGTAGTTATGCTGAAGTCATTAAATATATTGAAGGAGTAATACAAAGAGATCAAGGCAGGAGAGACCACAGGAATAGGGGGCAGAATTTGGAAGTGGATACAAGGAACTGCAGATGCTGGTTTACAAAAATGGACATAAAATGTTGGAGTAACTCAGCGAGTCAGGCTGCATCTCTGGAGAACATGGATCGGTGATGTTTTGGGTTGGGAGCCTTCATCAGACCTTTGGAAAACCAGTTAGTTTAGTTCAGAGACACTGCTTAGTTACAGGACCTTGGGCCCACCGAGTCCGTGCTGACCCACAATCTCACGTACACTAGTTCTATCCTATACGCACAAGGGACAATTTACCGAAGCCAATTAACTTACAAACCTGCACTTGTTTGGAGCGTGGGTGGAAAACGGAGCACCCGTGTTTGGAATGATCCCCCCACCATCCAAAGATGTGTTGGTTTGTAGGTGAATTAGCTTCTGTAAATTGTCCCTAGTATGCAGGATAGTGTTAGTGTACGGGGTGACTGCTGGTCAATAGACAATAGACAATAGGTGCAGGAGTAGGCCATTCAGCCCTTTGAGCCAGCACTGCCATTCAATGTGATCATGGCTGATCATCCCCAATCAAGTAAGTGAGTAAGTAAGTTTATTGGCCAAGTATTCACATACAAGGAATTTGCCTTGGTGCTCCGCCCACAAGTAACAACATGACATACAGTGACAGTTACGAATGACTCAGAAAACACTAAACATTAATAATAATAAGACATTAATGATAAAACACCATTGATCAAGCATGTGAACCAACAAAATATCAGATCAAAGGGAGGCTACAGATTTTTGGCTGTTGAGTAGAGCAACTACTTGTGGATAAAAACTGTTTTTATATGTCTGGCTGTGGCAGCTTTGACAGTTCCTCCCGTTCCTGCCTTCTCACCGTATACCTTAACTCATCAACTCGGTGGGCCGAAGGGTCTGTTTCCACTCTGTATCTCTAAACTAACGAAACTAAAACATGCACACACACAGCACACACACACGCGCAAACACACAGCACACACACACGCGCAAACACACAGCACACACACACGCGCAAACACACATCACACACACACATGCAAACACACACACACCTGCTCAAACACTCACGCGAACACACAAACACGCACATGCACATATGCACATATGCAAACACATACACACACACACACATGCAAACACACACACACACACTTTAAATAAGACAATATTAATAACGCATAAACAAAAATCAATACTGAAAAAGCTCACACTTGAGAAACAGTTGCATTTAAAGATACGATTCACACAGCGCAGTCTTGATTGGACATTCACAGAAGGACACTGCAGGGGCACCAACACATATAATGTAGATAATGGAATAACAAAAAGCATGAAAATTTAACCAGATTTTGGAATTGAATCCCTGCCAGGACGTCTGCTGGCTGACCGGAAAACTCAAACTCTCAATGAGTATTCAAAGTCCGCAAGCTGGGTGTCAGTGCTGAGCAGACGCGTGATGATAATGAATGTTTCATCTGCTTGTGCACCTGGGGCTTTTGCAAATTGCAACCAACACCAGGTCGCATCTCAGCCCTGCCTCATGCGTCAGATTCACTCGTTATCCTCCGAGCTCGTCTCAGTGCTCGGCAGTTTCCAAGCCCGTTCCCTCACCCCAGTGAAACAACTGGTACCGGTCCGCCACCGATATTCCGGTAGCCGGTGGTCCAGTTCACAAGTTATAGGAGTGGAATTCGGCCATTCGGCCCATCGTGTCACAGTCTTAGAATAAAGGGGAGGTCATTTAGGTGAGAAAAAAACTTTTTCACCCAGAGAGTTGTGAATCTATGGAATTCCCTGCCACAGAGGGCAGTGGAGGCCAAATCACTGGATGGATTTAAGAGAGAGTTAGATAGAGCTCTGGGGACTGGTGGAATCAAGGGATATGGGGAGAACGCAGGCACGGGTTATTGATAGGGGATGATCAGCCATGATCACAATGAATGGCTGTGCTGGCTCGAAGGGTCAAATGGCCTCCTCCTGCACCTATTTTCTATGTTTCTATGTCCCTATGAGTCCACTCCGCCATTCAATCATGGCTGATTCATCTCTGCCTTCTAATCCCATTCTCCTGCCTTCTCCCCATAACCCTTAACATCCGCACCTAATCAAGAATTTGTCTATATCTGCCTTAAAAATATCCACTGACGGCCCCACCGCCCCTCTGTGGCCGTGAGTTCCACAGATTAACTACCATCTGACTAAAGCACCTCCTTTAATTTGGACAAAATTATGAGGCCGCACTTGAAGTTCCCCCCACCCACGTCTCCCTGAAAATGTGGCACCTAGGCCGGGTGAGGAGGCCGATCTCAACCTCATTGGGATTTCCGCGGCGGATCTGAAGAACGTCACCTATTCCTTCTCTCCAGAGATGCTGCCTGACCCACGGAGTTACTCCAGCTTTGTGTCCATCTCTAGCCCGGAATACCGCGACCGATCGGCGGGTGGAATTTGACCCTGCGCCCTGGGGTTCTGGAACTCTGGCCCAGCTGGAGTTGATATCCGAGGCTGGCTTAGCCGGCTGGTGTCTCGGATCCTCGGCTGCCTTAGCGGACAGTTCCGGGAACCGTTGGACTCCTCTCCTATGGTCCGATAAAATGGACAGTCCAGAAAGGCCCATAAAGCTGGAGCAACTCAGCGGGTCAGGCAGCATCTCTGGAGAGAAGGAATGGGTGACGTTTTGGGTCGAGACCCTTCTCCAGACTGTATGTCTATTTTGAAGAAGTTCTCCGCATCTGCGGTACATTAGTTTAGTTTAGTTTAAGGGATATAGCGCGGAAACAGGCCCTTCGGCCCACCGGGTCCGCGCCGACCAGCGATCCCTTCACATTAACACTATCCTACGCACACTAGGGACAATTTTTTTTACATTTACCCAGCCAATTAACCTACAAACCTGCATGTCTTTGGAGTGTGGGAGGAAACCGAAGATCCCGTTGAAATTCCGCGCAGGTCATGGGGAGAACGCACAAACTCCGTACCGATAGCACCCATAATCGGGATTGAACCTGGGACTCCAGCGCTTTGAGGCAGCAACTCTACCGCTGTGCCACCGTGCAGGTCCTCCTACAAATCTAGAAAGGCTTGGGAAACAAGTAGTGGCGGAAAACAAAATGGTGGTGGACCTGTATTCCGTGCTAGTGATAGACACAGAGCGCTGGAGTAACTCAGCGGGTCAGGCAGCATCTCTGGAGAAGAAATGAAAAGGTGACGTTTCGGTTCGAGACCCTTCTCCAGAACATGTGCTGAGGGAAAGGAGGATAGGCCAGAATGTGAAGACCGCTCTGTTGTGTAAAATGTCTCGGGCAGGAGGAGATACAATCTTCGGCCAGCGAGTGTTCATCTATAAAAGATGCCTTGTATACCACTCCCCACCCCACACCGCTCAGCACACATCTCCTGAGCTGCAGAACCACTCACGGCCTTTTCAAAACTATTGCCAGAATTAACTTGGACAGGCAAGGATTGATCAGGGAAAGTCAAGATTGATCTGTTCATCACAAATTAAGCATGACCAGCTGAGCAGAGTTTTATGTATGTAGCAGAGTGGGTCGATGAGGGAAATGCCATTGATATTGTATTGTATGTATACATATATGGATTAAAATATATATTTGATGAGGCACCGTATAATCTGCTCGATAACAAGTTTGAAGGCAATGGAATTAATGGGATTGTGGCACAATGCAAAGAAGGTTAGCAAAGTAACAGGAAACAGAGAGAGGTTTAGAGATATAATGCGGAAACAGGCCCTTCTGCCCACTGGATCTGCGCCGACCAGCGATCTCCGCACATTAACACTATCCTACCCCCACTAGGGACAACTTATTAATTTTTGTTTTTTTTTACATTTACCAGGCCAATTAATCTACAAACCTGTACGTCTTTGGAGTATGAGGGAGGAAACCGCAGATCTCGGCGAAAATCCACGCAGGTCACGGGGAGAATGTACAAACTCCGTATAGACAAGCACCTGTAGTCGGGATCGAACCCTGGACTCCGGCGCTGCATTCCCTGTAAGGCAGCAACACTACGGCTGTGCCACTGTGACCGCCTCAGACTGAGGTTGTTCCTCAGACTGGTGTGAAGTGTACAATGGAACTGGAGCTGGGATGCAATGCTTTCATGCGTTCATTAGTGCACATGTTCTAGGAGCAGAAATAGGCCATTCGGCCCATCAACTCTTCTCTCCGCCATTCAAACATGGCTGATCTATCTCTCCCTCCTCACCCCATTCTCCTGCTTTCTCCCCATCACCCCTGACACCCATACTAGTTAAACGTCAATCAAACCCTCCAGCCTGCTCTGCTATTCTGTAAGATCTTGGCCGATCCAGTCTGGGCCTCCACATTCCTTCCCCCCCCCCCACACACCTTGCTTCCCTTGCAGTTGTGTACATGTGGAACAGTCTCCACCTTGAAGATACCTGATGGTGCCACCTTCACTGCCCCCTGGCCTGTACAACCTCTGGCCCACAGAGCTCTTCCTCTTGCTATTGAGGGAGTGCAACCTAGGTTCACCAGGTTAATTCCCAGGACCGACATATGATGAAAGAATGGGTTGACTCGGCTTGTATTCACTGGAATTTAGAAGGATGATAGGGGATCTTACAGAGACATATAAAATTCTTAAGGGATTGGACTGAGTAGATGCAGGAAAAATGCTCCCGATGTTGGGGGAGTCCAGAACCAGGGCTCACAGTTTAAGAATAAGGGGTGGGCCATTTAGAAACATAGAAAATAGGTGCAGGAGTAGGCCATTCAGCCCTTCGAGCCTGCACCGCCATTCAATATGATCATGGCTCATCATCCAACTCAGTATCCTGTACCTGCCTTCTCTCCATACCCCCTGATCCCTTTAGCAACAAGGACCACATCTAACTCCCTCTTAAATATAGCCAATGAACTGGCCTCAACTATCTTCTGTGTCAGGGAATTCCACAGATTCGCCACTCTCTGTGTGTGAAAAATGTTTGAGGACTGAGATGAGGAAAAACTTTTTCACCCAAAGAGTTGTGAATCTGTGGAATTCTCTGCCACAGAAGGCAACGGAGGCCAATTCACTGGATGTTTTCAAGAGAGAGTTAGACTTAGCTCTCAGGGCTAAGGTAATCAGGGGATATGGGGGAAAAAGCATGAATGGGGTACTGATTTTAGATGATCAGTCATGAACATATTGAATGCTGGCTCCTGCATCTATTTTCTCTGTTTCTATGTCTCCCTCAGAGAAGAAATTCCTTCTGCTTCCTTCCACAACGGGAGGTTGGTCATCGAATGCTCTTTTCTCCTCTATGATAAGATGCATGCCGAGTCTGAGGTTACATGAAAGAAAACTTAAATCGTACCATGATGTGACATATCGCTTCACGGCCAATTTCTCCGGTCTGAAGTGCAGGCAGTGCTGTTATTGTACCAGTTGTTTCAGTGTTCTGTCCCCGGGTGAGTACAATTAGGGTTCCACCTCCCACTCCAGATCCTTGAGCAGAAACTGGGCTTGGATCGCAGTGCGGTACTCGGGTTCAATCCTGGTTTACTCATTCTCCCCGTGACCTGCATGGATTTTCCCTGGTTTCCTCCCGCTCTCCAAAGACGTACAGGTTAGTACGTTAATTGGCTTCTGTAAAATTGTAACTTATCCCTCGTGTGTGTAGGATAGTGTTCGTGTATGGGGAGGATCATTTCATCTTCTTCTTTTCGTGTCCATCTTGTTACAAATGTTGTCCTCGCCGCCATCGTCCGTCCTGAAAAGGACGCAAGCTTCCGGCGACAATCAGTGGGAGCCATCACTTGTCGCAGTAGATGATGGTGGCAGCAGAATTAGCTCGGGATTCTTCCAGTTCCCAGCCCAGCGACGTGGTCGCTTCTTCTACGGGGCTGGGGGGGGATCACGGATGGGCCGGGAAGACTTGATGGGCCGAAGGGCCTGTTTCCACACTGTATCTCTAAAACTAAAAGGAAAAGTAAACTAAAACATGTAGGTTTGTAGGTTAATTGGCTTCTGTAAATTGCCCCGAGTGTGTACGGTGGGAAACTGGGATAACATGGAACTAGTGTAGAGGGTTGGCGGGATCTTGGTGGGCCGAATGGCCTGTTTCCGCGCTGTATCTCTAAACTAAACTAAACTTGGCTGGAAGACCATTTAAAAGCTGGCGTGAGATGGTTGTGTAGGTATGATAGTGTGGTACTCCTCTGATTTGACACAAATTGCCCTATTTACATGCAGTTGATTGAGCTTCGAGCACTGTTATCATGTTTTCATTATTCGTAATATTTGTTGAACGACTTGGAAAGGCTAAGTAGTTTTGTGACAAAGTGCTAGGTGGATGTTTCTTGGATTCATTTCGAGCCACTCAGAAACCTTTTCAGAGTGTGTGTGGCCTGTCTGAGTAATTGCACTATTCCTTAAGCCATTATCTGTCTCTCCTTCTCCCCGTTAACACGAAGCATCACCGCTGTAAAGGGCCTGTCCCACTTGGCCGTCATTTGCGCGTGATTTATGCGACATCATTTACACGACACGCACGTGATGCGCGCATGGTGCCTGATGACATAGGCAGTGATGCGCGGCCGCGCGTGGCGTCGCAGGATTTTGTGATGTACAAAATCTTCGCGCGCCATCTGCGTGCCAAGTGGGACAGGCCGTTTAATTTCCTCTTTTGACAAGGGGTGTCCCGCATCAAGTTGGGGGTTAACCAAAGGGACACACCACCGACGCCGTGTAGTGGTAAACAGGATGCCACCGGGAGATAGGAGCGAGATGGAGAAAGCTGTACATGGACAGGGAGGGTCACACACAACAGAGGCAAAAGCCCAGCTGTATTTGAACAAATATGGTCTCCATTCACTGACTATATGAAGGGGTAGCTGAGCTCAGCATTGTAACTCAATAAATACCCGGTTATAGGATTAGATGAAAAGATCTATTATGGGATTTGTATACACGTCTCTATAGATATTGTTATGTGAAATTGTTCCATTCATTGTTAAGATGTCTACTTCAATTTTTTAAAATTATATAATAATTGTTTGCTTGTATTATACTTTATTTTTATTTTTATTTTTATTTTTAATTTAATTTTTTTTAATTTTATTTATTTATTTATTTTTTCTTATATAATCATAATCAATATTGTTTAATCACCATCTCCATTGATTATAGACCTATTCTTTCACTTCTTTACTTTCTAAAACAAAATAGAAGCTTATATAAATCATTTCGTAATATTTGTGTAACTTTTGAAACAAGTTAAATGCGTTTATATCAACGGGTCGATGGTTGAAAGGGTCAAGAGGTTCAAATTCCTGGGCGTGCACATCTGTGAAGATCTTTCCTGGTCCGAGAACACAGATGCAATTATTAAGAAAGCTCATCAGCGCCTCTACTTCCTGAGAAGATTATGGAGAGTTGGTCTGTCAAGGAGGACTCTCTCTAACTTCTACAGGTGTACAGTAGAGAGCTTGCTGACTGGTTGCATCGTGGCTTGGTTCGGCAACTTGAGCGCCCTGGAGAGGAAAAGACTCCAAAAAGTAGTAAACACTGCCCAGTCCATCATCGGCTCTGACCTTCCTTCCATCGAGGGGATTTATCACAGTCGCTGCCTCAAAAAGGCTGGCAGCATCATCAAGGACCCACACCACCCTGGCCACACACTCATCTCCCTGCTACCTTTGGGTAGAAGGTACAGGAGCCTGAAGACTGCAACAACCCGGTTTAGGAATAGCTACTTCCCCACAGCCATCAGGCTATTAAACCTGGCTCGGAACTCTGAACATTAATATCCCTCCATCTGTTATTTGCACTTTATTAATTTATTAAGTCATGGGTGTATTTATGTATAGAATTGTAGTCAATGCCTTCTATGTTCTGTTGTGCTATGCAAAGAAAGATTTTCATTGTCCTGTCAGGGACACATGACAATAAACTCTTTTGACTTTGACTTTGTATTTGAAAAACTGTTATATTGTTGGCAATATGCATTGCTTCTAATAAAAATATTAAAAAAAAAACAAAAAACCCAGTTGTAACATCAACGATAATCACAGAGGCAACAGCATCAACCGCAAGTGGCCTCGTTTATTGTACTGTATTTTTTTTGTAAGGTTTTTTTAATAATACTGTGGAAGACAGGTCCACAGCTGATTTTCCGGCACCTTTGGTTCCGGAGCCTGGGCCGATTAACAATTTTGCCCGGCCAAGGGCGGCACGGTGGCGCAGCGGTCGAGTCGCTGGCTTCCAGCGCTTACAGTGTCACAGACCCGGGTTCGATCCTGACTACGGGTGCTTGTCGGTATGGAATTGGTTTTCCCCGGGTGCTCCGGCTCCCGACCCAAAATGTCACCTGTGCATTCCCTCCACAGACGCTGCCCGACCCATTGAGTTCCTCCAGCAGTTTGTTCATTAGCTCAAGGTTCCAGCATCCACAATCTCTTGTGTTTCAAAGAATAAGGACTTCTTAATATGGTCACTCTCCAGGCATGGAACATATTTAACTAACACTGGTCTGAAGAAACATAGAAAATAGGTGCAGGAGTAGGCCATTCGGCCCTTCGAGCCTGCACCGCCATTCAATATAATCATGGCTGATCATTCAACTCAGTATCCTGTACCTGCCTTCTCTCCATACCCCCTGATCCCTTTAGCCACAAGGGCCACATCTAACTCCCTCTAAAATATAGCCAATTAACTGGCCTCAACTACCTTCTGTGGCAAAGAATTCCAGAGACTCACCACTCTCTGTGTGAAAAATGTTTTCCTCATCTCGGTCCTAAAGGAATTCCCCCTAATCCTTAAACTGTGACCCCTTGTTCTGGACCTTCCCAACATCGGGAACAATCTTCCTGCATCTAGCCTGTCCAACCCCTTAAGAATTTTGTAAGTTTCTATAAGATCCACCCTCAATCTTCTAAATTCCAGTGAGTACAAGCCGAGACTATCCAGTCTTTCTTCATATGAAAGTCCCGACATCCCAGGAATCAGGCTGGTGAACCTTCTCTGAACCCCCCCATGGCAAGAATGTCTTTCCTCAGATTTGGCGACCAAAACTGTACGCAATACTCCAGGTGTGGTCTCACCAAAACCATGTACAACTGCAGTAGAACCTCCCTGCTCCTATACTCAAATAATTTTCCTATGAATGCTAACATCGCTAATATAGGTGAAAGTCCCCTATAAGGCACAGTAAAAGTGCAGAAGCCAGCCACTTGGCCCCACAAACCTGCCCCCTGTTCTTAAAGTCATGGCTGGCAGGAAACATGTTCCCGATGTTGGGGGAGTCCAGAACCAGGGACCGCAGTTTAAGAATAAGGGGTAAGCCATTTAGATCGGAGATGAGGAAACACTTTTTTACAGAGTTGTGAGTCTGTGGAATTCTCTGCCTCGGAGGGCGGTGGAGGCCGGTTCTCTGGATGCTTTCAAGAGGGAGCTAGATAGGGCTCTTGAAGAGAGCAGAGTCAGGGGATATGGGGAGAAGGCAGGAACGGGGTACTGATTGGGGATGATCAGCCATGATCACATTGAATGGCGCTGCTGGCTCAAAGGGCCGAATGGCCTACTCCTTCACCTATTGTCTACTGTCTATTGTCCAGGCTACCTCAAGTTTGCTGAAGATTCCAGCATCTGTAGTCTCTGTGTCACCAGGCCTCATCTCTGCTGTGCCAATTCCCCACAGCGTTAATTCCCTGATCTCTTGGTGATGTGTGGGGTTGTTAGTCAGGCAGATAGATAGTTGCAGAATGCTGGAGTAACTCAGCGCGCCAGGCAGCATCTCTGGAGAGAAGGAATAGGTGACGTTTCGGGCCGAGACGCCTTCTTCAGGCAGTCTGGACCGAGACATCACCGGTTCCTTCTCTCCAGAGATGCTGCCTGACCCGTTGAGTTGCTCCAGCTTTCTGTGTCTGTCTTTAGTTTAAACCAGCATCTGCAGTTCCTTCCTACACGTAGATAGTTGTGTTGTGGCTGCGAAACCGGCCTAGCAAACCAGAGGCCTGACCGGTTGATCCGGTTCAAGGGTTTGAACCTCATCCCTTCAAGCCAAGTCAAGTCAACTTTATTTGTCACATACACATACAAGATGTACAGCGAAATGAAAGTGGCAATGCCTGTGGGATTGTGCAAAAATAACAGAACAGAACAGAACCAGTATTTACATTTTTTTTGTCTAGACACAACAGTAATTATGTCCCGAGGTGCTTGCCTGACCATAGCAGCTGGACCCCTTGTTCTGGACCACCCCAACATCCCCAGTCCGTTGCTGGGGTGGTCGGGGTCCTTCATGATCTTGCTGGCTCTGGATCTGCACCTCCTGGTGTATTGATCCTGCGGGGGGGGGGGGGGGGTGGGGGGGGGGTGGGGGGGGGTGGGGGGGGGGGAGTGTAGTTCCCATGGTGCGTTTGGCCGCACGCACTACTCTCTGCAGAGCCTTCCTGTCAATAGACAATAGACAATAGACAATAGGTGCAGGGGTAGACCATTCGGCCCTTCGAGCCAGCACCGCCATTCAATGTGATCATGGCTGATCATCCCCGATCAGTACCCCGTTCCTGCCTTCTCCCCTTATCCCCTGACTCTGCTATTTTTAAGAGCCCTATCTAGCTCTCTCTTGAAAGCATCCAGAGAACCTGCCTCCACCGCCCTCTGAGGTAGAGAATTCCACAGACTCACCACCCTCTGTGAGAAAAGGTGTTTCCTCGTCTCCGTTCTAAATGGCTTACTCCTTATATTTAAACTGTGGCCCCTGGTTCTGGACTCCCCCAACATTGGGAAAATGTTTCCTGCCTCTAGCGTGTCCAAACCCCTAACAAACATCAGGAGGTGCAACTCCAGAGAAAATAAGATAACGGGAGACCCCTTCCACCCCTGCAACGGACTGTTCCAGCTCTTTCAATGAGATCCCCTCTCATCCTTCTAAACTCCAGAGTGTACAAGCCCAGCTGCTCCATTGCCCAGCTGTCCTGGGCAGAGCTGTTGCCAAACCAGATAGAGATAACAGCATTTAAAATGTGTTTGGACAGGTACATAGATAACATACAGTTATCTGATCACTAACAGATCACTAACAGTCTGACCTGGTCGAACAACATCTCATCAACAGTTAAGAGAGTGCAGCAGCGGTTGCACTTTCTGCGCCGGATGAGAAGAGCTCACCTCCCCCATCCCATCCTCACCACTTTCTACAGGGGCACCATAGAGAGTATTCTGACCAGCTGTATCTCTGTCTGGTTTGGGGACTGTAGAGCCTCCGACTGGAAGTCTGTGCAGAGAGTGGTGAGGACAGCGGAAAAAATCATCGGGACCTCTCTCCCCTCAATCGGGGATATTGCAACCAAACGTTGCGTGTCTAAGGCCAGCAGTATTATAAAAGACCCCACACATCCCCATCACGGACTGTTCACTCTGCTGCCCTCGGGAAAAAGATATCGCAGCATAAGGAGCAGAACATCAAGGTTCTGCAACAGCTTCTTCCCACGAGCCGTCAGACTCCTGAATGCCATGTAGCGGGCTGCCACCATTGTCTATTTATCCTTTTATCCTTTTTATCCATGCCTATCCTTCTGTTAATTTATCGTGTTGCACAGGGAGCCAAATGCAACGTAATTTTGTTTGGAACTGCATATATCAATGTATTTCTAAATGACAATAAAGGTTGTTTGACTTTGACTTTGACTTTGACATAGGTGTATGTGCCAACAAGGGCTGTCTGACTTGCCGAGTTACTCCAGCTCTTGGTGTTTCAAGTTCAAGTTCAAGTTCGCGTTTACTGCTGTTCTGTTTTACTGTAAAACGACTTTACTGGAACCTTGAGCAAATAAACAAACTGCTGGAGGAACTCAATGGGTCGGGCAGCGTCTGTGGAGGGAATGCACAGGCGACATATTGGGTCGGGAGCCGGAGCACCCGGGAAAAAACCCACGCAAGTCACGGGGAGAACGTACAGACAAGCACGCGTAGTCAGGATCGAACCCGTCTCCCTGGCACCGTAAGCGCTGTCAGGCAGCGCCACCGTGCCGCTCGTTGGCCGGGCAAAATGGATAATCGGGCTCGGGCTCTGGAACCAAGGGTGCTGGAAAATCAGCGGTGGACCTGCCTTCCACAGTATTATTAAAAAACCTTACAAAAAAAGTTCTGTTTTACTTTATAAAAAGAAAAGAAAGATTGGTTTGAGACACACATTTAATGGTTGGGTTGTTATTGCTTCTAACTATCAGATAGTAATTCAACTTACAGCCTATTAAATATTTGCTGTATAGATGTTAGCAAGCCCCTGAGTCTGACTGTGCGGTGATAACAAGGCTGCTGGGATCTCCTGGGCTTAGCTTCAGAGCAAACATTCTCTGACAGAGGAAGACTAGTACTGCAAGGGGAGAGAGCAAATTGTACAAAATGGATAAACAGCAGCAGCACTTAGCCGAAGATAGACACAAAATGTTCATGAGGTCATAAGTGATAGGAGCTGAATTTGGCCATTCGGCCCATCAAGTCTACTCCGCTGTTCAATCATGGCTGATCCATCTTTCCCTCTCAACTCCATTCACCTGCCTTCTCCCCATAACCCCTGACACTCGTACTCATCGAGAACCTGTCTGTATCTCTGCCTTAAATGTAACTATTGACTTGGCCTTCACAGCCATCTGTGGCAGTGAATTCCACAGATTCACCACCCTCTGCAGAAATTCCTCCTCATCTCCTTGCTTAAGGAACATCCTTTAATTCAGAGGCTATGACCTGTGCTACTAGACTCTCCCACTAGGGGAAACATACTCTCCCAAACCACTTCATCCACTCAGCGGGTCATGTAGAAAAAGCATGGGTGGCGTTTCGGGTCGGAACCCTTCTTCAGACTGAAAGTAGAGGTAGGAAGAGGCAACAACAAATCAGGGTCGACAACTGACGACCAAGGAAGGGTGGAGCCCATAATGCTCCATTGTCACTAAAAGTAAGCATGCAGGTACAGCAGGCAGTGAAGAATGTGAATGGCACGTTGGCCGTCAAAACAAGAGGAGTTGACTATAGGAGCAAAGAGGTCCTTCTGCAGTTGTACAGGGCCCTGGTGAGACCACACCTGGAGTATTGTGTGCAGTTTTGGTCTCCAAATTTGTGGAAGGATATTCTTGCTATTCAGGGAGTGCAGCGTAGGTTCACGAGGTTCATTCCCGGGATGGCGGGATTGTCTTATGTTGACAGAATTCAGCGAATGGACTTGTATACACTGGAATTTAGGATGAGAGGGAATCTTATTGAAACATATAAGATTATTTATGGATTGGACACGCTAGAGACAGGAAACATGTTCCCGATGTTGGGGGAGTCCAGAACCAGGGACCACAGTTTAAGAATAAGGGGTAGGCCATTCAGAAAGGAGATGAAGAAAAACATTTTCACCCAGAGAGTTGTGAATCTGTGGAATTCTCTGCCTCAGAGGGCAGTGGAGGCCGATTCTCTGGATACTTTCAAGAGAGAGTTAGATAGAGCTCTAAAAGATAGCGGAGTCAGGGGATATGGGGAGAAGGCAGGAACGGGGTACTGATTGTGGATGATCAGCCATGATCACATTGAATGGCGGTGCTGGCTCGAAGGGCCGAATGGCCTACTCCTGCACCTATTGCCTATTGTTGGCTGGGGATGATACTGGGATGCGAACAGTGGAGCTAGTGGGATGACTGCGGTGTGAGAGGGAATGCAGGGGTTACAGCTTCGGTATGAACCAGCATCTGCAGTTCCTTTTTGACATCAGTCTGAATGAAGAAGGTTCTCGACTCGAAACGTCAGCCATTCCTTCTTTCCAGAGATGCTGCTGCCTGTCCAGCTGAATTACTCCAGCATTTTGTGTGTCTGCAGTTATTTCCTACACATTACTTAGCTGATTACTGTTGCAAAGATTGCAGACCTGCTGATTGTCCACCATTGCACTCCTGACCATGAACAGTTGTGATGAATATTTTTTTTTTGCCACTTGCCAAAATCCCCACAGATACAGATTGCAATCAGAGCAGAGATCTTTCCACTGCCTGGTAATTTAAACTGGACCTTTCCCATCTGTTCTCTGCGGGTGTTGCCTTCATACAGTGTGACAGGCAGCTGGGCTGATGCTCCTGCTGAGTGTGATTTTTTAAACTCCACCCTGCCAACCAGGAGGAGCTAAAGAAATGTACAAAGAGAACTGGCCCTTTAGTTTCAGTTCAGTTTAGTTTGTTGCCACGTGAACCGAGGTGGAGTGAAAAGCTTTTGTTGCCTGCTCACCAGTCAGCGGAAAGACAATCTCTTCCCCCCTAACCCGATACTACTGACTTTCCCCCCATTAACCGCTGACACACGGACAAACCTGCTCGTCTTTGGAGTGTGGGAGGAAACGAGAGATCCCGGAGAAAAGCCACGCAGGTCACGGGAAGAATGTACAAACTCCGTACAGTCAGCATCTCCTCTGCCTGCACGGACTTTCCCCACATAGAGCTAGTGTACGAGGTGATCGCTGGCCGGCGTGGACTCAGTGGACCGATGTCGGTGGAAAGACTACACGTGTGTGTGTGTGTGTTCCCCCTTTAAGGAGCTTTTACATTTTTCAGCTTGAAATTGTGCTATCTAGTGCATACTGTAGCGAGTCTTTTAACTTACACTTGGATGCAACATTTATGCTTTAAATTGGTTTATGGTATGAATAAGGTTAGGCTAAATTACATTCCTAATTACATTCCACAATAGAGCCAGGCTCTGCTCAACAGGTGTAGCACATGAATTACTGTATTCATGTTTGTAAATTATATTACATTCATGCTGTTATGCATATATATATATATATATATAGAGAGAGAAAAACTCAGAGAAACAAAGCAAAAGTCAGACTTCCATCACTGTTCTGCACAAATAAATCAATCAACCTTGTTCAAGAAGGAACTGCAGATGTTGGAGAATCGAAGGTAGACAAAATTGCTGGAGAAACTCAGCGGGTGAGGCAGCATCTATGGAGCGAAGGAAATAGGCAACGTTTCGGGCCAAAACCCTCCTTCAGACGGATTCAACAGAAACAAGACAAAAATAATGCCACATATTCAATCATATATGGTTCAATGAAATTAAGATATATATGTAAAAATATATATGGAAACAGGCCCTTCCGCCCACCAGGTCCACACCGACCAGCAATCTATCATACACCAATTCCATCCATCACGCCAGGGACAATTTACAGAAGCCAATTAACCTACAAACCGGCACTTATTTCGGATATGGGAGAAACCGGAATATCCGGAGAAAACCCATGTGGTAGTAAGGCGGCAACTCTACCGCTGCGCCACCGTGCCACCCCATTAAATTAGTTTTTCTGTAATATATATATTTTGGTGTCACATGAATAAAGATGAACACATGATTCTGAATTCTGCCCTTAGTTGGATAACACACATGTCCAGTCATTGTGTTTTACGGCTGGTTTTCAACCTCTTCAGCCTGAAGGTCTCGACTGGAAACATCACCCGTTCTTTCTCTCCAGAGATGCTGCCTGTCCTGCTGAGTTTTTGCTAGTTTTTAGTGTCTATCTTCAGTTTAAACCAGCATCTGCAATTCCTTCCTAAACTATTTGTTAAGCAAAACAGGTCCTGTTCTCATTATATAATTTTGTGATCAGCGTGAGAGCATGAGAATTTTGTGAAATACGCGATTCTCACGCTCAATGCGTGAGAGTTGGCATCCTTGCTAATAATTCAAACATTTTATGCAAGTTCCAATTGTTTGGGCAAAAATCACTTATTACTGCTTTATAACAGTTAAGTTACTTTAAGACTATTTCAGAAATTATGGCAGTCAACAAAAAATCATCTAACAAATTAAACTAAAACAAAGCAAACTAAAAAAAATAACATGTTCTCTTTCCTGACTCTACCTCATAAGTACTTTAATGCTGTCAGTAGAGCAAAGGGATATTAATCTCAAGAATCAAAATGGGGAAAGTGAGGGCAATTTTCCTTAAATGGTAATTCCAAGCCCATTCAGATCTGCATAGAGTCAGTGATACAACATGTACATGGCTGGCCCAATTTGTCCATACTGATCAAGTTGGCATTCTGCGTGCCCCGGGACTGGCTGCCGTTCACAGATTAACTCGCGTCCCAGGGACTGGTCGCAGTTCCCTGGTCGGCTCGCCTGCCCCAACCCCGCGAAAACAAATTGAAAATAAATACGCGATTTTTCGGATTATGGGTCGTCTGCCTGTAGTCCGAACCCTGTCCTAGATGTTTGGCCTCATTGTGGTCGTCGTCTTCCCCCCCATGTTTGACAACTGCTTCAACTGGTTGTTGTTGTCGGAAGAGAAGAGACACGACGTCACTCACAGCCGTCAACCGACGCGCTTCCCCAGCCCGCACAGATCGTTGGCAGGCGGCGCAAAGGGACAAGCTGGCGCAGGGACTGAATTCAGCGTGAGAACTCGGTCATGAGCGTGAGGGCGTGAGAATTTGCTCCAAGGCGTGATTCTCACGCTGAAAGTGTGAGAGTTGGCAGCCCTGAGTAACTACAACGTTTGGAGTCAGACCCAACAGCCAGTATTTGACAGTATTTGGGCCTGTACTCGCTGGAGTTTAGGATGAGGGGGGACCTCATTGAAACCTAACGGATACTGAAAGACCGGGATACAGGAGAGGAAGTTTCCACTCGTGGGAGAGTCTGGGACCAGAAGGTATGGCCTCAGAATTAAAAGACGCACCTTTAAAAAGTTGAGGATGAATTTCTTTAGTCAGAGGGTGGTGAATCTGCGGAATTCATTGCTACGGAGAAGGCAGGAGATTGAAGTGGAGAGGGCAAGATAGATCAGCCATGATTGAATGGCGGGGAAGCCTACTTCTGCTCCTATGACTTATGAATTTGAACAAATTTGAAGGAAGATGGTTGTTGTTGGAAGTCAAACATGCCATTCCCAGGATATTGCCTCAGGAGTTCATCAGGCCAGTCCCCTGAGACCAACCTTCTTTAGTTGTTTCAACAAATGACCATCCATCAAAAATGGGGATGGTCAGTCATGACTGCACAATGGCCAATTCCAGTCATGACTGACCAGCCATGCAGCAAGACCCAGACACAATTCAGACAGGGCTGGTAAGTGGCCAGAAGCATTTGTGCCACTGATCATCCTCAATCTGGATTGATCCACCATGGTGAAACCTCAACTAAGCCTAAACCTTGGGGGTAGACACAAAAAGCTGGAGCAACTCAGCGGGACAGGCAGCATCTCTGGAGAGAAGGAATGGGTGACATTTCGGATCGAGACCCTTCTTCAGACCCGAAACGGCACCCATTCCTTTTCTCCAGAGATGCTGCCTGTCCCGCTGAGTCACTCCAGCATTTTGTGTCTACCTTCAATTTAAAACCAGCATCTGCAGTTCTTTCCTAACTAAACCTTGGAGTGTCTCTTCAACTTTTACTAATTTCGGTCCATGTTTGAAACATATCCCTTTCGTGTTCTTAGTATCAGCTTGTCGTTCTGTGAGAAACATGACTTGATAAGGTTTCTGTATGTGACATCCAAATGCTGTTGTGTTTGTTCTGTAGGACAGTTTCTTGACCCCATCCTCCTGTTTATCTTCCTTGCATTGACTCAGCCATTCCTTCCTGTAGTTCAAACAAGGGTCCCATTCGACATATTCGACAAGCTTTGCAAATCAACCAACTGAAACTACAGGTTAATAGCAGCCAATAAAAAAGACTGCTCCCTTGCTGAGACATGTGTAACATCATCAGCTCAAGCAACAAGTCTCATATCACCCAGCAGAGCTCCTGCCGGCATTTCACCAGAGCTGAGAGAAGAGTTGCAACCGCAGTGATGGGTCCATTCTGGTCAGGTTAACTCACAGAGCAGCCCGAGCTGATCGATAACGAACACTCCCGGAAGCCCCACACACCGCAGGTTCTAGCATCACGTACGGCGCACAAGCTGATGTCAAAGCAGCGGCTCCCCAGAGAGATTCCCCAAGTCCCTCTTCCAAGGGTAGGAGGTCACTGATAGGCAGTGAGATAATGGAGAAACAGGAGCATGATGCAGAGGATGCTGCATGGATACTGTACAAGAAGTGTGAATGGCATGCCCATTCTGCCTGCCCAGGGACTGGCTGCCGTTCCCAGGTCAGCTCGCGTCCCAGGGACTGGCCGCAGTTCCCTGGTCAGCTCGCCTGCCCCAGTCCCGCGAAAACGAATTGAAAAAAAATATGCGTTTTTTTATTGTGGTCATTGTGGTCGTCATCGCCCCCCCCCCCCCCCCCCCCCCCACATGTTTGATAACCTGGTTAGTTCTATCTCTGGCTGCTTCATGTCGTCGGCAGCTGCACATTCGGCCACAGATGAGAGAAGAGACGCGACGTTACTCACAGCCGCCAACCGACGCGCTCCCCCAGACCGCACGGATCGCTGGCAGCTGGCAGCCGGCGCAAAGGGACAAACTGACGCAGAGACTGAACTCAGCGTGAGAACTTGGCCATGAGCGTGAGGGCGTGAGAAATAGCTCCAAGGCGTGATTCGCACGCTGAGAGAGTTGGCAGCCCTGGTGTGTGTGTGTGTGTGTATTTGTAGATGTATATGTAGATGTATGTGTGTGGGTTGGTACAAAATGCTGGAGTAACTCAGTGGGACGGGCAACATCTCTGGAGAGAAGGAATGGGCGATGTTTCGGGTCGAGACCCTTCTTCAGACTGATGTCCGGGGAGTGGGTGGGACAGAGATAGAATGTAGTCGGAGAAAGTAGGACTGGTGGGAGAACTGGGAAGGGGGAGGGGATGCAGAGCGAGGGAAAGCAAGGGCTATTTGAAGTTAGAGAAGTCAATGTTCATACCGCTGGGGTGTAAACTACCCAAGCGAAATATGAGGTGTTGTTCTTCCAATTTGTGCTGGGCCTCACTCTGACAATGGAGGAGGCCCAGGACGGAAAGGTCAAATTGGGAATGGGAGGGGGAGTTAAAGTGCTGAGCAGCCATAACCAATCAAGGACCAGAGGACATAGGTTCAAGGTGAAGGGGAAAAGATTTAATAGGAATATGAGGGGTAACATTTTCACACACAGGGTGGTGGATGTATGGAACGAGCTGCCAGAGGAGGTAGTTGAGGCTGGGACTATCCCAATGTTTAAGAAACAGTTAAACAGGTACATGGGTAGGACAGGTTTGGAGGGTTATGGATCAAACGCAGGTGGGGGTGCCAGGGCTTTTATATAGGCAGACAAAATATGTAGGAAGGAACTGCAGGTGCTGATTTAAACCGAAGATAGACGCAAAATGCTGGAGTAACTCAGCGGGCCAGGCAACATGTCTGCAGAGAAGGAATGGGTGACGTTTCGGGTCGAGAACCTTCTACACTGGTTCGGGTGTTGCAGCAGCATCACAGGTACGTAGGCTCAGACACAAAAATGTAAATTATACATAGATTTGGCCCATATCCCTCTAAGTAAGTAAGTCAGTAAGTTTATTGGCCAAGTATTCACATACAAGGAATTTGCCTTGGTGCTCCGCCCACAAGTAGCAACATGGCATACAGTGACAGTTACGAATGACTCAGAAAACACTAAACATTAATAATATTAATAATAAACCTATCCTTATCCATGTACCTGTCTGAATGCTTTTTAAACATGGTGATGGTTCTACCATAGGGTGGGAACAGATTGGCCTTTCCAAAGAGCCAGCACGGCCTTGATGGTCGAGAGGCCTGTTTACTGTGATGTGGTGATTCATTGTTTTGCACAAGTATTTACTCCTGTGACACTCCACAATTTAATAGGATGATACATTTGTGCCAGAATTGTTCTGTGATAGACACCATCTCACCAATGAGATGATTAAGACAATGCTCAATTGGTCTGCCTTGTCGTTGATTTTGTTCCCGGGACCCTGGTGCAGCAATGGCTGACAATATAAACAATTAGCCTGACAGCTGTGCGATGTGGTGATGTAGGCTCACAGCTGATAACAACGGGCAGCACGGTGGCGCAGCGGTAGAGTTGCTGCCTTACAGCGCCAGCAGCACTGGAGACCCAGGTTCGATCCCGACTACGGGTGCTGTCTCTATGGAGTTTGTACGTTCTCCCCATGGGTTTTCTCCGGGTGCTCCAGTTTCCTTCCCACATGCCAAAGATGTACAGGTTTGTAGGTTAATTATTAGTTTCCGTACTGTAATTGTTATATGGTTATGTTATATGGTTATCTTCAGTAAACATTGTAAATGGTCTCTCGTGTGTAGGATAGTGCCATTGGGTCGAAGGGCCTGTTTCCGTGCTGTATCTCTAAAGTCTAAAGTATAAAGTAATAATGCCCCTGTCCCACTTAGGAAACCTGAATGGAAACCTCTGGAGACTTTGCCAAGGTTTCCGTGCGGTTCCCGGAGGTTTTTGTCAGTCTCCCTAATGGTCGAAAGTGGTTTCAGTTTTAAAAATTGGTAATTTTTTAGTCGAAGCCGGTTGTGATGCTAGTTGAAGGTGGTTGCCAGAGGACAAAAACCTCCGGGAACCGCACGGAAACCTTGGGTGGGGCCCAAAGTCTCCAGAGGTTTCCATTCAAGTTTCCTAAGTGGGACAGGGGCATGAAGCGTCGTTGCTCTTTTGCACTCCCCTGTTTTAATCTTCCCTCCCTTTCGAAGGAGTTTGTGTTAGTTCCAACTTAAATTACTATATAACCATATAACCATATAACAATTACAGCACGGAAACAGGCCATCTCGGCCCTTCAAGTCCATGCCAAACAACTTTTTTCCTTTAGTCCCACCTGCCTGCACTCATACCATAACCCTACATACCCTTCTCATCCATATGCCTATCCAATTTATTTTTAAATGAGACCAACAAACCTGCCGCCACCACTTCCACTGGAAGCTCATTCCACACCGCTACCACTCTCTGAGTAAAGAAGTTCCCCCTCATGTTACCCCTAAACCTCTGTCCCTTAATTCTAAAGTCATGTCCTCTTGTTTGAATCTTCCCTATTCTCAAAGGGAAAAGCTTGTCCACATCAACTCTGTCTATCCCTCTCATCATTTTAAAGACCTCTATCAAGTCCCCCCTTAGCCTTCTGCGCTCCAGAGAATAAAGACCTAACTTATTCAACCTATCTCTGTAACTTAGCTGTTGAAACCCAGGCAACATTCTAGTAAATCTCCTCTGTACCCTCTCTATTTTGTTGACATCCTTCATATAATTGGCTGACCAAAATTGTACACCATACTCCAGATTTGGTCTCACCAATGCCTTGTACAATTTTAACATTACATCCCAGCTTCTACTCTTGATATCCCCCACCATTTGCTTCACTCATTGAGTGCTGGATATTTTCTCGATCCCTCCTTACATATAATCTGCACAATCCTTGTCCATCACTCAAACCAGCTTGCACCTCCCCCGTTTTTTCCATCTACACTGCTCCCATTGGATTTGGCCAATTCTCATGTGGGGGGGGGGGGGAGGTAATATGTGTTACTCCCTTTGCAGTGTATTATTCCCATCAGATATCCCAGCTCCGATCCGGCAGTGTCTAATTATTCCCATTGCATTCCTCCCAATCCCATCGGAGAATGTGATATTAAATTTAAACATTGCCCGTGAAGTGACCGATGAATATCTTCTTCCGTTATTACCTTCAGGTCTTCCGTCTCCACCCGAAACGTCACCTGCCCGTGTTCTCCAGAGACACTGAGTTACTTCAGCACTTCGGCCCACCAAGTCCATGCCATCCAGCGATCACCCTGCACACTAGCGCTGCCTGACACACTAGGGACAATTTACAATTTAACCGAAGCCAATTAACCTACAAACCTGTATGTCTTTGGAATGAGGGCGGAAACCGGAGCGCCCGGAGAATGCATGATTACAATAGACAATAGACAATAGGTGCAGGAGTAGGCCTTTCAGCCCTTCGAGCCAGCACCCCTATTCAATGTGATCATGACTGATCATCCCCAATCAGTACCCCGTTCCTGCCTTCTCCACATATCCCCTGACTCCGCTATTTTTAAGAGCCCTCTTTAGCTCTCTCTTGAAAGCATCCAGAGAACCGGCCTCCACCGCCCTGAGGCAGAGAGTTCCACAGACTCACCACTCTCTGTGAGAAAAAGTGTTTCCTCGTCTCCGTTCTAAATGGCTTACCCCTTATTCTGAAACTGTGGCCCCTGGTTCTGGACTCCCCCAACATCGGGAACATGTTTCCTGCCTCCAGCGTGTCCAAGCCCTTAACAATCTTATATGTTTCAATGAGATGCCCTCTCATCCTTCTAAACTCCAGAGTGTACAAGCCCAGCTGCCCATTCTCTCAGCCCCGCCATCCTGGGAATCCATCCACAGTGTACAGACACAGGATAAGGAAATAATGTCTAGGTAAAGGTAGTAAAGTCCGGGTCGAATAAAGTCCGAATAAAGGTTTGTTACTTGCTGACGTTTGCCAGCTTCCCCTCGATCGTCTCGCCCGCCTTCAGGGTACAATCTGTTGACTTTCCCTTCTGCTATTTGCAACAAGCCTCTCCTACGAGAGAGATAGAGCAGTAATCGTTGGCTGATTTGACTGCAATAAGTGCTGCACAAGCTGCAACCTTGCAATGGGAAGAGAACTCTGCCAACGCTGAGCGAGTTGCACAAGATCGGTGGGGAGACAATTAGAGTCATGGTTTCCAGTCGATGAGCTTTCATCGATCTGACCGAAGGTCTTGGATCAATGCTTCACTGTGGGAAGGGTGGCCTGTTAGCAAGCTGGGAAGGAAGCCAGGAAGTAAGACTGCGGTTCAGTTGAGGGAGCAGGTGTAGGTAAATGTGGTAAACAGGTAAACTCAGAGACTCAGGAGGTTGGAAGATAAATGTCATCATCAACTTGTCCTGGACGAGAGGGCGTTAGATGTGGCCCTTGTGGCTAAGGGGATCAGAGGGTATGGAGAGAAGGCAGGTACGGGATACTGAGTTGGATGATCAGCCATGATCATATTGAATGGCGGTGCAGGCTCGAAGGGCCGAATGGCCTACTCCTGCACCTATTTTCTATGTTTCTATGTTTCTATGAGACATGTTGAAGCTCTGGCCAAGAAAGCACACCAATGCCTCTAGTTTGGTTGAGTTCAGTTTAGATTAGAGGCAAGCAGCAGAAACAGGCCCTTGGGCCCACCGAGTCCACACCGACCAGCGATATCCGCACATTAACGCTATCCCACACACACACTAGGCACAATTTTTTACATTTACACCTACGAACCTGTACGTCTTTGGTGTGTGGGAGGACACCAAAGTTCTTGGAGAAAACCCGCGCAGGTCACGGGGAGAACGTACCAGAGAAGCACCTGTAATCGGGATCGAACCTGGGTCTCTGGCGCTGTAAGCACTGTAAGGCAGCAACAGTACCGCTGTGCCACCGTACCACCCCGTAGAAGGCTTACAAAGTTCGGTATCCGACAACTCTCTGACCAGTAGGTTTCAAGGGATCACAGGAAAAATAGGCCAGAGTTCCAGAAAGAAAAAAAAATGTGGTTTTCTGAAAGATTGGACAGATCGTAGATTGTCTGCGATTTACTGGATGTGGTCCTTGCAATAAGGAACTAAACCAGTTTTCTTCCATAACCATTCAAATCTCAACCCTGAGTGTAGGAAGGAACTGCAGATGCTGGTTTACACCGAAGATAGACACAAAATGCTGGAGTAACTCAGTGGGATAGGCTGTATCTCTGGAGCGAAGGAATGGGTGATGTTTCTGGTCGAGACCCAAAATCTCAACCCTCACTGACTGATTGGACGTGGGGTGTGCATTGGGGAGCAGGCTGAGTAAGCAGGGATGGTGCAGATGGAGACAATGTGGGGTGGGGGGGGGGGGGGGGGGAGGGTGAAGCCGGTTTGAGTGATGGTCAAAGATTGTGCAGATTATGTGCAAGGAGAGATCAAGAAAATATCCAGCACTCACTGAGTGAAGCAAATGGTAGGGGGTATCAAGAGTAGTTTAGAGGGGCTATCTCACTGCGGCAACCTAATTGGCGAGTTTAGAAGAGTTTGCCCTCGACTCATACTCACAGCATGGTCGACACGAGGTCCTCGGAGGTCTTTGTAACTCTCCTTCATGCTCGAGTGAGGCCTCAAGGCCTCAGCTTGGTCGCGGCGTATTTTTCAACATGCTGAAAAATGCCGGCGAGTAAAAAAAGATCGCCGTGGAAAAAATTGATACTTGTTTTTACTCGTAGGTTTAGTCGAAGTAGGTCGTAGTAGGTCGGCATGTTAGTCGTAGGTAATCGAGGGTAGGCGAAGTTAGTCAAAGGTAGTCGTAGATGGTCTTCATCATAGTCAAAGGAGGTCGAAGGAGATCTTCTACATAGTCGAAAGAGGTCTTCAACGTGACACTTTTTCAAACTCTTCTAAACTCGTCAATTAGGTCACCGCAGTGGGACAGCCCCTTAACTGGGAACTAACACAAACTGCTTTGAAAGGGAGGGAAGATTAAAACAGGGAGTGCACAAGAGCGACAACTTTGCCTGCTGGGAATCAGATTGGGAACAATATCACACTGCCAGACAGTTAGCATGCAACAAAAGATTTTCACTGTACCTCGGTACACATGAGCGAGCGTTTGTTGGCGCTGGGCCTGGACACGCTGGAGTTTATAAGGATGAGGGGGTGCCTCATTGAAAAATACCGAATAATGAAAGGCTTGGATAGAGTGGATGTGGAGAGAACATTTCTTCTATAACACGGTGTCCAAAACTCAACATCACACTCTAAATACAAAGAGTCAGCTGGCGTTAGTGCCATGCACCACTATCAGAGTCACGACGCAACTTCAGTTTGACCGCTAACACAAGGGGTCAATTATGATTTCTGTTGACAGGTTACAGTGTCGTAGACAGTATTTTCACTCTCACATGCTGAGCTCTAATTTGTTTTTAATTTTAGTGCCTTTCAAGTGGATATTAATATGTTAAACGTTAAATGAATGTGAATGCTCTGAATCAATCTGCTGTCTAGTAGAATTTAACAGAAGCAACCAAAGGCCTACAGGTTTATAGGTTATTTGGCATGGTATCATTGTAAATTGTGAGTGTGTGAGGGTCGGTTGCCGAAGGGCCTGTTTCCGTGCTGTATTTATAGACAATAGACAATAGACAATAGGTGCAGGAGTAGGCCATTCAGCCTTTCGAGCCAGTATGCCATTCAATGTGATCATGGCTGATCATCCCCAATCAGTACCCGGTTCCTGCCTTCTCTCCAAATCTTTTAACTCTGCTATCCCCAAGAGCCCTATCTAGCTCTATCCCTAAGAGCTGTATCTAACTTCTAAACTAAACTAAAATAGAAAGATTAAACGAGAACTTACGAGAGTTTGAAGTTTGATCTTTATTTTATGAGAAGTTGAAGTGAGGGACTACGTGAAGAGACTGCTGGCCCGCATGTGCGTCAATCTTCAGAGCAACTGTATGAAACCACAGACCGCTTGCAAGAACTTAAACTATAGAAAGATTAATAATCCTTGACTTATCAAATGATCTTTATGAGATTCAGAGTTGGGAGTGGAGGGCACATAGAGCAAAATCTAGGATCAGTTGACTATCTCCTTGCACAGTCATCCTGAACCGCTGGGGACATTACTGAGTATGAGGAGAGTACAACAACCATGGTGAGCGCTGAACCTGCGAATAAAAGCCCTCTGGCTTTGATAGTAGTGTAGGCCTGGTGCTCCAACCAGCCTCCGTGGAGCAGCATCTGCCACTCACTAGGTAGAGGTGAAATGTGTGCAGGTGAACGGAAGTCTACCCCCAAAGGGTGTATTACCACACCCACCACAGCCTCTTTCTCTTTGAGAAAATTTAGCATAAATTGGATAGGCCTCAGGCCTATACCACCCTAACACCATGGAGTTTAGACTGTGTATAACACAGGAGTACCCTCTACTGACCTTGTCTCAAAACTTTCTGGGGTAAAAGCCTTTTGACTTTGATTTTGCCTCAACTGATGGCATTAACCTACAAACCTCCAGTGTCTGACGGAATCAGAACATACATCAGATCCTCATGCGACTAGAATTGAAGCGTGGCATCCACTTGGTGTGGGAATACAAGTTCTCTGTCTACTCATCACAGTCAGAGTCACCCTCAGAATGGAAAATATCATATTGCAACCCTGAACCAGGAATTGCTGGCGCAGTCCTCTGCTTGGAACGACCTATCTCAGTCGCCAGAGAGCACAACACATTCTCTTCACCAAGGTGAGCACGATGGCCCGCCTACCAAAGGCCTCTGGCTAGGTCTGAATTGAGTAGGCCTGGTGTTCCAACCAGCCTCAGAGTAATGATTCCTGCCATTAGTTATATATAGAGGTGGTATGGCCACCGGAATACTGAAGCCCTACCATTAGGATGGTTATACCACCCCCACAGTCACCTAGGATTCTTCCTGCAAGTCTTAAACGTGCTAACATAAGTCCCCTCCGAACAGATGCTTTGCAGGCTGCATGTCACTGGCCGTGCATAAATGAGCAAATTTTTAGGAATTACCTCAGGCCTTATAGCATTTTGCGAAGGCAATTTAGCTCCAACTGCATATTACATAGAAGTGCTAATGCATCTTCTGCACTACCGAAGCTGAACCCATCAGCTGCCCTTGCAAAGGCCGTAATGACATCAGTGAACAGCCTTTGGATACGCTGAAATTTTAATACTTGCCCACGTATCACCACTGAGATATCCCAAATGGTGAGATTGACTTTCCAAAGTCAGGCAGTTTATCTGGACTGGCATATTTCCCAGCCGTACCCAGCGTATACCCCTCCTTAGCTGATGAGAAATTAAATCACTGATGCTCTTAGCCAGATCTCCTCCAGTGGATCTCCTATCCCCAAAGGGATGGCAAATTATCTGCCAAGAACCAGAACTCCTTCATATGATTAAACTGCAGCATATCCCCCATAGGTTCAGGGGATTCTCAATCCTTGTCGGTATCCCCGTACTCGGAGTTACTTATGTAATAATATCCAGTACTCTCCTCTACTGAGCAGGAGATAAAATAACGCAACCCTGCACCAGGTGTTGCTTCCCCTCTTCTGAGCGGGAGATATATAATGCAACCCTGAGCCAGGTGTTGCTTCCACAGGCATCTGACTGGAGCATTCTGTAAGTGTCTCCTGAGCCAGGAGCACTTCTTCTTCTTCTTGCGTACGGCGTGCACAGCCTAAAGTTGTTGGACAACTTGTTCTATTTGATCTTACTTGATTGTGCACGCCAGGTTGATTGCATTCGTCGAAACAGGGCGGACCACGTGAAGGTTGCAATCTTCCACCCCAGCCAGGAGCACAATTCTATTATATACTCACTGGACAGGTCGCGCCTGCTAATGACCCCGAGTCCGGGCCTGCTCCCTTCTGGAGCCTCAATGGAGTCTAGAGGGGAGGAATATAATGCAACCCTGAGCCAGCTGTTGCTTCCTTCAGGCATCTGGCTGGCTCCCTCTTTGAGCCTCAACCAGTCGCCTGCTCTCTTGGAGCCCCAAAACTGCTCCCTCTTGGAGCCTCAATGGCGGTAGCTGCACTGGCTGTGCCGCCAGCCCACTGAATCCGGCCGCCTGCTCCTTCTCGGTGACTTAGTAACCGTCAGCCTATTGAATGCAGCCGACTGCTCCTTTTTCAGAGCCTCCCTGGCGGTAGCTGCACCGGCCGAGCCGTCAGCCTACTGAATCAGAATCAGAATGCCTTTTATTGTCACTATACACATGTACAGTGAGATTAAATGCTGCTCCTACTCAGTGCAAAACAAAAGGGGGGGGGGGATAAGGTGCACAGTTTCTGCAGCGCTATATACATAACTATAAAAAGACAATGGATAAATAGAATGAATAAATAGTAGCATTGTTACAAAATTTTGAGATTTAAAAAATCAAGTCTGCAATTTATCCCATCAGATAAAGCATAAAGAGAAGTTTAATTTGACACCTAATTTACTTTCATATCTTCAGTATTAAGAAAGTTATGGCCATTTTCATACTCAGAAATTAGCATCTTGTTCCCCATTGCCTTTCAATTGACTTAACTCAAAAGCTGTGATCTGGGAAAGTTAAAAGCCCATAACTTTCTTAAAAATTAAGAGAACTCAATGAAATTTTCAGTTATTATAGATTGAAGCATTCTGAAACAAATATGAAACAATCTTACTTAGATGACCTGAAATTAAAGCATATAATTAGTTAGTTATCTAATTGTAGCTAATTACAAAATTCAATGAGTAGATCTAAACATCTATCCATTTCTTAAGAAAAGATAAACTTTTTTTTAATTGCCTAAGTGTCCAAATAACATTCACACAATAATCCACAATATAACATAATTTTTAAATCTCATTTTCATGAATTTCTGGGCCAAATGGAAGGAATTTAGTGTTTTATGCCTGTAAATTAATGGCCATTTAAATCAACTAGCGAGTGGGTTTTAGTGGAATGCGGTGGATTGGAATGTTGCGGTTAGCGGTGAAGTCGAGAGGAAAAATACTGTTTGTTCATACATTTTTTGGGACCCCATTTCGCAACATAAAAATATTATTAAAGCCTCCCGAAAAACCAACTTTTAATATAAAAATAAACTATTTACCTTTTCTTCTCCCCTACGCAAAATCCTTCCGGTTGTCGATGCTCACGGCCTTTGAAGGTGATTTTTAAATTACTCTAGTTAATAAATAATTTAGAGTAATTTAAAAATACCTTCATTCATGAAATGTCGGAGCGATTTTTCTTCCGCAACGAAATCGCCCGACATTCATCGATTTTCCAGGTCTGTTGAAAAACGGCACTTTAAGCCTGCCCCCCTCTGAAAGGCGCCAAAGTCGCGCACACGGGGAGCGGCAGAACTGCAGCGCTGCTCAAGGTAAATTTTGCAACATACCTATAAATAGGATTCCTATATCCAGTATGGGTTATTGCACATATTGGAAATTACAGTTACAGTACAAATTACAGTAGGTGGATAGATGGAAGTCCGGGGGTTAGGCTGTGAAGTCAGTGCATGTGTGAGTTCAGGGAGATAATGGATTTTGGAAAGAAACTGTTCTTGAAAATATTTGTCCTTGTGCTGATGCACCTATAGCGCCTCCCTGAGGGCAGCAGGTTGAACAGACCAAATGCAGGATGGGAGCTGCCTTGATGATGTTCTTCGCCCTGCTGAGGCAGTGGGAGATGTAAATGTCCATCAGAGAGGGGAGACGGCAGCCGATGATCTTCTGTGCTGCCCTGACTACCCTCTGAAGCCTCTCCCTGTCTGCCATGGTGCTACTGCCGTACCATGCAGTAATGCAGTATGTCAACAGGCTCTCAATGGACGAGCGGTAGAAGGTCAGCAGCAGGTTGGAGTCCAGGTTGTGCTTCCTGAGGACCCTCAGGAAGTGCAGCCGCTGCTGATCCTTCTTGATGACCGCTGTAATGTTGTCTGTCCAGGAGATGTCAGCGGAGATGAGGACGCCGAGAAACCGGAAGGTGTGGGATGTCAGGACTTTCATATGAGGAAAGATTGGATAGACTCGGTTTGTACTCGATGGAATTTAGAAGATTGAGGGGGGATCTTATAGAAACCTACAAAATTCTTAAGGGGTTGGACAAGCTAGATGCTGGAAGATTGTTCCCGATGTTGTGGGAGTCCAGAACAAGGGGTCACAGTCTAAGGATAAGGGGGAATTCCTTTAGGACCGAAATGAGGAAAACATTCTTTACACAGAGAGTGGTGAGTCTCTGGAATTCTCTGCCACAGAAGGTAGTTGAGGCCAGTTCATTGGCTATATTTAAGAGGGCGTTAGATGTGGCACTTGTGGCTAAAGGGATCAGGGGGTATGGAGAGAAGGCAGGTACGGGATACTGAGTTGGATGATCAGCCATGATCACATTGAATGGCGGTGCAGGCTCGAAGGGCCGAATGGCCTACTCCTGCACCTATTTTCTATGTTTCTATGTTTCTATGTGTGGACCCTCTCCACACACTCGCCGTTGATGTATAAGGGGGCTAAGTCGGTGCTGTGCCTCCTGAAGTCGACAATGAGCTCTTTGGTTTTCTTGGTGTTCAGAGCCAGGTCCTTTATGGACGGTATTGCAATTCCTCAGATATGGGGCCCAAATTTGCTCACAGTCCTCCAAATGCGGCCTGACCAGCGCCTTAAGGAGCCTCAACATTACATCCCTGTTTTTGCATTTCAGTCCTCTTGATATAAATGCTAGCATTGAATTTGCCTTCCTTACTACTGATTCCACTTGCAAATTAACTTTTTGGGAGTCCTGCACCAGCACTACCAAGTCCCTTTGCACCTCCAATTTTTTGTTTAAGGGGGATCTGGGCCAAACGCAGGCAGGTAGGACTAGTGTAGCTGGGGCATGTTGGACAGGTTGGGCTGAAGGGCTTGTCTCCAGGCTGTAAGATTCTATGACTACGCTGCTTATGGTTTATTTTACATGTTACAGTAAATTGAGCAGGTTTTTCCTATTCCAAGGTGAGAGATTTTAGTGTGGAGGAAAAGAGCTATGTGCCAGAACACTAATAAGGGTCAGAGCGATTTCAGCCTGGTATGACTCCAGTCAAGCCCATTGTGCTTGTGTGAAGAGTCAGGATGTGCCCTGTTGTGAAGTCTGCCCATTCTGCAATCAATGCGCTCCACAGAGCTGCCGATGATGGTCTTCAATGTCGGCCCGCAGCAGCGGGTTTGCTTGCGATTGTTTACAGTGCGGTGACCAGCAGAGATTGGACCTATTCTGGGATCTATTATTATTGTTATTATTATTATTTAGTTTAGTTTAGTTTAGAGATGCAGCGCGGAAAAAGGCCCTTTGGCCCACCGAGTCCACACCGACCAGCGATCCCTGCATGCTCGCATTACCCCACTAGGGACAATTTACAATGATACCGAGCCAATCAACCTACAAACCTGTACGTCTTTGGAGTGTGGGAGGAAACTGAAGATCTCGGTGGAAGCCCACGCAGGTCACGGGGAAAGCGTAAAAACTCCATACAGATCCTGGGTTCGATCTCCGTAGACGGGATCGGACCCAGGTCTCCGGCTCTGCAAGCGCTGTTAAGCTCCTGTCCCACTTAGGAGACCTAAACAGCAACCTCTAGTGACCCTGCCCGCCACTCAAAAAAAAATCAAGGTCGAGGTGACCTGCAACCTCCTACCACCTCCCAAGCATATGTTGAAAACCTTCCCCAACTTTGAAGAAAACCGGCTTCGACTAGACCTGCGACGAAAAAATGATCGATTTTTAAAACAGTAACCTATTTTTAGTCGTGGCCGGTTTTAATCATGATGAATAAATAGCAGCAACCTAGATGAAGCCTCGACCACGCGGAAACCACTTTCGACCATTAGGGAGAGTGACCAAAACCTCCGGAGACCTCATGGAAACCTTGGGTGGCCTTGGGCAAGGTCTCTTTACAGGTCTCACTAAAAAATCAATGAAACAACTGCAGCTTATCCAGAATGCCGCTGCCAGAGTCTTGACCAACACCAAGAAAATGGACCACATTACACCTGTCCTTAAATCGTTGCACTGGCTCCCTTTATGTAAAAGGATAGATTTTAAAATTCTGTTACTGGCTTACAAGGCACTGAATGGTCTGGGTCCAAAATACATCTCTGACCTACTTGTTGTATATGAGGCACCTAGACTCCTCAGGTCTTCGGGGACAGGTTTACTCTGTGTTCCCAGGGTCAAAACTAAAAAGGCTGAAGCAGCATTCAGTTTCTATGCTCCATACCTGTGGAACAAGCTCCCGGAACACCTGAGGTGTGCACAGACTGTAACCTCATTTAAATCAGGCCTAAAAACACTGTTGTTTACTGTAGCTTTTTCATAACCCAACATGCAGGTAATCTTAACCTTCTAATCTTAACCCTTTTATGTGCTTTTAAAATCGTTTTAATATTGTAGTGACTTTGTTTTATTATACATGCAATTGTCTTATTGCTTGTTTTGTAATTTTTGATTTGGGCTATTTTGTTGTCCTGTGTTGTATTGTGGTTCTGCAATGTTTTTAAACGATGTTATTCTTTTGTTTCTTTTGTAAAGCACTATGAATTGCAGCTTGTATGAATGGTGCTCTATAAATAAACTTGCCTTGCCTTGCCTTGCCTTGCTGTTTAGGTCTCCTAAGTGGGACAGGGGCTTAAGGCAACAACTCTACCGCTGCGCCACACTGCCGCCCCATGGGGGATTATTGGACCTATCCTGCCAGTTCTCATTGTCTCGTCCAACAAAGCATTTGGGACTGATAAGACGTCTCAAGTAAAGAACACAACATTTTTATTGAGTTGATTGAAAGACACAGCATGATAACACCAGCCCACCAGGCCCACCGGGGCCACGCCGACCATCGATTCACACTGGTTCTATGTTATCCTACCTTCACATTCACTCCCTACACACCAGGAGCATTTTATAGAGGGCCAATGAACCTACAAATCCGCATGCCTTTGGGATGTGGGAGCAAACCGGAGCACCCGGAGCAAAGTCACGTGGTTAGAGGGATAACATGCAAACTCCACACGGGCAGCACTCGAGGTCAGCATCGAACATGGGTCTCCGGCGCTGTGGGGTGGCAGCTCTACCGTCCTCATGTAATGGAGAAGTAGACAATAGACAATAGACAATAGGTGCAGGAGTAGGCCATTCGGCCCTTCGAGCCAGCACCGCCATTCAATGTGATCATGGCTGATCATCCCCAATCAGTACCCCGTTCCTGCCTTCTCCCCATATCCCCTGACTCCGCTATTTTTAAGAGCCCTATCTAGCTCTCTCTCTGAAAGAAATTTAGACAATGATATTTGCACAATTTTTCATAACATTCAATGCTACTTATCCGTTCTTTAGACTTTACTTTAGACTGTAGAGGTACAGCACGGAAAAAGGCTCTTCGGCACATCGAGTCTGCGCTGACCAGCATTCACCCCATGCACTAGCACTATCCTACACACTAGCAACAACTTACAATTTTACCAAAGCAATTGAACCATTTTCATTTTCAATGAAAGATTTTCATTGTCCTGTCAGGGACACATGACAATAAACTCTTTTGACTTTTGAACCAAGATCTCAAAGCGCTGAAATCCCCTTGCAATGGAACAAAAAATATCTAGTGCACAATTAAGCTGTGCATACATGATCTCCCGGTTGCCAAACACTTTAACTCCCCTACCCGTTCCCACATTGTCCTTTCTGTCAGAGCGAGGTCACATGCAAATTGGAGGAACAGCACCTCATATTTCGCTTGTGTAGTTTATACCCCAACGGTATGAACATTGATTTTTCTAACTTCAAGCAACCCTTGCATCCCCTCTCGCTCTGTCCCTCTCCCACCCTAGTCGCTGTACTAGTTTCACTGTTGACTCGTTTTCACCTATACCACAGCTAACAATGGCCTGTTTCCTTTATCATCGTTACCTCTTTGCATATATTCCATTCATTTGTTGAATGAATGAATGAATAGCCTTTATTGTCATTCAGACCTTATATCTCTCTATATCTCTCTATGTTCTATATCTCTCTGTATCACCGTCTGTATTTCTCGTTTCCCTCTCTACTGACTCTCAGTCTGAAGAAGGGTCTCGACCCGAAACATCACCCATTCCTTTTCTTGGTTTTGTTTAGTTTAGAGATACAGCATGGAAACAGGCCCACCGAGTCCACGCCGACCAGCTAGCCCCGCGCACTGACACTATCCTACACATGCTACGGGCAATTTACATTTATACCAAGCCAATTACCCTACAAACCTGTACGCTTTGAAGTGCGGGGAGAAACCGAAGATCTCAGAAAACCCACGTGGTCACGGGGAGAACGTGCAAACACCGTCCAGACAACACCCGTAGTCGGGATCGAACCCGGGTCTCCGGTGCTGCGAGCGCTGTAAGGCAGCAACTCTACCAGTGCACCACCGTGCCACCCTCTCCAGAGATAAGCCGCTGAGTTACTCCAGCTTTTTGTGTCTACCTTCGGTTTAAACCAGCATCTGCAGTTCCTTCCTACACATATCATTTGGCTTCCTAATGTTGTGATGTAACCACCAGTGATTCATGTACAAGGTCCTCTCAACATCATCAGTCCCCACGTCTCATCCTGAAATACTCATTAAAAAAATTATTTCTCCTGAAGTGGATGAGGTCACCGTTTTGTTTTGGGCATGATGTTACATTTGGCATGTCCTTGCCCAGATACTTGTCCCATCTAGACTCCCACCACATCCACTGCAAGCTCCTCACCGCCCACGCTGCCACCCATCTTAGCAAGACAACAAAAACGAAACGCTGTGTGTGACTGTCAATGTCTGTGCTGGGTCTATTGCATTGCAGCATTGACGCACCATTTCAATGAGCATGTGTGCTATGTTCAAAATGTCCAAAATGCATTAAGACGGTTAGATTCACTTACAAAATTCTTAAGGGATTGGACAGGCTAGATACAGGAAGATTGTTCCCGATGTTGGGGAGGTCCAGGACAAGGGGTCACAGCTTAAGGATAAGGGGGAAATCCTTTAGGACCGAGATGAGAAAGACTTTTTTCACACAGAGAGTGGTGGGTCTCTGGAACTCTCTGCCACAGAGGGTAGTTGAGGCCAGTTCATTGGCTATATTTAAGAGGGAGTTGGATGTGGCCCTTGTGGCTAAAGGGATCAGGGGGTATGGAGAGAAGGCAGGTACGGGATACTGAGTTGGATGATCAGCCATGATCATATTGAATGGCGGTGCAGGCTCGAAGGGCCGAATGGCCTACTCCTGCACCTAATTTCTATGTTTCTATGTTTCTAAATGCTTAAAAAGGAAACAATATGTGCTAACATACTACTTCAAGGGAATGTTTGCGACTTACAGGCAGTGACGGGCTTTGAAAACACAATGGTCCCTATCAGACCAGTGTAGAGTGGGGGGCCACTTGACACATGTGGTCATAGAGTCACACAGCACGCAAACAGGCTCTTCGGCCCAACTTGTCCATGCCGTCCAAGATGCGCCATCTAAGCAAGTCCCATTGTGCTTCTATTAAGCTAAACGTTCCCTATCCACGTCATACCTGTCAAGTGTTGTGACGGCCATTTTCAACAGTAGGACCAGATCGATGGCAGATAGACACAAAATGCTGGAGTAACTCAGCGGGATGGGCAGCATCCTTGGAGAGAAGGAATGGCTGGCGTTTTGGTTTGAGACCCTTCTCTGCTTCTGAATAAGGGTCTCGACCCGAAGCATCAACCATTCCTTCTCTCCAGAGATGCTGTCTGTAACGCTGAGTTACTCCAGCATTTTGTGCCTACCTTCAGAGTAACTCAGTGTCTGCAGTTCCTTCCTACGCAGATGGATAGCAAGCAGATAGAAACATAGAAACATAGAAAATAGGTGCAGGAGTAGGCCATTCGGCCCTTCGAGCCTGCACCGCCATTCAATGTGATCATGGCTGATCATCCAACTCAGTATCCCGTACCTGCCTTCTCTCCATACCCCCTGATCCCTTTAGCCACAAGTGCCACATCTAACGCCCTCTTAAATATAGCCAATGAACTGGCCTCAACTACCTTCTGTGGCAGAGAATTCCAGAGACTCACCACTCTCTGTGTAAAGAATGTTTTCCTCATTTCGGTCCTAAAGGAATTCCCCCTTATCCTTAGACTGTGACCCCTTGTTCTGGACTCCCCCAACATCGGGAACAATCTTCCAGCATCTAGCTTGTCCAACCCCTTAAGAATTTTGTAGGTTTCTATAAGATCCCCCCTCAATCTTCTAAATTCCATCGAGTACAAACCGAGTCTATCCAATCTTTCCTCATATGAAAGTCCTGACATCCCAGGAATCAGGAATCATCCCAGGAATCAGTCAGATGGAGGCAAGACACACAAGGTGCCCGAGAACCATGACCTCCAGGATTTAGGACAGCTTCCTCCCATCAAACATCACATTCTTGAACAGCCCGAACCACAGCCCTGCCTAGGGACTGGCTTACCATGAACCATGCATAACTCAGGTTGCACTGCATACCTTGGCTTGCATTCGGCTGTACTTAGCAGAACTGATAACTTATTCTTCATTTACTTTTTGGTGTTACTGCACGGAATGTTCTAGAAATGGTCTAGTCTCAGTGCAATCTAGTCAGTCCCAAAGCAGACTACAGCATTTCCAGACGACAGCTGTGGCTTGTGTCTCTATCATATCGAAACTTTAGTTTTTAAAGAGGGCAACTTTTTAAAATAATAGGTGCAGTCAATTATATTTTTCACGATATGAACAACGAGGAATTTTCAGCAATCATTTTTAGTTTCGAGAGACTGCGCGGAAACGGGCCCTTCAGCCCGTCGAGTCCGCGCCAACTAGCGACCCCATACATTAATACTTTCCTACACACACAAGGGACAATTTACAATATTTACCAAAGCCTATCGGTAAAGCCTGCACGTCTTTGTAGTGTGGGAGAAAACCGGAGCACCCAGAGAAAACCCACGCAGGTCATGGGGAGAACGTACAAACTCCGCCCAGACAGGATTGACTGGATAGAGTCAGCTTGTACTCGCTGGAATTTAGAAGATTAAGGGGGGGATCTTATAGAAACATACAAAATTCTTAAGGGGTTGGGCAAGCTAGATGCAGGAATATTGTTCCGGATGTTGGGGGAGTCCAGAACAAGGGGTCACAGTCTAAGGATAAGGGGGAATTCCTTTAGGACCGAGATGAGGAAAACATTCTTTACACAGAGAGTGGTGAGTCTCTGGAATTCTCTGCCACAGAAGGTCGTTGAGGCCAGTTCATTGGCTATATTCAAGAGGGAGTTGGATGTGGCTCTTGTCGCTAAAGGGATCAGGGGGTATGGAGAGAAGGCAGGTACGGGTTACTTAGTTGGATGATCAGCCATGATCATATTGAATGGTGGTGCAGGCTCCTGCAACTATTTTTTTATGTTTCTATGTTTCTATGACAGCACCAGTAGTCAGGATTGAACCCACGTCCCTGGCGCTGTGTGGCAGCAACTCTACCGCTGCTCCACCCTGTAAGGTTACTCTCAGGTGGGTCACTGGATGAGAGTGGCACGATGCTGCTTGATCTTCTGGGACCCTCTGTTATCCCAGAGATTAGATGTGACAGGATTAGGCTCGGTGGTGTTCAACGTGATCGGTCACAATGGACAATGGAACATGACAGTGAGCAGACACGGAATGCTGGAGTAACTCAGCGGGACAGGCCGCATCACTGGGGAGAAGGATATGGGTGACCCTTCTTCATTCAGACTGAGAGTCAAGGGAGAGAGAGACTAGAGATATGGAAGTGGTGAGGTGTGAAAACAACACATCAAAGCAGACCATGGAAAAGGAAATGTAGAATGGTTCAATGTTAGCTGAGGGGAAGGTGACAAGGAGGCATATGATCAGTAACATTAATCAGGTGGAACTAGTCGGACAACTAATATCACACCTTACCCTTCCATATCTCTAGACTCCCTCACCCCTGACTCTCAGTCCGAAGAAGGGTCTCGACCCAAAACGTCACCCTATTTCTTCTCTCCAGAGGTGCTGCCTGTCCCGCTGAGTTACTCCAGCATTTTGTGCCTATCTTTGGTTCAAACCAGCATCTGCAGTTCCTTCCCACACATTGCAGTGGGCACGTCAGACTCATGTGGCCAGAGTGAAATGCGATGTTTTTCACCAGTCCTTGCCCATTGTCACGGTTTGATGGCTTAAATTAAACCACTTTCTTGAATTCCACTAGGGAAATCTTATCTCTGGATCAGGTTGAACTGAAATTTCACTCCCTCAACCTCCTGGCAGGGACTATCGCAACGTTTCAGAATCATTTAGACAGGTACATGGATAGGACAGGATGGGGGGAATATGGGCGGGCAGGCAGGTGGGACTAGTGTAGATGGGACACGTTGGCCGGCGTGGGCATGTTGGGCCGAAGGGCCTGTCTCCAGGCTGTAAGACTCTATCACTACGCTGCTTAAGGCTTATTTTATATGTTAAATTGAACAGGGTTTTTAAGTTCAAAGATGAGAGATATTACCGCAGAGGATTCAAGATTCAAGATTCAAGAGAGTTTATTGTCATGTGTCCCTGATAGGACAATGAAATTCTTGCTTTGCTTCAGCACTACAGAACATAGTAGGCAAGACTACAGAACAGATCAGTGTGTCCATATACCATTATATAAATATATACACACATGAATAAATAAACTGATAAAGTGCAAATAAACAGATAATGGGCTATTAATGTTGAGAGTTTTGTCTGAGCCAAGTTTAATAGCCTGATGTCTGTGGTGAAGTAGCTATTCCTGAACCTGGTTGTTGCAGTCTTCAGGCTCCTGTACCTTCTAACTCAAGGTAGCGGGGAGATGAGTGTGTGGCCAGGATGGTGTGGGTCCTTGATGATGCTGCCAGCCTATTTGAGGCAGCGACTGCGATAGAGCTACTTGGCTCTTCACAAACCCAGTCTGGCCATCAGCGGCCAGAACACTAATTAGGGGCAGAGGGATTTCATCCTGGAACGACTCCAGTCCACCCCATTGTGCCTGCGTGCAGAGTCGCGGTGTGCCCTGTTGTGAAGTCTGCACATGCGCCCCACGGAGCTGCCAATAATGGTCTTCAATGTCGGCCCGCAGCAGCGGGTTTGCTTGCGATTGTTTGCAGTGCGGTGATGGGGCATGTTGGCCGGTGTGGGCAGGTTGGGCCGAGTGGGCCTGTTTCCACGCTGTAAGTCTCAATGATTCTCTGAGTCTATGTCTAATCCACCTTGCCCCCCCCTCCCCCCCCTCACTGACTGCTGCAATCAGTGTATCGTGATGTGGTTTGATCACACTTTTGAGACACCGCCATCAGTGTATGGAAACAGCGGTCCAATTTGTTCAGCACTCCAGGCTCCTACAGAGCACCAATCCTCTGAGAAAAGTACATACTGTGCAGAGCACAGATTGCTTCAAGTGCCTTATCATTCATCAAAAGGATGTCGAGACACTGCAGCACACTGTTTAACGCACTGAAGCAGAGCTGCGTTCAATGATGTGCCACAAAACAGTGCGGATAAACCTGCACAGTGGCAAATGAGCGAATACTTTGTCATCTGAGTTTAGCTTAGTTTCAGTTTGGATTTCGAGAGTGAACTAAACTGAAACTGAAGGTAGGCAGACACAAAAAGCTGGAGTAACTCAGCGGGACAGGCAGCATCTCTGGAGAGAAGGAATGAGCGGGGGATGAATGTGACAGGATTAGGCTCGATGGTGTTCAAAGTGGTCGGTCACAATGGATAAATGGAACGTTACAGTGAGCAGACACAGCTAGTTACCGCGCTGTGTCTCTAAAGTCTAACTTAAAGTTAAAATATAACCTTCAACGGTGATTCCTACAAATCAATAGTGGCCACCAAACACCAAAGGAGTTAGACACAAAATGCTGGAGTAACTCAGCGGGACAGGCAGCATCTCTGGAGAGAAGGAACGGCTGGCGTTTCGGGTCGAGACCCTACTTCAGGCTAAAACTAACCAGCCTTTGGCCACCTCTGGCTACTTTTGCAGATTACAGCATAAAACCACTCAGCAGGGGAACGACACAAAGGTTTATCTGTAGGCAGGAACTGCAGATGCTGGTTTACACTGAAGATAGACACAAAATGCTGGAGTGACTCAGCGGGACAGGCAGCGTGTCTGGAGAGAAGGAATAGGTGACGTTCCGGGTCGAGACCCTTCTTCAGACTGGGAGTCAGGGGAGAGGGAGTCTAGAGATAGGGAAGGGTAAGGTGCGAAAATGACAGATCAAAGCCGATGATAAGGATGTGGAATGTTTAACTGTTGGCCGAGGGGAACATACAATCAGTAAAGTTAATCAGAAGAACCGTGAAACTAGTCGGAGACCTCGTTTCACACCGTACCCTTCCATCTCTCTCGACTCCCACTCCCCTGACTCAGTCTGATGACGGGTCTCGACCCGAAACGCCACCCATTCCTTCTCTCCAGAGATGCTGCCCAGTGAATGGTGATGCAGAATGGCCTTAGCCTGCAACTATTGTCTATTGGACAATCACCGCGAAAAAAAAAAGTACAGAAGTGTGAAAATGCCCACCTCCAGATTCAGGGACAGTTTCTTCTCAGCTGTTATCAGGCAACTGAATCATCCTACCAACAACCAGAGAGCAGTGCAGAACTACTATCTACCTCACTGGTGACCCTCAGACTATCCTTAATCGGACTTTGCTTGCAGTAAATGTTAGTCCCTTATCATGTATCTGTACACTGTAAATGGCTCGATTGCAATCAGGGATTGTCTTTCCGCTGACTGGATAGCAGGCAACAAAGGATTTTCACTGCACTCCACACAGTCGAGGGATGTGGGGAGAAAGCAGGAACGGGGTACTGATTGTGGATGATCATATTGAATGGCTCAAAGGGCTGAATGACCTGCTCCTGCACCTATTGTCTATTGCCACAGGTGACAACAGACAATGCTGAAATGAAATGAAATGAAGAAGTAGGGATTAGATTGAAAGAAGCAACAAAGGTTTCTGGGGACAATGACACATGAAAAGTGTGCGATACACGATGAAACACGAAATATATCCTTGATATTTTCAGCATGCCCGCTGTTTATAATATACGACCATCCTACAATAAATTCGGAAGAAACATTGGGCTGGTTTGAAATAAGCTGGTGGTGTTTCTGCAAATGGCTTGCTGGCAAACAGGTTATGATTAAAGGCAGCATTGTGCCAGTGAGTGAGCAATGCATCTGCGAAACTGCACAACCCACACACACAGCAACATGGGGAGCAGCATGATTAAATCACTTTACTCCATCAAACCTCATCGCACACTCTGAGCAGAAATCACATTCGAAAGAGAGCTTTGTCAGTGTCGCTTTATTTAGTGGGCTGGCTTCAACGTTCAGCCGAGCCCCGATAACGATGAATGGGCATCTTCTATCCCCTCCCTTCAAATGATTCTGACGTTATCCGAGTGAAATAAAAAAAAGACTTGCAGGCAAGGGAAACGGTAACAGAAAAAGCGGAACAGAAAAAGCTGGAGATACCCAGCTGGTGTGGTGTCTGTGGAGAGTGAAACTGAGTCTCACAGGTTTGTGAGTTCTAAGAGCAGAATTGGGCCACTCGGCCCATCAAATCAACTCCGCCATTCAATCATGGCCGATCTATCTCTCCCTCTCGACCCCATTCTCCTGCCTTCTCCCCGTAACCCTTGACGCCCGTACTAATCAAGAATCTGCCAACCTCTGCCTTAAAAATACCCAATTACTTGTCTGAGGTGATGAAATCCACAGATTCACCACCCTATGACTAAAGAAACTCCCCTATGTATCAATATCATTGTTATGTTTAGCATTATTCTTTTTTTGTTGTTTTTTTTGTTTTGGGAAAAAAATAGTTAATAAAAAGACTTTAAAAGAAAGAAAGAAAAGGCACTCCTCCTCCTCCTCCTCCTCCTCTCCTTTTTAAAGGGAAAGGCAAGGCAAATTTATTTATGTAGCACTATTCGTACATGCAGCAATTCATCGTGCTTTACAGGGAAAAAAAACAAAAGAATAACATAGTAAAAAGACAGCAGACCAACCAAACAACACAGGACAACAAGATTGCCAAAAATCAAAAGTTACATAAACAAGCAATACGGCAAATGCATGAATAGTAAAACAAAGTCACTAAAACAATAAATTCGGAGGGAGAGCAGCGGCAGCCATTTGCGCCAGCGTTCACTCTCGCCTCCAGAGCCATCTGCAGCACACCAATAAAGATAAAACACAACAGTAAAGAATTTTTTTTTTTTTGTTAATATTTTTTATTAGAAGTTAATGCATATTGATACATATTAAGACAATTACAAATGTAAGGAAAAAAAAGAGAAACAAACAAATTTACTATTCATCTCATACATTCTGAATATTTATAAAATTTTCAGTTATTCTTGTTTATACTTCTAGATATTTTTTAAATTATTTTTAATAAAGAAGGAAATTAATAGAAAGAAATAATAAAAGAAATTAAAATAATAATAAAAATAGAAAATCAATAATATGAGTGGAGTTTTAAACATTCTATTCTACATTGGAGATATATCAGTGATCTATTATATATAATTCTTCATCCATTTCCCATCCAGGTTTCAGTCAGGCCCTTGAACCGAGCCCATTTGTCCCTTTAGATAATCAATAAATGGAGACCATGTTCACCTAAACTGATCTAGCCTGTCCGAGAGGACAAGTCTTAATCTTTCCAAATGAAGTGTCTCCGACATTTCTGTAATCCACATTTTAATAGTGGGGTTGGTAGGACCTTTCCAAAATTTTTTACCAATTTTTAAACTATAATCGATAAAAATTCGTTGTTTTGTTGTTAGTGATTGATCAGTTTCTAATATAATTAATTTGGAATCTGGATATAGATTAGTATTAACTACCTTCGAAATTATCTTAAACATTTCTGACCAAAAATTAGTAATTTTAATACATTTGGTAAATGAATGCGTTAGGTTGGCTTCTAGGTGTTGACATTTGTCACATATAGCAGAAACATTTGGAAAAATTCTATTTAGTTTGGACTTTGAGAGATGTAATCTATGTAAAATTTTAAATTGTATCAGAGAGTGTATGGCATTTAATAGTACGATTAAACGAGAACTTACCAGTTTGAAGTTTGATCTTTATTTTATGAGGGGTTACGATGAGGGATTACGTGAAGACCCCGCCAGCACGCATGCGCGACATTTCTTCAAAGCAGTGGTGTGAAATCACAGAAATACAGTCACAATGACTAATATAGTAAGATAAACAAGAGAACTTCCATACCAGGTGATCTTTATAATAGAGGGTTGGGAGCGGAGGGCACGTAATCCCTCATCGTAACTCCTCATAAAATAAAGATCAAACTTCAAACTGGTAAGTTCTCGTTTAATCTTACTATTTTACTTCGGAGTCACGTGAGTGACTACGTGAAGATTTCAAAGCTCTGTGATTTCATGCCCTGGAAGCTCCATGCTCACACACCGCTAAAGTTGGGATAAGAGGATGAACGTAATTCAGACAAGACACTGGCTGAAAAACAAAATCAGGTATTTATTCATACCAAACAAAATAGTGTCCCCTAAGGGTAACTATCTGGCAGCACTTAAAATCCTCCCTGCATAAGTGTCAGGGGAGGTCACGGGTTTATTGTAAAAGCGGTGGAAGGTCTTTTCGTTACTCCAACCCGCTGTAGCCAGGATGTGATCCAATGGTACCTCCATCCTTCTAGCCGCCTAGGTGGATGCTGCCCTGGTGGAGTGAGATTTAAATTTGTTAGTATCCACCCCCGCTGCATCCAGTACCACCCTTAACCATCTGGAAATGGTTTGCACCGTGACTCTGTGATGGGGCTTCTTGTGACTAACAAGCAAAGCTGTTTCCGAGCCCCTAAGATTTTTAGTGACTGTAATGTATCGTAATATTATAGAGACGATACAAAGACGAGGATCTGCTGGGTAAGCCAGAAACTCCAAAGTATGTCCAGACTCTCCGGGTCGATCTTGTTTCAGCAGTCCCTGCACATAGAAAGTAATTTTGTCACTGGTGATTGCCATATCATCCAGGTTAAGTTTGTGCAGGGACTGGACCTGTTGTGCCGTGATAAGTGCCATAATCATGACCATCTTGTAGGTGAGTTTCGCCAAAGGGAGTCCCGTGTTAGGTGTCCATCCTCGCAGCATAGTCAAGACTGTGCTGATATCCCAAATATGGCTATATCTAGCCCTGGGGGGATTAGAATTGAATATTCTCCTCATAAATTTGGATACTAGAGGATGTGACCCAATTCCCAATTGGTCACTCCCCTTGCCCAAGTAGGACGATAGGGCACTCCTGGCACAGTTAATGGCACTGTAACTCAAACCCTCATCGAAATGAAGGGTAGCCAAAAATTCCAGCACTTCCGTTATGGTGGCGGTTTCATATGTCGTGTTGGCTGTGACGCAGTATCCTTCCCATTTCCTGATATAGGTCAGGTACTGCTTTCTTGTGGAATCTCTGCAGGCTGCTGTGATGGTATCAATGGTCCTGTTGGAGAGCCCGAATCCGTGAAGTGGCCGTTTTAAAATCTGCAAATTAACAAGTCCATGCGGTCATGACATGGATGACATTCTCCTGTAACAGGATGAACGAGCAGGCTTGGTCTTTTGTTCACCCTGATACAGGGTTCTGTGGCCATCTTCTGTACCATAGGGAACCATGGTTGGGTAGGCCAGTCGGGCACCACCAAAATACCCGATGCTGAGTCTTGCTTTATTTTCTGCAAGACCCGACTGATGAGGCAGAAAGGAGGAAATGCGTAGCAAAATAGATCCCCCCAATGTAGCGAGAAGGCATCCATCGCTACTGCCCCCGGGTCTGGCTCCCAAGCAACATATGTTGGTAGTTGGTGATATAGCCTGGACGCGAAAAGGTCGATATCTGGTGTTCCATAACGTTCTACAATATCTGAAAACACATTCCGATCCAACATCCATTCTATGTTGTCGTTGAATTTACGTGATCTGGTGTCTGCCACTGTATTTAGCTTACCTGGAAGGTAAGTAGCTGAAATCCAAATTTCTCTTTGCAGACACCAGTGCCAGATATTGTTAGCCAATTCATCACACGATATCGACTTTATACCGCCCATATGGTTAATATATGCTACCACCGTGGTGTTGTCAATTTGTATTCTAATATGAACTTTGTGCATATTAGTGCAGTATGCTTTAAGGCCGTGAAATGCTGCCAGCATTTCTGAATAGTTAATCCCCAAGTTTTTGAATAGGGTTAACTCTGGTGCACTCCATCTACCTCCACAACTAGAGGTAGTGTTAGTAGCTCCACACCCTTTGGCACTGGCATCCGTTTGTAAGATGATCGAGGGATTGATGATATTGATAGGTTTAGAACAATTTCATTTCGGAGTCACGTGAGTGACTTCGTGAAGAACCCGCCAGCACGCATGCGCGACATATCGTCGCTCGCATTGCAGTCGACGGCTGGAGAGGAGCGCGGCTCGTCACCAGCCCTTCATAAGGGCCACTCAGGTAAGTACAAACAACCTTGAGTTGGTTGTTCTGCGTGAATAATTGTGTTTTCTTCCACAGAGACATGGACAGTAGGAAAAGTAAAGGCCGTAAAACTTCTGCAAGGAGTTGTCGGCAACCCAACCCGGAGCCCCCCTCCACGGCAGGAGGACGGGCCGGGATAAAGGCGCGCAAGCCGGGGAGCCCTGTATTCACAGGATCCGGTTTACCGACGCAGCTATGCCCTAGCGGGGTACCTGCAGAGCAAACAGTCGGTACAGCGCCGGAGCAGGTGCATCCTGACTCCATTTCTCTCTCACCCACTGGGTCGTTCGCAGAGACGAGCAAGAGGGATTCGCGTGCTGATGCACGGCCCTTCTCCCTGAGCCCTCTCGAAGGAAGCAGGGATACAGTTCAACTACCTAGCCCTTCGCGGGCTGATGTCTCACCAGGAGCCACTAGGAAGTGGTCTGGTGAATCAGGGAGGCCCGAGTCCACTGGCAGACCAAGGAGGGCCAGTGTCGACTCACCACCCAGGGGGACCAGGAGGAGTCACAAGGGTGGAGCCTCGCCTAGGTCACCGCTTCCCCCGCTGGGGGCAGGTCGGGACCGTACGCCGTCTGGGTCCAGATCAAGGACAGTCGGCAAGCCCGCGCGGACGTCGGGTCACCACGCTGCGGCGTTAGGTGCCGACCTCTCCCCACCCATGCCCTTAGAGGCAGCCGGGTCCAGCTCAGCGAAAAGGAGGCGCTTGAGCAGGTCCGCGCGGGAATCGCTCAGCTTCGCCGAGGCGGCTGGTAGCGACACATCGTCACAGTACCGATATTACCTCGACGAGGTACGGACTGCTGATAGGAGCCTCAGAAGTTCCTTCGGGCGCGAGGTCTCTTACCTCCCACACACGCCCGATGAAGGGCGCTTGGATCGTATGGAGAGGATATTGGAGCAAGTTCTACTTAATCAGAAACAGGACACACATAGCTCCAGGGGACTCATGGATATATCCCCGTCACCATCTATGGACAGCATAAGACCAGATGAGGAGGAAATCCTGGTACATGCCCCAGCAGCACCTGAGGTCCCTCAGGAAGATCTGCTGGATGTGGCAGCCAAATTCGGGTTACCCGTATCATCAGGACAACCCCTCAACATCAAACTGGCCGCAACCATAGATTACCTCACGAACCATCAACTGCAGGAGGAGGTCCTTGCAAAGGCCATGGAGAGACACAAGGCTCCAGGGAACTGCAATTCACTCAACGTGCCAATTGTGAACATGCCAATCTGGGGTAATATCAGCCCGGGCATCAGAGCGCAGGAAGTGAAACTGCAGAGAATTCTAAAGCTACTTACGTCTGGGATCACCGCTTTTGCAAAGTCGGTAGACGGGGTTGATCTAAGCACCGAACAGGAGGATGCTCTAGCTCTGCTCTGCAATACGCAGTACGAGATCAACGCTTTCAGGAAAAGCATTATAAAACCTTCATTGAATCCCAAATTTGCGGGACTATGCAGAGCACCTCCTACCCCCCCCACCTAGACAGCTGTTCGGAGAAGACCTCCCAAAGCACATCAAAGATCTGGATGACCATGCGAAAACCATAGGTCTGATGAGATCACATTTTGTGACCAGACCTTCGGCCAAGAAGACACCTTACTTCAGGCCACGAGGTCAAACCGACAGGCCAACAAGGACCTACGTTCCGGCACCTCCTCAATATCAACAGCCTCCTCAACCCAGGCCTTTTTTAGGGCTAGGCCCTCAGCGGCCAGCATGGAAGATGCGGATTCCGCACCAACCACGCAACCCAGCACCTCCACGTCCCACCAAAAATCCCAGGGACCGCCGATAACCATGAAGGTAAGGGGGTCTGGATTCCATGCACTTGCATGTCTAACCTCACGAGTTGGGGGCAGATTACGGGGATTTAAGGAGGCTTGGGAAACCATCACTTCAGATGAGTTTATCTTGCAAAGTATTCAGGGCTATGAGATTGAGTTTGTTCATGGCCAATTGCCTCCACCCCAGCATATGCCGAATCGCAAATTTGCACTTTCCAAAAAAGAATTGGCAGAAGGCTATGCTGAAATCTTGAGTTTACAAGAGAAAGGTGTGATAGAAAGAACCACACATGAACCAATTGAATTTGTATCCAATATATTTACTAAAACTAAAAAAGACGGTGGATGCCGGGTCATTATAGATTTAACTCACTTGAATACCTTTGTAAAATACACCCATTTCAAAATGGACACATTTGAAACAGCCAGATCTTTGATTTCGAAGGGCTGCTTCATGGCATGCATTGATTTAAAAGATGCATACTATTCAGTATCCATTCGGGAACATCATAGGAAGTTCTTGAAGTTTACCTGGATGGATCAGCTTTGGCAATACAAAGCATTGCCCAATGGGCTTACTACAGCCCCCAGACTGTTCACCAAACTACTCAAGCCAGTGTTATCTACACTGCGGAGACAAAATCATACGGTCATGGCCTATTTGGATGACATTCTGATAATTGGGCACACTCTGGAATCAGCAGAATTGGCGGTTTCAGCCACAGTGGAAATTTTTCAAAAAATGGGGTTTATAATCCATCCAGACAAATCAAAGTTCCTCCCCGCACAGATCATGGACTACTTGGGGTTCACGATAGACTCCAATCGCATGATCACCACCATCCCAACTAACAAAGTTGGTGATGTGTTTCAAGCATGCAAGAACCTGGTCTGCGCCAGTATACCGTCTATCAGATTAACTGCCAGGGTAATTGGCAAAATTGTAGCAGTATTTCCAGCTGCTCAATATGGACCTTTACACTATCAGAATTTACAAAGGTCAAAAATAGCAGCATTAAAATTTAATGCTGGACATTATGATAGACCTATGCAGTTGCCGGTTAAGGCAAAAATTGAGTTACTATGGTGGATTGGCAATATCCATAACTCATTCAAACCCATCATTGTGCCTCGTCCAATGGTATACTTGCAAACAGATGCAAGCTCCCATGGCTGGGGAGCTACGGACAACAACACCAGTTGTGGAGGTAGATGGGACTCACTTGAAGCTACTTTGTTGTCAGCACAAGGGATAAACTATTTGGAGATGCTACGAGCATTCCACGGACTAAGAGCCTATTGTTCAAACATGACTAACACTCATGTCCGTCTCCAAATAGACAATACCACTGCGGTGGCTTATCTGAATCATATGGGCGGTACCAGGTCAATTTCATGTGATGAATTGGCAAATATAATTTGGCTCTGGTGTATTCAACGGAATATTTGGATCTCAGCTACCTACTTGCCAGGTGAGCTCAATACAGTGGCGGACACCAGGTCACGGAAATTCAATGACAACATCGAGTGGATGTTGAACCCCCAAATATTCACCAAAATTACAGCCAAATTTGGTAAACCGGATATTGACCTTTTTGCGTCACGGTTGAACCATCAGGTACCAACATATGTATCATGGGAGCCAGATCCTGGGGCAATGGCGATGGACGCATTCTCGCTAGACTGGGGGAAATGGTTCTTCTATGCCTTTCCTCCATTCTGACTCATCAGTCGGGTATTGCGGAAAATCCAGCTCGATGCTGCCAAGGGCATCCTCATTATACCCGACTGGCCTACGCAATCATGGTATCCGGTGGTCCTTGGAATGATAAGTCAACCATGGGTCCTCTTAGAGGGTTGCCCACAATTGGTGACGAACCCTGCCACAGGGGAACCACACCCCTGCTATAGTCACTTGAATCTATTGGCTTGCAGGATCTGAACAGGCCACTACTTCAGCATGGTCTATCTTCAAGGACAATGGATACCATGGGAGCATCATGCAGGGAGTCCTCAAGACGGCAGTACTTATCGCACATCAGGAAATGGGAATCCTATTGCGGCCGCATGGACGTTGCATATGACTCCGTCTCCATCACAGATGTGCTGGAATTTCTTGCGGGGCTACACCATGATCAACATCTCAGCTATAGTGCCATCAATAGCGCCAGGAGTGCGCTATCGTCCTACCTCAATATTGAGGTAGGATCCAATAAATTGGTCTCCAAACTTATGCGGGGGATATTTAATTCCAACCCGCCGAGGCCCCGTTACAACGTCACATGGGATATTGGTAAAGTACTGACCCTACTAAGAACGTGGTCACCCATGACGGGGATCGAACTGGACAAACTCACCCTGAAGGTGGTGATGTTGATGGCACTTAGTTCAGCACAAAGGGTGCAAACGCTTCACAAGGCCAAGATCGACAGAATGATCTCTACCCCTGAACGGGTCACTTTTTTCATTGATGAATTGCTCAAGCAGCATAGACCTGGGTTTACAGGGCTGCAGCTGGAGTTTCCAGCATACCCCGCTGATGCTAGGCTATGCATAGCCACCCATATCCGCCACTATATCAAAGTGACGAGGAAAATAAGGGGAATGGAGCAATACCTGTTCATCAGTCACAAAAAACCTCACCATAGAGTGACGGTACAGACGATATCCCGATGGCTCAGGATCGTCTTTAACAAGGCAGGTATTGACACTGATGTGTTTGGGTCCCATTCCACCAGGGCAGCATCAACGTCGGCGGCAAGGGCCATGGAGGTGCCCATGGACCAGATACTTGCCACAGCGGGATGGGCCAGTGAAGCCACTTTTCAACGGTTTTACAACAAACCCGTCACCGTACCTGGAATGTTCGCAGGAGCCGTGCTGGATGCAGGCCGAGAACATACAGTTACCCCTCAGTGAGGGGTCCTTTCTTGTTGTTATTAATAAATATTATTATTTTTTCAGAGAAACAGTGACGGAAATTGATTACTGCTGTCCACCTTTTCAGTAGCGTGTGTGATAGCATGGACGTTGTCCAGGGCGTGAAATCACAGAAGCTTTGAAGTCTTCACGAAGTCACTCACGTGACTCCGAAATGAAATAGTAAGATTAAACGAGAACTTACCAGTTTGAAGTTTGATCTTTATTTTATGAGGAGTTGCGATGAGGGATTTCGTGCCCTCCGCTCCCAACCCTCGATCATAAAGTCAACTGGTAACTAGAGTCTCTTCAATCTTACTATAACAAGTCATTTCTTGGCTTGGTTTTTTCTGTGATTCCACACCGCGGCTTTGAAGTATGTCGCGCATGCGTGCTGGCGGGTTCTTCACGAAATCCCTCATCGCAACTCCTCATAAAATAAAGATCAAACTTCAAACTGGTAAGTTCTCGTTTAATCTTACTATTTTGGGCATTACCCATCCACCAATATAATTCGGCTTTTGCCTTTCCCAAAATTTTCATAGGCCTGTCGAAATGGCCAGCATGATTTTTGAGCGCTGTAATTTTGGCTCTTTGTAAGTTTTGGTAATGTAAGGGCCCAAATTGTGCTGCAGGAAATGCAGCTACTATCTCCCCAATCACTCTGGCCACCTGCCGAATGGATGGGACCTTAATGCCAATGAGGCTCCTGCAAGCCTCTATCAGGTCTTCCACCTTGCTTGGTGGCAACGTGACAGACATTTGCACTGAGTCAATAATGAACCCCAGATATCTCATGGTGGTAGAAGGTTCCAATATTGATTTGTCTGGATGTATCGTAAACCCCAGCTTCTGAAAAAGATGTTTCGTGGCTGTAACTGCCAAAGTAGCCATTTCCAAATTCTCCCCCACTATGAGGATGTCATCAAGATAGGCCATAACAGTATGTTTCTGTTTCCTTAAATAGGCCAAAGCTGGTTTTAATATCTTGGTAAACAATCTGGGTGCTGACGACAACCCATTAGGCAAAGCTTTGTATTGCCATAATTGTCCCATCCAGACAAATTTTAAGTATTTCCTATGATCCTTGTGTATGGGTACTGAATAATATGCATCCTTGAGGTCAATGCATGCCATGTAGTACCCATAGGCTATTAACTGTATCGCAGTATTAAAGGTGTCCATTTTAAAATGAATATACTGGACAGAAGTATTCAGATCGGTCAAATCTATAATGATGCGGCACCCGCCGTCTTTTTTATTTTTGGTGAATATATTAGACACAAACTCCTGAGGTTCTTTGATGGCTTTCTCAACTACCCCTTTTTCTATTAATCTCTGTAGTTCAGCATGCCCTGCTGCCCTTTCTTTTAGGGAAAGGACAAATTTCCGGCTAGGTGCATGCTGTACCGGGGTAGGGAGTTCATGAATAAATTCAATTTTATAGCCCTGAATACTTCTGAGTATATAAGGATCAGAGGTAAAAGTGAGCCAATTCTCGAAGAACATGTGCAACCTGCCCCCTACACAAAGTGAATTTAGACCAGATGTGTTCCTGGGGACCCCAGACCCACCTACCTCCATGGTTACTGCCGGTGTGGAGGTTTCTGTCCTTGCTTCCTTGGTTGGTTGTGGGTGTTCTGGGAGTGGCGCATCTTCCAAGAAGGCCGGCCTGGGCCTTGGCCTAAAAAAGACCGCTGTGCAGGAATGCCGGCCTTCGAGCTTTCACCACCGGCAGACCTGTTATGGTAACTCTGCCCGGTGGATGTGTAGGGGTGCTGTCTGTGTGGGTGTTGCGGCTTAGTGTAGCCAGGTTTTATAAGGCCCAAAGCCTTGGCCTCCTCGTCAAGGTCTTTAACTTGCTTTGGGAGATCTTCCCCGAACAGCAGGCTAGGAGGCTGAGTCTTCCCAGGCTTACACAACCCCGCAAACTTGGGGTTAAGCGCCGGCTTTATGATGTTCTTTCTAAAACTGTTAATCTCAAATTGAGTATTACAGAGTAGAGCCAAAGCATCCTGTAATTCTTCCGGCATATCCACACCCACTGCAGTTCTTGCTACTGCCGTAATCCCTGTGGTTAGGAGCTTCAGAATCCTCTGAAGTTTAATCTCCTGGCCTCTACTAGAGGGGCTCATGTTTCCCCAAATAGGGTTATTTACTGCAGGTACATTCAATGAGTTGCAGTTCTCAGGTGCCATATGTTTGTCTGCTGTAGCATTAATGGCCTGTTCCTGCAACTGGTTTGTTGCCATATAGTTGATGCTGGCAGCCAGCTTAGGGTGGATAGGTAAGCCCTTTTTGTTAGGCATAGCATGCTTGCTTACCATATCCATGTAGTCTTCACACACCCCTGACACCTTCGGCAGTTCAACCAGCTCCCCTTCTTCTGGGTCAGCCCAGTTCTGACCCTCAACGCTCCCCTGTATAGAGGGGGAGACATTGGGCAGTCCTCGATAGGAACCTGCCGTGGGCCTGCTAGGATTCCCACTGTGACCCTGCCCCTGCATTAGCAGGTCACGTTGGAGCATTTGCTCCATCATCCGCTCCATGCGGTTTTGACGACCTCCGTCGCCATCTGCGAACGGGGTGTCCTCGGGACCGGACTCCGCTGAGTCGGCCCCGGCCGACTTCCGGGTGGTTTTCCCGCCCGACCGTGGCGTACCAACGGTCCCAAAGGGCAAAAAGTCGGGAGCTGCAGGTAAAACCTGTAACTCTGGAGAGGCGGCTCTCTGCTGGCTGCTCTCCTTGGCAGCTGCTTTGGCCGCTGTTCTCTTCGATTTCCTTTCCATTTTGCTAGTTGTCGACTCACTACCTCCGGTGAGACTTACCTGGCGTAAGCTATTTAAACTTGCGCTGGAGGAGCCCCGCTCCTCCCGACCGTCGCTTCCGCATGCGTACGACGATATGTCGCGCATGCGTGCTGGCGGGGTCTTCACGTAGTCACTCACGTGACTCCGAAGTAAAATGAGCAGTAGTATATATGTTGTAAACTTTCCTCCCATACTTCTAAACTAATTGATTGTCCTAATTCACTTTCCCATGCTTGCCTATACATTTCCGACGGTGGTGCATCATTTTCCAATAAAATATTATAAATATATGATATTAATTTTTCTTTGTTCGGATGTTTATTTAAACATTCATCTAGAATTTCTGTCTTTCTATTTCTAAATACTTGTGTATTTGATTTAACATAATCTCTAATTTGTAAATAACAGTAAAGAATTTAACATAAAACATTAAAAACATCCCCCCACTGTGGTGGAAGGCACAAAGTCCAGTCCCCATCGCCATGTCCACCCTAAGTAGTCGGGCCTATTGAGACCTCCGCAGTCGCCGCTACGGAGGCCCGATGTTCCCGGCTGTACTCACCGGGTGATGGTACTCCGGCGTCGGTAGACCCTCTCAGCGGCTTGGGGTGCCAGGAACAGCCGCCTCCTTACTGGAGACCGTGGCTCCCAAGCCAACAGGCCGTGCTGTACGGAGCTCCACACACTGGCGATCTTGGCGAGAGATCCCAGGCTCCGCAAGTGTAAAGTTCAGCGCCGCCGCCCGCTGCTGGCCGCTCCCCAGACCCGCGGCTCCGCGATGTTTTTCTCGGCGGTCGCAGCAAACCAGAGTTCCAGCGCAGCGACCCAGGCAAGGCATCGCCCGCTCCGCTCCACGATGGCGCTCTAGCGCTGCGTCGCCTCCGAAGCGGAGGTTCTGGCCAGATCCCCTCAGGAAAACGCCGCTCCAGACCCCGCTGGTAGGCCGCGAGGACGGGTCGAAGTTGCTGCTCGAGGAAAGCCGCCTCTCCAACCAGATAGGGACTTGAGAAAGCAGTTTCCCCCTTCCCCCCACCACCCCCCCCCCCCCCACACATAAAAAGATTAGACCCCCAACTAACACTTTTAACATACGAAAAATAAAGAAAAGAAGTGAAAAAAAAAGGACAGCTGCAGGACTGGCAACCGTACAGGACAGTGCCCCCTCGGCATGAAAGGTACGTCCTTTAATTTTGAGGCTGTGCCCTCTGGTCCTAGACTCTCCCACTAGTGGAAACATCCTCTCCACATCCACTCTATCCAGGTCTTTCACTGGATTGGTGGTTGTGAACAATGGGCTTCCATCTGTCAGCTGCCTTGACCTGTAGCTTCTACTATTTTATTGGGTTCACAGCTATATTGGGGAGACAGACTTGTGGGGAATTTTGGTGGGAAGATTGTCAAGGGTTGATCGCGGTTGGCCGAGTTTCCATGAGGCAGTGGTAGAGTTTCTGCCTCACCGCACCAGAGACCCGGGTTCCATCCTGACCACGGGCGCTGTCAGTACGGAGATTGTCCCTTCTCCCCGTGACCTGCCTGGGTTTCCTCCGGGTGCTCGGGTTTCCTCCCGCACTCCAAAGACGTACAGGTTTGTTGGTTAATTTCCTTCTGTAAGTCATCCTGAGCATCATACAGCCATTGAGCCATCAAGTCTCACAGCGTGGAAACAGGCCCTTCGGCCCAACCTGCCCACACTGGCCAACATGTGCCATCAACACTAGTCCCACCTGCCTGTGTTTGACCCATATCCCTCTAAACCTGTCCTATACGAGTCTAAATGTCTTTTAGTGCGTAGGATAGAACTAGTGTACAGGTGATCACTGATTGGCATGGACTTGGTGGGCCGAAGGGCCTGTTTCCTTGCTGTCTCTCTCAGACTAAAACAAAATGATAATTGATTTATTAGTCTAAAGTCTAAAGTTTAAACATATAGGTGGGAGGAACACTGGACCTGAGGGTGAGTGCCATTGTTGGTCAGTGGGACTGATTGAATTACCTTTATTGTCATTCAGAAATTTCATGCCTGCAGTCATACATATATAAAAATATATGCTGCCGTCCACCAGGCCCGCGGCCGAGCCTCCGTAGCCGGGCTGCCGCCACCGCCGTCGCCGGAACACCGCCACCGGGCCTGCCACTGGAACGCTGGAGCACCGCTGCTCCAAAGCCAGGTTGCTGCTGGAGCACCACAGCCCCGAAAGCCAGGCCGCCGGAACGCCACTGGAGCACCGCACCCCCGAAGCCAGGTCGCCGCTGGAGCTCCGAACCGTGCCGCCGCTGCTGGAAGCTGGAAGGCCGCCATAGCTCCAAGGCCGCCAGCTCCGCCATTAGGGCCTCAGCACAGACGGAGACGGTGACGGGGGACACGACAAGAAAAGTCGCATCCCCCCGAAGGGAGAGACTAAAACCCTGTTTCTCCCACCCCCCCCCCCCCCCCCCTCCGCCCCACACACATACACAACCTAACAAACCAAAAATATTCGCTAAAAACAGGCACAAAGACAAAAATAAAATAAAAAACAGACGGACTGCAGGTGAGCCGCAGCTGCCAAGCAGCGCCGCCATTTCCGGATGCTGAGCTATGGACTATTTGCTCATTCAGATTTTCCCTACATTGTTCTCAGGAAATATACCACATCAGACTCAAGCCACATTGCCTCCACCCTCGTGTCCCAATCGCCCGATGTACTGAAGTCCAGCTCCACGCAGGTTCTCATTGGGGTTTCGTTTAGTTTAATTCAGAGATACAGCGCGGAAACAGGCTCTGCGGCCCACCGAGTCCGCGCCGACCAGCGATCTCCGCACATTAGCACCATCCTGCACACATACACTCGGGACAATTTTAAATTACAACCAAGTCAATTAACCTAAAAACCCAGGAGTGTGGGAGGAAACCGAAGATCTCGGAGAAAACCCACGCAGGTCACAGGGGGAACAGACAAACTCCTTACAGATAGCACCCGTAGTCGGGGTCGAACGCGGGTCTCCGGCGCTGCACCACCCTGGTGGGTCTTTGGCATCCAGCCAGGCTGGTGGATCCAATGGATTCCATGGGCTTTGGTGCAGTGGATTCCTGCTGGACCATGCAACCGAGTGATCAATGTGCCCCTTTGGACATCCTGCTGCATTTGAGTCCTTTACGTCCCGAGCACAGTAAGCCAAGCTTGCAGCGAACGGAAGGATGGAACTGCAGGTGCTGGTTTACAATGAAAATAGACACAAAGCGCTGGTGCACGTCAGCAGGTCAGGCAGCACCTCTGGAGAAAATGAATAGGTGACGTTTCATAGAAACATAGTAGGAGCAGGCCATTCGACCCTTCAAGCCAGCACCGCCATTCAATATGATCATGGCTGATCATCCAAAATCAGTACCCCATTCCTGCTTTTTCCCAATATCCCTTGATTCCGTTAGCCCTAAGAGCTCTATCTAACTCTCTCTTGAAAACATCCAGTGAATTCGCCTCCACTGCCTACTGAGGCAGCGAATCCCACAGATTCACAACTCTCTGGGTAAAAAAGTTTTTCCTCATCTCCGTTCTAAATGGCCTACCCCTTATACTTAAACTGTGGCCCCTGGTTCTGGACTCCCCCAACATCGAGAACCCATTTCCTGCCTCTAGCGTGTCCAATCCATTAATAATCTTGTATGTTTCAATAAGATCCCCTCTCATCCTTCTAAATTCCAGAGTGTACAAGCCCAGCGACGCCACTCCATCAGCATATGACAGTGCCGCCATCCCGGGAATTAACCTGGCGAACCTATGCTGCACTCCCGCAATAGCAAAAATGTCCTTCTACAAATTTGGAGACCACAACTGCACACAATACTCCAGGTGTGGTCTCACTAGGGCCCTGTACAACTGTAGAAGGACCTCTTTGCTCCTATATTTGATTCCTCTTGTTATGAAGGTCAACATGCCATTAGCTTTCTTCACTGCCTGATGTACTTGCATGCTTACTTTCAGTGAGTGATGAACAAGGACGTCCTGATCACTTTGTACTTCCCCCTTTCCTTACTTGACACCATTCAGACAGGTCAGGCAGCATCTCAGTCTGAAGAAGGGATCCGACCCAAAAACATCATCTCTCCATGTTCTCCAGAAATGCTGCCTGACCCACTAAGTTACTTCAGCACCTTGTTTCATAGAAACATAGAAACATAGAAATTAGGTGCAGGAGTAGGCCATTTGGCCCTTCGAGCCTGCACCGCCATTCAATCTGATCATGGCTGATCATTCAACTCAGTATCCCGTACCTGCCTTCTCTCCATACCCTCTGATCCCCTTAGCCACAAGGGCCACATCTAACTCCCTCTTAAATATAGCCAATGAACTGGCCTCAACTACCCTCTGTGGCAGAGAGTTCCAGAGACCCACCACTCTCTGTGTGAAAAAAGTCCTTCTCATCTCGGTCCTAAAGGATTTCCCCCTTATCCTTAAGCTGTGACCCCTTGTCCTGGACCTCCCCAACATTGGAAACAATCTTCCAGCATCTAGCCTGTCCAACCCCTTAAGAATTTTGTAAGTTTCTATAAGATCCCCTCTCAATCTCCTAAATTCTAGAGAGTATAAACCGAGTCTATGCAATCTTTGTTCATAAGACAGTCCTGACATCCCAGGAATCAGTCTGGTGAACCTTCTCTGCACTCCCTCTATGGCAATAATGTCCTTCCTCAGATTTGGAGACCAGAACTGTATGCAATACTCCAGGTGTGGTCTCACCAAGACCCTATACAACTGAAGTAGAACCTCCCTGCTCCTATACTCAAATCCTTTTGCTATGAAAGCTAACAAACCATTCGCTTTCTTCACTGCCTGCTGTACCTGCATGCCTACTTTCAATGACTGGTGTACCATGACACCCAGGTCGCGCTGCATCTCCCCTTTTCCTTTTGCACAAACCAACGTCTGTGGTTCCTTGCTTCTAGGGAGATGAAAGCGGCTCGTGTGAGACTGAAGGAGTGTGGAATATTACCTGGGTTAATACCAACCCACTTCATTATTCACCAAGCTCCACATGCACTCATTCACATGTCCACAGGGGAGCTCTGTGTAATGTCTGGGTAATGCAATCTATAGGAATTAAACAGCTCCATGTAAATTATAGATGAGGCCTCGGGCGAGCAAGTGTCAGATACTAACTGCCTCGTTATGTGAATCTTGTATCAGTGTTATCTGAACCTAATACAACTCGACTGCTGTGGCCAACAGTGAAGGGACAACACTCCCAGTGTGGGGTTCTCACTGCAAGGCGTCAGCGTACTGCAACTGAGGGAGCAGCATGTACGATGGCGTAGCGGTGGAGTTGCTGCCTTACAGCGCCGGAGACCTGGGTTCCATCCTGACCACGGGTGCCGTCTGTACGGAGTTTTGTACCTTCTCCCCGTGAACTGTGTGGGTTCTCTCCGGTTTCCTCCCACACTCCAACAAGTCCAGAACCAGGGGCCACAGTTTAAGAATAAGGAGTAAGCCATTTAGAACGGAGACGAGGAAACACTTTTTCACACAGAGAGTGGTGAGTCTGTGGAATTCTTTGCCTCAGAGGGCGGTGGAGGCCGGTTCTCTGGATACTTTCAAGAGAGAGCTTGTTACGGCTCTTAACGATAGCGGAGTCAGGGGATATGGGGAGAAGGCAGGGACAGGATACTGATTGTGGATGATCAGCCATGATCACATTGAATGGCGGTGCGGGCTCGAAGGGCCCAATGGCCAACTCCTGCACCTGTTGTCTATTGTCTATTGACATACAGCTTTGTAAGCTAATTGACTTGGTATAAATGTAAATTATCCCCAGTGTGTGTAGGATAGTGTTAAAGAAGGAACTGCAGATGCTGGAAAATCGAGGGTACACAAAATGCTGGAGAAACTCAGCGGGTGCAGCAGCATCTATGGAGTGAAGGAAATAGGTAACGTTTCGTATCTCTAAACTCAACAAAGCACACACCTTCAAAAGATGGATTTAAGAAAATACGTCAATCAATTAATGGCAAGCAAGCTGAATGATTACAAGTAAAATAATTTAATAAAACCAATTGGTAGGACATAGTGTTTAAGAAGGAACTGCAGATGCAGAGGAGAAAGGAAGAGGGGGTGCCAGAGGGCTGAGGGAGAGCTGAGAAGGGGAGGAGACAGCAAGGGCTACGGGAAATTGGAGAAGTCAATGTTCATGCCGCTGGGGTGTAAACTGCCCAAGCAGAATATGAGGTGCTGCTCCTCCAATTTCCGGTGGTGCTCATTCTGGCCATGGAGGAGGCCCAGGACAGAAAGGTCGGATTTGGAATGGGAGGGGGAGTTGAAGTGCGGAGCCACCGGGAGATTGGGTTGGTTAATGCGGACCGCGGCGGAAGTGTTCGGTGAACCGATCGCCAAGCCTGCACTTGGTCTCACCGATGTAGATCAGCTGACATCCAGAGCAGTGGATGCAATAGAAGAGGTTGGAGGAGGTGCAGGTGAACCTCTGTCGCACCTGGACATAGTATTGGCTGACTCTCTCGTTGGCAAACTACTCAATAATGAAGGTAGGGAATGCTGTGTAGATCAGCCATGATCGAATGGCGGAGTACACTTGATGGGCCAAATGGCCTTATTCTATTCCTCTCTCTCGTGAGCCCAAAGTCCAAAGTCCACGACATACTGGCTGTACAGGAGCGGCTTCTGATCCAGGCGAGCCCCAATGCTGCAGGGCCTCCCCCGTCACCCTCGGCTGGCTGTCCCTCTCCTCGCTCCGACTGCCTCTGTGTCCAGCGGTAAGCGTCCTGCAGCTGACCTTGCAGTTTGTACGTTCTCCCCGTGATCTGCCTGGGTTTTCTCCGAGATCTTTGGTTTCCTCCCACGCTCCAAAGACATACAGGTTTGTAGGTTAATTGGCTTGGTATAAGTGTAAATTGTCCCTAGTGTGTGCAGGGTGGTGTTAATGTGCGGGGATCGCTGGCCAGCGCGGACTCGGTGGGCCGAAGGGCCTGTTTCCGCACTGTATCTCCAAACTAAAACTAAAACGAAACTCAATTTTGTATTTCCCAGTGTGGCCTGACACAACACTCAGCTGGAAATTGAACAATCCTGAAGTCTTTGTAGCAATTTTAGCCTCAACCTAACTCCCTTGGTAGGCAGGAACTGCAGTTGCTGGTTGAATAAGGTTTTAATAAGATGCCGGTTTAATAATACATCATCGCCTATATCTCTCGTTCCCCTTTCCCGTGATTTTCAGTCTGAAGAAGGGTCTCGACGTCACCCATTCCTTCTCTCCAGAGATGCTGCCTGTCTCGCTGAGTTACTCCAGCACTTTGTGTCTAACTCCTTTGGTGTTTGGTGGCCACTATTGATTTGTATTCACCGTTGAAGGTTATATTTTTACTCTAAGTCAGACTTTAGAGACACAGCGTGGTAACTGGCCCTTCGGCCCTTCGAGTGCGTACCGGCCAGCAATCACGGTAGCACTATCCTACACAATGGGGACAATTTACAATTAACCTACAAACTTGTACGTCTTTGGAGTGTGTGTGGGAGGAAACCCGGAGAAAGCCCACGTGGTCACGGGGAGAACGTACAAACTCTGTTCAGATAGCAGCCGTAGTCAGGATTGAACCCGGGTCTCTGGCGCTGTAAGGCAGCAACTCTACCACTGCGCCACTGTGCTGCCCCTTCAGCATTATTGAATGTCGACTCAATATTTTGCCCTGTGAGACCAGTGAAAATAGCGAAAGTTGCCTCCGTTTCCAAAGGTTTCAAAGGTTTCAAAGGTCTTTTATTGTCACGTGCACCAATTAAGGTACAGTGATATGCGTATTACTATACAGCCATACTAAACAAAAGCAACAAGACACACAACTACATGTTAACATAAACATCCACCACAATGGATTCCCCACGTTCCTCACTGTGATGGATTAGGCTGTTGTGCAAATATTCTGAAGAATGATGGATGAAATGACATCAGCAGATGCTGTAAGTACACGGCATCTCAGGCAGCGTCTTTGGACGGAGAAACAGAAGTAATGTTTCAGGCAGACAACCCTTCATCAGCGCCAGGTGAAGTGAGGGAGGAAGGATGGCTAAGCTTCGGAGAAGGGGGAGCGTGGGACAACGGAGGGACATAAGGTCAAAAGGTCATAAGTGATAGGAGTAGAATTAGGCCATTCGGCCCATCAAGTCTACTCCGCCATTCAATCCTGGCTGATCTATCTCTCCTTCCTAACCCCGTTCCCCTGCCTTCTCCCCATAACCCCTGACACCCGTACTATTCAAGAATCCATCTATCAAGAATCAAGAACCTAACTAGAAACATAGAAACATAGAAAAATAGGTGCAGGAGTAGGACATTCGGCCCTTCGAGCCTGCACCGCCATTCAATATGATCATGGCTGATCATCCAACTCAGTATCCCGTACCTGCCTTCTCTCCATACCCCCTAATTCCCTTTAGCCATAAGAGCCACATCCAACTCCCTCTTGAATATAGCCAATGAACTGGCCTCAACTACCTTCTGTGGCAGAGAATTCCAGAGACTCACCACTCTCTGTGTAAAGAATGTTTTCCTCATCTCGGTCCTAAAGGAATTCCCCTTTATCCTTAGACTGTGACCCCTTGTTCTGGACTCCCCCAACATCGGGAACAATCTTCCTGCATCTAGCTTGTCCAACCCCTTAAGAATTTTTTAAGTTTCTATAAGATCCCCCCTCAATCTTCTAAATTCCAGTGAGTACAAGCCGAGTCTATCCACTCTTTCTTCATATGAAAGTCCTGACATCCCAGGAATCAGTCTGGTGAACCTTCTCTCAACCCCCCTATGGCAAGAATGTCTTTCCTCAGATTTGGCGACAAAAACTGTACGCAATACTCTAGGTGTGGTCTCACCAAAACCCTGTACAACTGCAGTAGAACCTCCCAGCTCCTATCTAAAGGAATGTCTGCAACAGGAGCGGCTGATTTACCAGAGTCGTTGCCCGGCAGATGGTGGGGAAGTTTGTTTTGTCAGAATTTCCTTAATTTGATGACCTGCTTTAAAAAAAAGACTTTTTCTAGAGATACAGCACGGAAATAGGACCCTCGGCCCACTCGACCAGCGATCACCCATACACCAGTTCTATCCCACCGCACAAGGGACAATTTATAGAACCCAATTAGCCTGCACGCCTTTGGAGTGTGGGAGGAAACCGGAGCACCCAGAGAAAACGCACGCGGTTAAGTGGAGATTATTTGTACACTCACATTCTATTACAAATGGAAATAAGGACTGCAATACAATATCAATAATCAGCGTGCCACCTTCAAGAGCTGTGTAGTTATTTAGTTTAGTTCAGGGATATAGCGCGGAAACAGGCCCTTCGGCCCACCGAGTCCGCACCAACCAGCGATCCCCGCACACTGACACTATCCTACACACACTAGGGACAATTTACAATTTTACAGAAGCCAATTAACCTACAAACCTGTACGTCTTTGGAGTGTGGGAGGAAACCGGAGCACCCGGAGAAAACCCACTCGGTCACAGGGAGAACGTTCAAACTCCGTACAGACAGAACCCGTAGTCAGGATTGAACCTGGGTCTCTGGCACCGTGAGGCAGTGAATCTACCGCTGCGCCACCGTGCCACACAAGCTCTTTCATCTTGCGGATATTACTGGAGAGGTTGCTGTCGAGACACCAAGACACAAAAAGCCCTGTCCCACTGTACGAGTTCATTCCAAGAGCTCTCCCGACTTTGCCCTGATTCGAACTCGGAGATTTACAGTAATGGCCGCTCGTCGGTACTCGGGGCTCTCGTGGACATTTTTCAACGTGTTGAAAAATCTTCACGAGTCTTCCCGTGCTTACCTGCCGTTAGTGAGTCTTCCCGACTACCTGCCGTTAGCGGTATGAGGCGCTAAGAGACGTCCCCGAGCTCCGACGTACCGGCTACGTTCATTCTCCGTGCTTACCACGAGTTTGATATTTTTTAAAACTCGGGAGAGCTCTTGGAATGAACTCGTACCATGGAACAGTGCTATAAGAATTACAGTGGAGAATGTGTTGTCTATTCCTGCTGATTGTGGTCTGTGGGTCAAGAAGTCAATAACGTGTCCAGACTGCTCAGGCAGCTTCTTTAATGCATCTGAAAATACTGTGTATGTGTCAGAAGGAACTGCAGATGCTGGTTTATTGTGAAGACAATCACAAAATGCTGGAGTATCTCAGCAGGACAGGCAGCGTCTCTGGAGAGAAGGAATGGGTGAAGTTGCGGGTGAATGATTCTATTCACTGATACTTTATTGTCACGTACACCTAGGGTGGTCCCGTACGGGACCGCCCTTGTCCCGTATTTGACTGCTGCCACTCGGGTCGAGGGGACTGTCGGGTCGGAGCGCCGCGTCCGGCCCCGCCTCACCCGTCCCGACGTAGTACAGCCCATGGAGTGCAGCAGCAGCAGCAGCGCCTCGCCCGTGGCCCCGTCGGTCGGCAGCCCGGCCAGCTGTCCGACCTTCAGACCTTCACTTACCGCCAACACCACCACCCCTCTTTCTCATTGCCGATTATCGGTTCATCAGCTGGACGGGGCGCCGGACTTTGCGCGCGATGTTGCGCGGCCCGGGCCAAACCTCCTCAGCTGGCCCTCCGGCTGGGCTTTGTGTGCAGTCCAGCACCCGGGCCCAACTCATCATTCACCCAGCCACGGCCGAGTCGGTCAACGAATTGCCGTCGGTAATTTGTCCTGTATTTTAACCTCTTGTCCGTGATTTGGGAGTGGGAAGGTTGGAGACCCAACCATGAGTACAGTGAAAATGTTTTGTTTTGCGTACAACCCCGTAAACCTCACCTCGGCAATACACAAGTGTCGCCACGTTTTGGTGCTGACAAAGTTACACGAAAGTTCACCGAATAGTCCTATCAGTGCCTGCTGCCGCAAGTGGCCAGAACAGTTAGAGTCATAGAGTGATACAGTGTGGAAACAGGCCCTTTGGCCCAACTTGCCCACGCAAGCAACATGTCCCAGCTACACTAGTCCCACCCGCCTGCATTTGGTCCATATCCATCCATACCTGTCCTCTCCATGTACCTGTCTAACTGTTTCTTATATGTAGGGATAATCCCAGCCTCAACTACCTCCTCTGGCAGTTTGTCCCATGTCCTCACCACCCTTTGTGTGAAAAAGTTATCCATCAGATTCCTATTAAATCTTTTCCCCTTCACCTTAAACCTATGTCCTCTGGTTCCCGATTCACCTGCTCTGGGCAAGAGACTCTGTGCGTCTAAGAGACCCTGTGCATCACTTCTTCGGACTGAAAGTGGCAGTGGGCATGGGGTGGGGGTCAGAATTAAACTGGGGGCGAGAAACCTGACCAACCCACACCATGTATAGGTCAGTCCATGAGGAATGAGTTCAGGATCAGCATTAACTTTAGATTTGACTCCCAGGCTTTGCAGAGTTACGTGAAACAGGTCCATTTTGTGGCAATGTTTGCTCTTGTTCGGGAATGTGGACTTTGCTGCTGATGCCAGCAATTACTATCTACTGCCAAGAGCCCTGACTCAACAGAACGACATGTCGGCTGGTGTAGAGTGACGTATAGGACAGCAAGTTGTCATTCCCCAAGGACGTTGGTGAGTGTTTTTATGACAATCCCAATAGTTTATGGTTACTGCTATTGAGGCAAACTTTTATAATTGCAGAGTACGTCCAACCCATTGTATCAGCTACAATTGCCCGAATGATTTATTTCCAATGGGCTTCACGCCTGGTTTAACCTTCAGACCCACGGGGCGGCACGGTGGCCCAATCGCTGCCTTACAGCGCTACAGATTCGGGGTTTGATCCTGACTGCCGGTGCAAGTCCGTATGGAGTTTGTACGTTCTCCCCGTGACCTGCGTTGGTTTTCTCCAAGTTGCTAAGGTGAAAGAAAACCAGGGTGTGGACACAACCTGTTTTCTCTGGAGCGCTGGAGGCTGAGGGGAGACCTGATAGAGGTGTATATAATTATGCGAGGTGGCGCAGTGGTGGAGTTGCTGCCTTATGATCCTTACAGCGCCAGAAACCCGGGTTCGATCCCGGCTACTGGTGCTGTCTGTTTGGAGCTTGTACCTTCGCCCCATGACCGCATGGGTTTTAGTTCAGTTTAGAGATACAGCGTGGAAACAGGCCCTTCGGCCCACTGACCAGTCTATCCCCGCACTTTAGATACAGCGTGGAAACAGGCCCTTCGGCCCACTGACCAGTCTATCCCCGCACTGTCCTACACCCACCAGGGACAGTTTTTACATTATACCAAGCCAAATAACCTACAAACCTGTACATCTTTGGAATGTGGGAGGAAACCGAAGATCTCGGAGAAAACCCACGCAGGTCACGGGGAGAACGTTAAAATTCCGTACAGACACCACCCGTAGTCGGGATCGAACCCGGGTCTCCAGCGCTGCATTCGCTGTAAGGCAGCAACTCTACCACTGCCCCACCGTGACCGCCCTGCTTTCTCCAAGATCTTCGGTTTCCTCCCAAACTCCAAAGACGTACAGATTAGTAGGTGAATTGACTTGGTCTCGTTGTAAATTGAATGTGGATCACTGGTCGGTGCGTTGGATCGCTGGTCGGTGCGGACCCGGCGTGCCAAAGGGCCTGTTTCCGCGCTGTATCTCTAAACTAAGCTGGATTAAACGAAACATAGATGGGGTAGACAGTCAGAGCCTTTTTCCCCAAGATAAAAATGTCCAACACTAGAGGTGCTGCCTTACAGAGACCCAGGTTGGAGACCCGGGTTCGACCCTGACTGCGGGTGCTGTCTGTACGGAGTTTGTACGTTCTCCCGGTGGCCTGCGTGGGTTTTCTCTGGTTTCCTCCCACACTCTAACAACGTACAGGGATGTAGGTTATGGCTTGGTGCAAATGTAAATTATCTCTAGTGTGTATAGGATAGTGTTATTGTGTGGGGATCGCTGGTCGGTGTGGACTTGGTTTTCTGAATGGCCTGTTTCCACACTGTATCACTAAACTAAACCTTCAATCTTGGCTGATCTATCTCTCCCTCCTAACCCCATTCTCCTGCCTGCTCCCCATAACCCCTGACACCCGTATTAATCAGGAATCTATCAATCACCTTAAAAATATCCATTGACTTGGCCTCCACAGCCTTCCGTGGCAATGAATTCCACAGAATCACCACCCTCTGACTAAATAAATTCCTCCTCATCTCCTTCCCAAAGGAACATCCTTTAATTCTGAGGCCATGACCACTGGTCCTAGACTCTCCCACTAGTGGAAACATCCTCTCCACATCCACCCTATACAGGCCTCCCGCTCCCCACTGAAGGAGTTTGGCCAGTCATTGCCGAGCTGCCTGACGTGCCCTTTCATCAGGAACAGATCGCAGCCTTTCTCGACGGGCCAAAGGGCCATTGCAAAATGTCTGCAAACGGTGCTCAGTGGGCCAGGCAGCATCTGAGGAGGGAATGGACCAGGTGACGTTTCAGGTCGGGACCCTTCTTCAGAAGACAACTGATACTGAGTCCAGTGCGATTGTGCGCTGAACTTTGGATCAGAACATGAATCTCCAAGGTATGGAAGACTAACCACTAACTGCTGGTCAATAGGATTAGTAGAGAGCTAGAACACTAACTGCTGGTCAATAGGATTAGTACAGAGCAGCACAGGAACAGGCCCTTCGGCCCACAATGAGTGTGCTGAACGTGATGCCAAATTAAACTAATCTCCTCGGCCTGTATGCGATCCAAATATTTCAATTCCCTGCATATCTATGCACCTCTCTAAAAAACCTCTTAAACACAGAAGTCTGAAGATGTGTTCTGACCTGAAAGTTTGCTTGTTTTCCCTCCACAGATGCCGCCCGACCCGCTGAGTTCCTCTAGTATTTTGGACTTTGGGAATAGATAGCTTCAGTTTCAGTTTAGCTTACAGCCACGTGTACCGAGGTACAGTGGAAAGCTTATTGTTGCGAGCTAACCGCTCAGCAGCAGGACAATGAATACATGATTGCAATCGATCCATTTACAGTGTATATTGCATATGGGCCGAATGGCCTTGTTCTGCTCTGAGAATTTATGAACTTGTGAGCCAGCATCTGCAGTTCCTAGTGCAGACTAAACTGAATAAGTGTGTGTAAATCATAAGTGGAGTGCCTATAAACTGCTCATGGCATTCTCCGCTTCAGTAGTTGTGCCTTACATTTGCGTTAGAGGAGCTGATGGAGGATTGGAGAGGTGAAAGTTTGAATGCAATTATATTTTTAGATGACAGTGTGATTGGGTGTTCGCTCAATCTGGAGTTCCAGCTTGTTTTCCTTCGGGAAATGCTGCCGTTTGATGGATGTCCAATTCAATCTCAGCCTCTGCACAATCAACAAAAGTCAAATGATGCTGATTTACTGTAAAATGTCTCCCATTATCAGTTCATGCGTTCATAAGTGACAGGCGCAGAGTTAGGCCATTCGGCCCACCAACTTGTACTCTGCCATTCAATCATGGCTGATCTATCTCTCCCTTGTAACCCCATTCTCCTGCCTTCTCCCCATATCCTCTGACACCCGTACTAATCAAGAATCTATCTATCTCTGCCTTAAAAATATCCATTGACCTGGCCTCCACAGTCTTCTGTGGCAATGAGTTCCACACCCTTTGACTAATGAAATTCCTACTCATTTCCTTCCAAAACGAACATCCTTTATTTCCGAGGTGATGACCTCTGGTGCTGGACTCTCCCACTAGAGGAAACATCCTCTCCACATCCACTCTATCCAGGCCTTTCACTGTTCATCACACTGTTATGTGGTGTAATTTGTGTGCTTGTCTCCAACATGTTCTTTCCCCCGTCTGCTGTGAAATTGTCCTCTTGACTCCCCAATCTACGTTAGTCAGTCTCTGCTGGTTTGAAGATGGACACAAAAAGCTGGAGTATCTCAGCGGGACAGGCAGCATCTCTGGAGAGAAGGAATGTGCAGTGGTAGAGTCGAGGACCAGAGGTCATAGCCTCGGAATTAAAGGACATTCTTTTAGGAAGGAGATGAGGAGAGATGTCTTTAGTCAGAGGGTGGTGAATTCATAGAATTCATGATGGAATTCATTGCCACAGAAGGATGTGGAGGCAGTCAATGGATATATTTAAGGCAGAGATAGATAGATTCTTGATTAGTACAGATGTCAGAGGTTATGGGGAGAAGGCAGGAGAATGGGCTTAGAAGGGAGATTTAGATCAGCCATGATTGATTAGTGTAGACTTGGTGGGACGAATGGCCTAATTCTGCTCCTATGACCTTATGAATGGGTGACATTTCGGGCTGAGACCCTTCTTCAGACTGAGCGTCAGGAGAGAGGGAGGCTGGAGAGATGGAAGGGTAAGGTGTGAAAACACAGACCAAAGGGTACGATGGTCAAGGAAATGTAGAACGGTTCATCGTTGGCTGAGGGGAAGGTGACAACGAGGCATGCAAACAGTAAAATTAATCAGGAGGACAGTGAAACGAGTCGGAGAACTAGGATGGGGGATCGAGAGAGATGGAAAGCAAGGGTTACTTGAAGTTAGAGAAATCAATATTCATATTCTGCTCTGTTGATTTGATTCAAGCACGGTTGTGATTACATATACCTGAGGCAGAATGAGGTACCAATCACTTGCACGCACTCCAGTATTACTGCAGATAACTGGAGTGTCACTGAGAATAAGTTGAGCACTTTCTCCTTCTTTATTGTTGTCTGGATTTGTGTCAAGTTGGCTTTAAATGTCGTTTTGACAAAAAAGACGAAACCTCACTGTAAATGACTTCCAAACTCAGTACGTGATTCAAATACATCTTTAATCGGCACTGAAACTCAACAGGATGAAGGATGATTAGTTGTCAGTACATCCTGGCTGCTCCAACTGTCGGTGCTGGGAAACAAGTGTTAGTATAAGTGTTACACTGGGGTGGAGTTAGAGGTGCTGGCTGGTGTGTGATTGGTTAACATGCAACATCAATCTACATCCTTCCCCTTAAAGATTAAGTGTGGAAGAGCACCCATACCATGGGGTTAAACATACTCGCCATATCTGTCTGGTGGTCTACCAACACGGCCCGAGCGCATGCGGACCAAACCCTCCCCCCCCCTCACCTGAAAGATGAGACGGGGAGCCTGGAGGCGAGAATCGCGCGGTGGAGGCTTGTGGTGACTGAAAGGGGAAACATGCGGTGGGTGAGGCCCCATGGTTAGTGGAGACCGCGGGACGTGGGGGGGTGCAAGGCATGCGGGGACGGGTGGTAGACATTGCAAAAGGCGGCTGGAACTGGAGCGGTGGAGCATAGGGACCAGTAGGCGGTTGTCGAGGCTCCCTCACAGCAAGCAGGTGTTGTCGGCTTCTCCGGTACACCGCTCCCTCACAGGCCACCAGGTAAGACCGTGGCTCGTCAGTCGGGTTGATAACAGTGCCCAGACGGGAATGTCCAGTTGAAGTTCGTGGGCGGACGACCTGACCTGGACGTAGAGGCTTGAGTGGTCTGCTGGAACTGTCGTATGACCGTTTCTGGATGCCGTGCTTCTCTTGTAGACGTTTCTGGATAGTGGCAGGCTTCAGCACCTGAGGGACCGGTTGCTGTTGTGCGATGGGTACCGGAGGCCTCGTCAATCTCGACATCAGTCGCTGTGCCGGCAATCCCAGGGTTCCGTCCCTGGCAACTTTTCTGAGATTCAGGAAATCGAGATAAACGTCTGACTTTGGAATCTGTGCTCGCTCCAGCAAGTGTTTGGCGCTTCTGACAGCGCGTTCAGCGAGTCCATTACTCTGTGGATACTCGGGACTGCTCGTGACGTGCTGGAAGTTCCATCGCTCTGCGAAAAGCTTGAACATGTGGCTGGTGAACTGCCGACCGTTGTTGGTTCTCAAGCTGACGGGAGTGCCAAAGGTAGAGAAGTGTCTTTTCAGCTTCTGGATGACCATCTCCGATGTGAGGGAGGTCAGTTGGTCTAGTTCAAACCAGTTTGAAAAGGAGTCAACTAGAATGAGGTAGTGCTTCCCACACCATTCGAAAATGTCTGCTGCCAACGATGTCCAGGGCAGATGAGGCGCAAGGCTGTTGCAAGCGGGGCAGGAGGCTACGCGGTCCCGGATGTAACTGGCCATTCCCAGCCAGTAGAACAGACTACGGGTGCGTGCCAGTGTGGCGTCGGCTCCTGGGTGACCGCTGTGTGCCTCTTTGAAGTATAGGTCTCGTAGCGATGAGGGTATCACCACCTTGTGACCTTTGACGACAACCCCATCCTGAACTACCAGTTCATAGCGAACAAGGAAGAAAGGCTGCACCTCTGTGGGGGTGTTGGATTGTCTGTCTGGCCAGCCTGTTTTGATGATGGAGGAGAGGATTTGAAGCGTATCGTCAGTGGCGGTGTGCGCGGCCAGGGTGCGCTGTTGATTGCTGGAGACTAAATCGTCACAGAGGACCGTGAAATTTTCCTGTTCATAGGGATGTTGTTCGATGACACTCTCTCCCGAGGTGCACGGGAGAGAGTGTCAGCGACGTGCATGTCCTTACCCATATCTATTACCTACACTGCAGCTGCATCATCATACGCTGAAAACGAGCTGGCGCGGCGTGGATGGGCTTGTTCAGGATTGTCACCAGTGGCTGGTGGTCCGTCTCGACCGTGAAGGTGTTGCCTAAAGATGAAGTCATGGAATTTGGAGCAAGCAAAGACAACAGCCAACAGTTCCATTTCAATTTGCGCGTAGTGCTGCTCCGTGTCGGTCATGGTGCGAGAGGCATACGAGACAGGTACTAGAGTGCCCTCGGCAGATGGTTGCAAGCAGGCTGCGCCAAGCCCGAATTTCGCAGCATCGCAGGTGATCGTCACCGGACGTTTCAGGTAAAAAAAAATCAGGGTCGGTGCACTGGTCAGTTTGGACTTTAAAACATCGAAAGCAATCTGATGTTGCTGGGACCATGCCCATGCTGTGTCCTTTTTTGTCAGCTCCCGCAGTGTGGAGCTTAGTTCGCTGAGGTTCGGTATGGATTTGCCGAGATAGTTTACCGTGCCCAGAAAACGCTGCAGGCCTTTCACGTCTGTGGGGGCAGGCATTTCCGTGATGGCAGTGGCCTTCTTCAGATCGGGTTTGAGACCATCAGGAGTGAAGAGGTGGCCGACGTAGAAAACCTCTGGAACCCGGAACTTGCACTTGTCAGGATTGAGCTTGAGGTTGATCTTGCGTGCGCGATCCAAGATGAGCCTGAGATTGTGGTCGTGCTCCGTTGCGTCTTTGCCCAGAACCCGTCATCCGACCTCCACCCCGATTGTCATTTGCCATGACTGACAGGGTTCACTCTGCGCTGAAGGACATGGCCTCCACAGGCATAATTGAAGCAGTCGGCGACCCCACCGACTGGGTCTCAACCATGATTGCCACAGTCGAGAAGGGAAAAAATGAAATCCTCTTGTGCATCAACCCGAAAGAACTGAACACAGCCATTAAGCGCCCATACCATCCCACTCCTGACACCATGTAAATGACTTCCAAACTCAGTACGTGATTCAAATACATCTTTAATCAGCACTGTAACTTAACAGCATGAAGGATGATTTTACTTCGGAGTCACGTGAGTGACTACGTGAAGAAGCCCCGCCAGGCGCATGTTCGGCATTACATTGACGCATATGGCACCGACTGGGTGGAGAGCGCAGCTCCCACCAGCGGTAAGTTTAACCCGCAGGTAAGTCAGTGTTGAACTTCTTGCGAGTGTTTTTTAAACTCTGTAAGTCTGCAGAGCCAGCTAGAATGTATATGTATTGTGGACATTTTTTTAAAAACTCTATAAATCTGGCTTGAAAATACGGAGCCAGCTAGAGTATAAGTATTTTTAAACTGCGGTAATTGAATGGAATGCCCTGAAACCGCTGTTTCTGATTTAGATCGGATCGAGAGATAAGGCTGATTTAAAAGCCGGTTCCCGCTATTTACCGCTATTTAGATCGGGTTTGGAGATAACGGCTGCGCTAAATGCCGGCTCCAAATACCCCCAATGGTTAAAATAAAGTCTACTCTGTGTATATGTTACCAGATGCTGTTTTCCTTTATGGAAATGTATATAACCCTGTGTGATACTGAGGTTAATACAAATATTCTGCAAGCAGAATGTGCCTGTCAGAATTATAATTTTAAAGGTATATGCACAAATACAAAACAGTAAAGAAAGTAACTCTCCTCCAAGGGAGGACAAGAATGACGGGAAGGCTGGAAATGGAGAAAATGCTACACACTTGACTTAGTCAAGGGTTCTAAGACCAATGTAGGTCTTCCTGTAAGGCAGGCTCCAAAGGAGTTTCCATACGCTGAGTATGGTGCCTATGAAAATGGGATTCTGATTCTCCAGTACCTTGGTTAGGACTGGATGAGGTCACTAGAGCAAGATAAAATGCTCAAAATTCTAATCAGTCAAGGGTTTTAAAGACCCATGAGATTCTAAGGCAGGCTCTGTGGGAGTTTCCATACACTGAGTATGGCGCCTATGAAGAATGAGAATCTCATGCACCAGTGCCTTGCATAGGTCTGGATGAAGTCTCCCTAGAGCAAGACTCGGGAGTACCAGGGCAGGAGGAAACTGACCCTGAAGCTGGTGTCCCTACTTAGGTGTATACACCAGAGCACAATAGAAATATTCTGGGTGTTCCCGATGTAGCACCAAGTTTTGCTATATCGGTATGGACTGGTGAGGCTATGGATGAACCTGGCGGCCAACATTATTTGGTTTCTCACCTACTCCAAAATACTTATGACTGAAACAGTGAATAAAATATAAAAATATATAAAACACCCGTCTATTGTGCTTTGGTCAGGGTACCAACAGTAACTCAGTAATTAGGCACCCATGAGTCAATGATGCGAGGACAGGAAATGTGTTCCAGTCTGTCCTCTAGCTGATATTCAGTTGGCATCATTGTATTTGGGGAAGACATACATGGGTCGACAATGTCCAATACTTTTAAGACATGCTTGCGTTACTCTGCAATGCATATTCAAATTGTATGATGCAAATTGCCATTTGGCCAACATTATACCCCAAAAATGCAAGGATTATGTGGGCAAGCTATAACCAGATTTATGATTGATGAAAACGAACCCCTATGTTCAGAAGAAGATCTTCTGGTTCATTTACGGAAGTACAGAAACGTCATTCCATTACACATGGGATTTTCTGGGGAAACAACCTCTGGTTAAGATTACAATTGTTTCGCAATTCTGCATTAAATCTGCTCAGCTTGGTGTTTGAATGTACCAGGAACTCGTCAGGTAGAGATAATATATCCCAGACACAAGTATGGGGGTTGCAGAGTCATTCTAGGACTCACAAACTTAAATTTATAGTTCAGTATAAGCATTTAAAAAGTACACTTCAGCACTATAACAAAGTTGTTATCACAAGGCTGCTATGTGGTTATTTTTAGACTTAAAAAAGATGCCTTATTATTCAGGTACTTAAATTAATTGGATGGGTCAGCTGAAGGAATTACCTAATGGGTTGAATTCCGCTCTCAGATTGCTCACACAATTATTGAAACCAGCACTGGTGTTAATGAGGGCTCAGAATCACATTGTAATGACTTAAGGGCCTGTCCCACCAGCATGCAACTCTATGCGATTAGTGCGACCTAACATGGTCGCTTGAGCCGTACGACGTCGCGGGGCCGGTCCCACTTCGATCGCCGGAGCTGTGCGGAGTTCGTCCCGACACTGCGCGGGGCTCCGAAAAACCGACTATGTCCAAAATTTCCGCGCGGCAACGGCTTGTCGGCTCGCAGTCGCCTCGACATTTACACACTGCCCCGACATCGTGCCTCCGTGAACCTATTTGTAAATGCCTCCGTGACCCTCTATGTGTGTGGCTCCGTGGCCCTGTGTGTGTGTGTGCCTCGGTTCCCCTCTCTGTGTGCCCCTCTCTGTCCTGGCGAACTTACCTTGGACTTCGCTCCAAGTTCGCCTCACTTTGCGCCGCGTTGCGCCACTCACCCGACCTCTGCGCGGCCCCTACTGCCGGTTTGGTTGCGCTTGCCGCATGCAGGTGCATGCTGGTGGGAACGGCCCTGTACAGGGATCACCCGACCTCCGCGCGGCCCCCGCTTCTAGTTTGATCGCGTTCATCGCATAGAGTTGCATGCTGGTAGGACAGGCCCTTTATCTAGAGGATATGTTAATTGTAAATGGGAGACAGCTGAAGAACTGGGTTCAGCAATCATAAGCCTATTGAATGGCTAAGGTTCTGTACATCCAAACAACATGGAAGTTACAGGCATCCCAAACAATTGATTATTTGGGGTTTGTCTTTAATACAGTTGATATGTAAGTAACTTTATCAACAAATTAAGGTTGGGGATGTTACAAATGCCTGTATTTGTCTTGGTAAAAAACATTATCCCACCATCCAAGAAGTAGCTACGGTTACTGGTTACAGATCACGAAAGTGCAATGACAATACAGAATGAATGTTAAAATTCAAAAAGTTTCAAAAAGATTGTCAGACAGTATGAGTACCAAATGTTGATCTGTTGTGTCTGGATTAAATCTCCAGTGGTCTAAATGTGTCTCGTGGGAGTCAGACCCAGGAGCATTAGCGGTGGATGCATTCTCGCTACATTGGGGAAGTATAGGGTTTTATGTTTTCCCCATTTTGTCTGATTAGACAATGTGTCACCAAAATAGAGCAAGTCTCCGCCGCAGGTGTTTGGTGGTTCCAAATTGGTATTGTTCTCGGCTTTTCCGCTAAGATCAAGTGTAGTATCTGTTCTTATCAGCTAATATCTGATACGTCCCTTATCTAGGGACCATTACTACACAGCCATTGTTCCCATTGGTGCTTAGAATAATGATTCAGACATTCAAGACAAATCACAGGTGCAGTAATTGTTGGTACAACCAGTAACAGCAGAAATCATCCATTACATGACTGTATTAATTGTTAATCTGCAGGTTCTGATGGAATGTTGGATAGGACATTATGAGTTTCAAAAAATGGATACTATGAGTTTCAAAGTAAAAGAAGTACTGACACTTTATAAAAGTGGATAAGTCTCCAGGTCCTGACAGGATATTCCCTAGGACATTGAGGGTAGTTAGTGTAGAAATAGCCGGGGCAATGCCAGAAATATTTCAAATGTCATTAGAAACGGGAATAGTCCCCGAGGATTGGCATACTGCGCATGTTGTTCCATTGTTTAAAAAGGGTTCTAAGAGTAAACCTAGCAATTATAGACCGGTTAGTTTGACTTCAGTGGTGGGCAAATTAATGGAAAAGATACTTAGATTCAGATTCAGATTCAGATTCAGATTCAATTTTAATTGTCATTGTCAGTGTACAGTACAGAGACAACGAAATGCATTTAGCATCTCCCTGGAAGAGTGACACAGCAAATGATTTGAATAAATAACAATAAGTGTCCGGGGGGGGGTGATTGGCAGTCACCGAGGTACGTTGTTGAGTAGCGTAACAGCCGCCGGAAAGAAGCTGTTCCTGGACCTGCTGGTTCGGCAACGGAGAGACCTGTAGCGCCTCCCGGATGGTAGGAGGGTAAACAGTCCATGGTTGGGGTGAGAGAGGTCCTTGGCGATGCTGAGCGCCCTCCGCAGACAACGCTTGCTTTGGACAGACTCAATGGAGGGGAGCGAGGAACCGGTGATGCGTTGGGCAATTTTCACCACCCTCTGCAATGCCTTCCGGTCGGAGACAGAGCAGTTGCCATACCAAACTGTGATGCAGTTGGTAAGGATGCTCTCGATGGTGCAGCGGTAGAAGTTCACCAGGATCTGAGGAGACAGATGGACCTTCTTCAGTCTCCTCAGGAAGAAGAGACGCTGGTGAGCCTTCTTGATCAGAGTTGAGGTATTGTGGGTCCAAGAGAGGTCGTCGGAGAGGTTGACTCCCAGGAACCTGAAGCTAGAAACACGTTCCACCTCCGTACCGTTAATGTGGATGGGGGTGTGCGTGCCGCCCCTGGACTTCCTGAAGTCTACAATGAGCTCCTTGGTCTTCTTGGAGTTAAGGGCCAGGTTGTTGTCAGCGCACCATGCTGCTAAGTGCTGGACCTCCTCCCTGTAGGCTGACTCATCGTTGTTGCTGATGAGGCCAATCACCGTTGTATCATCTGCATACTTGATGATGGTGTTAGTACCATGTACAGGTGTGCAGTCATAGGTGAAGAGGGAGTAGAGGAGGGGGCTCAGCACACAGCCCTGTGGAACGCCGGTGTTCAGGGTGAGGGTTGAAGAGGTGTGCTTGTCTAACCTAACAGACTGGGGTCTGTTGGTTAGAAAGTCCAGTATCCAGTTGCAGAGGGAAGGAGCGATGCACAGATTACCGAGTTTGGCGATCAATTTTGATGGTATAATGGTGTTGAATGCTGAGCTGTAATCGATGAACAGCATTCTTACGTAAGTGTCTCTGTTGTCGAGATGGGAGAGGGCGGAGTGAAGTGCCGTTGAGATGGCATCCTCCGTACTCCTGTTCTTGCGGTAGGCAAACTGATAGGGATCCAGTGTGGGGGGTAGGCAGCTTTTGAGGTGTGCCTCTCGAAGCACTTGGTGATGATGGGGGTAAGTGCAACTGGGCGGAAGTCGTTGAGGCTTGCCGCAGTGGAGTGTTTTGGCACTGGCATGATGGAGGTGGTTTTAAGGCACGTGGGGACAACTGCCTGGGCAAGTGACAGGTTGAAGATATCAGTCCAGACGTCTGCCAGCTGCGCCGCACAGACCCTTAGAGATAATATATATAAGCATCTGGATAAACAGGGTCTAATTAGGAACAGTCAACATGGATTTATGCCTGGAAGGTCATGTTTGACTAATCTTACTAGGGAAATTGACGAGGGTAAAGCAGTGGATGTTGTCTATATGGACTTCAGTAAGGCCTTTGACAAGGTTCCTCATGGAAGGTTGGTTAAGAAGGTTCAACTGTTGGGTATAAATGCAGGAATAGCAAGATGGATTCAACAATGGCTGAATGGGAGAAGCCAGAGGGTAATGGTGGATGGCTGTTTGTCGGGTTGGAGGCAGGTGACTAGTGGGGTGCCTCAGGGATCTGTGTTGGTTCCTTTGTTGTTTGTCATGTACATCAATGATCTGGATGAAGGGGTGGTAAATTGGATTAGTAAGTATGCAGATGATACCAAGATAGGGGGTGTTGTGGATAATGAAGAGGATTTCCAAAGTCTACAGAGTGATTTAGGCCAGTTGGAAAAATGGGCTGAAAGATGGCAGATGGAGTTTAATGCTGATAAATGTGAGGTGCTACACCTTGGCAGGACAAATCAAAATAGGACGTTCATGGTAAAAGGTAGAGAATTGAAGAATACAGTTGAACAGAGGGATCTGGGAATAACCGTGCATAGTTCCTTGAAGGTGGAATCTCATATAGATAGGGTGGTAAAGAAAGCTTTTGGTATGCTAGCCTTTATAAATCAGAGCATTGAGTATAGAAGCTGGGATGTAATGTTAAAATTGTACAAGGCATTGGTGAGACCAAATCTGGAGTATGGTGTACAATTTTGGTCGCCCAATTATAGGAAGGATGTCAACAAAATAGAGAGGGTACAGAGGAGATTTACTAGAATGTTGCCTGGGTTTCAACAGCTAAGTTACAGAGATAGGTTGAATAAGTTAGGTCTTTATTCTCTGGAGCGCAGAAGGTTAAAGGGGGACTTGATAGAGGTCTTTAAAATGATGAGAGGGATAGACAGAGTTAATGTGGACAAGCTTTTCCCTTTGAGAATAGGGAGGATTCAAACAAGAGGACATGACTTTAGAATTAAGGGACAGAAGTTTAGGGGTAACATGAGGGGGAATTTCTTTACTCGGAGAGTGGTAGCGGTGTGGAATGAGCTTCCAGTGGAAGTGGTGGCGGCAGGTTCGTTGGTATCATTTAAAAATAAATTGGATAGGCATATGGATGAGAAGGGTACGGAGGGTTATGGTATGAGTGCAGGCAGGTGGGACTAAGGGAAAAAACTTGTTCGGCACGGACTTGAAGGTCCGAGATGGCCTGTTTCCGTGCTGTAATTGTTATATGGTTATATGGTTATAGGACCATGAATGTCATAACTGCAGCTTGGAGAGATAGCACTAATAAACAATATATGTGTCATATAAGGAATGGGAAATCTTTTTGTATACGGTCAGAGATATTTTATCATACTGCAAACATATTGGATGTATTGGAGTCCTTGTTATGTTGTACCTGAGTTATAGTGCCATGAATGGAGTGTTTTGTCCTCCTATTTAGAACTATTTCAGAATCGACAATTATCGGGTCTCATCTGTTAATATCCCGATTTATGAGAGGAATTTTAATAAAATCCTACCAAACCCAGATAAACAGAAATCTGGGATGTCAGTATATTTCTCACATTGCTTCAGCAATGGACTCCAATTATGACACTGTCTTTTCAGAAGTTAATATTTAAAGTGGTTATGTTCATACCATTAATATCAGCACAATAAGTACAAACATTACAAATGTTGTGGTTAGATTGTATACAGTTGTCTGTAGATAAAATAACATTTTATGTCAATGATCTAAGCAAGCAAAGCAAGCCAAGTAAGGCAAGAACCAATGTAATCTTTAAGACATACTCTGTCAACTAAACATTGTGTGTGGTTAAGCATCTGAATTAATATATATTGAATTAAGAGTCTCCGAGATTGTGAGACACCAATGTTCATTACCCGCAAGAAACATATAAAAGTGACCGTACAAACTATTTCTAGATGGATAAACAGGTTCTGGATTAACTGGAGCAGACACTGATGTGTATAAATTTCACTCCTCAAGGGCGGTATCAATGTCCACGGCGAAGGTGCAGAACGTGCCGCTCGACCAAATTCTGGAGACTGCAGGGTGGTCTAAAAAAGAAACTTTCCTAGTTTTATGATAAACCTGTTGTTACAGTGCCAGAGTTGCACATGCTGTGTTGGGTTCTGTTCAAATTTGTTTGCTTTGTTGCATAACATTTGTTGTTATTTCCCCTGGGATAGAGGGGTTATTATTTTTGTTTCATTATTATTATTAAAAAAGTTTTTTAAAAAAATTAAAAAAAAATTATATATATATTTAAATATTTATTGCATAATTTCAAGCAATATATATTATTTACTCACTACTGGGTAAACTGAAGCAGTGGGTCGTATGGAATGATCTACGGCATGAAAATCACAGAGCTTTAAAATCTTCACGTAGTCACTCACGTGACTCCGAAGGAAAATAATAAGATTAAATGAGAATTTACCTGTTCAAAGTTTGATCTTTATTTTATGAGGAGTTACGATGAGGGATTACATGCCCTCCGCTCCCAACCCTCATAATCTAAATGATCATCTGGTAGTTCTAATCTTTGTGAGCCTTACTATCTTACTCCGGCTATTGGTTCTGTGTTTTTCACGCCGCTGCTTTGAACTATGCCGAACATGCGCCTGGCGGGGCTTCTTCACGTAATCCCTCATCGTAACTCCTCATAAAATAAAGATCAAACTTTGAACAGGTAAGTTCTCGTTTAATCTTACTATTAGTTGTCAGCACATCCTGGCTGCTCCAACTGTCCGTGCTGGAAAGCAAGTGTTAGTATAAGTATTACAGTGGGGTGGAGTTAGAGATGCTGGCTGGTGTGTGATTGGTTAACATGCAACATCAATCTACACTCACCTTTCCATGTTCTCGAGAAATTAGGGCTGACCTGCTGAGTTACACCAGCACGTGGTCTTGGTGGTGCAGCGGCAGGGTTGCTGCCTTACAGCACCAGAGACCCCGGTTCGATTCTAATCACTGGTGTCGTTTGTACGGATTTTATATGTTCTGCCTATGACCTGCGTGGATTTTCTCCAGGAGCTCCGGTTTCCTCTCACATTCAAAAGACATACAGGTATGTAGGCTAATTGGCTTGGTATAGTTGCCCCTCGTGTGTGTTGGATAGTGCTAGTGTATGGGGATCGGTGCACACTCAGTGGGCCGAAGGGCCTGTTTCCACGGAGTATCTCTAAACTAAACTTAACTAAACGAAACTAAACTAAACACTTTGTGTCCTTTTACAGTTCCTCGTGTCCACAAGCTGGCTTCAGTCCTTGATTTGCTCTCTTCCTTCCATAACTCTGCAACTGTTGTGCTGCAATGCAGTCCAACTTTTGTTGGACCCATTTGCCTTCAATCAGCATCTGTTTGGTTCAGTCTCGAGATATAGGGCAGAATAGTAAGATTAAACGAGAAATTACCATTTGACCTTTATTTTATGAGGAGTTACGTTGGTGATTACGTGAAGAACCCCACCAGTTCGCATGCGCGTCAATCTTCAAAGCACCGGTATGAAATCACAGATAACATAAATCGAAGTTAACATAGTAAGATTAGCACCTTGAGAACCACCAGATGACCTTTGTGAGAGAGGGTTGGGCGTGGAGGGCACATAATCACCAACGTAACTCGTCATCAAAGAAAGATCAAACTTCAAACTGGTAAGTTCTCATTTAATCTTACTATTTTACTTCGGAGTCACGTGAGTGATTCCGTGAAGGGTTCAAAGCCCTGTGATTTCATGACACAGATTAAAATCCCGGCGTCTCACTGCATCGATTGGCTCAGGATGAGTAAATAATCACCAACGCATTAACCATAACATTGTTTCAAATGTATTAATGGTTTACGTTATCGCAGGGGAGGCTAAAGTGAACGCAAAACAGAATGGGCAAATAGCCCGGGTCAGTAACTGGCCTATGGTAAAAAAAATTTAAAAAATCAATTCAGTTGACCATCCTGCGGTCACGAGGATATGGTCGATGGGAACGTCCATTGCCCTGGCCGCTGACATTGATGCTGCCCTGGTGGAATGAGATGTACAATCGTCAGTGTTAATACCTGCATATAACCAGAACCTGCTGCAGCCACCTTGAAATAGTCTTAACCGACCTTTCCTTATGTGGTTGTTTGTTGCTTAATAAATAATGCTGATTCCACACTTAGGATTCTGGTGGCCTTGATTTAATATGGCAAGCCTGCCCTCCCACATAGATGTGAGACCATGGGGTATCTGAAATATGATCTTAAATCCTGCCACCCCTGGTCTGCTCTGCTTGTGTAGATCAAAAATGTAAAATGTAATGGTACCTGCAGCCAATTCCATCCTATCTGCCACAGTGTTTGCAATGTTTGCCCTCGTTGTGCTGATACTAGTGTCATGACTAAGGATGTAGCTGGAACCCCCTGGTGAAGTATTGTTTACACATTTTCAATATCCAAACTGCATATACTTGTAGTGGGAGAACTTGAGTAAAGATCTCTTTTACAACTCGATATCCGAGGTTGACCTGACAGAGTGGTTCCCCTTTGCTGCAGCTGTAGTGGCTCTATAACTGAATTATTGCCAAAGCCCATGTAAGAATGAACTGGAAGACGTCAGTAATCTGTACCGTATTAAATGTAACATTAACATTCAACAACTGCTTCAAATCCCCTCAATCGGAATGTACTGCTCTTTTGGTGCTATCCATGCACTCTGCAGTGAGCACATCCATGGATTGATGTGACAACCTGAGCCGTAAGGCAGTCCATTCAGAATGTGTAAGTCAATAACTGTTTTATTATGCAGAGGCCGGTTTCCCGAACCACAGTTTGAACCAGCAAAGTTTTCATTTTTTTTGAATAACTGTATACGGTTGTATTATTATGCCTGACGAAAGCAGGCAACATGGCTGCTTAGACAGTCAGACAGTGCGAAAACCTAAAGCGAGGTCTTGCTGACTGTTTCAAGACCTGATTAATGAGGCAAAATGGAGTAAGACATAAAAGAAACATTCATCCTTTTTGTAGCGAGAATGTTGATGATACACCAGTGGCAGAGGAGATTAGGTAAATTATTACAGGATACTTTTACTTGATTGCCATGTGACTAACATATGCCACCACCGTAGCTTGGCAACTTGAAGTTGAGCATGTAGGTTATGTATATTCGCTCAATAACCCTTTACCCATGGGGTGCATCTAGTATATATATTTAGTTGATACCAACAACTGAAGAATTGGCAACTCATGCAAATCTCCCCCACTCCAACTAGAGGTGATATTCGCATCTTCTCACCTTAGCTCTTAGCATCAGTTTGCAATAACTGAATTCGACCGACCAAACTACTGGAGCAATGCTGAATACTGTTTGTTTATCATTGTGACTTTGGTAGCTTCAGCTGACAATAGGATAAGGTTGTTAACAATCATCTACATGTCCTTTGAAAGGTCGCTACTTTGCACAGTTCCCCAATTTGCACTGCTGAAACACAGCTACTATATTGCCAATTACTCTTGATGAATAGAAGTCAGTTTTATAACATGTTGCTATTAACTCCAATCTCTTGTCACAGGGCGGAGTCATAGGCTAATTAATAGTTAATGGTAAATCCCAATGACCAACAAACAGTTTATCCCATTTAGCAATGTTTTACTGTTATTAGTGCAGCTATATTGCCTTTGATAACCTCTGTAATGAGAACTGCATAGAATGGATCTTGAGACCCTTATGCATCCATTGTTAGTCAGTAAAGAAGTTTCATATTCGGAAAGTTCATATGCGAGTTATCTGACACTCTCCATTTTTCATAATGAATAGGCCACTTCTGCCATTATTCCATGGGTGCTTTGCACGACAACTCTGGCCCGATTTCCGAGCCTGTCTTGAAAGATAACCCTGGCCATAATCACAAAACGTGCTTGGAATGCTAGTACTGTGCCGCTAAGCAGATGTTTTTATCCTTTGTGTGCTGTACAAACAGGTGTAAATATTAAAACATGAGTGGTCCACTTACCCATGTTTAAGAAGTACCAGACCCACCTTGTTGAGTAGGAACGTGGAACGTCTGCCCAGCTGTCATGCTGGCCCCAGCTTCAGTGAATCGCTTACTACCGATGAGTGCCTGGGGTGCGTTCTGAAACGATGAACCTTTGCCCGCCGTTGGCCTTAATTGATCCCTCTGCTAGGTTTCTTCACTGTTGAATAGGCCTTACCTGAATAACAGATTCGGCGGCTGGCACTCACATCCCCCTGTTGGCACTGTTCACTGGCGGCACACATGTGCTCCAGTATGTTCCATCAACATCTTTAGAGCCTGGAGTCAGTTACATCTTGACCTTTCGCCCTCCCCTCCTCAGAGAGGGCGATTCGTAGGCAGCCCTAAACATGCGCTGCCGCAGGCCCAGGATACCTGCGCTGATACGGTCCCATTGGACCTGTACCAGGATGGAACACTCTGCTGGGATGGCGACTCTGTTGTCAGGAAAGGGTACTTCATGCTCTCCTCCTCCAAGGGGAGACGTGAAGCAGCCCTGTCAACAGGCGGCCTGTCTCATAGGCCAGCGCTGTCACACATAAAGCAGCCCTGTCAACAGGTGCTGCTGGCGCGGCTCTCCCGTAGGCCAGCGCTGTGACAGATTCGTCGTCAGTAGTACACTGACCCGTCCTGGTCTCCCCCTCCAGCAGGGAGACCTTGAGCAACCCTGTTCCGGGTGTTGCCGGCGCGGCTCTCCCGTAGGCCGGCGCTTTCACACATGAAGCAGCCCTATCCCAGGCACTGCTGGCACGGCCTGTCCCATAGGCCAGCGCTATTACAGTGTAGTTTCACTAATTTAATTTTGTAGTGTAGAGATTCACCTGTGAAGGGTTAAAAGTACTACAGCATGTATGCAAAAACTACCCTTATTATCAGAGGGAGACCCTTGCAGCCCGACTCACCCAAGTTCAATATGGCTGGACGAGTCCTCTCCTCCACCAATTTTACTCCATGCCTGGGGACCAACGTGTCTGTGAGCCACCGACCGCACTGTCAGTGACTCTGGCATTACTGGCTTGCCGCTCCACGGCATCCCCGCAGGCTGGAAGCCACTGACTGCCTTGTCAGCGGCTGCTTATCGTGAAACCCGATCTTTACCGGCTATCCGCTTCTGCAGTCGGACTGGGGTTCCCCCACAGCCCATAGCCGGCTCACTCATCGGACTGCGCATAAATCTGTCAGGAAACCTCTGTGAAGAGAGGATCCTGCTTGAACAAGAAACCCTGGTAAGTAAAAGAAACTTACCTTCTAGGTTTGAACTTACCGCCGGCAGGAGCGATACCCTGCCAGTCCGGCGCTTGCACCAATGCGGCTGACGTAATGACGCGCAGGCGTCACTCGCGTGATTCCGAAGTAAAATCGTAAAGTAACATTAGCAAATTTACAGATGACACAAAGCTGGGTGGCAGTGTGAACTGTGAGGAGGATGCTATGAGAATACAGGGTGACTTGGACAGGTTGGGGTAGTGGGCAGATGAAACTTAATGCGGATAAATGTGAGGTTATCCACTTTGGTAGCAAAAACAGGAAGGCAGATTACTATCTAAATGGCGTCAAGTTGGGAAAAGGGGTAGTACAATGGGATCTGGGGGTCCTTGTACATCAGTCTATGAAAGTAAGCATGCAGGTACAGCAGGCAGTGAAGAAAGCGAATGGCATGTTGGCCTTTATAACAAGAGGAATCGAATATAGGAGCAAAGAGGTCCTTCTGCAGTTGTACAGGGCCCTAGTGAGACCACACCTGGAGTATTGTGTGCAGTTTTGGTCCCCTCATTTGAGGAAGGACATTCTTGCTATTGAGGGAGTGCAGCGTAGGTTTACAAGGTTAATTCCCAGGATGGCGGGACTGTCATATGCTGAGAGAATGGAGCAGCTGGGCTTGTACACTCTGGAGTTTAGAAGAATGAGAGGGAATCTCATTGAAACATATAAGATTGTTAAGGGCTTGGACACGCTAGAGGCAGGAAACATGTTCCTGATGTTGGGGGAGTCCAGAACCAGGGGCCACAGTTTAAGAATAAGGAGTAAGCCATTTAGAACGGAGACAAGGAAACACTTTTTCCTCACAGAGAGTGGTGAGTCTGTGGAATTCTCTGCCTCGGGTGGAGGAAGCAGGTTCTCTGGATACTTTCAAGAGAGAGCTAGATAGTGCTATTAAAAATAGCGGAGTCAGGGGATATGGGGAGAAGGCAGGAACGGGGTACTGATTCGGGATGATCAGCCATGATCGCATTGAATGGCGGTGCTGGCTCGAAGAAAGAACCGCAGATACTGGAAAAATCGACGGCAGACAATGTAACATTTAGATCCGTCTCTGTCTGAAGAAGGGTCTCGATCCGAAATGTCGCCAATTCCTTCTCTCCATAGATGCAGCCTCACCCGCTGAGTTTCTCCAGCATTTTTTGTCTACCTTCGGGTTTGTAGGTTAATTGGTTTGGTATAAATGTAAAATTTTCCCCAGTGTGTAGGATTGTGTTAGTGTGCAGGGATCGCTGGTTGATGTGGACTCGATGGGCCGAAAGACCAGTTACCGCGCTGTATCTCTAAAATTAAAAACATAAAAAAGTTTAGCTTCTAGTTGGCATCCAGGTGTGTAATCTTGAGAGGAACTCTTTCAACAAATCTCACAACCAGAGTCGACATTTTGAAAACTTCTGTGGATTTATTCTTGAACCTTTTGTTGGACTACATATGCCTTCAATCAGCATATGCTTGGTTTAGTTTAATTTAGTCTCCAGAGATAATGGGCAGAAACAGCCCATTTGACCCACCAAGCCCGCGCCCACCAGCCACCCCTGCACGCTAACAGTATCCGACACTAGGGACAATTTTACATTTACACCAAGCCAATTAACCTACAAACCTGTACGTCTTTGGAGTGTTGGAGGAAATGGAAGATCTCGGACAAAACCCACGCAGGTCACGGGGAGAACGTACAAACTCCGTGCAGACAGCACCCGTAGTCGGGATCGAACCTGCGTCTCTGCCCCTGTGAGCGCTGCAAGGCAACAACTCTACCGCTGTGCTGCCGTGCCGTCCTTTGCTGTGGGCAAAATGTAACCCCTTTATCTCTGCATTTCCAGCATGTAAGACCTGCTTTGTGACTTGAGAAAGACAAGTTCTTACTAACCTTGTCAAATCACTTTGTTGATCATCTCTCTGTTTACAGCAATGTCATATTGATTTTTTTAAAAAGGACACAGCGGATGTTTCCAGTTCATCGGTCACACAGCAGTTGGGATTCCTGCCGGAATGGAGGCTTTTACTCCGTTTCTTTGAAGATAGACACAAAATGCTGGAGCAACCCAGCGGGACAGGCAGCATCTCCGGAGAGAAGGAATGGGCGACGTTACGGGCCAAGACTCTTCTTCAGACTGAAGAGTCAGGTGAGAGCGACACCAGGGATATGTGGAAAGGGTCAGGTGTGAAAATGACAGATCAAAGCGGACGACGGTGAAAGGGAATGTAGAACGGTTCATCGTTGGCTGAGGGGAAGGGGACAGCGAGGCACGCACACAGTAAAACTAATCAGGGGGACAATGGGGAACAGTCGGAGAACGAGGGTGGGGGAGGAATGGAGAGAGAGGGAAAGCAAGGTTAACTTGAAGTCGGAGAAGTTCATATTCACACCGCTGGAGATCGACACACAATGCTAGAGTAACTCAGCGGGACAGGCAGCATCACTGGAGAGAAGGAATGGGTGATGCTTCCGGTCTAGACTCTTCTTCATACCGCTGGGTTGCAAGCTGCCCAAAGCGAAATATGAGTTGCTGTTCCTCGGCCCTGACTTTGGCGGTGTTTAGGGTAATGGTTGGTGGATACATTTCTTCCCTGCTATTTTAGTATTGCCCATAAATCTTTATGATGGTGAGCATCTTAGGAAATCTTAGGAAACAACTCCTCCTCTTCAGATGGACACAAAATGTTGGAAGAACTCAACGGGACAGGCAGCATCTCTGGAGAGAAGGAATGGGTGACGTTGCAAATATTCTCTTGCTTACGTCCTGCACTCCATGGACAGGAGCAGTATATGTCCGATTCAGGAATGTATTTAATGCTTCTGAGTGACTTGCCAAATCCTTGGAGTGGTAACCCCTGCTCGTTCAGGGCTTAAGGCAGACTCCCTTGTCTACATTGGCTATAGTTTAGAGATACAACGCTGAAACAGGCCCATTGGCCCGCAGAATCCGCACCGATCAGCAATCACCCCGTACACTCTAGCAGTATTCTCCACGCTGGGGACAATTTACAATCTTTACCGAAACCATTTAACCTACAAACCTGTACATCGTAAGAGAGTTGGAGGAAACTGGAGATACCAGGAAAAACCCATGCAGTCACGGGGAGACCCATGCAAACTCCATGCAGACAGCACCCGTAGTCAGGATTGAATGTAGGTCTCTGGCGCTGTAAGCCAGCAACTCGTGCCACCCCCAGTTTGAAAGCACGTACCAGCAGTTTCACGAACAGCTTCTTCCCCACAGCTATAAGACTTACAAACCGTCTTATAAGATCAGGGTGTAATCACAATCTTCCAACCTACCTCATTGGGGCCCTTGCACTGTTTTTTCAATCTGCGCTTTCTCTGTTATCATAAAGCTACAACACTGTAAAACTCTATTCTGCACTCTGGTATTTGCATTACCCGCGGTAACTTATGTATGGCCTCATTTTACTTCGGAGTCACGTGAGTGACTTCGTGAAGACCCCGCCAACACGCATGCGCGGCATATCGTCGCGCGCATTTGCTCACGGCAGCTGGGGGGGGGGAGTGCGCTCCCTCAACCGGCTCCTTCAAAAAGGTAAGCAGCTGCAGGTAAGTTAACCTTGAGCTGGTTTACCGTTTTGTGTGGTCTGTGTGTTTTTTCAGAACCATGGAAGGAGGAAGAAGTGGGAGTCGCGTTCAGCGAGTGAAGTCCTCGGAGCTGCCCGCTACATCGGGAGCAGCTGAGACACCACCGAGGAAGAAGTCGCGGCAGTCGGGGAGCTCTGAGCAGCTGACCAGACCCGGCACAACCCCTCTGGCTAAGAAGAGGGTGTCCGCGCAGGAGCAGGGGCTGGGAGACCCTGACTCCAGAACTCCAGTGCCCAAGACCAGGGCTGGAGGTAAGGCACGTGGGGCTCTTGGAGCAAGCGTGTCCGCGAGTGCATCCCCCCCTTTAAAGGTCCCTCGCGGGCAGAACAGGGGGGAAGCCTCGCTAAAGTCCAGCCTTGTCGGTACGGCAGGCAGGGACAAGCCACTGGGGAAACCTGCAAGGAAGCAGACCAGTGGCAATGCTGGCGTGCCGAGGATCCCTGTGGGGGCAGGATGTACCGGCACACCACCGGAACAGGCTGCCGTAGTGCGGGCCGGTGGCAGCAAAGTACGGTCCAGCGCCCCTGCTGAGGCGGGTAAAGCAGACCATGCGCCGCCACAGTCCCGTTTATATGTGGAACGCTGTGGTGGTAAGCCCGCACGGACATCAGAGAGTCCAGTTTCTGGTGCAAGTACTGACTCTAGCCCTCTTCCCTCCCATCAGACAGAGGGGCCGCTGCTGTCCAAACGACGGCGGACCAGCGGTGTGTCCGTGTGGGAGTCGCACAGCCCCGCTGGAGTGGGAGCTGGCGACTTCCCGGCAGTACATTCCGTGGGGGTGTTGACAACTGCTGGAAGCCCCGGTTCCTCTGGAGAGGCTGGGGAAGACGACCAGTGGCCCGCGTACAGCGGTGACGGTCGTATCGGCCGGTTGGAGCATATGGTGGAGGTGCTCTATCAACGGGACCTGGAGCGTCAGGAACGGGAATCCCAGAGGTCTGGGAGCTACATGCAGCCGCCACCTTCTATCTCCCCGTCGCTTGAGAGCCAGCAAGGCAGTATGGGTGAGCCTGAGGAGGGAGAAGAGGTCCAGAACCCACAGGAAATGTTGGAGGCGGTGTCGAAATTTGGGTCACCTGCGGCGGCAGGAGGACCACTACATCCCAAAGTAGCGGCGTCAATCGATTTACTGACTACGCACCAGCTCCAGGATACCGTGCTCTCGGAAACAGTGGGGAAGTATAAGGCACCAGCAAACTGTAACTCCCTCAACGTACCGAAAGTGAATGCAGCAATATGGGGGAACATGTCGGCGAACACAAGGGTCAAGGAGGGCAAGCTCCAGAAAATCTTAAAGCTGCTGACAGTAGGTATTACGGCTTTTGCTCGGTCGCTGGATGCCACGAATGTGTCCGAGGAGCAGCAGGATGCGCTAGCACTTCTGTGCACCACACAGTTTGAGATAAACTGTTTCAGGAAGAGCTCCATCCGGCCAAATTTGAATCCCAAATTTGCGGGATTATGCAGCACCTCCACCGCACCACCACCACCAAGGCAGTTGTTTGGGGAAGACCTGCCTAAACGCGTAAAGGAACTGGACGAGGAAGCCAAGACTGTGGGGATGATGAGACAGTCTTATTCATCCAAAACTCCCGGTTACACCAGGCAGCAGCCACGTTCCTCGTTCAGGCCCCACACATCGGTGGACCAAGGCCCCAGAACATATTCACAAACATATTCCTCGGCGGGGGCCCAACAGCAGAGGCCTTTTTTATTCCAAGGCCAGCCCAAGCCAGCTTGGAAGATGCGGCAACAGGGCCGCGCCACACGAGGAGCAAAGACACCACAGTCCAGACCCCCGCGCTAACCTTGGAGGTAAGGGGGCTTGGGTCCGTCCACAACGTAGCATTAGTAACCTCACCGGTGGGGGGACGGCTTCGGGGTTTCCGGTCTGCTTGGGATACCCTAACTACGGATCCTTTTATTTTACAAAGCATTCAGGGTTATGAGATAGAGTTTATTAATGGCAGAGATCCCCCTTCGCAACATGAGCCTAGTCGCAGATTTGCACTCTCTCAGTCAGAGAAGGAGCGGGCTCATGTTGAAATACTACGATTAGAAAAGAAAGGGGTGATACAAAAAACGACGCACGAGCCATTGGAGTTTGTTTCCAACATCTTTACTAGGGTTAAGAAGGATGGAGGCTGTCGGATTATCATCGACTTAACCCAGTTGAATGCTTTCGTACAATATACCCATTTTAAGATGGAGACGTTTGAGACGGCCAAGCAGTTGGTTAGTCATGGGTACTTTATGGCTTGCATTGACCTGAAGGATGCGTACTATACAGTCCCTATTGCTAAACAACATCGAAGGTTCTTGAAATTTGTCTGGGAAGGTCAATTATGCCAATATATGGCTTTGCCTAATGGGATTACAACAGCGCCGAGACTATTTACTAAAATTGTCAAACCTTTATTGGCACATCTCAGGAAACAAAACCATATTATAATGGCATATTTAGATGACATTTTCATAGCAGGGAAAACCCTAGAGCACGCCCAGTTGGCAGTCTCGGCCGCTATATCTTTGTTTCAAAGAATGGGGTTTGTAATCCATCCAGACAAATCCAAGCTCAACCCTTCGCAGGTCATGGACTATTTGGGGTTCACTATAGACACTAACCAGATGAAAATCACGGTCCCAGTTGACAAAGCGGTGGACGTTCAACAAGCATGCATCAGTTTACTTGACAACAACAGGCCAACCATTCGGCAGGTTGCTAAGGTAATTGGCAAGCTGGTTGCCACATTCCCGGCCGTAAATTATGGTCCGTTGCATTACCAAAACTTACAAAAAAGTAAAATTCTGGCGTTAAAATTGAATACCGGACATTTTGACAGACCTATGCGCTTAGGCATAGGGGAGCAAACTGAGCTGGAATGGTGGGTTCATAATATTGGAGTAAGTTCCAAACCCATCATTCTCCCGAATCCCACGGTTCTGTTGCAAACTGATGCGAGTGCACAAGGCTGGGGGGCAACTGACACTGTAACCAGCTGTGGTGGCAGATGGGACGCTCATGAGTTCACGCTTCTCCAAGTGCAAGGCATTAATTATTTGGAAATGCTGGGGGTCTTTCATGGACTGCGGGCATATTGCAGTAATTTGCGTCATGCACATGTCCGCCTTCAAATCGATAACACCACGGTGGTAGCCTATATAAATCATATGGGTGGTATCAGGTCAGTATCTTGTAATGATTTGGCAAATACAATTTGGCTCTGGTGCATCAAAAGGGGTATTTGGATATCAGCAACGTACCTTCCGGGGATACTCAATACGGTGGCGGACACCAGGTCACGAGTTTTTAATGATAACATTGAGTGGATGCTGAATCCCCTTGTGTTTGCTGAAATTGTGACAAAATTCGGTATGCCAGATATTGACCTATTTGCGTCTAGACTGAACCATCAGATACCAACATATGTATCGTGGGAACCAGATCCTGGGGCAGTGGCTTTGGATGCTTTTTCGCTCCACTGGGGAAAATGGTGTTGCTACGCTTTTCCCCCATTCTGCCTCATCAGTCGGGTATTACAGAAGATTAAATTAGACTCTGCATCAGGCATTCTGGTAATACCCGACTGGCCGACACAACCGTGGTACCCGGTGGTCTCTCAGATGCTGAAGCACCCGTGGGTGCGAATAGGAAACAACCCACAATTGGTTACTAATCCCGTCACTGGCGAGCCGCATCCGTGCCACGCCTATTTAAACCTGTTGGTCTGCAGGTTCTGAAAAGGCCTTTGCTGAACACGGGGATCTCACCGAGGGCCATGGATTTAATCGCTGCATCATGCAGAGCATCTACAAGGCGGCAGTACCTGACCCAGATCAGGAAATGGGAACTATTCTGTTTAAGGAAGAGTGTTACCTATGATTCTGCCACAATACCTGACGTCCTGGAATTCCTGGCGGGCCTCCACTATGATGAAGGGCTCAGCTATAGTACCATCAATAGCGCCAGGAGTGCGCTGTCCTCGTACCTTCCGGTAGGAGTGGGGACCAACAATCTGGTGTCGAAGTTTATGAGGGGTGTATTTAACACAAACCCTCCACGGCCCAGATATAACGTTGTCTGGGATGCAGGAGTGGTCCTGTCCCTGTTAAGATCATGGTCCCCCATGGCGGGGTTACCTCTTCACCAGCTCACCCTGAAGGTGGTCATGTTGATGGCGCTCACGTCTGCTCAGCGGGTACGGGCGCTTCAAAAGTTGCGCATTGACAATATGCTCTCTACCCCTGGGAAAATAACGTTTTACGTTGCAGACCTGCTGAAGCAGCATCGACCCGGATCTTTGGGGCTGCAGTTGGAATTCCAGGCGTACCCCTCTGATGCCACACTCTGCACAGTCACCCATCTCCGTTGCTACATTGAGTTGACCCGGTCGATCAGGAATTCGGAACAAGGACTGCTTATAAGCCACAAAAAACCACATCGCCGGGTGACAGTGCAGATGATCTCCAGGTGGCTCAGGGAAGTGTTGGATGCAGCGGGTATTGACACTAACTTGTTTAAATCTCATTCCACCAGGGCTGCATCCACATCAACAGCGAGGGCCATGGAGGTGCCCATGGATCACGTCCTCGCTACGGCAGGATGGGCCAGTGAGTCAACCTTTCAACGGTTCTACCATAAGCCATTGGCCGGACCTGCAACATATGCGGATGCAGTACTCAGGGCTGCTCCCTAATATCATTTGTCCCCAGTCAGGGGGTTTGTTTATGATTTGTGTTTAATAAATGTTAATTATTTTCAGATTGTCCAGTCTGGATTGCTTTAACAAACTTCCTCCATCAGGATTGCGGCAGTGTGGTAGCATGGGCGTTGTCCAGGGCGTGTAATCACAGAGCTTTGAAGTCTTCACGAAGTCACTCACGTGACTCCGAAGTAAAATAGTAAGATTAAACGAGAACTTACCAGTTCGAAGGTTGATCTTTATTTTATGAGGAGTTGCGATGAGGGATTTCGTGCCCTCCGCTCCCAACCCTCGATCATTATGTTCAGCTGGTTAGTTCGCAGTTTAATCTTAATATCCTTACTTTTCGTCGAGTCTGTGATTCCACACCGCTGCTTTGAAGGATGCCGCGCATGCGTGTTGGCGGGGTCTTCACGAAATCCCTCATCGCAACTCCTCATAAAATAAAGATCAACCTTCGAACTGGTAAGTTCTCGTTTAATCTTACTATTATACTTGTGTACAAGTGTGAAAAAACACACCTCCAGATTCAGGGACAGAAGGGCTTTTTTGCTCCTATATTCCTTCGATTCCTCTTGTTATAAAGGCCAACATGCAATTTTCCTGTAGTCACTTCATCTTCAACTCCATCTTTATACTCGATTTGTCAATCCCCCTCCCCCCCACTGTTTAGTTTAAACCTGCACGTGTAGCCGTAGCAAACCTAATTTTGAAATGTTCAAAACCTTTCGGCAACAGTCGGAGACCGAGGGCTTGTCGTAGCTTGTCTTCTCCTGACGTAGGTGCTGTCATAGGTTGTCGTAGGTTGTCACCAGGATGGCGTGGGTTGTCGAAGTGGAAGATGGAGATTTGCAACACACAAACTAACCATTCATGAAAAATAATATCCAGGGGATTTTCAACCCTCCGCTGAACTTCCAATCATGATGGCACTGCTTTTACGCTTTGGTTTAATATTGTCACAAGTTACTGAGGCACTTTGTACAGCTTTGTTTTGCATGTTGTCCAATTAGATCAGATATTACCGTACATAAATCATCATCATCAGCGGTCACTCGAAACGGGTATGACTGTGCTTTCATGGAGGTCGCCTGTGCGTGACTTTGTTTAACGTGGGGGAGACTGGTGCACAGACAGCCACCCCACGGTCCTTGACGGATCTGGGTCAGGATCCGGTAGACGGAGTCCAAGACGACCGGAGGCCCTTTTCTGCTGCAGCCTTCATCCGCCTTCCCAGCCGTTGTGACGCTCCACTAAGGTCAGCCGTCGTCCTCCGCCTGTTCCACCGTTGAGGTCTTGGTCGGATTGGCTCTTTGTCAGAGACCTCCCCCTTGACCTTATCGCCATGGGTGGCCCTACCAGGAGCATGGCTCCAGACGGCATCGCTCTCAGGATCTCAGGTCCACACAAGCTTCTCCAGCACGACAAGGTGTCAATCCACGGGGGAGCACACATAAATACAATCGTCAAACTCTCCAGAGACAGCACGGGTGGAGCAGCGATAGAGTTGTTGCATCACAGCGCGAGAGACCTGAGTTCGATTCTGACGTTGGGTGCTGTCTGTACAGAGTTTGCATGTTCTCGCCGTGACTGCGTGGGTTTTCGCCGGGTGCTCCGGTTTCCACCCACATTCCAAAGACATACAGGTTTGTAGGTTAATTGGCTTTGGTAAAATATGTAAATTGTCCCTAGTGTGTGTAGGATAGCATTAGTGGGCGGGGATCGCTGGTCGACGCCTGACCCGATGGGCCGAAGGGCCTGTTTCCGTGCTGTATCTCTAAACTAAACTAAATTAGATGTTGCCTGAATCGCTGAGTTGCTCCAGCACTTCGTGTCTTTTTTTTGTAGACCAGAATCTGCAGTTCCTTGCATTCAGATATACCATACAAAGATGCAATCTGTTCAAACTCAAGTACAATAGGTAGCACAAAACATACAGTGTGGAGAATATATTTCTCAGCGCAGACATAAAATGCTGCAGTAACTCAGCGGGACAGGCAGCATCTCTGGAGAGAAGGACTGAGTGATGCAAGGAATGGCCCAAAACGTTACCCGTTCCTTCTCTCCAGCGATGCTGCCTGTCCCGCTGAGTTACTCCGGCATTTTGTGTCGATCTTCAGTTTAAACCAGCTTCTGCTGTTCCTTCCTACACACAGTTCGCAGCGTTGCAGTGCATCAGTTCCATAGGTTGTGGAAGGACCGTTGAGAGGAAGGTGAGGAGTGATTAGGGACTGCTGCACAACCGTCTCTCGACAGGGGTTAGTGGGGCAATTAGCGAGTGTGGCCACATGAGATGTATTGGTGGAGCCTGCGAAGATTCACATGGGCCTCAAGGTGGCGCAGCGGTAGAATTGCTGCCTTACAGCGAATGCAGCGCCACACACCCGGGTTCGATCCCGACTACGGGTGCTGTCTGTATGGAGTTTGTCCGTTCTCCCCGTGACCTGCGTGGATTTTCTCCGAGATCTTCGGTTTCCTCCCACACTCCAAAGACGTACAGGTTTGTAGGTTAATTGGCTTGGTCAATGTAAAAATTGTCCCTAGTGTGTGTAGGATAGTGTTAATGTGCGGGGATCGTTGGTCGGCACGGACCCGGTGGGCCGAAGGGCCTGTTTCCGCGCTGTATCTCTAAACTAAACTAAACAGTTTACTTCGTGCATGGTTTATTTTTGCCGCTTAAGGTTTCTATGTCTTGTAATTCTATGTTCTGTGTTTGCTTCCCTCAGTGTCTTCACCCAAGGCGGTCACTGGGTTGGAGGGGGGATGAGTTGAGGGTGATCTGCCACAGTTCGGTACACAGCCTCTCGGCTTCTCTACTTCAGAGAACTGCCCAGAGCGGGGATGGTTCAAGCACAGCAAGGGGAATATGGGACCTCAAATCTGCACTGTGACTCAAAAGTATTATCTCCGTCTCCGTCTCCGTCTCCGTCTCCATCTCCATCTCCATCTCCGGTCCCTTCGGTCCACCGAGTCCACACATACCAGTGATCCCCACACACTCACGCTATCCTATACACACTAGGGGCAATTTACAATTTTAACCAATTTTAACCAAGCCAATTAGCCTACAAACATGCACGTCTTTGGAGTGTGGGAGGAAACCGTAGCACCAGGGGAAAACCCACGCAGGTCACGGGGAGAACGTACAAACTCCGTACAGACAGCACCCGTAGTCAGGATCAAAACCGTTCTCTGGCTCTGTAAGGCAGCAACTCTACCGCTGCGCCACCCGTAAACACATATTGAATAGTGAAAGGCCTGGATAGAGCGGATGTGGAGAGGATGTTTCCACTGGTGGGCGAGTCTACGACCAGAGGGCAGAGCCTCAGATTAAAAGGACGTACCTTTAGAAAGGAGCTGAGGAGGAATTTCTTGAGTCTGTGGAATTCATTGCCACAGAGGCGGTGGAGGGTGGTGAATCTGCGGAATTCTTTGCCACCGAAAGCGGTGGAGGCCAAGTCAATGGATATTTTTAAGGCGGAGATTGACAGATTCTTGATTAGTACGGGTGTCAAGGATTATGGGGAGAAGGCAGGAGAATGGGGTTGAGAGGGAAAGATAGATCAGCCACGATTGAATGGCGGAGTGAACTTGATGGGCCGAATGGCCAAATTCTGCTCCTACAGCTTATGAACATGAGCATTGGAGCCGGAACCAGGTGTTTGCATTGGCTGTCAATATGTTTTTGAACTGATTTTGCTTACAATCTGCTTTTCTGGCCTCGTGAGCTGAACCCACTCACAGATTTTGTTTTCGACACAATTTCCCTTTTATCTAATTGCTCTGATGACAGTGCCGGGCTGGTAATTAATCCTCTTCCCGCGCTGTGCGAGCTCTTAAAGCCACATGTTGCTGCTCGCCGAGTCTGTGATTGAGCAGCTATTAATCAAATCCGGTCCCCATTCAGACACTTCATTCCTCTGGGAACGATTCTTTCAGGAGTGTGATCATACATTAGCAGCAAAATAAGGTTGAAAGTGAGCGAGCGAGCGACAGAGGGAAATTAAACACGTCCTGCCAAACATTTGCTTGGGTAATCACAATTCATGGATAGTTATTGCATGGCTAATTAGTCTAAAAGGTTGTAAATGCTTGTTTTAGTTTGGTTTAGTTTAGTTTATTATTTAAAAAAACATTGAAAAAAATAGGTTCAGGAGTAGGCCATTCAGCCCTTTGAGCCAGCACCGCCATTCGATATGAGCCAAGTCAAGAGAATTTATTGTCATTCGCTAGAATTTAGAAGACTGAGGGGGGGATCTTATAGAAACTTATAAAATTCTTAAGGGGTTGGACAGGCTAGATGCAGGAAGATTGTTCTCGATGGTGGGGAAGTCCAGAACAAGGGGTCACAGTTTAAGAATAAGGGGGGAGTTCCTTTAGGACCGAGATGAGAAAAACATTTTTTCACACAGAGAGTGGTGAGTCTGTGGAATTCTCTGCCACAGAAGGTAGCTGAGGCCAGTTCATTGGCTATGTTTAAGAGGGAGTTAGATATGGCCCTTGTGGCTAAAGGGATCAGGGGGTATGGAGAGAAGGCAGGTACGGGATACTGAGCTGGATGATCAGCCATGATCACATTGAATGGCGGTGCAGGCTCGAAGGGCTGAATGGCCTACTCCTGCACCTATTTTCCACGTTTCTATATCATGTGTCCCAGATAGGACAATGAAATTCTTGCTTTGCTTCAGCACAACAGAATATAGAAGGCATGAATACAGAACAGATCAGTGAGTTCATATACCATTGTATAAATATGTACACACATCAATAAATAAGCAGATAAAGTGCAAATAAACAGATAATGGTCTATTAATGTTCAGAGATTTGTTTCAGTTCAGTTTAATAGATGGTCATGGCTGATCAGCTAAAATCAGTCCCCCATTCCTGCTTTCTCCCCATATCCCTTGATTCCGTTAAATCTAACTCCCTCTTGAAAACATCCAGTGAATTGGCCTCCACTGCCTTCTGTGGCAGAGAATTCCACAGATTCACAACTCTCTGGGTGAAAAGGTTTTTCCTCACCTCAGTCCTAAATGGCCTAACCCTTATTCTTAAAGTGTGATCCCTGGGTTCTGGACTCCTCGAATATTGAAAACATTTTTCCTGCACCCAGCCCGTACGATCCTTTAAGAATTTTATATGTTTCTATCAGATCCCCTCTCATCCATCTAAACTCCAGTGAATTTAGTCATTATCACTTTGGTTATTTAGTTATTGTCGCCTGTACCGAGGTGCAGTGAAAAGCTTGTTTGTTGCGTGCTATCCAGTCAGCGAAAAGACTACACATGGTTGCAATCAGGCCTTTCACAGTGAACAGATAGATAAATGGTAGTGCAAGGTAAAGTCCATAAGGTCCACCCATCAATAGTCTCCTAATGGGTGGATGGAGGTCAGGGCCACTCACTAGTTGGTGATAGGGCAGTTCACTTCACAGAGTCATAGAGACACAGTCAGACAGCATGGAAACAGACCCTTCAGCCCAACTTGCGACACTAGCCAACATGTCCCGTCGACACTGGCCCCACCTGCCTGTGTTTGGCCCCTATCTCTCTCAACCATTTCTATCCATGCACCTGTCAAACTGTTTTGGCCCATCATATCCAAGCTGGCCTTAATGCTCATCTGCAGTTAGCCCTTCCCTGCCGTGCCTGTTTAAATGTCCGTCTAAATGTCCCTCAAACGTCACTGATTGTATTTGGTGCCACCAAGGTTTCTGGCGGTGCATTTCAGATATCAACCATTCTCTGTGTAAAAAACAGATCCCCTTTAAAGCTCCGTCCTCCCACCTTGTATAAACCTTTGCCTTGTGGTTTTTGACTGTGTCTTCCAAGCTAGTCTTCCAAGAGGGTCAAACAAGATTATAGCTTATCACTACATCACTACAGAGAAGGTTGAATCTTCACATAAATTATTATCTTATCTACCCCAACCTTTGCTTCCGTAAAATCCCCTTTTATTTAATATGCGGCCGCTGTTAAATAGCCCCGCTAGTTAAAATTCCCCGCTGTTTAGTTTGGCTTTTTTTTTACAGTGGTGTCGGAGCAGCACTCCGATGAGCTCCGGCACTACTGCGCTCCTGCTCCTATTATAGGAATTTAATTACCGAAGCCAATTAGCCTACAAACCTGCACGCCATTTGAGTGTGGGAGGAAACCGGAGCACCCGGAGAAAACCCACACTGTCACGGGGAGAACGAACAAATTCAGTACAGACAGCACCCGTAGTCAGGATTGAACCTGGGTCTCCGGCGCTGTGAGGCAGCAGCTCCGCCGCTGCGCCACCGTGCTGCACAGCAACTTCATGACTTTATAGCTCTTCCTCTTAACGCATATAGGTCCACCACTGATTTTCCAGCACCCTGGGTACCAGAGCCTTGTGTTATTATCCGTTTGGCCGGACCAACAGAAGTCACGTCCTTGGGGGGGGATTCCAAGGGCACTCTCGTAATTTTGTCTGGATTAAAGGAGGTACTGGACCGCCAGTTGCTGGAAAATCAGTGGTGTTCCTGCACTGATTATCCTGTTAACTGCCTTTCTCTCCATGTACACGGCCCGACCTTCTCAATAATTCCTGAACTTTCTTTATTGCAGAGTTTGAGTGCCCACAGTACTTTTCTTTCACATTTTCAATTACTGTGAAAGCATTTTGTTCTCCCCTGCTGTGATTTTGTTCCCAGCAATGAACTATTGACTGGCCTTACATTGGTGCCAAGGAGAGTTTTTTGGAAGAACCCCATTTGAAGCACTTTGTTTGCTTGCTTTTTCTCGTGTTTTGTAATTCAAGCTGAACGTAATTCAAGGGGCTGTCCCACTTGGGCAACCTAATTGGCGAGTTTAGAAGAGTTCAGGAGAGTTTGAAAAAAATGTCATGTTGAAGACCTCCTTCGACGATGTTGAAGACTAGCTACGGCTAACTGCGGGAAAATTGGACACCGAATAGTGGAGAGTGAAGACGACCTCCTTCGATCCCCTTCGACCTCCCTTCGACTATGATGAAGACTATCTACGACTACCTTCGACTACCCTTGATTACCTACGACTAACATGCCGACCTACTACGACTAAGCCTATGAGTAAAAAAATGATTTTTTTTTTTTCCATGGCGACCTTTTTTTACTCGCGGGCATTTTTCATGTCGAAAATTACGCCGCGACTTAGCTGAGGCCTCGAGTACGCGGGGACCACTCTCGAGCATGAAGGAGAGTTACAAAGACCTTCTACGACCTCGTGTTGACTATGCTGCTAGTATGAGTTGAGGGCAAACTCGCCAGAACTCGCCGATTAGGTCGCCCAAGTGGGACAGGCCCCTTTAACCTGCCAAAGAAGTTGGAGAATTTTGGTGCTGACGCGGTTTCTCAGGGAGCTTACAACGGTGCCACTTACTGCACCTTGCTTTACCATAGGCTGCCCTCTCCCTCGCATTGCAGTTCCCATCAATGGCCAAGGCGCGTGAAGTCTCTCCCGAATTCATTTGGCTTTCCAGGGAGAGTTAAGCCAAGGTTCGAGAAACAAGGGATTGCAGATGCTGGCTTCACTCCCAAAAAAGACACAAAGTGCTGGAGTAACACAGCACTGTGGGTCAGGCAGCATCTCTGGAGAATGTGGATAGGTGGCGTCCTGGGGAACTCACATCCTCAGTCTGAAGAAGGGTCCCGGCCCGAAACGTCACCTATCCAGGTTCTCCGGAGATGCTGCCTGACCCGCTGTGTCACTGAAATCATAAGATCATAAGTGAAAGGAGCAGAATTAGACCATTCGGCCCATCAAGTCTACTCCACCATTCAATCATGGCTGATCCATCTCTCCCTCCTAACCCCATTCTCCTGCCTTCTCCCCATAACCTCCGATACCTGTACTAATCAAGAATCTGTCTATCTCTGATTAAATATATCCACAGACTTGGCCTCAACAGCCTTCTGTGGTGAAGAATTGCACAGATTCACCACCCTCTGACTAAAGGAATTCCTCCTAATCTCTTTCCTAAAAGAACGTCCTTTAATTCTGAGGCTATGACCTCTGGTCCTAGACTCTCCCACTAGTGGAAACATCTTCTCCACTTCCACTCTATCCAGGCCTTTCACTATTCTGTACGTTTCAATGAGGTCCCCCCTCATTTGGACGTTTGGTTTGGTTTGGACGTTTAATTATGCCTGATTTTGCCCAGACTGACTAACCACCTCATTAGGCAAATTCACAACACACTGACTAAATAAATGCCTTTCACTCCACCATTTGTGCCCTAAAGGTAAAGATGGTCTTCCCCCATGGTTCTGGGTCATCTATTTCCCTGTCTCAATTCAATTCAATTCAACTTTAATGTCATTGCACTAATACAAGTATAGGTACAACGAAATGCAGTTTAGCGTCAGTTCGTAGTGACAGCAATATAGAAAATAAATACACAGTGCAGACAATGTGGTCGAAGAGACTGGAGAAATCTATCGGCGGGACTCCGAGTTCAGCAGTGGGATGGTGTTATTGTAGCAGCTGTTCCTCACCCTACTAGTGCGGGACCTGAGGCTCCTGTACCGCCTCCCTGATGGTAGGAGGGCAAACAGTCCACGGTTAGGGTGTGAGGAGTCCTTGATGATCTTCCCGGCCCGTCTCGGACACCATTTTCGGTGGAGCGCGGCACCGATGATGTACTGGGCGGTTTTCACCACCCGTTGTAGTGCCTTCCTATCTGCCACGGTGCAACTGCTGTACCATACCGTAAAGCAGGTGGTCAGGATGCTTTCGATGGTACAGCAGTAAAAGTTGGTCAGGATCTGGGGGGACAGGCGGGCTTTTTTGAGCCTCCTCAGAAAGTAAAGGCGCTGCTGTGCCTTTTTGATCAGCTTGGAGGTGTTGAGGGAACAGGACAGATCCTCCGAGATGTGTACCCCGAGGAATTTGTAGTTGGAGACCCGCTCCACCTCAATCCCATTTATATGGATGGGGGCTTTCCATTCTTACTAAAAACAGCAAGACATTGGTGCGCTAGTGCTCGCAGAGTAGGCTGAACGTGGAGTGAAATGCGATCGATTGGTGGAGGGTCTAGTTAGGAAAATGGAGCTGCTCTTGAGTTTAGGCCATGATATTGCATGGGAGGATTGTCGCGGAGGGTGGTCTGGCCTTCACAAGCTGCTGTTTGGTTTGTGTGTCTGGGACCACCACATGTATCATCAGCAAAGGCCACATATTCAGTGCTGCCATTGATAGCCCGAGACTCATAGAGTCATACGGCACAGAACAGGCCCTTCGGCCCAACTTGCCCATGCCGACCAAGATGCCCCATCTACGCTAGTCCCACCTGCCCACCTTTAGCCCATATCTCTCTAAACCTTTCCTATCCATTATTTCCCATCCACCATTTAGACTTTGGAGACACGGTGCGGAAATAACAGGTCCTACATCCCACCGAGTCCATGCCGACCAGCGATCACCCCGTACACTAACCCACACACGCTGGGGACAATTTATTCCTTACAACTTACCAAAGCCAATGAACCTACATCCAGTACGTCACCAGTGTAGGATGAAACCGGGGCACCCGGAGAAAACCCACCTGGTCTCAGGGAGGACGTGCCAATTCCGTACAGACAGCACCCGCAGTGAGGATCGAACCTGGGTCTATGCCGTTGTAAGGCTGCAACTCTGCTGCTGTGCCACAGTGTTGCCCCATCTAGATGTTTATAATCCAAGACAAAAGCCTTCAGGAGTTTGAGTTTAGTTTATCGTCACGAAGCTACAGTGAAACGTTTTTGTTGCGTGCACACCAGTCAGCTGAAAGACAACACAAGATGGCAACTGAGCCAATTACATTGTACAGATACATGATAAGGGAATAATGTTTAGTGCAAGATGAAGCCAGTAACATACGATCAAAGATAGTATGAGAACCTCCAATGAGGTAGATAGTAGTTCAGGACTGCTCGCTTGGTCGGTTCAGTTGGCTGGGAAGAAAGAAACTGCCCCTGAATCTGGAGGTGTGCGTTTTCACTCTTCTGTACCTTTTGCCCGATGGGAGTGGGGAGAAGAGGGAGTGGCCGAGGGTGTGACTCGTCCTTGTGTCAGCTGGTCAGTTGGGCGTTCATCAGAACCGCCTTGAACTCTGACCTGTTGACATCACCAAAGATCCCTATCTTTTCTCCGCGGGGTCTTTCACTTCACTGATTTCCCGTCACCGTGGAACAGACTGGCCATCTCCAAATACAAGAGGAATCATATCTGACCATGACCCTGCCCAGTGTTCAGCCACTTGGCCTCGTGAGCAAGGCTTATGGGCCTGTCCCACTTACGTGACTTTTTCGGCATCTGCCGGCACCCGTCATAGGTCGTTGCGGGTCGCCGAAAGTTTTCAACATGTTGAAAATCCAGAGGCGACCAGAAAGACGCTACGACTCTTTGGGCGACTAAGGAGACGACTCGCGACCGTACAGGCGACATGTCACGGGGTGAAGCCTGTATGGTCGTGAGTAGTCGCCCAAAGAGTCGTATCTTGTTCTGGTTGCCGCTGGATTTTCAACACGTTGAAAATATTCGGAGACCTGCTGCGACGGGTGTCAGCAAGTTGCCAAAAAAGTCGCGTAAGTGGGACAGGCCCATTACTTGCATTAATCTCTCGCGTGGAAGCTATTGACTGCTAATATTTTTCTGGCATGAGGCTACTTGCTTCCAATGATGTTAACCACATTTTCTGAGACTGATGACCCTTGGCATGCGAAAGACAACTTGGTGTCAATTTGCATTTCATTATAAGCAGCTTAATGCGATTAGAAACCTATTTAGCATTGAGGTGCTGCAACCTCCAAGGAGTAAAGGCTTTAATCTTGTTGATCGAGTGTCTAAATTACAGAACACTTCCATCCGATACACAAGGCTGATCCGCAACTTCACTGCATTTCTGCATCCCACTGACATTGCGCCTGTGGTCTCTTACACTGTTCCAGCAGAGCACACTGCAAGCTCCAAGAATGGTGCCGTCCCACAAAGCTCTTTTAGGAAGGAGATGAGGGGAAATTAATTTCGTCGGAGGGTGGTGAATCTGCGGAATTCTTCGCCACAGAAGGCTGTGGAGGCCAAGTCAGTGGATATTTTTAAAGCAGAGATTGATAGATTTTTGATTAGTACGGATGCCAGAGGTTATGGGGCGAAGGCAGGAGAATGGGGTTAGGATGGAGAGATAGATCAGCCATGATTACATGGCGGTGCAGAAATGATGGGCCGATTGGCCTAATTCTGCTCTTATCACTTATGACCTTCTGACCTTATGATAAATACCAAGTACCATTCCATCCCCATTGAGGCATGTCACAGCCTTGAGGATTCAGGGCACGGTGGCGCAGTGGTAGAGTCGCTGCCGTACAGCGCCAGAGACGCGGGTTCGATCCTGACCACGGGTGTTTGTCTGTACGGAGTTTGTACAGTCTCCTCGCCACCCGCACGACACTGGGATGCGGGAGGAAACTGGAGCACCCCGGAGGAAATCCCACGCGGTCACAGGGAGAACGTGCAAAACTCCACACACAGACAGCACCAGAGGTCAGGATCGCACCCGGGTCTCTGGCCCTGTGAGGCAGCAGCTCTACCAGTTGAGCCCCTGTCAACCTAGAGGAATTATGACACATCTCCTTTCGAGAGACAGGGCCTATTTCCGACACACATCAGCTCTCACCGAGGGGGGAAACAGCACTTTCCCTGTTGCTACTGGCAGCAACATTTATGAATGGCCCTCCCCCATTGCGCGCTCCCTCAGGTATTGTGTTCAGTCTGCAGATGCACTGCTCACAAGCTCGGAAGATAAATGAGGATTTCAAGGGAAAAAAACTGCTGCTGTGATGATATTTTATCATGATATTGATGCCCTGAGCATGGACTAGACAATATACTGTAAATCTCTTTACTCAGGGTGTTCTTGTTTGTCAGAAAAACACAAACGCTGCACTGTTATATTTCTTCACGTTGATAGGATTCAGATAATGTCTGATCCCTTCTGTGAAAATATCCCATGTTGAGCAGCAGGGAAATTGTCTGAAGAAGGGTGTCGACCCGAAACGCCATCTATTCCTTTTCTCCAGAGATGCTGCCTGAGCCGCTGAGTTACTCCAGCGTCTTTGATGTAAACCTGCACAGTCAAGAGTCAAGAATGTTTTGTTGTCATACATCCCAGATAGAACACTTCTTTGGAGCGTTTAACTTGTTGTGGTGAAGAGGCTTGCGTGACCCCATGACTCCGAGAGCTATGCTGTCGGAAGCACCAGCTTCTGGTCGAGCCACCCATGGCGTAAGGTCGAGGATGAGGGTCCAGTCTATCCAACCTACAAGACCCCCAACGGGGGACCAAGGCGGACAAAGTTAACTTGAACTCAACGGCTGTGAAGGCGGATGAAGGCTGCAACAGATCGATCAGCTCCAATCTGTCTTGGTTCCCTTGCCATTGGAATGAGTTGATTGAGTTGTGAAGGAGCGTGCGTTTCTTGGAGTGCAACATCAAGTACACGTGAAACAAACGCACGCACAGGAGTCTTCGCTCTGTGAGCTGCAAATTGGACTCATAAGCTACCTGGGAGTCCATAAAAACAACAGAACGTAGACCATCACCCTTGACCTCGAGGGATAGCCACGACGACGAGATAGAACATTGAAATTTGTACATGCTGCAGCGCAACAGAATATGCAAACAACATACACATATACACATACACACATACTCAAGAAACAAACAAAACTGTGCAACAATAATAATAATATTCTATTGTAGTTCAGACACGCTAGAGGCAGGAAACATGTTCCCGATGTTGGGGGAGTCCAGAACCAGGGGGCCACAGTTTAAGAATAAGGAGTAAGCCATTTAGAACGGAGACGAGGAAACACTTTTTCACACAGAGAGTGGCGAGTCTGTGGAATTCTCTGCCTCAGAGGATGATGGAGGCTGGTTCTCTGGATACTTTCAAGAGAGAGCTAGATAGGGTTCTTGAAGATAGCGGAGTCAGGGGATATGGGAGAAGGCAGGAATGGGGTACTGATTGTGGATGATCAGCCATGATCATATTGAATGGCGGTGCTGGCTCGAAGGGCCGAATGACCTACTTCTGCACCTATAGTCTATTGTCTAAAGCCTATATAAGCCTACACTAATAGCCTGATGGCTGTTGGGAAGAACCTGGACGTTACGGTCTTCAGGCTCCTGTACCTTCTTCCCGATGGCAGGGGTGAAATGATTGTGTGGCCAGGATGGTGGGGGTCTCTGATGATGTTGGCTGCCTTTTTGAGGCAGCGACTCTGATACATCCCTTCGATGGTGGGGAGGTCCGAGCCGGTGATGGACTGGAGGGCAGTGTTCCTTCCTACAAAGAAAGCTGAGTTGAAGGTTAGTAGGTCCGATGAGGGGAAGACAGAGTCAAAACCCAACACCATGGAAAGCAACAGGCATCGAGATGTGAATCTGAGATACGCTGTCGAGTGTTTTGTGTTCAATGAGCTACTTTGAAGTTCAATCATTGTGGCTTAGGAGGCAAGAGTGGAGACATTTTTGTCACAAAGTAATGAACTAATTTGGGCGATAGAGTTGCTGCTTTTTTTTTGTTTTTGTTTATTTTATTAGAAGTTACTACAGTACAAAACACTACAGTGGTACCTAATTTTAGGTGCCGACTATGTCATAATGTAATACATTCTATGTACAACCTCTAGTTTTATGTTTTTGACAAGGGAGTTAAAAAAAAAAATAGAGAGAAGAAAAAGAGGAAAAATAGATAGAAAATAGAAAAACGTGAAAAAAATAGAAAAATAAATGTTCAAATCTTTGTTCGGAGACGTAAATCTATCCACGACCTGACCTGAAATCAGTCATCTTTACGGTACTGCTGCATCACATGATTCCAAAAAGTCGATGAAAGGAGACCAACTCCTTAAGAATTGGTCATATTTGTCTATTAGGCGGAGCCTCATTCATTCAAGGTGAGCTATGTCCGTCATATTCCTAATCCACTTTTAAAATGTTTTCAAAAATGTATTTTTCCAAAATTTAAGTATCAATTTCTTTCCAATTATTAACCCATAATTAAAGAATACTTTTTGGTCTTTGTTTAAATTGATATCTTCTACTATTATTCCAAATGTAATCCATTCCGTATTAGGTTCTATTCTTGACTTGAAGATCTTTGTAAATGTATCAAATATATCGCTCCAAAATTTGTTCAACTTTGGTACATCCTACAAATGAAGGTGTTATATTGGCATTGGGAAACAAACATTTATCGCATCTGGAGTTGCTGCCTTACAGCGCCAGAGACCCTTGTTCGATCCTGACTACGTGTGGTGTCTGTACGGAGTTTGTACGTTTTCCCCGTGACCGCGTGGGCTTTCTCCGGGTGCTCCGGTTCCCTCCCACATTCCAAAGACGTACAGGTTTGCGGGTTCATTGGCCTTTGTATAAAGGTAAAGTGTCCCTAGTGGGTGAAGGATAGAGTTGTCCGGGGATCGGCCGAAGTTTGTAAAAATCGTTTTTGTAATTAAACATGAAACTGGTTTGGAGTTTAAGTGGCTTGAAACTGAAAACTGTCCCTAGTGTGCAGTATAGTGCTAGTGTATGGATGGGATGAGTGCTGTTTGGCGTGGACTCGGTGGGTTGAAGGGCCTGTTTAAATTGACCTCTGTAAATTGCCCCGAGTGTGTAGGGAGTGGATGAGAAGGTGGGATAAAGTAGAACTAGAATGAACGGGTGTTCGATGGTCAGCGTGGGCTCAGTGGGCTGAAATTCCATTCCGTATTTCTAAACTGAAGTACAATGTTTAAAGTACATGTGTTAAAGAAGGAACTGCAGATGCTGGAGATTCGAGGGTACACAAAAGGCTGGAGAAACTCAGCGGGTGCAGCAGCATCTAAGGAACGAAGGAGATAGGCGACATTTCGGGTCGAGACCCTTCTTCAGTACATGAATTGGACAGGTATGGGGCAAACACAGGCAGATGGGACTAGTGTGGATAGGGCACGTTGGCCGGTGTGGGCAAGTTGGGCCGAAGGGCCTTGTTTCCACGGTCTATGACTCTATGAAACTCGGTTAGCGAGGGTATCAGGAGCGAAGGCAGGAGAATGGGGTTGAGAGGGAAAGATGAATCATCCATGATTGAATGGCAGAGTAGACTTTGATGGGCCGAATCACCTACTTCTGGTCCTAGAAGCTATGAACTTATATAAACCTAAAACTAAGTAGAAGTGGACCGTTGCTTCATCTGGAACGACATTGGAATGGAGGAGGTGAAAAAAACAAACGTCGCCCCTTGCAATGAATGGTTGGCCTTGGATGCTCTCCAGAGGCCCCACATGGCTGCAGCAGTTTTAATTTTAATGATACGTATTAATTTTAGTTAATATGCTCATTAGCTGTGTGCTTAGTCAACATGCGGCGGTGTGGAATTGAATGGAATTGCAAAACATTGATTTGTGTGGAATCACTGTCAGATATAAAAGGTTTTGTCAATGCATACCCGGGATATAATTCCTCTTCCATGGCCATCACGCAGGATTGTGGATGGCTTACCTCCATTCTAACTCTGTGCGTGTTCCAAGGTTACTGATTAAGCCAGTCTGTTATCGAGCTGCAGTATCTTGGGGTGGCACAGTGGCGCAGCGGTAGAGTTGCTGCCTTGCAGCGCCAGAGACCCAGGTTCGATCCTGACTATGGGTGCAGTCTGTACGGAGTTTGTACGTTCTCCCTATGACTGCGTGGGTTTTCTCCTGGTGCTCTGCTTTCCTCCCACACTCCAAAGACGTATAGGTTTGTAGGTTACTTGGCTTCGGTGAAGATTGTAAATTGTCCCTAGTGTTAGTGTACGGGGATCGCTGCCCGGCGTGGACTGGGTGGGCCGAAGGGTCTTTTTTCCCCGCGCTGTACCTCTAAACTAAACAGAAGACATGAACGACAATATTTTTTTAGATGTAGACACAGAGTGCTGGAGTAATTCAGCGGGCCAGGCAGCATCTCAGGAGAACATGGATTGGCGCTGTTTCTGGTTGGGGCCCTTCTTCTGACCTGAAACTCCCACATTTTAAAGGCGTTCAGGATTGTGGGTTAATTGGCTTTGTAAATTCTCCCTCACGTGTTAATGTGTGGGGATCACTGGTCAGTGCCGGCTCAGTAGACCGCAGGGCCTGTTTCCACACTGCTTCCACGGGAGGACAAAGAAGGGAAGAGATTGAACTTTTTTTCGCCTTCCATCACAGCGGGGAATGTGGAGGAGTCACTGTGGTGGATGTTTATGTTAAAATGTATTTTGTGCGTTCCGTTGCTTTTTATTGGTATGGCTGTTCAAAATGGCGAATGAAATTCCTCGTATGTCGCAAAACATACTTGGCTAAAAAAGTATTATTGTTATTGTGATCGTGATTATATCTCTAAACTAAACTAAACTAAACTAAAAATTGGGCAGAGGGCATGTTAACATGCTGGATGTCTCTATGTCTCTATCTGAGGCCATCTTCATGTCTTCTGAGGATCAGCTGGGAGGACAAACGCACCAACATCGGCGTTTTGAAGGAAGCCAACATGACCAGCATCACCACCACAATAATGCAGCATTAACTTCGATGGACTGGCCATGTCATCCGCATGTCCAACACACGTCTCCCTAAACAAATCCTGTACTCTCAATTGAAGGAAGGTCAGCGAGCCCCCGGTGGGCCAAAGAAATGCTTCAAGGACAACATCAACGGTCTGAAGAAATTCCACATCACCTCGAGCAACTGGGAGCACACTGCACTGGACAGGCGCTCCTGGAGGAAATCCGTGCAGGAAGGAGCCGCACGTCACGAAACGGAACTACACCGTGTCGCAGAGACAAAGTGACAGCACCGTGACGAGAGAGAGAGAAGCGGGCTCGACGACTACCAACCACCGCCAGTCTCCACTGCCCACGTTGCACCAAGGTGTGTGTGGATCACAGATCGGCCTCTACAGACATCTGCAGACACACAAGTAGACAACCCTATGGACAGGAGAGGACAGTCATACTCATTTTGAGTGACTGCCGATGATGATAACTCTATGACTATATATCATGTCTCTATGTGTCTATCTCTGTGTCTCTATCTCTATGTCTCTGTTTCTGTGTCTGTGTCTCTATCTCCATGTGTCTATGATACTATGCCTCCAAGTCTCCATGTCTCTATGTCTCCAAGTCTCTATGACTCTAGGTCTCTATGACTCTAGGTCTCTATGACTCTAGGTCTCTATGTCTGTGTCTCTGTGACTATGACGCTCTGTCTCTGTGTCCCTGTGTCTCTGTGACTATGACGCTCTGTCTCTGTGTCCCTGTGTCTCTGTGACTATGACGCTCTGTCTCTGTGTCCCTGTGTCTCTGTGACTATGACGCTCTGTCTCTGTGTCCCTGTGTCTCTGTGACTATGACGCTCTGTCTCTGTGTCCCTGTGTCTCTGTGACTATGACGCTCTGTCTCTGTGTCCCTGTGTCTCTGTGACTATGACGCTCTGTCTCTGTGTCCCTGTGTCTCTGTGACTATGACGCTCTGTCTCTGTGTCCCTGTGTCTCTGTGACTCTATGACGCTCTGTCTCTGTGTCCCTGTGTCTCTGTGACTCTAGGTCTCTATGTCTGTGTCTCTGTGACTATGACGCTCTGTCTCTGTGTCCCTGTGTCTCTGTGACTATGACGCTCTGTCTCTGTGTCCCTGTGTCTCTGTGACTATGACGCTCTGTCTCTGTGTCCCTGTGTCTCTATGACTCTAGGTCTCTGTGTCCCTGTGTCTCTGTGACTATGACGCTCTGTCTCTGTGTCCCTGTGTCTCTATGACTCTAGGTCTCTGTGTCCCTGTGTCTCTGTGACTATGACGCTCTGTCTCTGTGTCCCTGTGTCTCTATGACTCCATGTCTCTACGAGTTGCCTTTTCCCAGATTGTTCCACCCAAGGATAATTGAGCAATGACTTTGAGTTGCAGATCTTTGACAGGCAGGTCAATGAAGAACACATACAAAACCTTCGCAACAGCAGACGAGGGTGCAGGGTACATGCAGAATGCTTCACGCAGGATGCTGGCGGGACGTGCGAGCTGCTTACTGATGAGCCCATTTAACATTTGAGTGGCAGCGCTGATTATGAATTCTTGTTTCTGCGGCTGGGAAGTGCTGTTTGCAACGGTTTCAACACACCAGAGGTGATTTCATTCTTAAAGCTAATTTCATGCAATGAGATTCACGATAAAGCAGTATCAATCATTTATACTGCAGTGGAAAGTGAGGAATGATTGTGCTTCACTGAAGCCTTGTCGTCAGCATTCTGTCGTCAACCCAAGCCAATGTGTTGTTGTCCTCTTGTTTGTCGTCTGCCAATATTTTCAAAGGGGTTCCTCATGAGTGGTCTGGATGGATGATCTCCTTGGAGGAAATATTGGGATATGTTTTCGAGCCAGCACAAGCAACAAGGTGAGTTATTATGTGTAGGATGGAACTGCAGATGCTGGCTTACACTGGAGATTGCTGGAGGTGAGGAGGAACTTCTTTAGCCAGAGGGAAGTTAATGTGTGGAACTCATTGCCACAGAGGACTCTGGAGGCCAAGTCAGTGGATTTTTTTTTAAGGCAGAGATAGACACATTCTTGATTGGAACGGGTGTCAAGGTTTATGGGGAGAAGGCAGGAAAATGGGATGAGGAGGCAGAGATCAGCCATGTTAGAATGACCCGATGGGCCGAACGGCCTAATTCTATACCTATAACTTGTGAATTCGTGAACATATGTGAATAACATAGCGGATTGGGTAGCTTCTCTGGCGAAAAGGAATAGGTGACGTTTCGGGTCGGGACCCTTCTTCAGTCTGAGAGTCAAGGGGGAGAGGAACTAGAAGTAGGAGAAGGTTCAGCACAATCAGAGCTAGCACCGATGACCTAGGAGAGGTGGAGCCCACAATGGTCCATTGTGGGCTGTGGAAGCGCTGAAAATGAAGGGATACATGGTTGCAAACAGTGGAACTAGCAGGGTGACTTGGGTGGGGGAGGGGAAGAGAGAGAGGGAATGCCAAGGGTTACTTGAAATTAGAGAAATCAATATTCATACCGCTGGGGTGCAAGCTGCCCAAGCTAAATATGAAGTGCTGCTTCTCCAATTTGCGCTGGGCCTTACTCTGATAATGGAGGAGGCCCAGGACAGAAAGGTCAGTGTGTGAATGGGAGGGGGAGTTAAAAGACATCCTTGCCATAGAGGGGGTTCAGAGAAGGTTCACCAGACTGATTCCTGGGATGTCGGGACATTCATATGAAGAAAGACTGGATAGACTCGGCTTGTACTCACTGGAATTTAGAAGATTGAGGGGGGATCTTATAGAAATTTACAAAATTCTTAAGGGGTTGGACAAGCTAGATGCAGGAAGATTGTTCCCGATGGTGGGGGAGTCCAGAACAAGTGGTCACAGTCTAAGGATAAGGGGGAATTCCTTTAGGACTGAGATGAGGGAAACATTCTTTACACAGAGAGTGGTGAGTCTCTGGAATTCTCTGCCGCAGAAGGTAGTTGAGGCCAGTTCATTGGCTATATTTAAGAGGGCGTTAGATGTGGCTCTTGTGGCTAAAGGGATCAGGGGGTATGGAGAGAAGGCAGGTACGGGATACTGAGTTGGGTGATCAGCCATGACCATATTGAATGGCGGTGCAGGCTCGAAGGGCCAAAAAGGCCTACTCCTGCATCTATTTTTCTATGTTTCTAAAATGTCTACCAAGTTTTTGCTTGAGCAGCTTATGTGCCGCCTGACCCACTGAGATACTTCAGCACTTTGTTCCTATCTACTGGATTATTATAGTTCAGCAAACATGGGCGGCACGGTGACGCAGCGGTGGTGTTTGTGCCTTACAGCGCTTGCAGCGCCGGAGACCCGGGTTGGATCCTGACTGACTGTCTGTGCGGAGTTTGTACGTTCTCCCCGTGACCTGCGTGGGTTTTCTCTGAGATCTTCGGTTTCCTCCCACACTCCAAGGATGTAGAGATTTGTAGAGATTTGACCCAGTGGGCCGAAGGGCCTGTTTCCGCGCTGTATCTACAACCTAAACTAAGCTAAATGGAGCTAAAGGCAAAAATGATTCCCTGCATGATCTTTGTTAGTTCAAGTAGGGAGGGGTTCCCTGGATCAACCTCTAAGTCTATTCCTGGATTCCCCCATGGATGACAGATTCTTAATATAGTAAGTATAGGTGTCAGGGATTATGGGGAGAAGGCAGGAGAATGGGATTAGGAGGGAGAGATAGATCAGCCATGATTGAATGGCAGAGTAGACTTGATGGGCCGAATGACCCAATTCTGCTCTTAGAACTTATGAACGTAAGGATCAGTGTTTGTCTCCAAAGGTACCAGATATTCCCTTTGGATGAGACCCGTCTTTGATATCACTGGATATTCCTTCCCCAGAGATCAGCAGTCATCTCCTTTGATAACAAAGGATCCCCTTATCCCTCTCCTGGCACTGATTATTCCTTCCCCATAGTTATTCCTTCCCCATGGATTAGGTAATGAATGATCCCCTTGGATCAGTGCCTGTCTCCAATGTCCTGGATATTCCTCATGGATCAGAGGCTGTTTCTTACGCTACCAGATATTCCCCATGGATAGTTCCTGTCTTTGTTGGTAGTGCCTATTCCTTATGGATCAGTGCCTGACTCCAAAGGTATCAAATATTCCCTACAGATAGTGCTGGTCTCTCTTTGGACCGGTAATTCCCCATGGATCAGTGCCTGTCTTCGATGGTACTGAATATCCCCCATGGATCAGTGCCTCTGATACGGATGCACACTCTCAATGATGAATGAACCATATCCTGCTAGGGTAGAGTTCTCCAAGGAATTACGTCCCTCCTGTGCAAAGAAAAATTCCCCTCCCTCATCCAAGTGGCCGGTCCCTTATCCTGTCCCAATGTTGTGAAATTCTGACTGCAGCTCCAGAGACCGACCTCCCAGCACCCATCATTGGGGGTGGCGCAGTAGTAGTGTTGGGGCCTTACAGCGCCAGAGACCCGATTTTAATCCTGACCACGGGTGCTGTCTATAAGGAGTTTGTACGTTCTCGCCGTGACCGTGTGGGTTTTCTCCTGGTACTCTGGTTTCTTCCCTGCTTCTTCCCCACTATTATCAGACCACTGAATGGACTTCTCATAAATTAAGGATGTAGACCCCATCTTCCAACCTACCTCATTGCAGCCCTTGCGCTTTTTTAAAATCTGCACTTTCTCTGTAGCTGTAACTCTGTTGCACTATATTCTACACTAGTTATTTTCCCGTTACCATACCTGTTGCACTGGTGTGGAGCTTGGTTGTCCTCGTGTACAATATAAATTGACTGGAAGGCACGTACACAGTTTTTCACTGCATCTTGCTACATGCAACAGTAATGCACCAATACCAACAATCTCCCACCTTGGGAAGGTGTCTACATTTCCAATATGTGCCTCAACAATGCAAGACATAGAGCGGCACGGTGGCGCAGCAGTAGAGTTGTGGCCTCACAGCGCCAGAGACCCGGGCTCGATCTTGACTACGAGTGTCCTCTGTACGGAGTTTGTACGTTCTCTCCGTGACCTGCGTGGGCTTACTCCGGATTCCTCCCACACTGCGAAGACGTACAGGGTTGTAGGTTAATTGGCTTTGGTAAAAGTGTACATTGTCCCTAGTGTGTGGGATAGTGCTAGTAGAAACATAGAAAATAGGTGCAGGAGTAGGCCATTCGGCCCTTCGAGCCTGCACCGCCATTCAATATGATCATAGTGTACGGGGATAACTGGTCGGCGTGGACCCGGTGGGCCAAGGTGCCAGTTTCTGCTCTGTAAGTACCTCTGAACTGAACTGAACTGAACTGAACATCCATGATCCTAATGGAGTGGCGTTGAGGAGATTAAAGCTCGATGGACATCACACATCCTGGGCCAGACCCTGCACACTCCACTGAGTCTGTCCATCAGCAACAGCTATGTCTACTCTTGATCGTGTTCATGGCAACATTCATTGACCCTGTGCATAGAGCTACCACGCTCAAGACAATGCAAAGACAAATCAATATTGTGCAAAATGGAAACGGCTTTCTGTATGATAAGTCTTGCAGAAATGTTTTGTTCAGTACATTTGTTGACAATATTTTTTTTCAGTAAGCTTGCTTGGTCTTGGACAGAGCTGAGAACCAAAGTAAGTGACAATGTATCTTTAGAGAAATTAAGATTCCCCAGTCAGCCTTCATCGGTCAGTGTATTGAGTGTGGATGTTGGGGGGGGGGGTCACGGTGCAGTTATATAGCACATTGGTGAGGCAACATTTGGAGTATTGTGCTCAGTTCTGGTGATAGATGTCGTCAAGTTGGAAAGGGTACAGAGAAGATTTGCAAAGTTGTTGCCAGGGCTCGAGGGCTCGAGGGCGAGGTTGAGCAGGCCGGGACATTATTCCTTGGAGCGCAGGAGGATGAGGGGGTGATCTTGTAGAGGTGTACAAATCTATGAGAGGAATAGATCGGGGAGACGCACAGAGTCTCTTGCCCAGAGTAGGGGAATCATTAAAGGTGAGGGAGGAAAAGATTTAATAGGAACCTGAGAAACAGGGGCCACTGTTTAAGAATAAGGAGTAAGCCATTTAGAACGGAGATGAGGAAACACTTTTTCACACAGAGAGTTGTGAGTCTGTGGAATTCTCTGCCTCAGAGGGCAGTGGAGGCAGGTTCTCTGGATACTTTCAAGAGAGAGCTATGTAGGGCTCTTAAAGATAGCGGAGTCAGGAGATATGGGGAGAAGGCAGGAACGGGGTACTGATTGTAGGTATGTTACAAAACTTACCTTGAGCAGCGCTGCAGTTCTGCCGCTCCCCGTGTGCGTGGCTTTGGCGCCTTTCAGAGGGGGGCGGGCTTAAAGTGCCGTTTTTCTGCAGACTGGGAAAATCGACCCATGTCGGGCAATTTCGTTGCGGAAGAAAAATCGCTCCAACATTTCATTCATGAAGGTATTTTTAAATTACGCTAGATTATTTATTAACTAGAGTAATTTAAAAATCACCTTCAAAAGCCGTGAGCGCCGACAACGGGAAGGATTATGCGTAGGGGAGAAAAAAACGTACACAGTTTATTTTTATATTAAAAGTTGTTTTTTAGGGAGGCTTTAATAACATTTTCATGTTGTGAAATGGGGTCCAAAAAAAATGTATGAACCAACAGTATTTTTCCTCCCGACTTCACCGCAAACCGCAACGTTCCAATCCACCGCATTCCACTAAAACCCACTCGCTGGTTGATTTAAATGGCCATTAACACTAAATTCCTTCCATTTGGCCTAGAAATTCATGAAAATCACGAGATTTAAAAATTATGTTATATTGTGGATTATTGTGTGAATGTTATTTGGACACTTAGGCAATTTAAAAAAAGTTTATCTTTTCTTAAGAAATGGATAGGTGTTTAGATCTACTCATTGAATTTTGTAATTAGCTACAATTAGATAACTAACTAATTATATGCTTTAATTTCAGGTCATCCAAGTATGATTGTTTCATATTTGTTTCAGAATGCTTCACTCTATAATAACTGAAAATCACATTGAGTTCTCTTAATTTTTAAGAAAGTTATGGGCTTTTAGCTGTTCTAGATCATAGCTTTTGAGTTAAGTCAATTGAAAGGCAATGGGGAACAAGATGTTAATTTCCGAGTATGAAAATGGTTATAACTTTCTTAATACTGAAGATATGAAAGTGAATTAGGTGTCAAATTAAACTTCTTATGCTTTATCTGATGGGATAAATTGCAGACTTGATTTTTAAAATCTCAAAATTTTGTAACATTGCTACTGATTGGGGATGATCAGCCATTATCACATTGAATGGCAGTGCTGGCTCAAAGGGCTGAATGGCCTACTGCTCCTATTGTCTATTGTCTATTGATCTGAGCTGTAAATTATCTCAGGCAAATTATATAGTCGTGCACATAAAAGGAAACTCCACTATTTCCTAGATTTGAAAATAGTGAACCTCTTGTTGACTTCTCTTGTGCTGGTAACCTCAATTTGAACCAAGCTGTTAATTAGCTGCAGAATTTGTGTCTTCATGTCTGTGGGACCAAATCTGAAGGTTCCCCTTTGTACACCCTGCTCGTTACATCCCCAAAGAAACCTTTTTGTGTCGAATATGATTTCCCTTTCATGAAACCATGTTGACTCTAATCATGTTCCTGATTTTTGAAGTGCCTTGCTACTACGTTCTTTATGATGAATCGATACATCTGCACTGATGTCCGGCCAAGCTCGATAATTCTGTTTTGTTTTTTCTCTCTATCTCCCTCTGTTCTTTCTCAAATCGTAAGTATTACATTTGCAGCCTTCCGGTTTTCTAAGACTGTGACCAGAATGGGGCATGCAGTTCAACCCTTCCAAATGTGAAACCATGCGTGTCACCAGAAAGAGGAATCCAGGCGTCACATCTTACAACATACTTGGTGTCACCCTTGAAGAATCCAAACAAACCAAGTATCTTGGCATCAAATTGCAGAATGATCTACGTTGGAATGGTCAGACTCATCATGTAACAGTGAAAGCAACAGGTGTCCTAAACTTCCTGAGGCGCAACTTCCATCATTGTTCAGCTTCTGTCAAGGAAAAGCTGTATTTCACCCTCGTTAGACCTCATCTGGACTACGCAGTTGTAGCTTGGGACCCATACACAGATAAAAGCATTTCATCCATCGAACATGTCCAAAGACAGGCCGCTCGATTTGTTACTAACACCTACGAGAGAGAAGCGAATGTCACCAAACTTCTGAATTCTCTGGGGTGGAACCCTCTCCAAGACAGACGTGAAGCTCACCGTTTGACCTGTTTTTACAAAATGTTAAATGGTCAGCTAGACATAGATCACAAGAACTACACCAACCCCAAACCAATTAGGAGCAGACGAGGGCATTCGATCCAATTTGTGGTCCCAGCCACAAAGACAGATGTGTACAGCAATTCGTTCTTTCCACGCACTATTAGAGCATGGAATAATCTCCACCAAGCCACGGTTGCCCAGCCAGATGCAACTAAATTTAAAGTGGCACTTTCTTCCCAATAACCCTCTCTGGCTAAATCCCTCCCTTCACCACCTCCAGTTTAAATTCCAGTTGGAATATTTTGGAGGACCAAGTGACCAAGAACCAAGAACCTGCAGATCAGACGGTGTATCTCGCACTGAAGCAGAACGCTGGCTCATGATGGTCTTTGCGGAGTCAACTCATCAACCTCATCCACCCTAGTGGGAGAGTCTAGGACTAGAGGCCTTAGCCTGAGAATCAAAGGGCGCAGATTTGTTGGGCCGAATGGCCTAATTCTGCTCCATGCACTTCTGAACTTCTGAAAGCTGCTGAGGATTGTTTTGTCCTCTCTCAATTGGAATCGAATAATGAAATAGTGAAAGGCCTGGATAGAGCGGATGGGGAGAGGATGTTTCCACTAGTGGGTGTGTCTGGGACCATAGGCCATAGCCTCAGAATAAAAGGATGTACCTTTAGATAGGAGATGAGGAGGAATTTCTGTAGTCGGAGGGAGATGAATCCGTGGAATTCAATGCCACAGACGGTCGTGGAGACCAAGTCAATGGATATTTTTAAGGTGGAGATTGACAGATTCTTGATTAGTACGGCTGTCAGGGGTTATGGGGAAAGGGCAGGAGAATGGGGCTGAGAGGGAAAGATAGATCAGCTACGATTGAATGGCGGGGTAGACTTGATGGGCTGAATGGCCTAATTCTGCTGGTAGACCGATCTGTCTGTGTTTTTTTTCTCCAGCTTTCTCTTCAATGTGTTAGTGCAGTTGCACCTCCACGATCGCAGAACCTCACAGGCTGGACCAGACTGGCAATGAAGGAACGTTTGATGCCCAGTGCATTAGCAGCGCACAAACGGATAAATCCTAGCCTCTGATCCTGGACTCTCCCTCAAGTGTGGACAAGGTTGGGTTGACCCCATATAATCCTCAGCGTGCAATTGTCTCTAACAATCAAAGTAAGATTTGCCTGTGAGGCGTTATGCTAAGTACCTTCAGTACCATATCGCTGGTTAATACCAATCTTCTGTTGACTTCCTGCCAATTTCCTCTCCTATTCCAGCGGGATTTAGCATAAGCTTCCCTTGGGAAATAATCTTGTCTTTACAATGTCGGAAGAGCTTACATTCCATCTCGTGCCTGGTGCTTTATTAAATCTCACTTTGAATCCCCGCAAGGGGCCAGGACTGTTGGACAGGCAATGAGAGCGTGACCAAGTGGTGTAATGTTTTGCCTCAGGCTGCCAGCATTCAATAGACAATAGACAATAGACGCAGGAGTAGGCCATTCGGCCCTTCGAACCGGCACCGCCATTCAATATGATCATGGCAGCTCATTTAAAATCAGTACCCGGTTCCTGCTTTCTCCCCATATCCTTTGATTCCGTTAGCCCTAAGAGCTAAATCTAACTCTCTCTTGAAAACATCCAGTGAATTGGCAGTACACAAAAGGCTGGAGAAACTCAGCGGGTGCAGCAGCATCTAAGGAGCGAAGGAGACAGTGAATTGGCCTCCACTGCCTTCTGTGGCAGGGAACAACATGACCTTAGTACAGAGAATGAGAAGACCCTTGGTGACTTCTGAAGAGAGGATGTGAAGGAGACGGGAGCACTTTGATCATTGATCACAGCCCTGGTACCAGTGTTTCAATGATTAGAGGCACAGTATTGAAGAGTCTGCCATTGTGTCGAGCTCATGAAAGGCAGCCCTAATGGAGAGTCAGGCCCTTATTAATCCTTCAAACTCGAGTGCCCTACAAACACCGGTATTCAATCTGTTCCGAAGCTGTGACATTATCTAATTTCTCTTCTTCTTACGTACAGCGTGCACAGCCTAAAGTTGGAAGGCAACTTGTTCTGTTTGATCTTCTGTTTTGTGCACGACAGGTTGATTGCATTCGTCGAAACAGGGTGGGCCACGTGAAGGTTGCACCCCATCTAATTTATGCAAGACCTCGAAGGAACTGGGTTTGGAGGGCGGAGGCTGTAGAAATAAAGAATCTCTCGCTGTTATAACCCTTGAAAGGCGTCTTGTTGAGTTATTGTCCAAGGAAAGCAGAATAATCATTTTGCGATATTAGGAGGATCCATTAAAAAAGACATCCGTTATAAAAAGTCAAACAAGTATAAATGTCAGCATGGAAGATTCACACTTGAGAAGCTTTTGATTCAGGGACACCAGATTCAGGGACAGTTTCTTCCCAGCTGTCATCAGGCAACTGAACCATCCTACCACCACCAGAGAGTGGTCCTGAACTACCTATCTACCTCGGACTATCCTTGACCGGACTTTACCTTACACTATACGTTATTCCCTTAACACGTATCTATACACTGTGGCAGAGGTTATGGGGAGAAGGCAGGAGAATGGGGTTAGGAGGGAGAGATATATCAGCCATGATTGAATGGCAGAGTGGACTTGATGGGCCGAATGGCCTTTATTCTACTCCTATTCCTTATGACCTTATGACACTGTAAGTGGATGAATTGTAATCACGTATCGTCTTTCCGCTGACTGGTTAGCACGCAACAAAAAGCTTTTCACCGTACCTCGGTACACGTGACAATAAACGAATCAACCGAATTTTTGCACGTTGCGGCTAATAATATACTCACTGAGAGAAGACTGCATGCAAAGTATTTCATTTAATTTCTCTTGCCTGGTTTCTTGTTTATGATGATAAGGCCATGGGAGCAGAAGAAACGGCAGAGATCTGTTCTTTTCGAGCGTGACATGTTCTATGTGGCTTTCTGTATCTCTGCTCCCCTCTCCCCTGACTCTCAGTCTGAAGAACACAAGGACAGTACGGTGGCCGGGCGAGTCGAGGCACGATGGTGTCCGGGTCGAGGTGCAGGTGGAGTAGGCCGCTGGAGGCCCTGCAACAGTCTGGGGCTCGATTGGATTGGGTCCGTTCCGAGAGGTTGAGCGTGGGGATCGGACGCGGCCTGCAGCGGCTCGGAGCTGCGGAGGACACCGACGGCTTTGCTTGGCCAGGCTGACCCTGCAACGCTGCCAGGACAATGGGCCTTGATGGCCAAGTTAGGAACGCTACATTTATAACAATTTACACTTTAATCATGAAAAAAGGCGCTGAAACCGACTCTTGAGCACTGTCTCAGTGCACTGTTCCGATACATGTGTACTTCACTATGATTGTCCTCATGTGTACTAATATTTCTAATAGGAGCAGCATGGTGGTGCAGCAGTAGAGTTGCTGCCTTACATCGCTGGCTTACACCGGGTTCGATCCTGATTACGGGTGCTGTCTGTACGGAGGTTGTACGTTCACCCCGTGACCTGCGTGTGTTTTCTCCGAGATCTTCGCTTTCCTCCCACACTCCAAAGACGTACAGGTTTGTAGGTAAGTTGGCTTGGTAAATGCAAAAATTGTCCTTAGTCTGTGTAGGACGGTGTTAATATGCAGGGATCGCTGGTTGGCATGGACCCAGTGGGCCGAAAGGGCCCATTTCTGCACTGTATCTCAAAAACTATTGAATTGTATGCAAAAAAAGGAATTTAATTGTACCTCGTTACATGTGACAATAACGTGCCATTGAGCCAGGCAGCACGGTGTCACAGCAGTAGAGCTGCTGTCTTACAGTGCCAGAGACCCGGGTTCCATCCCGAATACGGGTGCTGTCTGTACGGAGTCTGTACGTTCCCCCGTGACCTGCGTGCAGAAGATCCCTCAATGTCCCCATTCAAGTCCCCATCTCGGTTCCTATCTCTGGAAAAAGCCCACGTGGTCACAGGCAGACTGCACAAACTCTGTACAGGCAGCACCCGAAGTCAGGATTGAACCCAGGTCCCTGGCGCTATAAGGCAGCAGCTCTAACGCTGTGCCACCCTGCTGCCGCTATGCACCATTGAATGTCAACTCAATATTGGTTTCAAAGGTTTCAAAGGTCTTTTATTGTCACGTGTACCAATTAAGGTACAGTGATATGCGTATTACCACACAGCCATAGTAAAAAAAGCAACAAGACACACAACTACATAAAAGTTACCATAAACATCCACCACAGCGGATTCCCCACATTCCCCACTGTGATGGAAGGCAATAAAGTCTAATCTCCTTCCCTCATTTTTGATGTCCCCATTCCTCAATCTATAACCCTTTCACTGTTTATATACGCAGAGAATACATTTGGATTCCCAGTTATGCCAGCAGCTAATCTTTTCTCATGTGGTTTGCTTTCAATTTCCAGTTGTCACTTCCCCTCTGTAATCAGCCTGGTTCCCACTTTTCTTTTACAAGCTGGAAACACCTAAGGCTCTCTATATCTCCTTCATCATCCATAGCACTTTGGACATTTTTTCCTTTCATCTCTCACAGGAAAGTATGTCAACTATACCTGAACCATGCCTGGAGAAGGGTCTCGCCCCGAAACGTCACCCCATTCATTCCTTCTCTCCAGAGATGCTACCTGACCTGCCGAGTTACACCAGCATGCTGGGTCTATCTTTGGTTTAAACCAACACGTGTAGTTCCCTCCTACACATACCTGAAATGTTCACTATTTTTCCCGGTGAATGTTGACTCTGATCCACCTGGGCCTGATCCACTCCTCTCCATTCCAACTAGCCTTCCGATGATGAACAACGGGTTATGGGAAGAAGGCAGGAGAATGGAGTTGAGAGGGAGAGATGGTCAGAGGGCGGTGAATCTGTGGAGGCCAAGCCATTCAGTATTTTTAAAGTGGAGATTGACAAGCGATTAATTAGCAAGGGTGTCAAAAGTGATGGGGAGAAGGCAGGAGAATGGGGTTGAGAGGGAGAGTTAGATCAGCCATGATTGAATGGCAGAGTAGACTTAATGGGCCGAATGGCCTAATGCTGCTCCTATGATTTATGAAGTACTTTTACTTTTGTTTGCTCCTTCTCCTTTTCTATCCCAAACGTTAGATGATTTTCCCCTAAATCATCCTCTATTAAAACATTGAGGGGGATGTGAGACGGCTTTGGAGATGGGGATGAGTTGGCGCTGTTTCTGTGTCTCTATCATTGCTTTAATTAACAATTTTATTTTTAATGAGATTTTATCTAAGCTGAATTTTGGATTAGGAATGATCTCAATATTAATACTTTTTAAACGTCTATTTAAAAGCTGTTTAAATTAAAAAAAATGTCCCAGATGATGAGACTCCAGCTTGCAGCCCAGCCATCATTGCACTCAGGTGGATAGGGTGGTGACGGAAGATTATGCAGTGCTGGCCTTTACTGGTCAGGGTATGGGATATAGGACATAGGGCATTTATTGTCACATACACCAATTGGTGCAGTAAAATTTGACTTACCATGCAGCACACAGATAAAGATAAGACACAACACTAAAGAATTAACAATGAACATAAAAACATCCCCCCCCACAATGGTTCTCACTGTGAGGGAAGGCACAAAGTCCAGTCCCGTCCCCATGTCCACCCATAGTCGGGCCTATTGAGGCCTCCGCAGTCGCTGCTACGGGGCCCGATGTTCCAGGCCGTTCTCGCCGGGTGATGGTGCTCCGGTGTCGGGAGAGTCCTCACAGCGGCTTGGGACACCTGGAACGGCCGCTTCCCTACCGGAGTCCGTGGTTTCCGAAGCCGACAAGGCCGCGCCGAATGGAGCTCCACAACTGGTGATCTCGCCGAGGGATCCCAGGCTCCCGATGTTAAAGTTCAGCGCCGCCGGCCGCTCCACAGTCCCGCAGCTCCGCGATGTTCACCAGCGGTCCCAGCATTCCGGAGCTCCAGCGCGGCGACCCAGGCAAGGCATCGCCCGCTCCGCTCCGCGATGGCGCTCCAGCGCTGCGCCGCTGCCGAAGCCGTGGTTCTGGGCGGCCCCCTCAGGAAACACCGCTCCAGGCCCGCTGGTAGGCCGCGAGGACGGGTTGAAGTTACAGCCCGGAGAAAAGTCGCCTCTCCGACCAGGTAGGGACCGGGAAAAGCAGTTTCCCCCTCCAACTCGCACACATAAAAAAGACTAGAACTCCAAAACAAAACACTAAAACTCACTAAAAATAAAAGAAAGAAGTTAAAAAACAGACAGCTGCAGGCTGGGCAGCCATACCAACTGGACGACGCCCCCTAGGATAGACATATATGAAGATAGACATAAAATGGCGGAGTAACGCAATGGGTCAGGCAGCATCTCTTCATACCTTCATATATTCATATATCCCATACCCTGACCTGTAAAGGAATAGGGGTCATATTGTGTTATAGACAATAGGTGCAGGAGTAGATCATTCGGCCCCTCGAGCCAGCACCGCCATTCAATGTGATCATGGTTGATCATCCACAATCAGTACCCCGTTCTTGCCTTTTTCAGACTGAGAGTCAGGGGGGAGGGAAAATGAAAAGGTAGAGGACAAATCAGAGCCGGCTCTGATAACCCAGGGAAGGTGGAGCCCACAACGGCCCATTGTTGGCTGTGGAAAGAGATGATAACGAAGGGATACAAACAGTGGAAATAGCACGACGACTCGGGAACGGGGCAGAACGGAGAGGGAGGGAATGCAAGGGTTACTTGAAGTTAGAGAAATCAATAATCCTACCGCTGGCGTGTAAGCTGCCCAAGCGAGATATGAGGTGCTGTTCCTCCAATTTGCATTGGGCCTCACTCTGACAGTGCAGGAGGCCCAGGATGGAAAGGTTAGTTTGGGAATAGACAATAGACAATAGACAATAGACAATAGGTGCAGGAGTAGGCCATTCGGCCCTTCGAGCCAGCACCGCCATTCAATGTGATCATGGTTGATCATCCCCAATCAGTATCCCGTTCTTGCCTTCTCCCCATATCCCCTGACTCCGCTATCTTTAAGGGCCCTATCTAGCTCTCTCTTGAAAGCATCCAGAGAACCTGCCTCCACCGCCCTCTGAGGCAGAGAATTCCACAGACTCACCACTCTCTGTGAGAAAAAGTGTTTCCTCGTCTCCGTTCTAAATGGCTTACTCCTTACTCTTAAACTGTGGCCCCTGGTTCTGGACCCCCCCAACATCGGGAACATGTTTCCTGCCTCTAGCGTGTCCAAACCCTTAAAAATCTTGTATGTTTCAATGAGATTCCCTCTCATCCTTCGAAACTCCAGAGTGTACAAGCCCAGCTGCTCCATTCTCTCAGCATATGACAGTCCCGCCATCCCGGGAATTAACCTTGTTATGGGAGGGGGTGTTACAGTGTTCGGCAACTGGGAGCTGGCGTAGGCCAAGGTGGACTGGGAGAAGGTGTTGGAATGAGAAGATCCTGACACAATGGGTGGGAAACACACAGTTCTGCAGAGCAATCCCGACCTCCTCTCATTCCCACTGCACAACCTGATGGGCTGAAAACCCACTGTAGTTTGACGTATGATATCCACCAGAGGTAATGTTGTGGGTAATTCAACAAATGGGAGCGATATGACTCTGGTGTACAATACAGGCTTTCTAATTATGACTTTGCTCATTTAAAAGACTGTTTGTTTAAATATGGGGTTTATATTTCACAGGCTGTGAGTTAAAGGTATGCTGTTAGCTTGAGGCTTCATTTTAAATTTAGATGAAGGCCCATTGAATCCTAATTAGATTTCTCAGTGTGAGACCGAAATTTGGAATTAATTCTGATCAGAACTCATACAACACAGAGGTGGTGCTTGGCAGCTGGAATAAGGTAGGATCTACTCGAGTGCTGCTACCCAGGGGTATTGAGGACAAACCTGTCGCAACTGACGGTGTGTAGATTTTATACTTTGATCAGGGCAATGTAGACTACCCTTACATTTCAGTATTGTTCTGAAGAAGTCTGAAGAAGGGTCTCCGACCGAAACGTCACCCATTCCAGGCACATTCCAGATTTTGTTATGTCATTTGAACCTAAGTTCTGCAGTTTCTGCAGTCATACAAACAAGAAAAAAAAGACCCAAGACACAATTAACACAATTTACATAAACATCCATTATAGTGAATCTCCAAACACCTCCTCACTGTGATGGAAGGCAAAGTCATTTCTCTCCCCTGTTCCTTATTCTTCTCCCGATGTTGGAGCTCCCCAGCGGGCAACGGCAAGTCCCGCGGCCGTTTAAGGCTGCGCCGGGCGATGTAAGGCCCCACTCCGGGTGTTGACGTTGGAGCCCCCGGTGGGCGATGGGAAGTTCCGCGGCCGTTAAAACCGCGCCGGGCGATGTAAGGCCCCGTTCCCGGTCGCCCTCAGCCCCGCAACTCGGGCGGAAGAAGTTACCGTTCAGTCTCCCACCAGGGACCCGCGAGCTCCCGATGTCACCGTCCACCGGGCCTGCGGCTGGACTCTCCGAAGCTCCAGAGCCGGGTTGCAGCCGCGCCTCACCACAGCTCTCCACGCTCCAAAGTCGGCCAGCACCACGATGGTGAGTCCGCAGGCTCCGCGACTGGAGCCCCCAGGTCGTTCTGGTTGGAGGCCGCTCCATGATGTTAGGCCCCAACGACAACGGAGACCCGACGGGGAAAAGGTCGGGTCCTCCGTACAGGGAAGAGATCTAAAAGTTTCCCCCAGCCCCCCCCCCCCCACATTTAAAAACAATATATAAACATCTACAAACTATACACTCAACGAGACACTCCAGAGATGCTGCCTGTCCCGCTGAGTTACTCCAGCGTTTTGTGCCTATCTTCAATTTAAACCAGCATCTGCAGTTCTTTCCTTCACATTGTTGTTTTTAGTTTCCGATTTAATTTTTGGAGATACAGCGTGGAAACAGGCCCAGCGGTCCACCCAGTCCTCACCGACCAGCGTTCCCCGCACGTTAACACCATCCAACACGCTCTAGGAACGATTTTTAAAGAACACTTATACCAAGCCAATTAAGCTACAAACTTGTACGTCTTTGGAGCGTGGGAGGAAACCGAAGAACTCGGAGAAAACCCACGCAGGTCACAGGGAGAACGTACAAACTCCGTAAAGACAATCACCCGTAGTCGAGATTGGGATTGTCCTGTAGAGGGAAATGGGATTGTCCTCCTCATGGGGCCATTTGTCTGGCCCTGGGCAAAGAAGGGTGGGCAATAAATGCCCGTCCCGTTGGCATCAACCAGTGTTAGTTACGTTTTCTTCTTCTTCTTGCGTTTGAGGCAACAGAAGTCTGCAGCAGGGTGATGCCATCCGGTTCGACATCTGTGGGTGCCCGCCCTAAAAAGGGCGCAAGCTCCGGGTTGGCGCCAAGCTGCGGTGCTGCTGCGGTCTCTGTTTGTTGTCGTTTGCCCGACTGAGGTCAGTTGACAGCGCTCACCACGAGGAGGTCGACAACATGAGTCTGAAGAAGGGTCTCAACCAAAAACATCACCCGTTACTCCAGCATTTTGTGTCTTTCTTTGGTGTAAACAAGCATCTGCAGTTCCTTCCTACACATTTAGTTTAGTTCAGTTTGGATTAGAGATGCAGCGTGGAAACAGGCCTCTCGGCCCACCAGCGATCCCGCACGCTATCACTGTCCTACACATACAAGGGACAATTTACAATTCAACCAAGACAATTAGTCTACAAACCTGCAGGCCTTTGGAGTGTGGGAGAAAACCGGATCTCCCGGAGAAAACCCATGTGGTCACAGGGAGAACGTACAAATTCCGTAGTCAGGATCGAACCCGGTTCTCTGGCTCTGTAAGGCATCAACTCTATCGCTGCGCCACCGTGCTGCCCTTGCAGACACAAGGAACTACAGATGCTAGATTACAGAAAAAAAGACACAAAGTGCTGGAATCAATCAGATCAGGCAGCATCTCAGGAGAACATAGCGAGGTGACATTTAAAGTTGGGACAGTATTTACACAATTGGATCTATATTTACCTGAAGCATCTGCAGTCTGCCAGCTGGAAACTGTTTATCGTGTTTGGGTTGGCAGTGCCTGGACTGAGCTGGCTGGTGAGGCTGGAGTGTGATGGACCATGAACGCTGCTGGCACGGCAGCCCAGCGGTAGAGTTGCTGCCTCACAGAGACCCGGGTTTGATCCTGACTGGGGGTGCTGTCAGTACGGAGTTTGTACGTTCTTGCCAAGACCTGCGTGGGTTTTCTCCAAGATCTTACTCCCAAGATGTACAGGTTTTCCCTGGAGAGGGAACACGCGGTGTCCACAGGGACTGCGGAGGCCTTCCGTCAATGCTGGTCACCGCAGGAGGTCGAATGTCTTATTGATAAAAATGTTAATATTTTAATTTGATAACTTTCTTTGTAAAATGCCAATATAGGCATTCTCTGATCATGTTGCTACTTTGTATTTGTTTAACCATATAACCATATAACAATTACAGCACGGAAACAGGCCTTCTCGGCCCTTCCAGTCCGTGCCGACCATTTATTTTCCCCTGAATAAAAGCATTTTGTAAGGAAATAAAAAGATGTACAGGTTTGTAGGTTAATTGGCTTGGTATAAATGTAAATTGTCCCGAGTGTGGGATACTGTTGGTGTGCGGAGATTGCTGGCCGGTGCGGACTCGGTGGGCCAAAGGACCTGTATCTCTAACCTAAACTAAACTAAACTAAACTACCCGGCCAGGCTGCAGTGAAACTGCTTAATTGAGGTCTGTGTGGTACTCGACTCCTGCCCACGAGGTTGTAGCCCTGCCAACTTCTCTTGGCTCCAACCAGTAGCTTTCTGATTACTCTTTCCAATGGGGGATAGCCAGAGTTTGCACATAAAACTTCCAATTATTTCTAATTAACATTATGCCTGCGTGCTTGGGTAAACAGCCCACAGTCCCTCTCACAGTCAAGGCTCTGTAATGTCCTCGCCAACATGGAAGGCCATGAGCCAAGTGCAGTGAGATGTGATTACTATTGTATCAGGGACAATTTGAAAAAAGATTTGAACTTGTTTTATCGCCTTCCATCACAGTGAGGAATGTGGAGGAGTCACTGTGGTGGATGTTTATGCGAAAATGTGTTTTGTGTGTTCCGTTCCTTTTTATTTGTATGACATTTGGCAAATGAAATTCCTCATATGTTGCAAAACATGCTTGGCGAATAAAGTATGATTGGGATTGGGATTGTATTTAGGGATGGCACAGTGGCACAGCTGGTGGACTCGCTGCCTTGCAGCAGCAGAGACCTGGGTTCGATCCTGACTACGGGTGCTATCTGCGTGGAGTTTGCACGTTCTCCCCGCGACCGCGTGGGTTTGCTCCGTGTGCTCCGGTTTCCACCCACGTCCTGATGGCGTGCGGGCTTTTCGGGTTGATTGGCCTCTGTAAAATTGCCCCGAGTGTGTCAGGAATGGACGAGGAAGTAAGTATAATATAGAACTGGTGTGAACGAGTGCTGTACACACAGTGCTGGAGTAACTCAGCGGGCCAGCCATCATCTCTGGAGAAAAGGGATGGGTAGCGGGACCCTTCTTCAGACGAAGAATGTCATACTGTCCCATCCCGAAACATCGCTCATTCTTTTTCTCCAGAGATGCTGCCTGAGCTGCTTAGTTACTCCATCACTTTGTGTCTATCTCCGGCACGAACCAGCATCTGCAGTTCTTTGCTTTTAGTTTAGTTTAGAGACACAGAGCGGAAACAGGCCCTTCAAGTCCGTGCCGACCAGCGTTCCCCGTACACTAACACTACCCTACACACTAAGGACAACGTACAATTTTTACCGAAGCCATTTAACCTGTAAGGTCTTTGGAATGTGGGAGGGAAATCAGAGCACCTGGGGAAAACCCACGCGGTTCACGGGGAGAACGTACAAACGGGTCCGCGCCGACCAGCGATCCCTGCGCACTAACGCCTATCCTACACCCACTAGGGACAATTGTTACATTTACCAAACCGAGTAACCTACAAACCTGTACATCTTCGGAGTGTGGGAGGAAACCGAAGATCACGGAAAAAACCCACGCAGGTCACGGGGAGAATGTACAAAGTCCGTACTGACGAGCACCCGTAGTCGGGATCGAACCCGGGTCTCCGGCGTTGCAAGCGCTGTAAGGCAGCAACTCTACCGCTGCGCCACCGGAACTCTACCGTTCCACCCTCTCGTGTTTCTATATAGCGTGAACAAGTCATGAATAATCGGCCTGGTACTCGGTAGGCCGAAGGGCCTGTTTTGCCTGCTGTATCTTGCCAATAGAGGGAGGCGAAGGCAGGTACAGACACAGCGGGCTGAAGGCCTGCTTAGATGCTGTTTGAGTCTGCGACATTATAACTCCACCAACTTGGACGTCGAAGGTTTCTTCCACACAGCAGATGTCTGTATACAATTAGGGAGCAGCAACAGAAGGCATAATCGCTTGTAATGCCATGTAAGAATGTTATATTTCTAAAGCTCCACGTTAAGCCTTCAGCCATTTCTTGTCCTTATGTTTTACTGGCTGGAGTTTGTTGTGCAGAGAGCCATTTTAAGCGATGCCTTTGTCAATGACATCTGTGCCTTTCTCTCCAGCAAGAAAATGACTGGTTGACGTACGTTGGCGAACACTTTCCTCTCAGCATGTGACCGGGAAAAATAGTTTCCTGGACGGCCACTTCCAAATTATTAGTTTTACCACAGCCGTCTTATTGTAAATCTGTCTCCATAATCGCCACAAATCAACACTAAAGCAGATCGCAGGGGACAAATAGCCTCCTTCAGCGAAGGCACGGTACTATAATTCTGCTTTTATCACTTCCAGAGGCTGCTGTTGCAACTAAGGCCATGCTGTCGTAGCGGTAGATTTGTTAGCTCCCCCGAAGCAAAGCTGGAAAACCTCCAAGAAAAACGAAGGGACTATCTTGCAGAGTATGGCCGCGGTGTGCGGGAAAGACTAGTGCATCTGTGAAATGATCTTGCGTCCTGGTGTCGAGATAACAACCTTTCCCTCGAAGCCAGCAGAGGAGGTTGAGCGGGCTGAGTCTCACTATTCCATGGAGCGCAGGAGGATCGCATAGAGGTGTACAAAATCATGAGAGGAATAGATCCATCAGACGCACAGAGTCTCTTGCCCGCAGTAGGGGAATCAGGGACCGGAGGACATAGGTTTAAAGTAAAGGGGATACGTTTTCAAGGTTTCAAGGTCAGTTTATTGTCACATGTACCAGTTAAGCTACAGTGAAATGTGAGTTACCATACAGCCACACTGTAGTGAAAAGCAATTAGATACACAACTATATGAAATAAAAGTTACCCTAAGCATGCATCACAGTGGATTCCACATTCCTCACTGTGATGGAAGACAATAAAGTCCAATCTTATTCCCTTTTATTCTCCCGTGGTCTGGGCAGCCAAACCATCCACAGTCCATCAAAGCCCCCCGCAGCTGTTGTTCGAAGCCCCCGTCAGGGTGATCGAAACTGCCGCGGTTGAAACTCTCTCCGCAGCGTGGAGCTCCCGAGTCGGCCTCTTCTTACCAGAGACCGCGGGGTTCACAAAGTCCACAGGCCCCGCGGTTGGAACTTCGATCCCCGGCAAAGGGACCGCAAGCTCCGCGATGTTAAAGCCCCGCAGGCTCCCGCGGCTCGGAGCGTCGGGCCGGCCTCCAGGAAAGGCCGCCAACTCCACGATGTTAGGCCGCAGCAGGGACGGAAATACGAAACGGAATAAAATCGCACCTCCGTCGTGGTAAGAGATTCCTCCCCACCCCCCACATCATTTATTGTCATATGTCCCAGATAGAACAATGACATTCTAACTTGCTGCAGCACAACAGAATATGTAAACATAGTACACTGTAAATAAACGAGAGATCATGTCATAAGATCATAAGTGATAGGAGCAGACCAGCCCATCATGTCTACTCCGCCATTCAATCATCTCTCCCTCCTAACTCCAGTCTCCTGCCTTCTCCCCATAACCTCTGACACTCGTACCAATCAAGAATCTATCTACTGTATCTCTGCCTTAAATATATCCATTGACTTGGCCTCATCTCTGGAGAGAAGGGATGGGCGACGTTTCGGGTCGAGACCCTTCTTCAGACTTAAACCAGCATCTGCATGCCGTTCCTTCCTGCACATGTCCCATCTACACCAGTCCCGCCTGCCTGCGTTTGGCCCGTTCCCCTCTGGACCCGTCCGAGCAATGATGGTGACCATAAAAACTATAAAAAAGCCCATCTGGTTGTTTAATGGTCGGACAAGGAAGCAAATTCCTTCGCCCTCGCCAGGCACACGTCCAGATCTCGCAGCGATTGAGTTGAGTTACGATACTTGATTGGATTGATTGGAAAGCTGCTCAGATCTGGGGGCAATTAGGGATGGGCGATAAATGCTGTCCTTGCCAGGGACGCTCTCATCTCCTGAACTAATGAAACGTAACTTCTTATTCGAGCTGTTACTGTCCTTCTGGTGCAGGTATTCCCACAGCGCTAACGAGCGAGGAGTGCTAGGATATGTAGACATTGATTTAGGTACACCAGGCCTCGGCTTCTGTCAGTTTGGAATGCGACTGGAATGTACAAAATCTCCGAGAGAATCTTCATCATTTCATGTTCAAACGTTCGAGGAGCAGAATTAGGCCATTCAGCCCATCTAGTCGACTCCACCATTTAATGTAGACAAAAGTGCTGGAGAAACTCAGCGGGTGCAGCGGCATCATCTATGGAGCGAAGGAAATAAGCGACGTTTCGGGCCGAAGTTGTCTGCTCCACCATTAAATCATCCCTCTCAACCCCATTCTCCTGCCTTCTCCCCATAACCCCAAACACCCACACTAATCACAAATCTATCAAACCCCACCTTAATAATATCCATTGACTTGGCCTCCACATCCGTCTCTGGCAGTGCATTCCACAGAGTCACCACCCTGTGACGAAATAAATTCTTCCCCATCTCCTTTCTCAAGGTACGTTCTTTTATTCTGAGGCTATGGCCTCTGGTCCCAATCTCTCCCAATAGTGAAAACATCCTCTCCACATTCCCTCTATCCAGGCCGTTCACTATTTGGTAAGTGTCTAAGACGTCCCCCCCCCCATCCAGCGATTAGCGTCAAACGCTCATCATATGTTAACCCAATGATTCCTGGGATCATTCTCGTAAACATCCTGTGGACCCTCTCCAATGCCAGCACATCCTTCCTCGGGTATGGGGCCCGAAACTGCTCACAACACTCCAAATGTGGCCTGACCAGCTCCTTGCAGAACCACAGCGTTTCATCCCTGTTTTTGTATTCTAGCCCTTTCGAATGTGTCGGGAAGAGGCTTCATCCTGGCTGAAGTGCCAAGATGACCAGGAGTTGCAATCTCAGAGTAAGAGGTTGACCATTGATGCAGGACATTGATGTAGAGACATTTCTTCTATGGTTCCATGGTTCAATGGTCCCTTTATTGTCATATAAGCAAATGCACAGAGATATTTTTTTTCTTACATACAGTTCAATCCATACATAGAAACATAGAAGCATAGAAAATAGGTGCAGGAGGAGGCCATTCTGCCCTTCGAGCCAGCACCGGCATTCAGTGTAATCATGGCTGATCGTCCCAAATCAATAACCCGTGCCTGCCTTCTCCCCATATCCCTTGACTCCACTAGCCCCTAGAGCTCTATCTAACTTTCTCTTAAATCCATCCAGTGATGTGGCCTCCACTGCCCTCTGTGGCAGGGAATTCCATAAATTCACAACTCTGTGGGTGAAAACATTTTTTCTCACCTCAGTCTTAAATGGCCTCCCCTTTATTCTAAGACTGTGGCCCCTGGTTCTGGACTCGCCCAACATTGGGAACATTTTTCCTGCATCTAGCTTGTCCAGTCCTTTTATAATTTTATATGTTTCTATAAGATTCCCCCTCATCCTTCTAAACTGCAGTCATTACAAGCCAAGTCTTTTCAATCTTTCCTTATATGACTGTCCCGCCATCCCAGGGATCAATCTCTTGAACCTACGCTGCACTGCCTCAATCACAAGGATGTCCTTCCTCAAATAAGGAGACCAAAATTGTACACAATATTCCAGTATAGTATTCCCATCGGCAAGCACTTCCTCGATTAGCACATGTACCGATACAATGGCCTGTTTCCCTTATCATCATTGGACCTTTGGACCAAAGACCGTATTTGGGCTCCATCGTTACGTTCTTGCATATATTTCATTCATTTGTTCTATATCTCTCGATATCATCGTCTATGTCCCTGGTTTCTCTCTCCCATAACTCTCAGTCTGAAGAAGGGTCTCGACCTGAAACGTCACCTATTTCTTTTCTCCGCAGATGCTGCCTGGCCCGCTGAGTTACTCCAGCATTTTGTGTCCCTCTTTAGAAATAGTCTGCTGCAGGTTCGCTATATATATTTCACCCATCTCCAAACTCAATAACTCGCTCACCTTGACTCCTGCCGGATACATTGCCCTCTGCTTCATGTTAAACTATCGGGGCATTCACCTCAGGAACATCTTCAGTCCCAGAAGCTTGATCAAAGAGTTTGACTCCAAGCAATATGCCAGCCCACCTCCTACCGAGGACAACTTCCCTCCATTTTGCCCCGAGCTTAGCAAATAATGTAAAGGCCCTTTTATCCCCTCTCTTGGTCACTGTCCATGCCTGGGTTCATCACTCCCTTTCCTCCTCTCCTCCTCTCCCCCACCTCCCCCCATAGCCACTGTACATGCCTGAGAGGACCTCACCTTCCAACTTTTCTTCCCTCTCCCTTCCCCTCTCACCTCCCATTTCCCTGTCACCCCCTCTTCACCTCCTTTTCCCGATCCTCCCCTCCCATCCCCTCTCCCCTCTTCCTACCCGTCCTCTCCCCTCCCCTCCCATCCTCTCCTCTCTCCTCTTCTCCTCTCCTCTCCTCTCTTCTCCTCTCCTCTCCTCTCCTCTCCCCTCCCCCCCCCCTCCCCTCTCCTCTCCTCTCCTCTCCTCTCCTCTCCACTCCTCTCCTTACCTCTGCTCTCATCTCCTCCACCTCTCCTCTCCCCCTCCTCTCCCCTCCCCTCCCCTCCCCTCCTCTCCCCTCCCATCCGCTCACCTCTCTTATAAGGGAATAATGTTTAGTGCAAAGCAAAGCCAGTAAGGTCCGATCAAAGATAGTCCGAGGGTCACCATTGAGGTAGATAGTAGTTCAGCGCTGCTCTTTGGGTGTGGAAGGATGGTTCAGCTGCCTGATAACAGCTGGGATGAAACTGTCCCTGAATCTGGAGGTGTGCGTTTTCACACTTCTCCACCTTTTGAAGGACAGTAATGTCAGGCCATTGGATGTATTGGGGCGGAAGACATATTGAGAACAATTAGTGGGCATTATAGGACAGAGGATGAGGGGGCGCCGCCCTGTATGGTATGGCTGCCCCGCCTGCAGCTGTATGTTTTTCACTCTTTTCTTGATTTTTTGTGAGTTAAAGTGTTTTGTTTTATGTGGGGGGGGGGGGGGGGGGGGGGGGGGGGGGGGGAAGGGGGAAACTACTTTTCCTGGTCCCTACCTGGTCGGAGAGGCAGCTTTTCTCCGGGCTGCACTTTTGACCCGTCCTCGCAGCCTACCAGCGGGCCTGGAGCGGCGTTTCCTGAGGAGACCGCCCAGAACCTCGGCTTCGGCAGCGGCAGAGCGCTGGAGCGCCATCGCGGGACGGAGCGGGCGATGCCTTGCCTGGGTCGCCGCGCTGGAACTCTGGTGAGCTGGAACCGCGGAGGAAAACATCGCGGAGCCGCGGGTCTGTGGAGCGGCCGGCTGCGGGCGGCGGCACTGAACTTCAACATCGGGAGCCAGTGGGGGAGCTCCATTCGGCGCGGCCTTGTCGGCTTCGGAAGCCACGGACTCCGGTAGGGAAGCGGCCGTTCCAGGTGTCCCAAGCCGCTGAGAGGATTCTCCCGACGCCGGAGCACCATCACCCGGCGAGAACGGCCTGGAACATCGGGCCTCCGTGAAGGCGACTGCGGAGGCCTCAATAGGCCCGACTATGGGTGGACATGGGGATGGGGACTGGACTTTGTGCCTTCCCTCATAATGGGAACCATTGTGGGGGGATGTTTTTTGTGTTTGACTCTCTTTATTAGTGTTGTGTCTGTATTCTTTTTTTGTGTGCTGCATTGGCAAGAACATTTCACTACACTATAACCATTTAACCATATAACAATTACAGCACGGAATTACCTCTCGGCCCTTCCAGTCCGTGCCGACCATTTATTTTCCCCTAGTCCCATCTACCTGCACTCAGACCATACCCCTCCATTCCCTTCCCGTCCATATACCTATCCACTTTACTTTTAAGTGTTAAAATCGATCCTGCCTCCACCACTTCTGCTGGAAGCTCATTCCACACAGCCACCACTCTCTGAGTAAAGAAGTTCCCCCTCATGTTACCCCTAAACTTCTGTCCCTTAATTCTGAAGTCATGACCTCTTGTTTGAATCTTCCCTACCCTCAATGGGAAAAGCTTATCCACGTCAACTCTGTCTATCCCTTTCATCATTTTAAAGACCTCAATCAAGTCCCCCCTTAACCTTCTGCGCTCCAAAGAATAAAGACCCAATTGGTGTATGTGACCAATAAACTAACCTTGAACCTTGAACCTTGAACCTTGAGGATGGCATAGAGGGGACAGATCAAGGAGGTTGAATTAAACGTGATGAAGAAATTGGACAAGCAAAAGTGGGCAAGGCTCAATCGTTAATGACCAGTGCCGATCACAATTATAATGTGTGCTTAAAAAATAAATGCAACCGAAAGTTAACATTTTAGCGACAAAAAGGCAATACATTTTGAGCTGATTTCTATTCACTGTTAATTATTTCCGTGACAATTTGTGTAAAAGTAATCTATCAGGATGATGAAGTAGATTACATATTTTTCAGAGGATTAAAACTTCCAGCCCCGAGGGAGTTTTGATTATTAAGTGAGTTCGTTGAGTACACACTGTTCACAAAGAAACTTTCATTTAATTCTTCCCCTGCTGCTGAGAATTGAAATTAATTCACCGCAGCTGCGGTTTTCCAAGCAAGCAGAAAAAAGAGACTAATAAGACTCTTGGGAGGGAACGTTACAGTGTTCATGTGGGTGACAGTTCTAACTTCCATGTTTCAGGGATGGACAACAGTGGGAAAATAAATAAATATCAATTTACAATTGTGCATTCCAATTTAGTTTGGAGAACCCAGTTCTCTGGCGCTGTAAGGCAGTAGCTGTACCGCTGCACCGCTGTGCCGCCCGCTGAAACAGCGCTGAAACAGGCCCTTCAGCCCACCTTATCGTATCTGTGCATTCATGTATTGTCTTTCCGCTGACTTGTTGGCATGCAAAAAAAAGCTTTTCACTGTACCTCGGTACACGAAACAATACGATACGATAGAATATTTATCCCAAGACGGAAATTGATCTGCCAACAGTTATAAAAACACAAAATACACAAAACACAAAATATATAGATACATAGACAATAGGTGCAGGAGTAGGCCCTTCCTACCTTTGAGCCATTCAAATGTGTTCATAGCTGATCATCCACAATCAGTACCCCGTTCCTGCCTTTTCCCCATATCCCTTGAATCCGCTATCGTTAAGAGCTCCATCTAACTCTCTCTTGAAAACCTCCAGAGAATTGGCCTTCACTGCCTTCTGAGGCAGTAAATTTCATAGATTCACAGCTCTCTGTGTGAAAAGGTTTTTCCTCATCTCCGTTCTAAATGGCTTATCCCTTATTCTTAAACTGTGGCCCCTAGTTCTGGCCTCTCCCAACATCGGGAACATGTTTCCTGCCTCTAGCGTGCCCCAATCCTTAATAATCTTTTTGTTTCAATAAGATCCCCTCTCATCTAAATTCCAGAGTGTGATTAATGTGATCATGGCTGATCATCCACAATCAGTACCCCGTTCCTGTCTTCTCCCCATACCGCTTTATTCGTCTAGCCCTAGGAGCACTATCTAACTCGTTTTTGAATGCATCCAGTGAATTTTTGTGTACAATTTTGGTCGCCTAATTATAGGAAGGATGTCAACAAAATAGAGAGAGTACAGAGGAGATTTACAAGAATGTTGCCTGGGTTCCAGCAACTAAGTTACAGAGAAAGGTTGAACAAGTTAGGTCTTTATTCTTTGGAGCGCAGAAGGTTAAGGGGGGACTTGATTGAGGTCTTTAAAATGATGAAAGGGATAGACAGAGTTGACGAGGATAAGCTTTTCCCATTGAGGGTAGGGAAGATTTAAACAAGAGGGCATGACATGAGAATTAAGGGACAGGCGTTTAGGGGGAACATGAGGGGGAACTTCTTTACTCAGAGAGTGGTGGCTGTGTGGAATGATCTTCCAGCAGAAGTGGTGGAGGCAGGATCGATTTTAACATTTAAAAGTAAAGTGGATAGGTATATGGACGGGAAGGGAATGGAGGGGTATGGTCTGAGTGCAGGCAGATGGGACTAGGGGAAAATAAATGGTCGGCATGGATTGGAAGGGCCGAGAAGGCCTGTTTCTGTGCTGTAATTGTTATATGGTTATATGGAATTGGCGTCCACTGCCTTCTGAGGCAGAGAATTCCACAAATTCACAACTATCTGTGTGAAAAAGTTTTTCCTCATCTCAGTTCTAAATGGCTTACCCCTAATTCTTAAACCGCATTTGGATAGCAGCAACAGGATTGGTCCAAGTCAGCATGGATTTACAAAGGGGAAATCATGCTTGACAAATCTTCTGGAATTTTTTGAGGATACAACGTAAAATGGACAAGGGAGAGCCAGTGGATGTAGTGTACCTGAACTTTCAGAAAGCATTTGATAAGGTCCCACACAGGAGATTAGTGGGCAAAATTAGAGCACATGGTATTAGGGGCTAGGGTATTGACATGGATAGAAAATTGGTTGGCAGACAAGAAACAAAGAGTAGGGATTAACGGGTCCCTTTCAGAATGGCAGGCAGTGACTAGTGGGGTACTGCAAGGCTCGGGGCTGGGATCGCTGCTATTTACAATATACATTAATGATTTAGATGAACGGATTAAAAGTAACATTAGCAAAATTGCTGATGACACAAAGCTGGGTGGAAGTGTGAACCGTGAGGATGCAGGGTGGTTTGGACAGGTTGGGTGAGTGGGCAGATGCATGGCAGATGTAGAATCATGTGGATAAATGTGACGTTATCCACTTTGGTGGCAAGAACGGGAAGGCAAATTATTATCTATGTATCTATGTATAAACTGTGGCCCCTGGCTTTGGACTCCCCCAACATCGGGAACATATTTCCTGCATCTAGCGTGTCCAACCCCTTAATAATTTGACATGTTTCTATAAGTTCCCCTTCTCATCCTAAATTCCAGTTACCTTCTGTTGATCTTTAAGAGTTGCCTAAGCCTCTGGCTTCCTGCTCATCTATGCTATGTTATGCGTCTCCCCTTCTATATTTATATTGTCACATGAAACATGAGGTTAAAGTGACGAGTGGAAAGGCTTGGGTAATGTGCCATGATCGGGGTGGGGTGAGTGGGTGGGGGGTGGTTGAGGAGAGGGGAGTCAGTCTCAGTCTACCCCACGACAGGAGGGGGGGGGGGGGGGGGGGAGGGGCGTTGTACAGTTTGATAGCCACAGGGAAGAAGGATCTCCTGTGGCGTTGTGCCCTGCATCTTGGCGGGACATGACGAATAACTAAACTGACGAAACTGAGACCGAGTGCCCACCGACCAGCGATCGCCCCATGTCATTTTTCACACAGAGAGCGGTGAATCTGTGGAATTCTCTGCCACAGAGGGTAGTTGAGGTCAGTTCATTGGCTATATTTAAGAGGGAGTTGGATGTGGCACTTGTGGCTAAAGGGATCAAGGGGTATGGAGAGAAGGCAGGTACAGGATACTGAGTTGGATGATCAGCCATGATCATATTGAATGGCGGTGCAGGCTCGAAGAGCCGAATGGCCTACTCCTGCGCCTATTTTCTATGTTTCTATGTCTACGTCACACTGGCACTATCCTGCACACACTGGGGACCATTTACAATTGTCACCGGTGTGAAAAACATACATCTTCTAGATGTGCTGGGATGCATCCTCAGTGATGTGACCTGGAGTCATCGGGTGTTTCGGATCTCACAACATCAGACATCCTCGCCCAGGCGACCCAGCCGGGGTTGATCAGGCCCCGACCTGCGTCCCAGCAGCAACCGCTCACGGATCAGCCATCTTAGTAACCACTCTGCAGGGGTTGGGAGACTCTAGTGCGTGGGGGGACTGGGCTCTGTGGGGTGACTCCCGGCCGGGCTCCTCCTGCGTCTCACCAGGTTCAAGGCCTGTGCATGCGCTGCACCTCTTTCACTTGCTCCGAGCATTTTATTCTCGCCTGAAGGATTTTTAGGCCACGATGGTTCATTAGACCTTTCCGTAGCTTTATTGGGCGTCCTTCTCACGAAAGACCCAGACTGGGGTGCTAACCTAGCCTTTCCCGGGTGCCGTCTTTCCGTGCCGTCAACTGTCTCTCCAGTAGTCACCAAACTATTCCTGGTTGTCACCCAGTCTATTCCTAGGTGCCGAAGCCAATTAACCTGTAAACCCGCACGTCTGCAGTGTGGGAGGAAACTGGAGCATCCAGGAGGAAAACCCAAGCAGGTCACGGGGAGAACGTACAGACAGCGCCCGTAGTCAGGATCAAACCTGGATCTCTGGCGCTGTGAGGCAGCAACACTACCGCAGCACCACTGTGCTGCTCCCGAATTCCTTCCTCGAAGCTGAGGAATTAACTTTACTTGCTGGAACTATGAATGTGCAGCAATTCCTGATTAAAGAGTCAAACTCTCCTTCAATCTGATGTCGCAGATATTTCACAGGAACCTGGGTGTTGTAGGATAGACTTTAGAGATGCTGCCTGTCCCGCTGAGTTACTCCAGCATTTTGTGTCTATCTTCGGTTTAAACTAGCATCTGCAGTTCCTTCCTACACATGGACCCCCTAAAATGGTCCAATGTTGGCTGTGGGCTAGGTGATAATGAGTGAGACAGTCAGTGAAACTGGGCCGTTGACGAGGCTGGGGGAGGGATGGAGAGAGAGGGGAGGGATTTACATTTATAGACCTTTGCTCGGAGTCTGCCTCTAATCTAGTGCTAATTGGGACGAGGCGCTCTTGCCAAAGGCCACCAGGACGTGTGCTGTGGGAATAGAGATGTGGCAACAGTGCTGAACGGGGAAGCTGATGCTGAAGCAAATTGTCACGGCCGTGTGGGCGGAGATTGGCGTTGAATGCAGCTGGCGGAGCCTCCCGCCCGCAGAGTGATTGATGACAGCCTTGGTTTCAAGCCATGACAGGACAAGATGTTCAGCTCGTTGCAGACGCTGCCATGATGTGTGCACGCGAGATTGATCCCCTCGCCCCCTCCAATCCCCGGCCGTTCCATCGCATGGTTTACCATTGATTGCTCAGCTCCTGCACATTCATCCACACAGCTTCTACCCGACACCCACAGCTTCTTCCCTGCAGCCATCAGGCTATTAAACACTACAACCTGCAAATAAGCTCCAAACTGCAGAGACTATTATTGTTATTATCACACTGTTACTCTTTGTTGGTTTTTATGTGTATGTCCGCGACACACACATACATATATATACCCACACATACAGACACACACGCATGTTTGTGTACAAATAAATTAGTGATTATGTATTTATGTGCATGTATTTATGGGTATATACACACAAATATATATATATACACCCATATATATACCCATATATACCCATAGGTAGGGAAATGGGATTAGGAGACAGAGATCAGCGATGATTGAATGGCGGAGTGGACTTGATGGGCCGAATGTCCTATAATCTCATATACCTCTATGTATATATATATATATATATATATATATATATATATACACACACACACTGAACTTTTAATCTCTTGTTTATGCTATTGTTTTACAGTATACTATGTTTCCATATTCTGTTATGCTGTCTGCTACAAGTAAGGATTTCATTCTTCTATCTGGGACACATGACAATAAAACACTATTGACTGTTGATCCTTGATGCATTCTCAACCCATGGGGAATCAACTGGACTTCTTGTGCTTGGTGGATTATTCACAAATATCATGCACGCGCACACACACACATACACACACGCCCGCACGCACACGCACACATGCACACACGTACGAACACACGCACACACGCACACACGTACGAACACACGCACACACGTACGAACACACGCACGCACACACACGCACGCACGCACGCACGCACGCACGCACGCACGCACACACGCACAGGCACATATATAAATCGAGTAGATGGACATAATCTCTTGCCCAGAATCGAGGACCAGAGAACATAGGTTCAAGGTGAAGGGGAAATAATTTAATAGGAGTCTGAGGGGTAACTTTTTCGCACAACAGGTGGTAGGTGTATGGAACAAGCCGCCAGAGGAGGTAGTTGAGGCTAGGACTATCGCAACATTTAAGAACCAAGTAGACAGGTACATGGATAGGGCAGGTTTGGAGGGATATGGGCCAAACGCAGGCAGGTGGGACTAGCAGGTCACGGGACATGTTGGCCCATTGCGGGCAAGTTGGGCCAAGGGGCCTGTTTCCACACTGTATCACTCTATGGCTCGATGGTCACGGCTGTAATGGGAGATGAGGCAGACAATCTTTACACAATAATGTTGACTGTGCTGCCATGCTGCTGTCAGCGTTCCCCTGGCGTGTACTTGCTGACAGCATCTCTTTCTCGCAGACAGAACACAATTTGTGCTGCCTCAAAGAAAGCTTTTTGTTGCTTTTTATATGACACCCATCTATTTACCCGCTGGAGAGCTGATGATATTTGGAGGTGTTGATTAACGTTCACAAGCACCCAATGCATCTATCTCCTGCACTGAATGCTTGCCGCTTATTTAGTCGAGACAAGGTTCTTAAGGGGACCTGTCATCTCCACAGAAATGCATTCGGAGGAGGAGATTACTGGAGGCATCTAGCTGGGACAGTAACTCAGCGGGCCAGGCAGCATCTCTGGGAAGAAGGAATGGGTGACATTTCGGGTCGAGCCCTTCCAAAACGTCACCCATTCCTTCTCTCCAGTGATGCTGCCTGGCCCGCTGAGTTACTCCAGCTTTTTGTGTCTATCTTCAGTTTAAACCAGCATCTGCTGTTCCACCCTACACTTTTTGCCACTACAGTTTGCTGGCTTCAGTGCGAGTGACAATATTGGCCATCTGTAGACTCAGCTCTGGGTGAAACCTGGTCCAGAGAGGTGGTCAGAGGTCTAGTTTAGAAATAAAAGCATGTAAACATAGAAACATAGAAACTAGGTGCAGGAGTAGGCCATTCGGCCCTTCGAGCCTGCACCGCCATTCAATATGATCATGGCTGATCATCCAGCTCAGTATCCCGTACCTGCCTTCTCTCCATACCCTCTGATCCCCTTAGCCACAAGGGCCACATCTAACTCCCTCTTAAATATAGCCAATGAACTGGCCTCAACTACCCTCTGTGGCAGAGAGTTCCAGAGACCCACCACTCTGTGTGTGAAAAAAGTCCTTCTCATCTCGGTCCTAAAGGATTTCCCCCTTATCCTTAAGCTGTGACCCCTTGTCCTGGACCTCCCCAACATCGGGAACAATCTTCCTGCATCTAGCCTGTTCAACCCCTTAAGAATTTTGTAAGTTTCTATAAGATCCCCTCTCAATCTCCTAAATTCTAGAGAGTATTCAAAAGACAGTCCTGACATCCCAGGAATCAGTCTGGTGAACCTTCTCTGCACTCCCTCTATGGCAATAATGTCCTTCCTCAGATTTGGAGACCAGAACTGTACGCAATACTCCAGGTGTGGTCTCACCAAGACCCTATACAAGTAGAACCTCCCTGCTCCTATACTTAAATCCTTTTGCTATGAAAGCTAACATACCATTCGCTTTCTTCACTGCCTGCTGCACCTGCATGCCTACTTTCAATGACTGGTGTACCTTGACACCCAGGTCGCGCTGCATCTCCCCTTTTCATAATCGGCACCATTTAGATAATAGTCTGCTTTCCTATTTTTGCCACCAAAGTGGATAACCTCACATTTATGTGAAACAGGCCCTTCGGCCCACCGATCCCCGCACATTTGCATGTCCTTGGCACGCAAATTACGCAACCTCGTCATCGCGTTGAGGCGCACGGGCATCGTGTGGCCGCGCAGGGCCGGTCCCACTGAGAAGCGTAGAGGTATCGCGCGGGGCTCCGTAATTTTGTAGCCAACTAAATTTTCGTGCGCCACCGGCCTGTCGTGTAACTGACAGCCAAAGTGGGACAGGCCCAAGACCCTGGCGCGACGCAACGTATCACCTCCAACAGCAGCAGAAGCAGGCAAACGATCGCCGAACTCGGCCTGGAGCTCACGGCCGTTGCGGTCCGGATCCGCCACCACTTCTACTCCCAGATCATCCCCAATCAGTACCCCGTTTCTTCCTTTTCCCCATATCCCCTGACTCCGCTATCTTTAAGAGCCCTATCCTGCTCTCTCTTGAAAGCATCCAGAGAACCTGCCTCCACCGCCCTCTGAGGCAGAGAATTCCACAGACTCACCACTCTCTGTGAGAAAAGGTGTTCCTCGTCTCTGTTCTAAATGGCTTACCCATTATTCTTAAACTATGGCCTCTGGTTCTGGACTCCCCCAACATCGGGAACATGTTTCCTGCCTCTAGTCTGTCCAAACCCTTAACAATATTATATGGTTCAATAAGATCCCCTCTCTTCTTTCTAAACTCCAGAGTGTACAAGCCCAGCCATTCCATTCTCTCAGCATATGACAGTCCCGCCATCCTGGGAATTAACCTTTAAAACCTACGCTGCACTCCCTCAATAGCAAGAATGTCCTTCCTCAAATTAGGGGACCAAAACTGTACACAATACTCCAGGTGTGGTCTCACTAGGGCTCTGTACAATTGCAGAAGGACCTCTTTGCTCCTGTACTCGACTCCTCTTGTTATAAAGGCCAACATGCCATTCGCTTTCTTCACTGCCTGCTGTACCTGCAGGCTTACTTTCATAGACTGATGAACAAGGACCCCCATTTCCCACTGTACTTCCCCTTTTCCCAACTTGACGCCTTTTCCCAACCAAGACGTACAGCTTTGTCGGTTAATTGGCTTCGGTAAAATTGTAAATTGTCTCTAGTGTGTTTATAATAGTGCTAGTGTGCAAGGTCACTGGTCAGCACAGACTCGATGGGCTGAAGGGCCTGTTGCCGCGCTATTTCTCTAAACTAAACTAAATTAAACTGAACGTGGGTTTCCTCTGGGTGCTCCGGTTTCCTCACACACCCGAAAAATCCGCAAGTTGGTCGGTAAAGGGCCTGTCCCACCAGCATGCAACTCTATGTGATGAACGCGATCAAACTAGAAGCGGGGGCCGCGCGGAGGTCGGGTGATCCCCTGCACAGGGCCGTTCCCACCAGCATGCTCCTGCATGCGGCAAGCGCAACCAAACCGGCAGCGAGGGCCGCGCGGAGGTCGGGTGAGTGGTGCAACGCGGCGCAAAGTGAGGCGAACCTGGAGCGAAGTCTAAGGTAAATTCGCCAGGACAGAGAGGGGCACACAGAGAGGGGCACAGAGACACACACAGAGAGGGCCACGGAGCCACACACATAGAGGGTCACGGAGGCACCTACAGATAGGTTCACGGAGGCACGATGTCGGGGCGGTGTGTAATGGGTCGAGGCGACTGCGAGCCGACAAGCCGTTGCCGCGCGTAATTTTTGAACATAGTCAGTTTTTCGGAGCCCCGCGCGATGTCGGGACGAACTCCGCACAATTCCGCACGGCTCCGGCGATCGAAGTGGGACCGGCCCCGCGACGCCGGACGGCTCAAGCGACCACGTTAGGTCGCGCTATTCGCATAGAGTTGCATGCTGGTGGGACAGGCCCTTTAGTTTGTTTCAAGATGAAAGCAGGCACTTTGGCCCATTGGGCCAACATTGACTATTGATCATCTCTTTTCGCCAGTTCTATGGTATCTCACTTTCTCATCCACTCCCTGCACACCAGGGGTAATTTACAGAGGCCAATTAACCTGCAAACATGCACGTCTTTGGGATGTGGGAGGAGCACCAGGATGAAACCCACGCAGTCACTGAGAGAACGTGCAAACCATATCATCTTTTTATTCTGTGGCTCTGCCCTCAGGTCCTAGACTCTCTCACTACTGGAACCAACTCACCACATCCACTCTATCTCGGTGCGTCATGAGTCGGTAAGTTTCAATGAGATCTCTCCTCACCCTTCTAAACTCCAGCGAGTACAGGCCCAGAGCCATCAAGCACTGTTCATGCGTTAACCCGATCATCCCCGGGAACATTCTTGTGAGGCTCCTCTGGACCCTCTCTAACACCAGCACATCCTTCCTGGAATCTGAAGTCCAGAATTGATATTTTAGTTTAGTCTTAGAGATACAGCACGGAAACAGGCCCTTCAGCCCACCGTGTCCGCACCGACTAGAGATCCCCGCACACTAACACTACCCTGCACACACGAGGGATTATAACAAGCCAATGAACCTACATACCTGTACGCCTTTGGAGTGTGGGATGAAACCGGAGCACCTGGAGAAAGCCCACGCAGGTCGCGGGGAGAACGTACAAACTCCGTGCAGACAGCACCTGTAGTCAGGATCGAATCCGGGTCCCTGGCGCTGTGAGGCAGCAACTCTACCGCTGCGCCACCGTGCTGCCTGATATGATCTCCAATCTGAAGTTCGCCCTTGATACGATCTTCGCCCTGAACAATGCCTGTTGATAGACACAAAAAGCTGGAGAAAGCCAGTGGGTCAGGCAACATTTCTGGAGACACGGACTACGTGTCGAGACCCTTCTTCCGATATTGGTTTACAAGATACTTTGGTATGTGGAATTCTTTGCCACAGAAGGCTGTGGAAGCCAAGTCAATGGATATTTTTAAGGCAGAGATCGATAGATTCTTGATTAGTGCGGTTGCCAAGGGTAATGGGGAGAAGACAGGAGAATGGGGTTGAGAGATAGATCAGCCATGATCGAATGGCGGAATAGACTTGATGGGTCGAATGGCCTAATTCTGCTCCTATCACTTATGACCTTATGACCGCATGATCAAACCTGTGATTCTCGTTGTCCCATCACCTGAGGGCTGGCAACAAATGCTAAGACATGTCTTGCAAAGATTTTTTGACAAGGTGGATCACGATTTAGTGTTTGCGACCAATTATTTTCCGTGGAAAGACCCCCTTTAAGGAGCGCACTTGTATTGAATCCGATGCGAAAGGCAGGAGTGAAGCGTTTCTTTTTCTGTTCATTATACTGCTGCCCTTTCCTGGTTTAATTTAATAAATCAATGAAGCCCAATACACATAGGCTCAGCTGCTAAGATGTTTCAGCCTCTTCATAAAATCACTGCTATAAAGGGCCTTGATGCATAGTCAATTACTTGGAACAGAACGGCAGCTGTCTGTCTCATCCCTGCCATTTTGAAGTGATTATTATCTTTAAAGCCTTGCATGGCTCATGGAGACATACTGCACGTCACGAGTGGAAGGGGGAGGACTGAATTCTTGTGGGACTTTTCGCTTTGGTTTAGTTTTAGAGATAGGGCCCGGCAACAGGCCCTTCGGCCCAGCGTGTCCGCGCTGACCAGCGATCCCCGCACACTAGCACTATCCTACACACACTGGGGCCAATTTACAATTTACTTCAACCAATGAAGTATCTTAGCCACTGTTGTGTAAGTTGCTGTAAATAGGTGCTGGTGAGAAGCACAAAATGTGGGTCAGACAGCGTAGAAATAGGCCCTTCAGCCCAACTTGCCCACACTAATCCAACAGTAGTCACACCTCGAACCTTCGCACTTAGGCCATATCCCGTTAATAGGGTTGCCAACTGTCCCGTATTAGCTGGGACATCCCGTATATTGGGCTAAATTGGTTTGTCCCGTACAGGACCGCCCTTGTCCCATATTTGACCGCTGATACTCGGGTCGAGGGGACTGTCGGGTCGGAGCGCCGCGTCCGGCCCCTCCTTACCCGTCCCGATGTAGTGCAGCCCATGGAGTGCAGCAGCAGCAGCAGCAGCAGCACCTCGCCCATGGCCCCGTCGATCGGCAGCCCGGCCAGCTGTCCGACCTTCGGACCCACGCTTACCGCCAACACCACCACCACCCCTCCTTCTCGTGGCCTATCATCGGTTCATGAGTTGGACGGGGCGCCGGACTTTGCGCGCGATGTCACGCGGCCCGGGCCAAAACTCCTCAGCTGGCCCGCCGGCTGGGCTTTGTGTGCAGTCCAGCACCCGGGCCCAAATCATCATTCACGGCCGAGTCGGTCAAAAAAACGCCGTGGGGAATTTGTCTCGTAGTTTGACCTTTTGTCCCTTATTTGCGAGTGAGAAAGTTGACAACCCTACCCTCCAAACCTATCCTATCCATGCACCTGTCTCAATGTCTCTTAAACGTTGCGATAGTCCCTGCCTCAACTACTTCCTCCGCCAGCTCATTCCATACACCCACCACCCTTTGTGTAAAATTACGACATGTTTCACCTTAAACCTGTGTCTTCTGATTCTCGATTCCACTAATATGGGCAAGAGACTGTGTGTTTACCCAATCTGTACCTCTCATGACTTTGTACACCTCTATAGGATCACCCCTCATCCTTCTGTGCTTCAAGGAATAAAGTCCTAGCCTGCTCAGCATCTCCCAATATCTCAGGCCCTCGAGTCCTGGCAACATCCTTCTAAATCTGTGTTTGGCCCATATCCCTGTAAACCTGTCCCACGCAAGCTTAGCAGAACTATGTACTAAAAGACAGAGTATTCACAGTGCAGCACATTCAAACTATTTACACATTATGCAGGCTGACGGAATGTTCTCGACTGTTCCGGCAATAGAATATAGAATGTAGTACAGTGCAGCACAAGAAGAGGCCCTTCGGCCCTCAATGTCTGTGAGCTCTCTTCAGACTCTCAAAGACGGACAAAGATATTCTAAGTCTGTCTCAATTGATCCTTCTGAAACAGGAGAACAACATTTTTGAAGAAGGGTCCCGACCAGAAACATCGCCTTTCCATGTTCTCCAGAAGTGATGGGAGCAGAATTAGGCCATTTGGCCCATCAAGTCTACTCTGTCATTCAACCATGGCTGATGTACCTCTCCTTCCTACTCCCATTCGCCTGCCTTCTCCCCGTAACCGCTGACACTCGTACTAATCAAAGCCGGTTTTAAACCAGCACCCGCAGTTCCCTCCTGCACACAATTTCTCCGCGTCAGTTTTGTCCTGCAGTTCCCTCGGTCAGACGGCAGCTTCTTCAACCCGCCACCGTTCTCCCAGCTTGTCTATGTTGCGCCCTATGGGCAGGCAGCCTTTTCCCTGTGGGGTTAACCTGGAGAAGAGGCAGCGATGGTATTTGTGTGGGAGCCTGGCTGTCGCCTCAGACAGGTGGGTGAAGGTATAGTTGAGTACCATTCAGTCATCGAGTCGTGGGGTCATATAGCATGGAAACAGGCCCTTTGGCCCAACTTGCCTGCACTGATTAAAGATAACTGGAATTCACTGGGATTTACAAGGATGAGAGGAGATCTTATATAAACATATGACATTCTTAAGGGATTGGACAAGCTAGAGGCAGGAAAAATGTTTCCTGATGTAGGGAGAGTCCAGAACCAGGGGTCACAGTTTAAGAAAAAAGGGGTAGGCCATTTATGACTGCGATGAGGAAACACTTTTTCACCCAGAGCGTTGAGAATGTGTGGGATTCTCTGCCACAGAAGGCAGTGGAGGCCAATTCACTTGATGTTTTCAAGAGAGAGTTAGATATTGGTCTTAGGGCTAACGGAATCAAGGGTTCACCTATTTTCAATGTTTCTATGTATCTATGTTTCTTATGACAGTCGCTCCCTTTTCTCCGGCATCAAGGATATGGGGAAAATGCAGGAACGGGGTACTGATTTTGGATGATCAGCCATGATCATATTGAATGGTGGTGCTGGCTCGAAGGGCCGAATGGCCTACTCCTGTACCTCTTTTCTATGATCTATTTTTCTACACAGTCACATCTCTGAGTCTGGAAGTCCTCCTGCAGCCCCACACTGCAGCGAATAACTGCAAACTGCAAACTGCAAGCGATTGCTTTTAAAGAGATTAAAGCAGCAGCTTTGAGTTCACAGATCGAGGAAACGGGATCAGGAATAACCCGGCTAGCCTGCTCCCTCACACAAGATAAGAGAGCTCTCCTGATCTCTTCTCCAAACAGGCTGAGACCTTCCAGCTCTTAATAAAGGCTGATTGATGTGTGTCAGCTCGACTGTAAACCACAAGCCTCTGCTGACTGCTGAGAGTTTAGTTAAGTTTCGTGGAGAGATACAGCACGGAAACAGGTACAAAAGGAGTGGGAGTGGACTTCAAGCCGAACCTACATTAGCCGTTGGATGGAAACAGCACTGATAAGGAAAGTGTAGATGTGACAAGTTGGCCGGCGTGAGATAGCTGGGCCGAACGGCTAGTTTCCACGGTGTGTGACTCTATGTTCAAGAAGGAACTACAGATGATGGAAAATCGAAGGTAGACAAAAATGCTGGAGAAACTCAGCGGATGCGGCAGCGTCTATGGAACAAAGGAAATAGGCAACGTTTCGGGCCAAAACCCTTCTTCAGACGCTATGAGTGCTATAACAGTTCCTATCTCCACAAAAGCTGCTCGCTCAGTTGGTCATCTAGGCTGTTATGTGCTGTTGACATCATTGATGACTGGTTGACACGATGACGCCATGATCACTGATCACCCGTACACTAATTCTGTCCCACACATTGCCTGGTAAAGGAAGCAGGTTTTTACAAGTGATCCATGTTTGCGACACTTTCTGGGCAGCGCGATACTCACACACCCAGAACTTGGGTAGAAAACCAAGCCCACAAACGTGTTGAATAGAACCACACAGAGACCTGGAACAAGGGCAGCGAGATGACGGGTCTGAGAATTAATCGGTTCCTCGTTTTGAGATGGGGGGTAAAGATGCATGCGACGCTGATGTATAATTCTGTATAAAACTGACCTATTTTGCCGTGTAAGAAGGAACTGCAGAGTGCTGGTTTGTACCAAAGGTAAACACAAAAGGTTGAAGGAACTCAGTGGGTCAACAGCCAATAGACAATAGACAATAGATGCAGGAGTAGGCCAATTTGGCCTTTCGAGCCAGCACCACCATTCACTGTGATCATGGCTGATCATCCACAATCAGTACTCCGTTCCTGCCTTCTCCCCATATCCCCTGACTCCGCTATCTTTAAGAACTCTATCTAACCCTCTCTTGAAAGCATCCAGATAATTGGCCTCCACTGCCTTCCTGAGGCAGAGAATTCCACAACTCTCTGTGTGAACATTTTTCTCCTCATCTCTGTTCTAAAAGGCCTAACCCTTATCCTTAAACGGTGGCCCCCAGTTCTGGACTCCCCCAACGTCAGGAACATGTTTTCAGCATCAGGGGGAGTGGGGGGGGGGGGGGGGATTACTAGTTTGCTTCTGTTTAGAGATTCTATCTGTCAAAAGTAAACAAGTCTTATATCACTTATTTCCCTCTCCCCTGACTTTCAGTCTGAAGAAGGGTCTTGACCCGAAACGTCACCTATTCCTTTTCTCTGGAGATGCTGCCTGATCCGCTGAGTTACTCCAGAATTTTGTGAATATCAGACCTATTTGTACACCAAATTTATTAGGCAGGAATTCCAGATTCTTAAGGGCCTGTCCCACTAGCGCGCGATTAGACGCGACAAGCGCGACCTACCGTGGTCGCTTTAGTCGCCCGGCCTCGCGTGACCCTGTCCCACTGCGATCGCCGGAGTCTCGTCGAGTTGTGTGTAGCTGGTGTCGACATTGCGTGTAGTGTCCAAAAACCGACACTGCTTAAAAAATTACGCGCGGCAAAATCCTGTCGCGCAGAACGTGATTAACGTGATGACTTTTTGACGTTGTGCGTCTTCAGCGTGGCGTTGCGTGATGACGTCACTGCCCGACGTCGTGCAACGCGCATGCTCATGCGCATCGTCACGTGATGAAAAATAACGTCCTTCCTTCGGACGTCGCGCGTGTAATCGCGCGCTAGTGGGACAGGCCCTTCACTCGCACCGGGATCGCCTGACCCCCACGCGACCCCCGCGTCCGAATTTGTCGCGCTTGTCGCGTCTAATCGCGCGCTAGTGGGACAGGCCCTTTAGTCTTCCAGTATGTCAAATAAAAGAGAAAGATACACTGGTATTGGTAATAGTATTAATATAGTATTATGTATTGTATATCATTATATATATATGTAATACATAACATTATATAAATATAATTAAATTAATATATAAATATATTATATAAATATAATAATACGTAAAACAGTTTAGGTACTGAGACCATAGTGATAGGCCACAGTGATAAGACCACACTGATAGAAACCTCATGTTCTGTATCCAGTGTTCCTGATGTGGGCTCCTATATATTGGTGAGACCAAGTGTAGACTTGCCGATCATTTTACTGACCATTTTTGCTCATTTACTCAGGTACATGGATAGGACAGGTTTGGAGGGATATGGGCCAAATGCAGGCAGGTGGGACTAGTGCAGATGGGACAATTTGGCCGGTGGGAGCAAGTTGGGCCGAATGGCCTGTTTCCACGCATAAGACTCTCTGATTCTACGCCTCGCCAACAGTCTGTCCGTCCTCTCTCTGTTTTATTATTTTAAGTTTGTTTTAAAAGTATGATTTAGTGTTTTTCATGGTTTGGTTTATGTGGGGGGTGCAGAGGGGAGAATCGGGGGAAACCTTTTCCAGTCACTTACCTCGACGGAGATGCGATTTTTCTCCGTGTCGGATCTCCGTTCCCCCCCCCTGCGGCCTACAACGTGGAGTGGTGCGGCCTTTCCTGGGGACCTGCCCGGAGCTTCAAGCCGCGGGCGCGGGCGCGGTGCGGACTTTAACATCGGGAGGGGAGCTGCGATCCTTTGCCGAGGGTCGCCAGCGGAGCTCCGACCCCGGGGCCTGCGGAGTCTAGCACCGTGAAGCCGCGGTCTCTGGTAAGAAGAAGCCGACTTGGGAGCTCCACGCCGCGGAGTGTTCCGATCCATTCCGAAGCCGGAGTTTCGATCATCCCAACTCGAGGGCTCGGACATCGGACCGTCGGCAACGGCAAGTGCGGAGGGTTCAAGGGCAGCGACCACGTGTGAACAATGGAGGACGAAGACTGAACTTTATTGCCTTCCACATCAGCGAGGAACGTGGATTCCACTGTGGTGGATGTTTATGTTAAATTTTATTTTCTGTGGCTTTGTGTTTAGTTGCTTTTCACTGAGCATGGCTGTACGGTAAGTCAAATTTCACTGTACCTTAGTTGGCTAAGTGACAATAAACGCGGGCTTGAACTTGACTCTATGACCAGTGACCACCAGTACACTAATCCTACCCTACACACTAGGGACAATTCACAGCAGCCAACTAACCCGCATGTTATTTGGAACTGGGGCGCCTGGAGAAAACCCACACGGTCATGAGGAGAACGTACAAACTCCGGACAGACAGCACCCGTAATCAGGATGAAACCTGATCGTCAGCGATGTTATGGGCTTGTCCCGCTTGGGCGATTTTTTGGGCGAGCACAGGCGACTGCTGCAAAATTTTCAACATGTGGCGAAAATGTGTGGTTGACGTAGGTGTTGTCGTCGGTTGTCGCCAGGTTTCGAGGGTGAATCCCATTAAAACTAGTCGCTGGCAGTCACCTAAGTGGGACAGGCCCATAAGGCAGCAACTCTACCGCTGCGCCACCGTAGTCACAAGCATCGCCGTTCAGTACCACCCAAGCGTTCAAAAATTCCACGCCGTACAACCATTGGTTTTATAAATGATGTTACAATGTTTAATAAATATTATACAAAGTACAATGTTTCATCAATATCATACAATTATGCCACTGTGTAGGAACTGTGGAAGGGGAGGGGGATGACCTGACGGACTGGGAGAGGTGTGGCTTCATCCACCTGGCTGCTCAGACTGCGGGTCTGGGGCGAGGGGGAAATGCAATCTGAAACACACTTCACTGCCAAGAAAGAAATGGAACTCAGAAACCTGAAAACCTTCCTTGCTGCTGTCCACAAGGTTTCATAGTGTGTACACTGCTGAAATAGAGCCTGCCACTGAGCCAAAGTGTGGACCCAAGTCAGAAGAAGGGCTTCGACCCGAAACGTTGCCTCTTTCCTTCGCTCCATAGATGCTGCCTCACCCGCTGAGTTTCTCCAGCACTTTTGTCTACCATTGGCGTTTATTAGTTTAGTTTATGTTCATAAGTGATAGGAGCAGAGTTAGGCCATTCGGCCCATTGAGTCTACTCTGCCATTCAATCTCTCCCTCCTAACCCCATTCTCCTGCCTTCTCCCCAGAACCCCTGGCACCCGTACTAATCAAGAATCTATCAATCTCTGCCTTAAAAATCTCCACTGACTTGGCCTCCACCGCCGTCTGTGGCAATGAATTCCGCAGATTCACCAGCCTCTTTGGTTTCGAGATACAGCATGGAAACAGGCCCCTTGGCCCACCGAGTCTGCGCCGACCAGCGATCACCCGTTCACACCAGTTCTGCGTCGTCCCACTCCCCCACTGGAGGAGGAAGCCGGAGCACCCGGAGGATACCCACGCGGTCACGCAGGGAGAACGCGCTAACTCCACAAGCGGACGGCATCCGAGGTTAAGATTGAACCCGCGGTTAGGATCTGCCCTACAGCGCTGCGCCACTGTGCCGTTCAAAGTAGCGAGTGTGTGCCGTAGGAATGCCTTGGGAAGATGGAGATGGTCGGACAGAGATAGGGTTGGACGTGCCTCAAGTAGGTTGACAAGGGCCAAAGATGTTGGGGGGGGGGGGGGGGAAGTAATTAATCCGGTCATAAGATCATATGTTCTTAACTGATATGAGTTGAATTAGGCCATTGGGCCCATCAAGTCTACCTCGCCATTCAATCATGGCTGATCTATCTCTCCCTCTCCTAACCCCATTCTCCTGCCTTCTCCCCATAACCTCTGACACCCGTACCAATCAAGAATCTATCTATCTCTGCCTTAAATATATCCACTGACTTGGCCTCCACATCCTTCTGTGACAGAATTCCTTGTGGCAGATTCTCAACTCGCTGGGGGAAAGAGAAAGGGGATAGTGAAATGCAGTTTACAAGCTTCAAAGAAATACAAGCTCTGGTACTTTGATCAATTTAATGCACTCTTCCCATTCAGCTGCTTAGTTTTCCTATTATGTCTATTAGTGGGACCCTTCTTCAGTCTGAAAGTATAGGAGAGGTAGGAAAAGGCCAGAACAACGCAGGGCCGGACACAGATGACCAAGGAGGTGGGGAGTCCATAAGGGCCCATTAAACCTTTATGATATGCAAACATCATGTCTGTTAGGTAATGCGTTACAAATCAGCGATCCTGCAGTTTAAAATATCAATGGCATTCCTTCCTTTACACTCTTCAAATCCATAATTAGTTTAGTACGCTCACTTTTGAATCTGCTAATATTATCACGGGCAGCCTGTTCCCGCTGTGCAATTTAAATGTTATCTGCAGACTGTCAGTCGTGGGTGATTCAGGGCTGGATCTCACAGAGGCCTCTGGTGTTAACCTCTCTCCGCATTGCTTTACCCACTTTCGGGACGCAGTAGCCACCGGCTACAATTCGCTGGCAACCTAATATTGCCCTTGAACCCCGACCACTTCGGAGTGCAGTAGAAAGATGTTACAGTTATGCTCGAAGATAGACACAAAATGCTGGGGTAACTCAGTGGGACAGGCGGCATCTCTGGAGAGAAGGAATGGGTGACGTTTCGAGTCGAGACCCTTCGTCAATTTTGGTCACCATCATATAGAAAAGATGTTGCCAAGTTGGAAAAAGTTCCAGGAAGATTTACGAGGATGTTGCTAGGACTCGAGGTCTTGAGCTATAGGGAGATAGCTGAGCAGGCTAGGACTTTATTCCTTGAAGCACAGGAGGATGAGGGGTGTACAAAGTCATGAGTGGAATAGATTGGGTAGACGCACAGAGTCTCCTGCCCAGGATAGGGGAGTCAAGAACCAGAGGACACAGGTTTAAGTTGAGGGGGAAAAGATTTAAATAGGAACCTGTTTAGGCATCTTTTTCACACAAAGGTACAAAGGATAGGATAGATTTAGAGGGATATGGGCCAAAAGCAGGCAGGTGGGACTAGTGTAGGTGGGGCATGTTGGCTGGTGTGGGCAAGTTGGGCCGAAGGGCCTGTTTCTACACTGTATCACTCTGACTCGATGTTCTACAGAGTTGCTGCCTGTCCCGCTGAGTTACTCCTGCATTTTGTGTCTATCTTTGGTGTAAAGCAACATCTGCAGTTCCTTCCTCCATCCTTGGATCTGAAGTCATGTGCAGACAAGGCTGGGGGAGGATGTCAGATCTCCTTCCCTATAGTACACGAGTGAAGCAAATGTTTTTTTAATATTGATTCATTAGTTTTACTGTCAGTTTTTGGTTTCTGGTCTTATAATTCAATTCGGAATTTATTTAATGTGCTGAATTACACATTTCTCAGCTGGATTGGCGGGATACTGGGCTCATAACTCTTTAGCTATTACCCTATTGATGCAGGGGCATCACAGAAATATACAGCAGAGAAACAGGCCCTTCGGCCCATCAGGTCTATGCTGGCCCTCGTGCCTATCGACACTAATGCCACTTGAATGCCTTAATTCCATGACCTCGTCCGCGATTGAGGAGCGACCCGGGTTCAATCCTGACCATGGTCGCTGTCTGTGTGGAGTTTGCACGTTCTCCCGGTGACTGCGTGTGTTTCCTCCGGGTGTTTCCTCGTACACACCAAAGACGTACAGGTTTGTAGGATAGGTTACAGGTATGGGCCTCTATCAACTGTCCCAAGTGTGCAGGGTAGAACTAGTGTACTGGTTGGTCGGTGCGGACTCGGTGGGCCAAAAGGCCCGTCTCAACGATGTATCTCTAGACTAAACTAAACTAAACTAAAACACAAACACCAACAATGTTTACTGGGGTGTTATCAAGTTTAGACGGATATTGTGATGTGTGATGTGAGGCAGCGGGAGATTTATTCACTTTATATAATCTCTGACAGTTAAGGGCTCACACTGTTGTTATTCTCAATAGAGAAGAATTTGCCATTTGGTTAAGTGTGCTATAAACATTATTCCACTTCCTAACTTAGACAACAGTAAATAAATTATTTCTGTGTAATCCCATCACAGAAGTTTTTCATTTGCACTAAATTTGTCACTGGCTTGTAATTCCTTGTGTTGGGTTAAATTTATCGCTTGCCAGAACCATGGTGTACAATCTCTCTCTGCTCAGCATTTTGTTGTTCGAATTAAATACTTTCAATGTGACTTTCAAGCCCATTTAAACATTTACGATACGATACGATAGGACGTTAGTTATCCCAGGAGGTAAAGGCAGTCCTTTGGTCTTTGGGCGGCACGGTGGCACAGCGGGTAAAGCTGCTGCCTCACGGAGACCAGAGACCCGGGTTCCATCCCGACCGCAGGTGCTGTTTGTGTGGAGTTTGCACGTTCACCCTGTGATCACATGGGTTTCTTTTGGGTGTGCCAGTTTCCTCACATGTGCCAAAGACACCTTGTGCGTTTAGTTTAGTTTAGAAACATAGAAACATAGAAATTAGGTGCAGGAGTAGGCCATTCGGCCCTTCGAGCCTGCACCGCCATTCAATATGATCATGGCTGATCATCCAACTCAGTATCCCGTACCTGCCTTCTCTCCATACCCTCTGATCCCCTTAGCCACAAGGGCCACATCTAACTCCCTCTTAAATATAGCCAATGAATTGGCCTCAACTACCCTCTGTGGCAGAGAGTTCCAGAGACCCACCACTCTCTGTGTGAAAAAAGTCCTTCTCATCTCGGTCCTAAAGGATTTCCCCCTTATCCTTAAGCTGTGACCCCTTGTCCTGGACCTCCCCAAGCTTTACCTTAGAGATGCAGTGCGGAAACAGGCCCTTCGGCCCACCGAGTCCGTGCCGACCAGCGATCCGCTCACATTGACACCACCCTCCACACGCTAGGGACAATTTACAATTTTACTGAAGCCAATTAACCTGTAACCCTGCACGTCTTTTGGGTGTGAGAGGAAACGGGAGCATCAGGAGAAAGCCCACGCCAGTCACGGGGAGAACGTACAAACTCCGTACACACAAGCACCCACATTCGGGACCGAGCCCGGGTCTCTGGCGCTGTGAGGCAGCAACTCTGCCGCTGCGCCACCGTGCTTCTGTAAATTGGCCCTAGTGTTTAAGGAGGGCATGTGAAAGTGGGATAACATAGAACTAGTATGAACGGGTGGACTCTGTGGGCCAAAGGGCCTGTTTCCATGCTGTATCTCTGAACTAAACTCCCTGTCGGTGTCCTGGCTTCTGTCTGTTGGCATTTTGCTAAACATCTGGATAATCTATACAACCAAAAGTATTGTACATGACAGGAGCAACCCAATAATGAGCCCGTTGGACAAACATCTCTTTCCGGAATCCAGAAAATTAGGGGAAAACTTAAAATGAAATTAACCATCTGATTTTGGAGGGACCAGTTACTCAGGTAAGATGGGCACAAAATGCTGGAGTAACTCAGCGGGACAGGCAGCATCTCTGGATAGAAGGAACGGGTGATGTTTCGGGTCGAGACCCTTCTTCGGACCCAAAACGTCTCGACCTGAAACGTCACCCGTTCTCTCCAGAGATGCTGCCCGTCCCGCTGAGTTACTCCAGCTTTTTGTGTCTATCTTCGGTTTAAACCAGCATCTGCAGTTCCTGCATTCACATGCTCAGGTAATATGCATGATTACAAGGGGGAGGATAGGTTGTCACATTAATTCAAGCGTGAACCAGCTCATGCAAATGCCAGGATCTTTCACTGTCGGCCTGTTGTGTTTCACTGTCTGTATAACCTCATTATCTCCTAGCCCACAGCCAACAATGGACCATTATGAGCTCCATCTTTCCTTGACTATTGTTGCTTATTATTTTGCATATCTTTCAGTCATTTTTGTTCTATATCTCTCTGTATCTCCGTCTATATCTCTCGTTTCCCTCTCCCCTCACTCTCAGTCTGAAGAAGGGTCTCGACCAGAAACGTCATCCATTCCTTTTCTCCAGAGAGGCTGCCTGTCCCGCTGAGTTACTCCAGCAGTTTGTATCTATCTTAATGCAAATGCCAAGTAGGAAGTGAATGGTTAAAAAAAAATCTATTGATCCGTAGTTAGACCAAGGTCACATTTTGTTGTTGTATTTTAGCTTGTCGCATCTGCGGGTCTGACATCTGGACTGATAATAGGCCCGGGCAAGTGATATTAGTTGGAGATTAAATCAATTAAAAAATAATCTATCACAAAAGTCACATTTAATTTTCAGAAGGTCCTTGACTGTCCCGAAATAAAACACGGTTTATGGAGGGAGATGGGCCCTTTTATTTTGAACGCGGTTTAATAAAATGGACCTAGCTTGATCAAACAAAGTAGCCTTTATGACCCAGCTACAGTAACATTGAGCAGCTAATTATGGCAAAATTGGCTCACTGGGGGACTGTGACCCAGGGCAAAGCTTGCTAAGCAACAGCGAACAGGCTATTTGCATATCATTGGCTTGTCCTGGACCAGTTTAATTATATTTGTACAGAGTTGTAACACCCTCAGCTCACTTCACATCCTCCACAGTTCATTCCCACATCTCCCCTTTCCGCCATTTCCCCCCTTCAGGCTATCAGTAGAGTGGCCATCACACTCCGGAACTACCGCCCCCCTGTGGTAGATTAACTGGGAGGCAAGGTCTCTCTACCATAGTCAAGTGCCCCTCCTCTGCCAGGGTGGCTCCACATGGCTGCTACCGGTCAAAGGGTCAAAGTGAAGCCGGTGGACTCTCTGGCTCCCCTTCTGTTCACTCAAGGCCGCCCCCCCACCCCCGCACGGGGTTGTGCGAGCAAGCTGCCCCTCGCCAGGTGGGCCCCACCGTCCGCACTTCACTCCCAGAATGGCCAGACAATGGATTACACACACAATTTACTTCAATGGACAGGGGCAGTGGACATTGGATAATCAAACGGGTGAAGAAGAGTCTCTCGAGGATCATCAGACCGAGCGGGCCGGCGCTTCCACGCTATACGTGACCCGGCTTGGACAGGTACGCGATGAGAGCCACGATCACGCCAACGTAAATGCCCGTGCCGATGGTGATGGAGAGGGCGGCCAGGAAGAGGGCCCTTCGCGATGCCGAGGTGGCCCGCTGGTAGTCCCCTTTGGCAATGGCCTTGCTGGTCTGAAAATGAAGAAAGCACGTTGTTACTGGCGATGCCAAACACACAGCTCCCAATGTACAGGCCAAAGGTCCTACAGCGGAGCAATAACTGTGGCATCTTTGGATCAGACCTTGCTTTCTCCCTCCTTCCCCTCCCCTTCCCAGCTCTCCCACAGCCCACTGTCTCCGCCTCTTCCTTTCATCTCCCCGCCCCCCACATCAGTCTGAAGAAGGGTCTCGACCCGAAACGTCACCTATTCCTTCGCTTCACAGATGCTGCCTCGCCCGCTGAGTTACTCCAGCATTTTTGTCTATCAACGTTCAGACTAGACTGTTATTGTCACGTGTACCGAGGTGCAGTTAAAAGCTTTTGAAGGTGCTAACCAGTCAGCGGGAAAAATAATAAATGATTACAATCGAGCCATACACAGTGTAGAGATACATGATAAGGGATCCCCGTACATTAATACTATCCTACACGCACTAGGGACAATTTACACTTATACCAAGCCAATTAACATCCAAACCTGTACGTCTTTGGAATGTAGGAGGATACCGAAGATCTTGGAGAAAACCCACGCAGGTCACGTGGAGAAGGTACAAACACCGTACAGACAGCACCCGTAGTCAGGATCGAACCAGGGTCTCCGGTGCTGCGCCGCTGCGCCACCGTGCCGCCCCATGAGTCATGATAAGGGAATGATTTCAGTGAAAGATAAAGCCAGTAATGTTCGATCAAAGATAAACCGAGGGTCACCAACGAGGTAGGTAGTAGTTCAGGACTGCTCTCTAGTTGTGGTAGGATGATTCAGTTGCCTGATAACTGCTGAGAAGAAACTGTCCCTGAATCTGGAGGTGTGCGTTTTCACAACTTCGATATCCCAATGGGATTGGGGAGAAGAGGGAGTGGCTGGGGTGCGACTCGTCCTTGATTATGAGGCAATGGAAGGGAAACACAGAAAGCTGGAGTAACTCAGCGGGACAGGCAGCATCCCTGGATAAAAAGGAATGGGTGTCGTTTCGGGTCGAGACCCTTCTTCAGGTTGGTTTGTGTGATGGTCCGGGCTGCGCCCACAACGTTTAGCCCAGGTTTGAACGCAGTCTTGCCCAGGGCGGGCACCTGTCTGCCAACCCGTGCCACGCTCGATAAAACATCTGAACCATTAACGACAGCTACTCCTCGGTTTACGAGGCGTCACATTCCGGGAAAATGTAGCGCTAAGTGAAAACTCACAAACTCCCAAAGTGTTTCTCATTGATTTCACTGTAATCTGTGTTGTAGAAATCAAGAGTTTTGGGGCAAACGTATCTGAACGCTTCAAAGTACATCGATACAGTGGTCATTAAATCTTAAACGAAGATCATAAAAGCAGATGTAAAGTACATTTAGTTCCCTTTCACCGGGACGATCTCTTAAAAACACGTCATTAGATGTTTTCAATATTCTCTTTCTCTCTCTTTCTCTCTCCCTCTCTCTCTTTCTCTCTTTCTGTCTCTCTCTCTTTTTTTTTTTCATTTCAAAAACTTTATTCAACACAAATCATAAAATACAATACATCAAAACACAATCAAAAATCACACTATAACGAACAGATCATTGAAGTACAACAGTACATTCATTTATAATCGCCTCAACCCCACGCGGTGACCAGCGCTGACGGAAAGCCTCCAGAGTCCCCGTGAACACCGCGTGTTCCCTCTCCAGGGACACACGTGCACGGACGTAGGCCCGAAAGAGGGGCAGGCAGCCGACTCTCGCCTGACCGTCGACCGCCCGCTGCCTGGACCCACGAATGGCCATCTTGGCCAGGCCGAGGAGCAAACCGACAGGTAATTCCCCCCCCCCACACTCGGCTCTCCCCACTCCCTGCCTTAAGTCCAAACACCAGGATTGTGGGGCTAAAATGCAGCCAGAACTTGAGGAACAGCCCCTTCAGATATTGGTACAGGGGCAGTAACCTCACACACTCCATATACACATGGAACACGGTCTCCTCCTCTCCGCAGAAAATACATGCGGCAGACGAGCCCGTGAACCGACTCAAAAGTTTATTACAAACCACCGCTCCATGCAGCACTCTCCACCCCAGGTCCCCAATATAAAGGGGTACAACTCCCTTATAGAAGGACCCCCACTGGGGCCCCCGCTGCCTTCGGATGGTAACACCGTCCTCCATGGTGAGTCAGGACGGGAGACGAAGGCACGGTGGTTCAGAATGTGCAGGAGCATCCTATACAGTGCGCGTCTCCTTGCATCACAAAATGGCATGCTGGTCATCTCAGAAAGGCAGCTCAGATTATGCGGAGCCGGAGGCCGAGAAATATCCCGGAGCCTAGGCCCGATGAGCAGATCTGACGGAGCGGGGGTAAGCTCTATCTGAACCACTCTAGGCTCGCGCCTCTCCTCGACACCCACCATGACAGGATGAGGACCAGCCACACCCGCAGCCACAACATCCCCCTCTCCTCGTGGAGCAACACTCTGGCTGAACACCACCAAATTCCTCACTCTTAACACATCCCTGTAGAAAACAGGCAAGCCCCTTAGAGCGGGTCGACTGATGCCCGCCACCGGGAGCCGCGAGACCCCCCTTAGGCAACGACCCTGACGAAAAAAATACGTGGCCAGAGCGTGCCATCTGGGAGGGTTCTCTACATACATGTATCTCCGCAGAGTCCTGAGACGGAGAGCCGCCACCTGGGTGCGCACGCACACCAAGGACTGGCCTCCCTCCTCTAACGGAAGACTCAGGACCGCCGCGGAAATCCAATGCTTCCTATTTCCCCAAAAGAAATCCACCAGCTTCTTCTGTATAGCAGTTGCAAATATAGAGGGCGGGACAAGAGTAGCCAGCCGGTACCATAACATAGAGGCCACCAGCTGGTTTATGACCAGCACCCTCCCCCGAAAGGAGAGAACTCCAAGCAGGCCTGACCAGCGCCCCAGCCGAGCAACCACCTTCGTCTCCAACTCTTGCCAGTTTGCCGGCCAAACATCCTCAGTGGGACTCAGGTACACCCCCAGATAGAGGAGGTGCGTGGTACTCCACGCATACAATGCCATCTCCTCCGGCAGGGAGTCTACCCGCCACTGACCCACCAAAAGTCCAGAGCACTTACTCCAGTTAATCCTAGCAGAAGATGCAGCCGAGAAAATCTCCTGGCAGTCACGCATCCTCCGCAGGTCACCAGGATCAGTGAACATAAGAAGTACGTCATCGGCATATGCCGATAGTATCACCTCAACCCGCGGGCCAGGTAGGGCCAGGCCTGTCAACCTTCTCCGAAGAAGACACAGGAACGGCTCCACACAGACCGAATACAACTGGCCCGACATAGGGCACCCCTGACGGACCCCCCTCCCAAAATGAAAAGGAGCTAGCACCGCGCCATTAACCTTTACAAGGCACTCCGCAGCAGCGTACAAAAGCCGGACCCGGGCCACGAAGTGTGGTCCAAACCCAAACGCTTGCAACGACCCAAATAGGTATTCATGCTCCACCCTATCAAAAGCCTTCTCCTGATCAAGAGACAGAAAAGCAGCTGACTCACCAGTACCCTGGACTAAATGAATCAGGTCCCTAACCAGGTGGATGTTATCCTGGATGGACCGGCCAGGGACTGTATAAGATTGATCAGGATGAATCAATTGATGCAGCACGGAGCCCAGGCGATTTGCCATTGCCCGTGCAAAAATTTTATATTCTGTGCAAAGGAGAGAGACTGGACGCCAGTTCTTCAACAAACGGAGTTCGCCCTTCTTAGGCAGCAAGACAACAACCGTCCTACGCCACGAGAGAGGCATCACTCCAGTCGCCAGGCTCTCCCCCAGAACCAACATATAGTCACCCCCTAGGATGTCCCAGAAAGCTCTAACAAACTCCACCGTCAACCCATCCAGCCCGGGGGACTTACCCCTCCTGAGCTGATGCAAGGCGCGAGTCAACTCCTCCAAAGATAAGGGGCCATCAAGAAGATCAGCCTCCCCCCTATCTACGGTCGGTAGACCCTCCCACAGATCTTGCTGAGCCTCCACACTGAATCCTTCCGCAGAGAACAGGGACCCATAAAAGGACCTAACCAAGGCATTAATCCTCTCTGGCTCAGTGACAGAGGAGCCGTCATCTGCAAGCAACTCCACGAGCTGTTTTCGAGCTCCCCGCCCCTTCTCCAAAGAGAAAAAGAAAGGCGACGCTCGGTCCAGCTCGTGCAGCATCTGGACCCGAGACCTCACGTATGCGCCTCGAGATCGCTCAAGCAGCAGACTCCTCAAAACCTCCTTCTTCCTCTGAAACTCTCCCCATTCGCTGGAGTCTTCACCAAACTGACCCAGGCGAGACTCAGCGTCCTGTATCTCCCTCTCCAGCTTCCCGACTGCGGAGTCCCGCCTCCCAGTCGACCCCCATGTATATTCCTTACAAAAGAGACGGATGTGAGCTTTACCCACATCCCACCACTGCCTAAGGGAAGAGAAGCACCTCTGCCTCTCTCTCCACTTCACCCAAAACCGAGTGAAAGACTCCCGGAAACACCGATCCTCCAGCAGCCTGTTGTTAAAGTGCCAGTACGCGGACCCAGCCCGAGCGCACGCTGGATTAAAATCCACACGCACCAGACAATGGTCCGAGCACGGCACCAGCCGCATTGAGGCCGCTGAGACACGGGAAACAAACGCTCGGGAAATATAAAACCGATCAATGCGGGAACCACCGCCCTCAGACCTCCGCGAAAAAGCAGTGGAATCAGGGTGAAGGTCCCTCCAAGCATCAACCAACTCAAAGGAGTCAATCAAGCCTCTCAGCTTCTTCGCTACAGCAGGCGCACACTGAGTACCAGAACGGTCCCGCACCTCAAGTGTGCAATTAAAGTCCCCACCAAGGAAGACACACTCTCCCCTATCAATAGTTCCCAACAGAGCATTCACCTCCCGAAGTAGGCCGGCCTGCATCGTGCCGGAGCTAGGGGCATACACGTTAATGAAATGCAACGGCATGCCATCCAGGCTCACGGCCAGATGGAGCAAACGTCCTGGCACCACTTCCTGCACTTTTAAAATGCTTGGCAAAAAATTTGGGGCCAACAGAAAAGCCACCCCACTCGAATTTGAGCTGAGATGGCTCATATAAACCCTCCCTTCCCACTCCAGTTGCCAGGTAGGTTCGTCACTAGCAACGGTATGTGTCTCTTGCAGATAACAAACTGCAAATCTCCCCTCCCTTAGGGCTGATAAGAGCTGAAATCTTCGAAAACTCGCTCTACTCCCATTTAAATTTAATGTAGCTACTGTGAATGTGTAGGCACATTAGATTGAGACCCTCACACTCCCTGTAGTCACAGGAGCTCCTTTTCTGAGGACCTTCAAAAAACCCCGAAACTGCCCCAAATCCGAGTCAGAAAGACCACTATCCTTGTTACTAAGGATAGCCTCGAGACTCGCCTGCAAATCTAGACAGTCCCCCCACCGCCTTGTCGCAGCAAACCATAATGTTTTGGGAGCACGACTTATTTTTAAGAACTCTCGCACCTCAACAATAAGCTTCGCCTCAGACACGGCCTTGGAGTCTGGGCTCACATCCAACCCGCGCGCACCTGAATCAACAACCTCAGAAAGACCAGAACTCTCTGACAAATCACTCTCTGTGCCACACCCACTGGCCGCATCGCTGTCCCCCTCCTCAGCCATGACACGACCCCCCGGATCAATGCTGGGGGTGGGTCCCGACACCCCTGCCTGACACTCGCAGCCCTCTGAATGGCTGGGCTCCTGCACGCTACCATCACTCTCCTCTTCTGGGCCTGGGGAAGCAACAACAAGAGGCATCCCCAGGGCCTGTGGAACACTGGCACCCTCGGAGTCTGAAAGAGGATCACGACACATAACAGCCCTGACCTCCACATCATCCAGAGTGCCCTCTCCACAGGCATCACCCTGAGAATCACCACCTGCTATTAAACTCACCCCAGACAGCTCATCCGGTGAGGCATCCCGCCCCCCAGCACCTCCACTGGCACTGATATGGAGCACAGACTTGAACGACAACACCCCCGAAACTCCCCCCTCGGCCTGACTCTGCACATCCCCCGTCACAGAGGGCACACTACCAGGGGAGCCAACCACGTCACCTAACGTGCTAGCACCCTCAGTAGGCCTCTGAAACGAGGGGACCTCGTCCGACCCAGAGGGTACACACCCAAGGGAGCTAACCACAGCACCCGCCGAGATAACTCCCTCAGAGGGCCCCTGAGATGAAGGGACAGACTCCCGCCCAGTGGACACAACTCCACCGGAATCAACTTCAGCACCCGGTCCTGTGACACCCGCTGTAGATCCATGAAGAGAAGGCCCAACCACCGACCCAGAAGACACCGGGTCAAGACCACTTTCAGCCACCTCAGTGGTGGAAAGCCCGGAGAAAGACATCCCCTTCGCTCTGGACCCACGCCCTTCCTCATCTTCACCAGGCAGATGCCTCCTTTTAGTCCCACTCACATGCGGAGGTGCGGTAACCTCCATAAGGGAAGGGTCATCCGCCTCCACATTACCCCCATCCACTTTGCCACCCACACGTTTAGGCTTCTTTACCCCCTTCCGAACCACCGCAACTCCCCCCTGGGCCCCAGCAGGTGCAGTCTGCACCACACTGGAGCTAAACTCACCCGATTGCACTTTCTTCGCTCGGGCGGCCCTATCCCTCTCCTTCTTCTTGTTGTGCTTCCCCTGCTTCTCCCAAAACCCCCCCTCAACACTCCCCTCCTCCTGCGCCCCACCTCCATCCGCCGCCACAGGCGCAAGACGTGGGGGGTGTGGGGGGCGTGGGCTCTCACTGCCCAGGGTCCCCAAAGCGGAACCTACGGACCCAGAAGGCTTAGCACTGCCGCCCCGGGTCACCAAGGCAGAACTGGCAACCTCAGCCGGGTCAGCAGTACCGCCCCGCGCCGCTGAGGTTTGACAAGCCACCCCAGATGGGCCAGCAGCGCTTTCCTGGGCCACTGCACTAGAACCTCTAGCAGTGCCCCCGCGAAAAAGACACTCCCTACGGAGATGTCCAAATTCGCCGCACGCATGACACCGTGCCTTTCCCCAACTCCAACGCACGGTTCTGGGGACACCCTTATGCACCACCTCAAAACTCCCCTCGGCACCATCCCCCTCACCCACCTTCATGAACACCCTCCTCTTGAAACTGAAGACCCCTTTCTCCTCTGGGTCCCCCCCGGGATGCAAGAGACGAAAACATTTAGACCGCACCTCCCCGAACTTGGACAGGTGTGGAATAAGTACTGCATCCGAAAAATAGGTGGGGCAGCTCCGCAGAAGAACCGGTCTCACCCTTGATACCCACGGATCCACCTGTATGTGGACCCCCCCCACTGAGATCCCCTCCTCCAACGCTCGGGCCACACACTCCCGGGTCTTAAGTATCATCTCCACCTTTCCTCTTTCGAGCTCAGAAGAGACAATAGCCCCCCTCCCAAGAAGCTCATTCATGGCCTTCGTAATTACCCCCCTCGACATCATAGGCCCAGTTTGAACAGAAATACCAAAGCTGTCCCCATCCAAGTCAACATGAGGCTCAAGCTCAGATGGCCTCGCACCCGCCACTGATGCCATCGCTGCGTAGGTCCGGACCTTCGGCCGCGCCCCTTCCATCGCCATCCTCACAGAGGCACAAACCAGCTCCAGGCACCTCAGCAGCACAGCTCCAAGTTAAGTCCCAGAGACAGTCACAGTCAAAGACAGGCAGCAGAAAACAGAAACCTCCAGCAGAAGCAGGAAGTCCCCAGGTTCGTCCACAGCCAAGAGCAGCTTTTGGAAAGCTCTATCGCAGTCTCGCCGGAAGCACAAGTACCTTCTTCACATTAAGCCAGGCAGCCGCACTGAGCAAAATGACTTTAGGGCAGAGAAACGGCGCTAAAAACAACAAAGACACCGCCAATATTCCAAACCCACGATCACAGGCACTATTGGCAATCCGCCAACGACAACCGCACCCTCGACAATGTGGAGAAACTCAGGAATCTTCACACAGATGGAGGCTTCCCAGACCAGAGAAAAGCTTCAACAGCCCAACAATAAGTTGAACTATGAAGCCCCCCTGGGTCTGTGCCCTCTCCAACGGCAAAATCCTTGAAAGGCTGCTTCAATCCTTCTCAACTGCAGAGCTGAGAAGAAAACACGACCTCTCTCTCTCTCTCTCTCTCTTTTTTTTTTTTTTTTTTTTTTCCATTTCAAAAACTTTATTCAACACAAATCATAAAATACAACACATCAAAACACAATCAAAAATCACACTATAATGAACAGATCATTGTAGTACAGCAGTACATTCATTTATAATCGCCTCAACCCCACGCGGCGACCAGCGCTGACGGAAGGCCTCCAGAGTCCCCGTGAACACCGCGTGTTCCCTCTCCAGGGACACACGTGCACGGACGTAGGCCCGAAAGAGGGGCAGGCAGCCGACTCTCGCCAGACCGTCGACCGCCCGCTGCCTGGACCCACGAATGGCCATCTTGGCCAGGCCAAGGAGCAAACCGACAGGTAAGTCCCCCCCCCACACTCGGCTCTCCCCACTCCCCGCCTTGTGTCCAAACACCAGGATTGTGGGGCTAAAATGCAGCCAGAACTTGAGGAACAACCCCTTCAGATATTGGTACAGGGGCAGTAACCTCACACACTCCACATACACATGGAATACGGTCTCCTCCTCTCCGCAGAAAATACATGCGGCAGACGAGCCCGTGAACCGACTCAAAAGTTTATTACAAACCACCGCTCCATGCAGCACTCTCCACCCCAGGTCCCCAATATAAAGGGGTACAACTCCCTTATAGAAGGACCCCCACTGGGGCCCCCCGCCGCCTTCGGATGGTAACACCGTCCTCCATGGTGAGTCAGGACGGGAGACGAAGGCACGGTGGTTCAGAATGTGCAGGAGCATCCTGTACAGTGCGCGTCTCCTTGCATCACAAAATGGCATGCTGGTCATCTCAGAAAGGCAGCTCAGATTATGCGGAGCCGGAGGCCGAGAAATATCCCGAAGCCTAGGCCCGATGAGCAGATCTGACGGAGCAGGGGTAAGCTCTATCTGAACCACTCTAGGCTCGCGCCTTTCCTCGACAACCACCATGACAGGATGAGGACCAGCCACACCCGCAACCACAACATCCCCCTCTCCTCGTGGAACAACACTCTGGCTGAACACCACCAAATTCCTCACTCTTAACACATCCCTATAGAAAACAGGCAAGCCCCTTAGGGCGGGTCGACTGACACCCGCCACCGGGAGCCGCGAGACCCCCCTTAGGCAACGACCCTGACGAAAAAAATACGTGGCCAGAGCGTGCCATCTGGGAGGGTTCTCTACATACATGTATCTCCGCAGAGTCCTGAGACGGAGAGCCGCCACCTGGGTGCGCACGCACACCAAGGACTGGCCGCCCTCCTCTAACGGAAGACTCAGGACCGCCGCGGAAATCCAATGCTTCCTATTTCCCCAAAAGAAATCCACCAGCTTCTTCTGTATAGCAGTTACAAATATAGAGGGCGGGACAAGAGTAGCCAGCCGGTACCATAACATAGAGGCCACCAGCTGGTTTATGACCAGCACCCTCCCCCGAAAGGAGAGAACTCCAAGCAGGCCTGACCAGCGCCCCAGCCGAGCAACCACCTTCGTCTCCAACTCTTGCCAGTTTGCCGGCCAAACATCCTCAGTGGGACTCAGGTACACCCCCAGATAGAGGAGGTGCGTGGTACTCCACGCATACAATGCCATCTCCTCCGGCAGGGAGTCTACCCGCCACTGACCCACCAAAAGTCCAGAGCACTTACTCCAGTTAATCCTAGCAGAAGATGCAGCCGAGAATATCTCCTGGCAGTCACGCATCCTCCGCAGGTCACCAGGATCAGTGAACATAAGAAGTACGTCATCGGCATACGCCGATAGAATCACCTCAACCCGCGGGCCAGGTAGGGCCAGGCCTGTCAACCTCCTCCGAAGAAGACACAGGAACGGCTCCACACAGACCGAATACAACTGGCCCGACATAGGGCACCCCTGGCGGACCCCCCTCCCAAAATGAAAAGGAGATAGCACCGCGCCATTAACCTTTACAAGACACTCCGCAGCAGCGTACAAAAGCCGGACCCGGGCCACGAAGTGTGGTCCAAACCCAAACGCTTGCAACGTCCCAAATAGGTATTCATGCTCTACCCTATCAAAAGCCTTCTCCTGATCAAGAGACAGAAAAGCAGCTGACTCACCAGTACCCTGGACTAAATGAATCAGGTCCCTAACCAGGTGGATGTTATCCTGGATGGACCGGCCAGGGACTGTATAAGATTGATCAGGATGAATCACTTGATGCAGCACGGAGCCCAGGCGATTTGCCATTGCCCGTGCAAAAATTTTATATTCTGTGCAAAGGAGAGAGACTGGACGCCAGTTCTTCAACAAACGGAGTTCGCCCTTCTTAGGCAGCAAGACAACAACCGTCCTACGCCACGAGAGAGGCATCACTCCAGTCGCCAGGCTCTCCCCCAAAACCAACATATAGTCACCCCCTAGGATGTCCCAGAATGCTCTAACAAACTCCACCGTCAACCCATCCAGCCCGGGGGACTTACCCCTCCTGAACTGATGCAAGGCGCGAGTCAACTCCTCCAAAGATAAGGGGCCATCAAGAAGATCAGCCTCCCCCCTATCTACGGTCGGTAGACCCTCCCACAGATCTTGCTGAGCCTCCACACTGAATCCTTCCGCAGAGAACAGGGTCCCATAAAAGGACCTAACCAAGGCATTAATCCTCTCTGGATCAGTGACAGAGGAGCCGTCATCTGCAAGCAACTCCACGAGCTGTTTTCGAGCTCCCCGCCCCTTCTCCAAAGAGAAAAAGAAAGGCGACCCTCGGTCCAGCTCGTGCAGCATCTGGACCCGAGACCTCACATAAGCGCCTCGAGATCGCTCAAGCAGCAGACTCCTCAAAACCTCCTTCTTCCTCTGAAACTCTCCCCATTCGCTGGAGTCTTCACCAAACTGACCCAGGCGAGACTCAGCGTCCTGTATCTCCCTCTCCAGCTTCTCGACCGCTGAGTCCCGCCTCCCAGTCGACCCCCATGTATATTCCTTACAAAAGAGACGGATGTGAGCTTTACCCACATCCCACCACTGCCTAAGGGAAGAGAAGCACCTCTGCCTCTCTCTCCACTTCACCCAAAACCGAGTGAATGACTCCCGGAAACACCGGTCCTCCAGCAGCCTGTTGTTAAAGTGCCAGTACGCGGACCCAGCCCGAGCGCACGCTGGATTGAAATCCACACGCACCAGACAATGGTCCGAGCACGGCACCAGCCGCATTGAGGCCGCTGAGACACGGGAAACAAACGCTCGGGAAATATAAAACCGATCAGTGCGGGAACCACCGCCCTCAGACCTCCGCGAAAAAGCAGTGGAATCAGGGTGAAGGTCCCTCCAAACATCAACCAACTCAAAGGAGTCAATCAAGCCTCTCAGCTTCTTCGCTACAGCAGGCGCACACTGAGTACCAGAACGGTCCCGCACCTCAAGTGTGCAATTAAAGTCCCCACCAAGGAAGACACACTCTCCCCTATCAATAGTGCCCAACAGAGCATTCACCTCCCGAAGCAGGCCGGCCTGCATCGTGCCGGAGCTAGGGGCATACACGTTAATGAAATGCAACGGCATGCCATCCAGGCTCACGGCCAGATGGAGCAAACGTCCTGGCACCACTTCCTGCACTTTTAAAATGCTTGGCAGAAAATTTGGGGCCAACAGAAAAGCCACCCCACTCGAATTTGAGCTGAGATGGCTCATATAAACCCTCCCTTCCCACTCCAGTTGCCAGGTAGGTTCATCACTAGCAACGGTATGTGTCTCTTGCAGATAACAAACTGCAAATCTCCCCTCCCTTAGGGCTGATAAGAGCTGAAATCTTCGAAAACTCGCTCTACTCCCATTTAAATTTAATGTAGCTACTGTGAATGTGTAGACACATTAGATTGTGACCCTCACACTCCCTGTAGTCACAGGAGGTCCTTTTCTGAGGACCTTCAACAAACCCCAAAACTGCCCCAAATCCGAGTCAGAAAGACCACTATCCTTGTTACTAAGGATAGCCTCGAGACTCTCCCGCACTTCTGGCCAATCCTCCCATCTCCTTGTAACGGCCCACCATAATGTTTTGGGAGCACGACTTATTTTTAAGAACTCTCGCACCTCAACAATAAGCTTCGCCTCAGACACGGCCTTGGAGTCTGGGCTCTCAGCCAACCCGCTCGCACCTGAATCAACAACCTCAGAAAGACCAGAACTGTCTGACACAACACTCTCTGAGCCCCCCCCACTGGCCGCATCGCTATCCTCCTCCACAGCCATGACACGACCACCCGGATCAATGCTGGGGGTGGGTCCCAACACCCCTACCTGAGACTCGCAGCCCTCTGAATGGCTGGGCTCCTGCACGCTACCATCACCCTCCTCCTCTGGGCCTGGGGAAGCAACAACAAGAGGCATCCCCAGGGCCTGTGGAACACTGGCACCCTCGGAGTCTGAAAGAGGATCACGTCCCATAACAGCCCTGACCTCCACATCATCCAGAGTGCCCTCTCCACAGGCATCACCCAGAGAATCACCACCTGCCATTAACCTCACCCCAGACAACTCATCCGGTGAGGCATCCCGCCCCCCAGCACCTCCACTGGCACTGATATGGAGCACAGACTTGAACGACAACACCCCCGAAACTCCCCCCTCAGCCTGACTCTGCCCATCCCCCGTCACAGAGGGCACACTACCAGAGGAGCCAACCACGTCATCTACCGTGCTAGCACCCTCAGTAGGCCTCTGAAACGAGGGGACCTCATCCGACCCAGAGGGTACACACCCAAGGGGGCTAACCACAGCATCCGCCGAGATAACTCCCTCAGAGGGCCCCTGAGATGAAGGGACAGACTCCCGCCCAGTGGACACAACTCCACCGGAATCAACTTCAGCACCCAGTCCGGTGACACCCGCTGTAGATCCATGAAGAGAAGGCCCAACCACCGACCCAGAAGACACCGGGTCAAGACCACTTTCAGCCACCTCAGTGGTGGAAAGCTCGGAGAAAGACATCCCCTTCGCTCTGGACCCACGCCCTTCCTCCTCTTCACCAGGCAAATGCCTCCTTTTAGTCCCACTCGCATGCGGAGGTGCGGTAACCTCCATAAGGGAAGGGTCATCCGCCTCCACATTACCCCCAACCACTTTGCCACCCACACGTTTAGACTTCTTTCCCCCCTTCCGAGCCACCACAACTCCCCCCTGGGCCCCAGCAGGTGCAGTCTGCACCACACTGGAGCCAAACTCACCCGATTGCACTTTCTTCGCTCGGGCAGCCCTATCCCTCTCCTTCTTCTTATTATGCTTCCCCTGCTTCTCCCAAAACCCCCCCTCAACACTCCCCTCCTCCTGCGCCCCACCTCCATCCACCGCCACAGGCGCAAGACGTAGGGGACGTGGGGGGCTTGGGCTCTCACTGCCCAGGGTCCCCAAAGCGGAACCTCTGGACCCAGAAGGCTTAGCACTGCCGCCCCGGGTCACCAAGGCAGAACTGGCAACCTCAGCCGGGTCAGCAGTACCACCCCGCGCCGCTGAGGGTTGACCAGCCACCCCAGATGGGCCAGCAGCGCTTTCCTGGGCCACTGCACTAGAACCTCTAGCAGTGCCCCCGCGAAAAAGACACTCCCTACGGAGATGTCCAAATTCGCCGCACGCATGACACCGTGCCTTTCCCCAACTCCAACGCACGGTTCTGGGTACCCCCTTATGCACCACCTCAAAACTCCCCTCGGCACCATCCCCCTCACCCACCTTCATGAACACCCTCCTCTTGAAACTGAAGACCCCTTTTTCCTCCGGGTCCCCCCCAGGATGCAAGAGCCTAAAGCACTTAGACCGCACCTCCCCGAACTTGGACAGGTGTGGAATAAGCACTGCATCCGAAAAATAAGTGGGGCAGCTCCGCAGGAGAACCGGTCTCACCCTGGAAACCCACGGATCCACCTGTACGTGGACCCCCCCCACTGAGATCCCCTCCTCCAACGCTCGGGCCACACACTCCCGGGTCTTAAGTATCATCTCCACCTTTCCCCTTTCGAGCTCAGAAGAGACAATAGCCCCCCTCCCAAGAAGTTCATTCATGGCCTTCGTAATTACCCCCCTAGACATCATAGGCCCAGTTTGAACAGAAATACCAAAACTGTCCCCATCCAAGTCAACATGAGGCTCAAGCTCAGATGGCCTCGCACCCGCCACTGATGCCGTCGCTGCGTAGGTCCGGACCTTCGGCCGCGCCCCTTCCATCGCCATCCTCACAGAGGCACAAACCAGCTCCAAGCCCCTCAGCAGCACAGCTCCAAGTTAAGTCCCAGAGACAGTCACAGTCAAAGACAGGCAGCAGAAAACAGAAACCTCCAGCTGAAGCAGGAAAATCCCCAGGTTCGTCCACAGCCAAGAGCAGCTTACGGGAAACTCGATCCCAGTCGCGCTGGACGCAAAAGTACCTTCTTCACATTAAGCCAGGCAGCCGCACTGAGCAAAATGACTTTAGGGCAGAGAAGCGGAGCCAAAAACGACAAAGACACCGCACAACTTCAACCCACTGAGATCACAGGCACTCTTGGCAATCCGCCAACGCCAACCGCACCCTCGACAATGTGGAGAAACTCAGGAATCTTCACACAGATGGAGGCTCCCCAGACCAGAGAAAAGCTTCAACAGCCCAACAATAAGTTGAACTATGAAGCCCCTCTGTGTCTGTGCCCTCATCGACAGCAAAGTCCTTGAAAGGCAGCTTCAATCCTTCACAACTGCAGAGCTGAGAAGAAAACACGACCTCTCTCTCTCTCTCTCTCTCTCTCTCTGTCTCTGTCTGTCTCCCTCTCTCTCTCTCTCTTCTTTTCCCACACCCCTGGTCCTAGCCATCACTTTCCCAGGATAATCCTATCGTGACCCTGAGCACTCCCACCACTCCTGTGTCTCTGTTCATTTATCCCAGATTCAGGGCGGCACGGTGGTGCACCGGTAGAGCTGCTGCCGTTTACAGCACCAGAGACCCGGGTTCGATCCTGCCTACGGAGACTGTCTGTGTGGAGTTTGTACGTTCTCTCCGTGACCTGCGTGGGTTTTCTCCGGGATCTCCGGTTTCCTCCCACACTCCAACGACGTGCAGTTTTGTAGGCTAATCGGCTTTGGTAAAAATTCCAAATTGTTCCCAGTGTGTGTGTGTAGGATAGCGTTAGTGAAAGGGGTCGGCACGAACTCTGAGGACTAAAGGGCCTGTTTCCACACTGTATTTCTAAACTAAACTCTGGAGTTTAGAAGGATGAGAGAGGATCTTATTGAAACATATAAGATCGTTATGGGTTTGGACACTCTAGAGGCAGGAAACATGTTGGGGGAGTCCAGAACCAGGGGCCACAGTTTAAGAATAAGGGGTAAGCCATTTGGATCGGAGACGAGGAAACACTTTTTCACACAGAGAGTTGTGAGTCTGTGGCATTCTCTGCCTCTCTACCGGTTCTCTGGATATTTTCAAGAGAGTGCTAGATAGGGCTCTTAAAGATGGCGGTGTCAGGGGATATGGGGAGAAGGCAGGAACGGGGTACTGATTGTGGATGATCAGTCCTGATCACTGAATGGCGGTGCTGGCTCGAAGGGCCGAATGGCCTACTCCTGCACCTATTGTCTATTGTCCAAAGTAAACTACAGTAAACCTCGGTTTTAACTGACCAGACCCTTATTCAGTAGCCACGTCCCATTGTGCATGACTTTCCCACGAGTGTAAACACCTCAAGATCTACCCTGGCAAGCTCCCATAGGGTCTTACATCTTTGATTAAGGTCATCCCTCATTTAGTTTAGTTTAGTTGAGAGATACAGCGTGGTAACAAGCCCTTCGGCCTACCGAGTCCGCGCCGACCAGCGATCACCCCGTACACAAACGCTATCCTAGACACGAGGGGCAATTTACAATTTTTACTGAAGCCAATTTATCTACAAACCTGCATGCCTTTTTTGTATTGCATTGTATTCAATTTATTGTCATTATCTCATTTTAGAGACAACAAAATGGATTTTCCTCACAGTCAGTAACATAAAAATAAATAATAATTAAATGAACATATTTTTAAAAAAGCACAAACACAGAAGTCCACACACAACATACCCCCACAGCGGCACCAGAGTTAAGGAAGGTGCCTTAGTCCCCACCGATCTTTCCAGATGTTCACCCGTGGGCGGGGCCTCCCGAGCACCTGCAGTCGCCGCCACAGACGGCCCGATGCTCAGGCTCTCTCGCCGGGAACGATGGGACCCCGACGGAGAACATCCTCAGCGGCCCGGACCTCCAGATCAGCCGCCTCCCACCGGGGTCCGTGGCTCCCGAAGTCCACAGGCTGAGCTGGGCGGAGTCGTGATGCTGGTCAGCGCCGCCCGCGTTGGGAGCTCCGCGAACCATAGCTCCGCGATGTCGGTGCGGCAGGCCCAGCACTCCGGAGCTCCAAACGGCGATCCCCGGTGAGGCATCGCCCGGCCCGCGATGTTTCCAACGCTGTGCCGCCGCTGCTGGTCCAGCAGGTAGGCCGCGGGGCGGCGCGACTCGAATAACAGTCGCATCCTCTCCAGGAAGCGACTGAAGGACGGTATCCCCCTTACCGTACCCTCTTCCCCCACATAAAGACATTTAAAAAAACCCACAAATAACGCTCTTCAAACATAAGAAAACAAACAAACATATGTATATACCAGACTGAAGGCGGAGGCAGCTAGCAACAGCGCCACCGGATGTCCAATTTGGAGTGTGTGAAGAAACCGGAGCACCCGGAGAAAACCCATGTGGTCACGGAGAGAACATACAAACTCCGTACAGACAAGCGCCCGTAGTCAGGATCGAACCCGGGTCTCTGGTGCTGTGAGCCAGAAACTCTACCGCTGCGCCACCGTGCCAACCCTTCTAAACTCCATAGAGCTTTACGCCTCCTACATTCACTCCACTGATCCCCATTCTCTCCCCTCCCCACCCGCTCTCTACCCAAACCCGCCACTGCCCCTCCCCACCCACTTCCAGCCCCATTGCACCCGTTTAACCCCCCCCCCCACCCCCCTCCATGTTCCTAGGCTACTGTGGGTGAGGCGATTCGAACAGCTGTGCCCTCGAAGATTTCAATAACCCCCGAATTAGGTTGCCATTTACTCCTGCCGTTAAATATCCTTTGTTAGACCAGCAACACCCGCCCCACTAAATCAAGGACAAGTCACTTGAAGAGTCGATTGCATTTGATCAAAACTGCGCAGATCAAAAATTCATAAATCGGGGGGTGGCTGTATCGTCAATCATCGCTAATGGGACATCACTCCCACTTGATGCCAGCAGTCCGTCACTGCCATCCGATGTTTCCCAACATCATGCGGTCTTCATCCTAAACACTTCAACTTCAACCTTTGGCCACTTTGGTCTGTTCATGTGCAGTCTCCAAACTACTAGTTTAGTCCAGTTTTGAGATACAGCAAGGAAACAGGCCCTTCGGCCCATCGAGTCTGCGCCGACCAGCGATCCCCGCGCACTAACACTATTCCTGCACACACTAGGGACAATTTTTACATTTACATCAAGCCAATTAACCCACAAACCTGTGCGCCTTTGGAGTGCAGGTGGAAACTGAAAATCGCAGAGAAAGCCCACGCGGGCCATGGAGAGAACGTACAAACTCCATACAGACAGCACCCGTAGTCAGGATCGAACCTAGATCGCTGCCGCTGTGTGGCAATACTACACCTCTGCACCACCGTGCCGCGCACGTGTTGGGCTCTCAGGAGTGTGAAAGAGCAGAGGAATCAAGCGGTGCAGGTACATAGTTCCTTGAAAGTACAGGTGTCAGAGGTTATGGGGAGAAGGCAGGAGAATGGGGTTAGGGATAGATAGATAGATAATGAGAGATAGATCAGCCATGGCGGAATAGACTCGATGGGCCGAATGGCCTAATTCCACTCCTATTCCTTGTGACTTCATGACCTTTTGAAAGTGGCACCACAGGTAGATATGATGGTCAAAAAGGTTATCAGCACTTTGGCTTTCATCAGTCAGAGCATTGAGTATAGAAGTTGGGAGGTCATGTTACAGTTGTGTAAAACGTTGGTGAGGCCACATTAAGAATACTGTGTTCAGATCTGGGCACCATGATATAGGAAAGATGTTGTCAAACTGGAATAACCATATAACCATATAACAATTACAGCAAGGAAACAGGCCTTCTCGGCCCTTCCAGTCCGTGCCGGCCATTTATCTTCCCCTAGTCCCATCTACCTGCACTCAGAACATACCCCTCCATTCCCTTCCCGTCCATATACCTATCCACTTTACTTTTAAATGTTAAAATCGATCACCCTCCACCACTTCTGCTGGAAGAACATTCCACACAGCCACCACTCTCTGAGTAAAGAAGTTCCCCCTCATGTTACCCCTAAACTTCTGTCCCTTAATTCTCATGTCATGCCCTCTTGTTTGAATCTTCCCTACCCTCAATGGGAAAAGCTTATCCACGTCAACTCTGTCTATCCCTTTCATCATTTTAAATACCTCAGTCAAGTCCCCCCTCAACCTTCTGCGCTCCAAAGAATAGAGCCTTCTCTGCACGCAAAGAATGGGTGCAGAGAAGATTTACGAGAATGTTGCCAGGACTTGAGGGTCAGCGCTATAGGGCCAGGTCGAGTAGGCTGGGACTCTATTCCTTGGAGCGCCGAGGGATGAGGGGAGATCTTATAGAAGTGTATGAAATAGTGAGAGGAATAGATCAGGTAAACTTTGAGTCTCTCGGCCAGTGTAGGGAAATTGAGAACCAGTTTAAGGTGTCTAAGGACATAGGTTTAAGGTGAATGGGGAAAGATTTAATAGGAATCTGAGGGCTAGCCTTTTTATACAAAGTGTGGTGGGTGTATGGAATGAGCTGCCAGAGGAGATAGTTGAGGCAGGTATCATCACAACCTTTCAGAAACATTTAGTTTAGTTTAGTTTAGTGATACAGCGCGGAAACAGGCCCTTCGGCCCACCGAGTCCGCGCCGACCAGCGGTCTCCATGCACTACCGTACACGCACTAGGGACAACTTACAATTGTCCCTAGTTGGTGTAGGATGGACTAAACTAAACCACGAGTGGCTTCTGATCAGACTGATGAGTGGTGGGCCTCATCAAGGACGACAATGAGCTGGCTTACAGGGAGGAGGTGAAACAACTGGTGGACTGGTGCAATACGAACAACCTGATCTTGAATGTCGAAATAACAAAGGAGGTCATCGTCGACTTCAGGAAAAACCGGCACAGTCCCACACCACTTCACATCAATGACAGCGATGTGGAGTTGGTCAGTAGCACTAGGTTCCTGGGGGTGCAGATCGCTAACAGTCTGACCTGGTCGAACAACATCTCATCAACAGTTAAGAGAGCGCAGTAGCGGTTGCACTTTCTGCGCCGGATGAGAAGAGCTCACCTCCCCCATCCCATCCTCTCCACTTTCTACAGGGGCACCATAGAGAGTATTTTGACCAGCTGTATCTCTGTCTGGTTTGAGGACTGTAAAGCCTCCGATTGGAAGTCCGCGCAGAGAGTGGTGAGGACAGCGGAAAAAATCATCGGGACCTCTCTCCCCTCAATCGGGGATATTGCGACCAAACGTTGCGTGTCTAAGGCCAACAGTATTATAAAAGACCCCACACATCTCCATCACGGACTGTTCACTCTGCTGCCCTCGGGCAAAAGATATCGCAGCATAAGGAGCAGAACATCAAGGTTCTGCAACAGCTTCTTCCCACGAGCCATCAGACTCCTGGATGCCATGTAATGGGCTGCCACCATTGTCTATTTATCCTTTTATCCTTTTTATCCATTTTATCCATTTTATCCTTCTGTTAATTATCGTGTTGCACAGGGAGCCAAATGCAACGTAATTTTGTTTGGAACTGCATATATCGATGTATTTCTAAATGACAATAAAGTTTGTTTGTTTTTGAATAGAGGGAACCAGATACGAATGTTCCATCCCAGCCGGGCCAGAGTGTAGTGATGATGGTTGAAGACAGTGCGGTCCATCAGGTTAGACACAAAATGCTGGAGTAACTCAGCGGGGCAGGCAGCATCTCCGGAGAAAAGGAATGGGTGACGTTTCGAGTCGAGACCCTTCCTCGGACTGAGAGTGAGGGGAGAGGGAAACTAGAGGGTATGACAAGGTACAAAGAGCAAATGAATGAAAGGTGTGAAAAGAACAAATCAAAGCCGATCAAGGTAAGGTGGAGCCCACAATGGTCCATTGTTGGCTGTGGAGAAGGTGATAACGAGTGGGTACAGACAGCAAAACTACGCTGGACGACAGTGAAACTAGCAGGATGACTATGGTGGGGGCCAGACCAGACCATCCCACACATTGCGAATGACTGCCCACTGAGGCTTTTCCCTGGGGGCATCAAAGCCATCCACCCAGTAACTGATGCTGTCCTGGCCTGGATGTCTACCCTTGATCTACAACTATAGGCTGTGCACGCCTTACACAAGAAGAAGAAGACAGGGGTGGGTGAGGAACGAGATAGATAGATTCTTGATTAGTATGGTTGTCAGGGGTTATGGGGAGAAGGCAGGAGAATGGGGTTAGAAGGGAGAGATAGAGCAGCCATGATTGTGTGGCTGAGTAGACTAGATGGGCCAAAAGGCCAAATTATGCTCCTATCACTTATGACATGACCTTATGAATGGGTGACATTTCGGGTCGAGACCCTTCTTAAGTGAGAGTCCGGGGAGAGTGAGACTGGAGATAAGGAAGGGTAAGGTGTGAAAACACAGATGAAAGGGGACGGTGATCAAGGGAATGTAGAACGGTTCATGGTTAGCCGAGGGGAAGGTGACAACGGGGCATGCGATCAGTAAAATATATTCAGGAGGACAGTGTAACTAGTCTGAGAACTGGGACGGAGAGAGAGGGGAGTGCAAGGGTTACTTGAAGTTAGAGAAATCAATCCGATTCATGTTTTCGGACCAAGCTGAGTAAAATCGAGAGAAGACTACCTTTGTCACAATAAACCAAGCCACCATTAGTCAGTTTGACCGGAGCCGTTTTGTTACAGCTTCAACCTCACCCCTCCCCCCCCCCCCCTGTGAAATAGCCAGCGCCTGCAATAAAATGTGACACTGCCTGTGGGCAACAATGTATTTACATGACGGAGAAGCTTGAGAAGAAATTAAAATTCTTGCAGCTAAACTTTACCTAAGCAGGTTCATTTACTCTGCCACAATAGCAGCCAGGCCCATTACACTGTAATTGATTCCCTTTGCTAATGGATTTCATACCATCTGCCACAAAGTGTAACTGTGTCTAACTATGAGCACTATAATTGTGTGATCAGCACATTGCATATTGTAATATACTGCAGTTGACTTGAACACATCCATTGGCCAAACAGACAATTAGCCGGTTTGTACAAATAAAGAGGAAATGAGATGAGGAAATGAGATGGATTCCTGTGTTGTATCGGGTGCCCTGCTCCTCGAAGGGCAATTCGGTTCCCCTTCCTCGTTGTATTTTAGCAGCTGTGTAACATCTTCAACTAACGGAGCACAAAATTTCATGGTTGAACAGTCACCGTTGCCATATCAAGAGATATGGGGAAAAGGCAGGAACGGGGTACTGGTTTTAGATGATCAGCCATGATCACATTGAATGGCGGTGCTGGCTCGAAGGGTCGAATGGCCTACACCTGCACCTATGTTTTCTATGTTTCTATGCCACCAGAACCAGGCAGGAATGGAAGCCATTCAGTTCATCTTAACTGCCGACCTATTACCTAGAGTGTAGGAAGGAACTGCAGATGTTGCTTTCCCCTCTCCCTCCATCCCTCCCTCACCCTAGTTTCCCAATTAGTTTCACTGTCCATTTTACTAATTGTGCCCCTCCTTGTCACCTTCCCCTCAGCCAACGCGCCCTTCAAAGCCGTCTTGTTGAGTCTCATTGTCTGTAACTCGTTTTCACCTAGCCCACAGCTAACAATGGCCTGTTTCTTTTCTCATCGTTACATTTTTGCGCATCTTCCAATCATTTGATCTCTTTTTCTCTCTACATCACCATCTTTATCTCCCATTTCCCTTTCCCCTGACTCTCAGCCTGAAGAAGGGTCTGGACCCAAAGCGTCGCCTATTCCTTTCCTCCGGAGAAACTGTTTGACCCGCTGAGTTGCTGCGGCATTTTGTGTGCATCTTCGGTTTAAACCAGCATCTGCAGTTCCATCCAACATATGGACACAAAGTTCTGGGGTAACTCAGTGGGACCGGTGACACACAATGCTGGGGGAACAGCATCTGATATTTCGCTTGGGCAGTTTATAACCCGACGACTTCTGTAACTTCAAGTAACCCTTGCTTTCCCTCTCTCTCCGTCCCTCCCATATCCTCGTTCTCCCACTCGTTTCACTGAACTCCTGATTAAATGCCTCGTTGTCAGCTTCCCCCTCAGCCAACAATGAACCGTTCTACATTTCCAGGACTCCTGTCCCCTTTGATCTGTGTTTTCACACCTTACCCTTCCATATCGCTCTGTCTCCCTCTCCCCTGACTCGCAGTCTGAAGAAAGGTCTCGACCCGAAATGTCACCCATTCCTTCTTTCCAGGGATGATCTATCTCTCCCTTCTAAGCCCATTCTCCTGCTTTCTCCCCATAACCCCTGACAACCGTACTAATCAAGAATCTATCTATCTCGTTCCTCATCCACCCTAGTCTTCTTCTTCTTGTGTAAGGCGTGCACAGCCTATAGTTGTAGATCAAGGGTAGACATCCAGGCCAGGACAGCATCAGTTACTGGGTGGATGGCTTTGATGCCCCCAGGGAAAAGCCTCAGTGGGCAGTCATTCACAATGTGTGGGATGGTCTGGTCTGGCCCCCACCATAGTCATCCTGCTAGTTTCACTGTCGTCCAGCTTAGTTTTGCTGTCTGTACCCACTCGTTATCACCTTCTCCACAGCCAACAATGGACCATTAATTTGCTCTTTGTATCTTGTCATACCCTCTAGTTTCCCTCTCCCCTCACTCTCAGTCCGAGGAAGGTTCTCGACATGGGCAAAAAGTGTTCAAATAAAAATGTCGATTTCTGGAATGTGAAACTAACACAGAAATGTTGGAAGAACTCAACCAGTCAAGTAGCATCTGTGGAAAGAGAAACCAGTTAATGTTTTGGGTAAGTGACCCTTCCTCGGGAACTGGGGAGATTCTGACAACATGACTGTGGGCCCATTTGTAGGAAGGAACATTGGCCCAAAATGTTGACTGGTCTCTCTTTCCACAAATCCTTCCTGACAGGCTGGGTTTCGTCTAGTTTAGTTTAGATTAGAAATATACCGTGGAGCCAGGCCTTTCAGCCAACCGAGTCCGCACCGACCAACAATCACCCGTACAGGAGTTCCATCCTACACGCTAGGGTCAATTTACAGAAGCCAATTAACATACAAACCTGCACATCTTTGGGACGTGGGACAAAACTGGAGCACGCGTAAAAAACCCACGTGGTCACAGGGAATACATGCAAACTCCTTACAGACAGCCATCCACAGTCAGGGTCGAACCCGAGTACGGGTAACTCCAGCACTGTGCCACTGCGCCGTCTTCCACCAGCTTTTCCAGCATTTCTGTTTTATTTGGACTGAGGACAAAGCGCCTTCAGATGCCAGTGCTAAACATGAGCTATAGCATCTTTTGTCTGCTGTGTCCCTTTCCCTTCCATTAATCTGAACCATTTTGCTGCTTTAACAACAATGAGGCCCTTACCTTTGCTCATATATCCCGCAGTGAACAAGCAAAATCAATTTAATGGCCTGCTCTGCAACAATGACTGTGGTTTTAGATATATAAGAAGTTAAAGAAGGTTGAATCTTTTCATAATCGTTTTGCTGTATGACATGTTGTCACTTGTGGGCGGAGCACCAAGGCAAATTCCTTGTATGTGAATACTTGGCCAATTAACTTATTCATCCACTTATTCATTCATTCATAAATTATTGTCTTATCTACCCCAACCTTTGCTTCCGTAAGGGGGTTACACAAAAAGCTGGAGAAACTCAGCGGGTGCAGCAGCATCTAAGGAGCGAAGGAGATAGGCGACGTTTTGGGTCGAAACCCTTCTTCAGACTGGTCAGGGAGATCCCTTTTATTTAATATGCGGCCGCTGTTAAATTCCCCGCTAGTTAAAATTCCCCACTGTTTATTTTGCCTTTATTTTTACTGAGGTGCTCCGGCAGCACTGCACCCCTGGGCCCGACCCAAAATATCACCTATCCATGTTCTGTGCAGATGCTGCCTGGCCCGCTGAGTTACTCCAGCACTTGGTCGCTGTCTTTCCTGGGCAATTTAAATGCTGGCTTCACATCCTTTAAATGCAGACATTATAAAATACAGACTGTCAGAACTCCAGCGATAGCCAAGGTGCTGTTATGAGGCAACGGAATCATTTTACCAACAACTACAGAGCAGTCCTGAACTACATTCTACCTTATTGAAAAGCTCTTGCACCATCTGGATAACCAAAGTTATCCACTTTGGCGGCAAAAACAGGAGGGTAGATTATTATCTGAATGGTGGCCGATTTGGAAAAGGGGAGATGCAATGAGACCTGGGTGTCATGGTACATCAGTCATTGAAAGTAGGCATGCAGGTGCAGCAGGCTGTGAAGAAAGCAAATGTTGGCATTCATAGCAAAAGGATTTGAGTATAGGAGCAGGGAGGTTCCACTGCAGTTGTACAGGGTCTTGGTGAGGCCACACCTGGAGTATTGCGTACAGTTTTGGTCTCCTAATCTGAGCAAAGACATTCTTGCCATTGAGGGAGTACAGAGAAGGTTCAAACGCTGTGTGTGACTGTCAATGTCTGTGCTGGGTCCACTGCATTGCAGTATTGACGCACCATTTCAATAAGCATGTGTGCTATGTTCAAAATGTCCAAAATGCATTAAGACGGTTAAATTCACTCACAAAATTCTTAAGGGGTTGGACAGGCTAGATGCAGGAAGATTGTTCCCGATGTTGGGGAGGTCCAGGACAAGGGTCACAGCTTAAGGATGAGGGGGAAATCCTTTAGGACCGAGATGAGAAGGACTTTTTTCACACAGAGAGTGGTGGGTCTCTGGAACTCTCTGCCACAGAGGGTAGTTGAGGCCAGTTCATTGGCTTTATTTAAGAGGGCGTTAGATGTGGCCCTTGTGGCTAAAGCGATCAGAGGGTATGGAGAGAAGGCAGGTACAGGATACTGAGTTGGATGATCAGCCATGATCATATTGAATGGCGGTGCAGGCTCGCAGGGCCGAATGGCCTACTCCTGCACCTATTTTCTATGATTCTATGTTTCTAAGATCTCTACCTGTGAGTGGGCTTTACATGCACGAAGACGCTATTCACGTTATACCCTTTATCGTGTACGCCATGCGATGCAATACCACTTTATTTATCCCAGCAGGAAATTGGTCTGCAACCAGTCGCAAGGTACATCATGAAATAATGAAATATTAATTATATTTAAGTGGCCAGATATTGCACGGCACATATATAATATTGCACAAACATGAAATTCAATTATTGAGTGGAAAAGTTCAGGATTTGTGATGTGCAAAGATGTGTGTGTGTGTGTGTGTGTGTGTGTGTGTGTGTGTGTGTGTGTGTGTGTGTGTGTGTGTGTGTGTGTGTGTGTGTGTGTGTGTGTGTGTGTGTGTGTGTGTGTGTGTGTGTGTGTGGGGGGGGGGGGGGGGGGGGGAGGGGAGTCAGTCTCGGTCGACCCCACGACAGGAGGGGGAGAAATTGTTCAGTTTGATGGCCGCAGGGAAGAAGGATCTCCTGTGGCGTTCTGTGCAGCATCTTGGTGGGACCAGCCTGTTGCTGAAGGTGCTCCTCATGGAGGGGGTGAGCTGTATTGTCCAAGATGCTCCGCAGTTTGAGGAGCATCCTCCTTTCCAAGACCATCTCCAGTGAGTCCAACTCCGCCCCCAGGGCGGAGCCAGCCTTCCTGATGAGCTTGTTAATCCTGTTGGCGTCCATGCCCTTCGCCCTGCTGCCCTGGGCACACTGCAGCGAAGGAGACGGCACTGGCCACCACCGATTGGTAGAACTTCTGCAGCATCTTACTGTGGACGTTGAAGGAACGGAGCCTTCTCAGAAAGTACGTCTCTTCTTATACAGTGCCTCAGCATTCCTGGACTGGTCCAAATTAACTGTCCAGGTACACTCAGAGGTATTCCACTGAATCCAACTCCGCTCCCAGGATGTATACTGTAAATGGCTCTATTGTAAGCATGTATAGCCTTTCCGCTGACTGTTAAGCAGGCAACAAAAAGCTCTTCACTGTACATCGGTACACGTGACAATAAAATAAACTGAACTGTGTCCCGAAACTAAACCAAACTAAACTAAATGTAAATGTAAATAGCTTGATTGCAATCATGTATAGTTTTTCCGCTGACTGGTTAGCACGCAACAAAAGGCTTCACCGTACATCGGTACACGTGACAATAAACTAAACACAAACTCAAGATACACAAGATGCACCTATTTTCTATTTTCTATGTAATTGGCGACAAGGATTGGAGAAGTTGAAAAATGTAACTGGAATCACGAAGGGAAATAAATCAGCACCACGCCTGCAGAGGAAGCCTTCTGAGGTCATAAGGTCATAAGAAATCATAGAATCATAGAAAATAGGTGCAGGAGTAGGCCATTCGGCCCTTCGAGCCTGCACCGCTATTCAATATATGATCATGGCTGATCATCCAACTCAGTATCCTGTACCTGCCTTCTCTCCATACCCCCTGATTCCTTTAGCCACAAGGGCCACATCTAACGCCCTCTTAAATATAGCCAATGAACTGGCCTCAACTACCTTCTGTGGCAGAGACTTCCACAGATTCACCACTCCAAATAGGAGTAGAATTAGGCCATTTGGCCCATCACGTCTACTCCGCCATCCAATCATGGCTGATCTATCTCTCCCTCCCAACCCCATTCTCCTGCCTTCTCCCCACAACCTCTGACACCCATGCTAATCAAGAATCTATCCATCGCTGTCTTAAATATCCACTGATAATCGCATATCCACTGATTTGTCTTCCACAGCCTTCCGTGGCAAAGAATTCCACAGATTCACCATGGTGGACTCCATGGGGATTCCATGCCTGCCAGCAAACATCGGCAGAGTATGGTCCTGTCTGTTCATTCTCCCCATCGTAAGTAAGGTAGGTCCATTTTACGCAGGATATCGGGAGAGTTTAACTTAGTTTAGTTTATTGTCACGTGTACCGAGGTACAGTGAAAAGCTGTTTTTGTTGCTCGCTATCCAGTCAGCGGAAAGACCATACAAGATTATTACTATCGAGCTGTCCGCAGTGTACAGATATGGGGTAAAGGGAATACGGTTTGGTGCAAGGGAAAGGTTCTTCTGACTGTGAGGCAGCAGTGCCCATTCTTAAATATGCCCCCAAAATGATTATTACTCGAAAGGTATGGAGAGAGAGAGTAAATGTGTACATAGCAGAGTCGGTTTACTGCAACATTTATGCAGTGGGAAAAGGAGATGGGGCCTGCGGCAGAAACAGGCTTCCCCAGCAGCTTGGAATAACAACAAGATGTGGTGAATCCTTCACATCCACCATGGAGATGTTTCACAAAGTCAATAACATTCTCGAGCTGGAAGACAGTGGTAGAAACATAGAAACATTGAAAAATCGGTGCAGGAGTAAGCCATTCGGCCCCTCGAGCCAGCATCGCCATTCAATATGATCACGGCTGATCATCTAAAATCAGTACCCCGTTCCTGCTTTTTCCCCATATCCCTTGATTCCTTCAGCCCTAAGAGCTAAATCTAACTCTCTCTTGAAACCATCCAATGAATCGGCCTCCACTGCCTTCTGAGGCAGAGAATTCCACAGATTCTCACAGATTCGGTATGAGCGCAGGCAGGTGGGACTAAGGGAAAAAAGTTGTTCGGCACGGACTTGAAGGGCCGAGATGGCCTGTTTCCGTGCTGTAATTGTTATATGGTTATATGGTTATATGGTTATTCACACCTCTCTGGGTGAAAATGTTTTTCCTCATCTCAGTCCTAAATGGTCTCCCCCTTATTCTTAAACTGTGACCCTCTGGTTCTGGACAGGCTAACTAGGAGCTCCACATAAAGCAATCCTGCGAATTATTTTATTTGCAGGAAAGAAAGGCAGAATGTGTTGGACTAACATGAGGCCGCATCTCTGGAGAACATGGACGGGTGACATTTCGTGACGGGACCCTTATTCAGACCTCGGCACTACCGACCCGAAACATCACCAACTCATGTTCTCCTGAGATGCTGCCTCGGTTAGAACAGCATTTTGTTTTCTTTCTTAGGTATAAACCAGCATCAGCAGTTCTTTGTTATTACATCCTGTAAGCAGAGTTGGCTCACACAGTGGCAGAATAGTAAAGCATTGGTGGAGGAAGGAACTGCAGGTGTTGGTTTAAACCGAAGATAGACACAAAATGCTGGAGTAACTCAGCGGGACTGGCAGCATCTCTGGAGAGAAGGAATGGGTGACGTTTTGGGTTGAGACCCTTCTTCAGACTGAAACATAGGCTGAATACATAGGTATTTGGCGCAGCATAGACATAAATTCTGCACCCCATTCTCCTGCGCTCACCCCATAACCCCTGACACCCTTGCTAATCGAGAATCTGTCAATCTCCGCCTTAAAGATATCCATTGACTTGGCCTCCACAGCCGTCAATGGCAATGAGTTCCACAGATTCACCTCCCTCTCACTAAAGAAATTCCTCCTCATCTCATTTCTAAAGGAAAGTCCTTTAATTCTGAGGCCACGGACTCTCCCACGAGTGGAAACATCCTCTCCACATCCACTCGATCCAGGCCTTTCTCTATTCAAAGGTTGTCCTGAGGGAACGGTTCATCAAAACATATTAGTTTTGTTTGGCCAACAATCGAAGAGAGACCTTGAAACAAGAAAATATTAGTCGACGGGAAAACGACAGTCTCCAGACGTCACGGCGAAAAATCAAAGTATTCCTCAGGGCCTTAAAACTCCGGCTGCTGGATGCAAATATTATTGTAATTTTCCATTAGTTGAACTCCCTTGAAACACGTGCCTTCGTGTAAGATTTTGTTTTAATTATCTGCCTACATTTCTGAAGATTGAAGAGTCTCACTGGGGCAGACTTTGTTCAGCCACATCTGTTGTGAATGAAGCGAGTTATACACCTAATGAGTTTTCTGCATCCAGTCATGAATGATATCAATGGCATATAACAGCCCATCGTGACGTTCGAGGGGGCAGCTTCGGTGGAGATTGGAACTGCTGTGGAGACATACAGCATGGAAACTTGCCCACACCCACCAACATGTCCCATCTACACTTGGCCCTCCTGCCTGCATATGGCCCATATCACCTCTAAACCTGTCCTATCCATATAGAAACATAGAAAATAAGTGCAGGAGTAGGCCATTCGGCCCTTCGAGCCAGCACTGCCATTCAATATGATCATGGCTGATCATCTAAAATCAGTACCCTGTTCCTGCTTTTTCCCCACATCCTGAGGAAGGGTTTCGGCCCGAAACGTTGCCTATTTCCTTCTCTCCATAGATGCTGTTGCACCCGCTGAGTTTCTCCAGCACTTTTGTCTACCTTTTCCCCACATCCCTTGATTCCATTAGCCCCAAACGCTGAATCTAACAATCTCTTGAAAAGATACCGTGAATTGGCCTCCACTGCCTTCTGAGGACATGTACCTGTCCAAATGTTTCGTAAACAGTGCTTATAGTACCAGCCTCAACAACCTCCTCTAGCAGCTCGTTCCATACACCCACCACCCTTTGTGTGTAATAGCTACCCCTCAGGTTCTTATTCAATATTTCCCCCCTTCACCTTAAATCTATGTCTTCCGGTTCTTGATCCCCCTACCATTCACACAAAGGTGCGTCTACCTGATCTATTCCTCTCATGATTTGGTACACCTGTATAAGATCACCCCTTAAGGGCCTGTCCTACCAGCATCCGACTCCATGTGATGAGCGCGATCAAACTAGAAGCAGGGGCCGCGCGGAGGTCGGGTGATCCCTGTACAGGGGGCCGTGCGGAGGTCGGGTGAGTGGCCCAACGCGGTGGAAAGTGAGGCGAACTTGGAGCGAAGTCTTCAGGTAAGTTTGCCAGGACAGAGAGGGGCACACAGAGAGGGGCACAGAGGCACACACACAGAGGGCCAGGGAGGCACCTACCGAGAGGGTCATGGAGGCACGACGTCGAGGCGGTGTGTAATGTGTCGAGGCAACTGCGAGCCGACAAGCCGTTGCCGCGCGGAATTTTCGAACGTAGTCAGTTTTTCGTAGCCCCAAGCGATGTCGGGACGAACTCCGCACAATTCCGCACGGCTCCGGTGATCGAAGTGGGACCGGCCCCGCGACACCGGACGGTTCAAGCGACCACGTTAGGTCGCGCTCATCGCATGGAGTTGCATGCTGGTGGGACAGACCCTTTATCCTCCTGCGCTTGGCCGATGGGTCTATTCCTGCTTTGTACTCTTCCATGTTCTAAATGATTGAAGCTGCAGATTTCCTGGTGTGCGTTTGTGAAGCAGGAAGCTATCAGAAAAGTGCAGAATGACTTTTGAAATGTGATCAGAATACACCAACTCATCATGCGGATAAGTGGTTGCCTTCAATGTTCATTCACCGGTGCAATGTACCAACTGCTGGGAAGGCAATGGCAACGCATACGAGATGGCGTTGAGAATGGTGGTGGAAGAATTACGATTGATGAAAGCTGATTTTAAATGAGCATCAAAATTACCAGTGAACTTCCAGCACGAACACGGTGCACACTTTAGTCTAGTTCAGTTTACTTTAGAGGTGCAGCATGGAGACAGGCCCTTCGGCCCACCGAGTCCGCACCGACCAGTGATTTCATTTCGGAGTCACGTGAGTGACTTCGTGAAGAGCCCGCCGGCGCGCATGCTCGACATATATCGTCGTAACGCGTTGCTGCGACGGCTGGCGGTGGAGCGCGCTCCTCGCCAGCCCTTCATAAGGGGCCACGGAGGTGAGTATTCCACCTTTAGTTGGTGGTCCTTGTTGTCTGATTATGTCTTGCAGCAAGGACATGGATGGGAGTTCGAAGGGCCGGAGGACGTCAGGACGAGTTCGCCGGTCAACAGTTCCGGGGCCTTTACCATCGGCAGTACCTGCAGCGCAGGCCGGGACTCAGGCGGAGATGTGGGTAAGCCCTGTGTTCACAGGTCCAGATCCGCCAGCACACCACAGCTCGGAGGAGTTCGACGAGGAGGAGTGTGGTGTGCCGCCAGAGCAGGGGGACCCTGCCATGGCAGTCAGGTTGTCAGCGGGCTCGCTGGCGACCTCGAGCAGGGCGCGTGCCGTTGCACGGCCTGTTCCACTCAGCCCTCCGAGAAGGGGGAGGGGAGGAGCCCAGAAGCCTAACCCTGTTAGGGCTAAGGCAGTGCCTGTCGCGGAGGAGCGGTCAGGTTCCAGGGCGAGACCCGGGGCGGCTGTGAGGTCCAGCCGGTACACCCCGACTCTCGACGCCGGGACGGGTCGGTTGGGTCGGGTCTCGTCGCGGTCGCCGAGCCCCCCATGGATGGGTGGGCGGCACCATGCGTCGGCAACGTCCACGATGTGGGCAGCCGGCAAGACTGCGCGGGCCCCAGGCAGCCATGCTTCGGCTGGGGCCGACACCTCGCCGCATGTGCCCTTAGTGGCAGCGGCTTCAGCTCTCGCTAAACGGAGGCGATTGAACACGCCCGCGCAGGAATCGCGCAGTTTCGCCTCGGCGGCTGTTAGCGACAACTACCGGCACCGGCAGGGCCTCGACGAGGTGCGGGCCGATGACAGGAGCCCGGTTTTCTTTTCAGAGCCGGAGGACTCCGACCACCTGAGTGTTCAGGGTGAAGGGCGTATTGACCGTATGGAGCGGCTGCTGGAGCTCCTGCTTCAACGTCAACAACAGCAGGGCAGCAACAGGCACAGGGCGTCTTCACCAACATCTACTATCAGCCTGGAGCAGCACGAGGAGGAGGTTCTGGTGGATCCCGTACCACCTCCGGTGGAGGTGCCAGCGGAGGAACTTTTGGATGTGGCGACCAAATTCGCGGCCCCACATACGGCTGGTCTTCCTCTCAATTCAAAGCTGGCAGCCACAGTGGACTTTCTTAATAATCAGGTGCTGCAGGAAGAAGTCCTCATCCAGGCTATGAGCCGTCACAAGGCTCCATCAAACTGCAACTCCCTCAACGTGCCTGTGGTCAATACGCCAATATGGGGCAACATCAGTGCGGCTATCCGTCAACAAGAGCTACAATTGCAGCGGATCCTGAAACTCCTCACGGCCGGTATTACCGCCTTTGCGCGGTCGGTGGACGAGGACGAGCTGAATTTGGACCAGGAAGATGCTCTGGCCTTATTGTGCGCGACCCAGCACGAAATCAACGGGTTTCGCAAAAACAGCATCCGCCCAGCACTCAACCCGAAGTTTGCAGGATTGTGCAAACCACCGCCGCCGCCGCCGCCCCGTCAGCTCTTTGGTGAGGACCTCTCGAAGAGAGTCAAAGAGCTTGACGAACAAGCCAAAACGGTGGGGATCATGCGCTCTAAGAGTGCCCCCACACCGTCCGGCTCAAAAGCTCCATACATTCGCTCACGAGGGTCGGCCAGTGCCTCGACGAGGACTCACCCTCTAGCTCCACAACGACAACAACACCAGAACCAGCACCAAGGGTCTTTTTTAGGACAGGGTCGGCAGAGACCTTTTTGGAAATCGAAGACGCCGCGCCCTCAAGCCAACCCAGCACCTCCACGGCCACCCACACGTGTCAAGGACCGCCGGTAACCACGGAGGTGAGGGGGTCTGGTTCTCTCTTTTCTCTCTGTTTAACTTCCCATGTTGGTGGTCGTTTACGGTTGTTTTTGGATGCATGGGGTAATTTTACTGGTGATGAGTATGTGTTGCGGAATATTCAGGGGCATAAAATTGAGTTTATTAATGGCGACATTCCTCCATCCCAGCACATGCCTGGTCGTACGTTCAAATTGTCTGCTGCAGAACAGGCAGCAGGTTACAAGGAAATTTTAAGTTTGGAACAGAAGGGTGTGATTGAGAAAACAGTGCATGAGCCGATTGAATTTGTTTCGAACATATTTACTAGACCTAAGAAGGATGGAGGCTGTCGTGTCATTATTGATCTAACCCGTTTGAATACGTTTGTAACATATACTCATTTTAAAATGGATACGTTTGAAACAGCCAAATCATTGATTTCTCATGGCTGCTTTATGGCATGCATTGATTTGAGGGATGCATATTATTCAGTATCCATCCAGAAAGATGATAGAAGGTTTTTGAAATTTATCTGGATGGGGCAACTTTGGCAGTATAAGGCTTTGCCTAATGGGCTTACTACAGCCCCTAGATTGTTCACTAAATTGGTGAAGCCAATCATGGCTTATTTGAGACAACGACATCATATATTTATGGCCTATTTAGATGATGTCTTTATTGTGGGCCACACCCTGCAATTGGCTGAACAGGGTGTTGCAGCTGCTGTCAATATATTTCAACAATTAGGATTCATTGTCCATCCAGAGAAATCAAAGTTCTGCCCTGCCCAGGTAATTAATTACCTAGGGTTCACGGTGAACTCAATGAGCATGAGGATAACTATACCAATTAACAAAATTGAGGAAGTCACTAAGGTGTGCAGAGATTTAATTGGCACCAATATACCATCGATTCGGCATACAGCCACAGGAATTGGCAAGTTAGTGGCTTTGTTTCCGGCAGCACGATATGGACCTTTGCATTATCAGAATTTGCAAAGAGCTAAAATTACTGCGTTAAAATGGAACGCTGGTCATTACGATCGATCTATGCAGCTGCCGTCCGAAGCGATAACTGAGTTGCAATGGTGGGTGTGTCACATTAGCAACTCATTTAAGCCTGTCAGGGAGGCTAATCCGGTGGTATATTTACAGACTGATGCAAGCACCAATGGCTGGGGAGCTACTGATAATTGCTCTAGTTGTGGGGGTAGATGGGACACCCTTGAGGCATCGATGTTGTTGACTCAAGGGATTAACTATTTGGAGTTGCTGGCAGCATTCCACGGACTTCGTGCATATTGTTCCAAGCTTGTTGGAGCACATGTCCGTCTCCAAATAGACAACACCACAGCTGTGGCATATTTAAACCATATGGGTGGTACCAGGTCAGTTTCGTGTGACAAATTGGCTAACTCAATTTGGCTCTGGTGTATTCAAAGAGACATTTGGATTTCAGCTACCTATTTGCCAGGTGAGCTTAATACTGTGGCGGACACCAGGTCACGCAAATTTAATGACAACATTGAATGGATGTTGCATCCTGAGATTTTTGCTAAAGTCACAGCCAAATTTGGTAAACCGGACATTGACCTTTTTGCGTCACGGTTGAACCATCAGGTACCAGCCTACGTTTCATGGGAACCAGATCCTGGGGCAATAGCGCTAGATGCATTCTCGCTGGACTGGGGGAATTGGGTTTTCTATGCCTTCCCTCCGTTTTGCCTCATCAGTCGGGTATTGCGAAAGATTCAGGCAGATGCTGCCAAGGGCATCCTTATTATACCCGACTGGCCCACACAGCCTTGGTATCCGGTGGTCTTTGACATGCTCAACGAACCTTGGGTCCTTTTGAAGGGTTGCCCACAATTGGTTACTCACCCTGTGTCAGGGGAGCCACATCCCTGCCATGGCTATTTAAATTTGTTGGCTTGCAGGTTCTGAACAGGCCGTTAGTCCAATACGGCCTCTCGGCTCGGACCATGGATACCATCGGGGCGTCGTGTCGAGAGTCCACAAGGCGAAGATACCGCTCGCATATTAAGAAGTGGGAAGCCTACTGCAGCCGCTCTCGCATCACGTACGATGACGTGACAATAACCGACGTCCTGGAATTCCTCGCGGGGTTGCACCATGATGAACACTTAAGTTACAGTGCCATCAACAGCGCCAGAAGTGCGCTATCATTCTACCTCAAGATTGGGGTAGGATCCAACAGGCTAGTGTCCAGACTCATGCGGGGTATATTCAATATGAATCCGCCTACACCACGCTATAATATCACCTGGGATGTCAGGGACGTATTAACCCTGCTCAGGACGTGGTCTCCCATGGAAGGGCTCCAACTGGACCAACTCACCATGAAGCTGGTGATGTTACTAGCGCTGACTTCAGCTCAGAGGGTACAGACACTACACAAACTGCGTGTCGACAGAATGACATCTACCCCTACAGAAGTAGTCTTTTTCGTTGACGAGCTACTAAAGCAGCATAGACCTGGGTGCACAGGGCTGCAGCTGAAGTTCCCGGCATACCCCGCAGATGCTAGGCTATGTTTAGCCTCACATATCCGCCACTATGTCAAGGTGACGGCACGCATCAGAGGAATGGAGAGATACCTGCTTGTCACTCATAAGAGACCTCATCATCGAGTGACAGTCCAGACGATATCCAGGTGGCTTCGAGTCGTCTTGGGTAAGTCAGGTATCGACACTAATGTGTTCAAGTCTCATTCCACCAGGGCTGCATCGACGTCAGCGGCGAGGGTCATGGAGGTGCCCATGGACCAAATTCTCGCCACAGCAGGATGGGCGAATGAAGCTGTGTTCCAGCGTTTTTATAACAAGCCTGTTGCTGCTCCTCTACAGTTCGCAGAAGCCGTGCTGAATGCAGGTCAAGAACGTGGAGATGTCCCCGCATGAGAGGTTTTTGATTTGTTATTAATAAATATGCTTTTGTTTTGCAGTATGAGCTATTGAGCCAGTTTGTTCCTCCCATCCATCCCTGGTAGTGGTGTGTCAGCATGGACGTGGTCCAGGGCGTGTAATCACAGAAGCTTTGAAGTCTTCACGAAGTCACTCACGTGACTCCGAAATGAAATAGTAAGATTGAACGAGAACTTACCAGTTCGAAGGTTGATCTTTATTTCATGAGGAGTCGAAGTGAGGGATTTCGTGCCCTCCTCGCCCAACCCTCAATCACCTTCATCTGGTAATCTTAGTCAATTCAATCATACTATGCGAAGTCATTTCTATTGTTGGTTCTGTGATTCCACGCCGCTACTTTGAAGTATGTCGAGCATGCGCGCCGGCGGGCTCTTCACGAAATCCCTCACTTCGACTCCTCATGAAATAAAGATCAACCTTCGAACTGGTAAGTTCTCGTTCAATCTTACTATTCCTGCACACTAACACAACCCTACGCACGCACACTAGGGACAATTTTTACATTTACGCCAAGCCAATTAACCTACAAAACCTGTACGTCTTCAGAGTGGGGGAGGAAACCGGAGCATCCGGAGAAAACCCAGGGGGAGAACGTACAATCTCCGTACCGACAGCACCCGTAGTCAGGATCGAACCCGGGTCTCTGGCGATGTGAGGCAGCAACTCTACCGCTGCACCACCGTGTCGCCCATTCTGGTCACCCCAACTCTAAGGAGGATGCAACAAGGCAGGAGAGGGTGCTGAGGAGAGTTACAAGGACATTGCTGCAAATGAAGAGTGGTGTCGTGAGGAGGGACCTTCCAAAGGCAGCAATCAACATCCAGTCAAAGGACATTTAGTTAAGGTGTGTAAATTCAGCAGGGGTCCAGATATGGTGAACTGGATTAAACCATGTCTCGTTGAAGAGGCTGACAACCAGAGGACAAAGGCTTTAATCATCTAATATCAGGAAACACGTTCCCGATGTTGGGGAAGTCCAGAACCACTGGGGCCACAGTTTGAGAATAAGGGGTAGGCCATTTAGAACGGAAATGAGGAATACATTTTTTAATGCCAGAGAGTTGTGAATCTGTAGGATTCTCAGAAGTCAGTCAGAGGCCAATTCTCCGGATGCTTTCAAGAGAGAGTTAGATAGAGCTCTTAAAGATAGCGGAGTCAAGGGATATGGGGAGAAGGCAGGAACGGGGTACTGATTGTGGATGATCAGCCACGATCAGAGTTAATGGTGGTGCTGGCTCAAAGGGCCGAATGGCCTACTCCTGCACCTATTGTCTATTGTCTATAATTAGAAGGATTGGTTTTTGAAAAATGTTGCCACTCAAAGGGTAGGGGGAGTTGGGGGGGGGGGGGGGGGGGGTCTGGAACAGTTAGTTAGCCCGAAAGGTGAGCACCTGGAACAAACTACTGGGGATCGTGGTTGAAGCAGACACAAAAGTGGCATTTAAGAGATTTTTGGTTGGGCATATGGATATGTAGTGAATAGAGGAATACAGATAATAGTTTGTCCTGGCACCATGTTCAGTACAGGTATTGTGGGCTGAAGGGCCTGTTCTTGCCCTGTACTGTTCTATGGTCTGCGATTCACAATCATCTTGGAGAAACCATTTTAGTTCATCTTTCTGCCTCAAGACTAAATCAACACTGAAGAGCTTCGAGAAGTTTAGAAACTAGGTCACCCAAACCAAACCAGCGTGAAGAAACTTAAAAAATGTTTTTGTTTGAGAAAGAACTGCAGATGCTGGAAAAATCAAAGGTAGACAAAAATGCTGGAGAAACTCAGCGGGTGGGGCAGCATCTATGGGGCGAAGGAATAGGCGACGTTTCGGGTCGAGACCTTTCTTTTCCCGCCCCCCCTACCTCCCCCCGACTTCAGTCTGAAGAAGGGTCTCGACCCGAAACGTCGCCTATTCCTTCGCTCCATAGATGCTGCCTCGCCCGCTGAGTGACTCAAGCATATTTGTCCACCTTAAAATGTGTTTATGTACTTGCACAATACTGCCAGTGATGGGAAGCAGATGGAAGAGCAGGGTTTCCACAGAGGATCCGTCCTAAGACTCTTCACAACAATAATGAATACAGACTGTTCCCACGACACTGTCAGAGGGTCTTTAGGCAAAGCTCTCAGAGTCACACTCCTGACAAAGATGCTTGAAAAAGTATTACCAAATCCTCGGAGAATGTCATAGAGTGTGGGAACAGGCCCATCGGCCCAACTTGCCCACACTGGCCAACATGCCCCATCTACACTAGTCCCACCTACCTGCCCTATCCATGTACTTGTCTAAATGTGTGAAAAAGTTACCCCTCAGGTTCCTATTAAATCTTTCCCCCTTCACCTTAAACCGAAGTCCTCTGGTTTTTGATTCCCCTACTCTGGGCATGGGACTCTGTGCATCTACCCAATCTATTCCTCTCATGATTTTGTACATCCCTTGTACTCCCCTTATCCTTCTTCGCTCCAAGCCCCAGCCGGCTTAACCTCTCTCTCTATAGCCCAGTCCCTCAAGACCTGGCAACATCCTCGTCAATCTTCTCAGCTTGACAACATCTCCCCAGGGGTCTACAGTATCGATGTTCTGTTTAGTTCACTGTCACGTGTACCGAGGTACAGTGAAAAGCTTTTGTTGCCCGCTGTCCAAAGAAACTCAGCGGGTGAGGCAGCATCCATGGAGCGAAGGAATAGGTGATGTTTCGGGTCGAGACCCTTCTTCAGGCTGAGGAAGGGTCTCCACCCGAAACGTCGCCTATTCCTTCCCTCCATAGTCGCGGCCTCACCCGCTGAGTTTCTCCAGCGTTTTTGTCTACCTTCCATTTTTCCAACATCGGCAGATCTTTCTTAATCGTTGCGTGCTGTCCAGTTGGCGGAAAGACAGGACATGATTACAATCGAGCCATTTACAGCACGTAGACAGGTGATAAACGCAAAACGTTTTGTAAGTAAGTAAGTAAGCCAAGTATTCACATACAAGGAATTTGCCTTGGTGCTCCGCCCACAACATGGCATACAGTGACATGTACGAATGACTCAGAAAACACTAAACATGTGTAAGGTAAAGCCAGCAAAGTCCGATCAAGGATGGTCCATAGGGCGAGACTCCCCAGCGGATTCCAGGCAGGGTAATGCTCGCGATTTCTCAGCCACACAACAGTGCTGCTTCTTTTATTGTTGACACTCTTGGTGTGTTACAGTCTTGTAGTGCTGCCGCACGTAACATTGTCATTGTTCTGTCTGGGACACATGACCATAAAACAATCTTGACTATTGCCTCTTGAGTGGAAGGTGCTGAGTTCTACAGCATCACTGAAGCTTGCGTCCTCCCTACATTGGCTCCGAGATTTCCCTAGTTGGACTGGACTGTTCTGTGGTCTGCGATTCACAATCATCTTGGAGAAACTATTTTAGTTCATCTTTCTGCCTCAAGACTAAATCAACACTGAAGAGCTTCGAGAAGTTTAGAAACTAGGTCACCCAAACCTAACCGGCGTGAAGAAACTTAAAAAATGTTTTTGTTTGAGAAAGAACTGCAGATGCTGGAAAAATCAAAGGGAGACAAAAATGCTGGAGAAACTCAGCGGGTGAGGCAGCATCTATGGGGCGAAGGAATAGGCGACGTTTCGGGTCAAGACCTTTCTTTTCCCACCCCCCCCGGACATCAGTCTGAACAAGGGTCTCGACCCACGTCGCCTATTCCTTCGCTCCATAGATGCTGCCTCACCTCCCTTGATCCTGAGCCCGGAACCCGATTGAACCCTGATAACACGTGCGGGAAGGAACTGCAGACGCTGGTTTAAACCGAACATAGACACAAAATGCTGGAGTAACTCAGCGGGGCAGGCAGCATCTCTGGAGAGAAGGTTCGAGGGTGACGGTTCGTGCCGAGACCCTTCTTCTGATGAAGGGCGATTCACGTTATCAGGTTCAATTGCGTTCTTCCGAAGAAGGGTCACGATCTGAAACGTCACCCATTCCTCCTCTCCAGAGATGCCGCCTGCCACGCTCCGTTACTCCAGCATTTTGAACCTGATAACAAGAAGGTTAACCAAAAGGCTCTGGGCTGATTAGTGCATGCACCGCTCACACTCTGACCTCCGATCCCCAAAAGGCCCCTTTGAAATAAAGTGTCACTTTAGACTTCAGATGAATAGCTCAGCTGTCCTCATCGCTTACAGAGACGGCATTAAATGGTTCACGGAGGTGAAAGAGCAGCTCCGCCGGGCAGGCGTGGCAATATTAATTGTCTCTGTGTACCGAGAGCTGGCTTGTTAGTTAGTGTGCGTGCAGGGAATTGCTGCAGAATCAATGACAATCATCTCCCCGATCGCAGATTAAATTGGCTCCAATATCAGTGTGTCAGAGTTGCTTCAGTTTTGTCCGCCACTTGCTCACATTCGTGTTTATTGTTGATGCTGGTGGATGGTTAAACACAACAAGTGCCCCCCCCCCACCCCCAGGTGCAGGAGTAGGCCATTCGGCCCATCGAGCCAGCGCCACCATTCAATGTGATCATGGCTGATCATCCACAATCAGTACCCCGTTCCTGCCTTCTCCCCATATCCCTTGACTGCTATCTTTAACAGCTTAATCTAACTCTCATTGTGAAAGCATCCAGAGAATCGGCCTTCACAGCCTTCTGAGGCAGAGAATTCCACAGATTCACCAACTCGCTTGGTGAAAAAGAAAATTCCTTGTCTTCGTTCTAAATGGCCCACCCCTTATTCTCAAACTGCGGCCCCTGGTTCTGGACTCCCCCAACATCGGGAACATGTTTCCTGCCTCCCTTAATAATCTAGTTTCAATGATCCCCTCTCATCCTTCTAAATTCAAGTGTATACTAGCCCAGTCGCTCCATTCTTTCAACATATGACAGTCCCGCCATCTCGGGAATTAACCTGGTAAACCTACGCTGCACTCCCTCAATAGCAAAAATGCCCTTCCTCAAATTTGGAGACCAAAACTGTAATCAGCCATGATTGAATGGTGGAATAGACTCGATGGGCTAAATGGCCTAATTCTATTCCTATTCTTTGTGACCTTATGGCCAGTAATGTAACTGGTGCAGAGATGCATGCAAGGAGCCTTATCTGGAGTTTGCAGGGAGGAATTGATTGATCTCGACAGGCTTGATATGACAAGGCTCAATACCTTCTTCCCGTCGACGGATTCACCTGGGGAACAAGCTTCCCTTTCAGACGTGATGTCTGACATCGCTACAAACGCTGCCATTGCGCGCTGAAGCTGACAACATTCATTTTTTGATTATTGTATTTTGCTTCCAGCCGCTGGGTTTGTGGAATTGGGCTTGGAGAGGAAAGCCTCGGTCTCCATGGAGAACACACGGTTAAAGAATGTTCTAATAGGAGCCACGCACAAGAACAAATAGAAATCTAAGAAAGACACAAACAGCTGGAGTAACTCAGCGGGCCAGGCAGCATCTCTGGAGAGAAGGAATGGGTGACGTTTCGGGTCAAGACCCTTCTTCGGAAATCTACCTCGCCTGCCACGAGAGGAGAAATCTGAGCACGATGGAAAGAGCCCAATAGGTTTGAAGAAGGGCCTCGACCCGAAAGGTAACCCATACCTTCTCTCCAGAGATACTGCCTGTCCCGCTGAGTTACTCCAGTATTTTGTGTCCATCTCCAATAGGTTTGAACTTGAGCCTTTGTAATGCAGATTTAGATGTCTCGCTGTCAGGGGAGAGGGAAATGAGTCAGGGGAGAGAAAATGTTTGCACATGATTACAATGACGCTCCACTTGTTAAGACGACTATCTGCCTCTTTGCTGACCCTCGGATTGTCCTTGATCAGAATTTGTACGTACTCTAGGTTATTCCCCAGCCGTGCATCTGTACGTAGTAAATGGCTCGATTGTAGTCATGTGTTGTCTTCCTGCCGACTGGTTCGCACGCAACGAAAGCTTTTCACTGCACCTCGGTACATGTGACAATAAACTCAAGTAAACTAAACTCAGATGAGCGCCGATTCGCCGGTTCGTGCATTTACGATCGTTCAACTTTACCGGCCTTCACGGCACCCTGGGGGAATCTAAAATCGAAGTTTGGCTGCAGGCAGAATCAGCCTCTTTGATCGGCTTGTTTGACCCATTTGCATCACTTGAGCAGAAGTGGCAGTTTTCCATTGACTGACTTATCGAGTGAACTGCGGAGCCTGTGTGAAATTGCTGAGAAATCACTCGCTCCTCTGGTGAAAAGTCGAAGCTATTCCAATCGTTACACCCGGTAATTTCTTCAACCAGTCATTAGAACACAATGAATGAATGAATTGTGGAATTCATTGCCACGGATGGCTGTGGAGGCCAAGTCAATGGATATTTTTAAGGCAGAGATAGATTGATTTCTCGATTAGTACGGATGTCAGGGGTTTTGGGGAGAAGGCAGGAGAATGGGGTTGAGAGGGAGAGATAGACCAGCCATGATTGAATGGCATAGACTTGGGCCGAATGGCCTAATTCTGCTCCTATCACTTATGAACATGAATTTATGAACACAACCTTCACAACTTAGACTATTGTGGGCTCCACCTTTCCTTGATCATGAATTAATGAATGCATGAATAAATACGCTTATTGGCCAAGTATTCACATACAAGGACTTTGCCTTGGTGCTCCGACCGCAAGTGACAACATGACATACAGTGACAGTTACGAATGATACATAAAACATTAAACATTACTAATAAAACACTATTGATCAAACATGTGAACCAAACAAAATACCAGAGCACAAGGAGGCTACAGATTTTTGGTTATTGAGTAGAGCTACTACTCGTGGAAAAAAATCTGTTTTTATGTCTGGCTGTGGCGGCTTTGACAGTCCGGAGTCGCCTTCCAGAGGGAAGTGACTCAAAGAGTTTGTGGCCAGGGTGAGAGGGGTCAGAGATGATCTTGCCCGCTCGCTTCCTGGCCCTTGCAGTGTACAGTTCACCAATGGAGGGAAGTTTGCAGCCAATAGCAATCATCATTGCTTCTTGCATACCTTTGATTAATTTGTACTGTGTATCTTTTCATATCTCCCGTTTTCCTCTCCCCTTGACTCTCAGTCTGAAGAAGGGTCTCGACCCGACATGTCACACATTCCTTCTCCCCAGAGATGCTGCCTGTCCAGCTGAGTTACTCCAGCATTTTGTTTTCGATCTTCGGTGTTAACGGTGGAATCTGCAGTTCCTTCCGACACACGCTGACAGTAAAACACTCTAGACTCGCTCTTGAACAAACTAACTGTGGGAGAAGCAGATATTGGGCTCTTTGTGCAGCTTCACACCTTCGAATTGCCGTGAGCTTGTCTCAACAGATAGTTTTATTGACCCTCCTGTTAAACTTCTAAATTGTTTTGTGTGTGAGAGCTATCGAGTGCTAAAACCATTATGGATTGCTGCAATAGTGTGAAATCCGCCACCGCATCCCTCCCATTAATCTTCCAACATTAGTTATGTGACAGGCACATACACCCGATGCCTCAACAACCAAGTGACAACACAATCACTTGCTGCTGCAGAGTATCAAATTAAATGAAAATTAATAACGCTACACGCCCATAGAGCACAGAAACAGGTCCTCTCACCCATCTTGGACATGCTATGTTTCCATTCCATTCCTATTTCCATTCCTTTGGCTGATGTCATCGAGTCGTACAGTGAGGAAACAGGTCCCCTCGGCCCAACTTGCCCATACCAGCCAACAATGTCCCAGCTACACTAGTCCCACCTGCCCGCATTTGGCCCACCTCCCTCCAAACCTGTCCTATCCATGTACCTGTCCAACAGTTTCTTAAAACGTTGGGATAGTCCCAGCCTCAACTACCTCCTCTGGCAGCTTGTTCCATGCACCTTCCACCCTCAGATTCCTGGTAAATCAATAATATCAATAATAATATAGTTTATTGTCACTGCACATAAGTGCAACGAGATTTGGTTTGCAACTTCCATCCGATGTCTTTTCCGGTCCACCTTAAACCTAGGTCCTCTGGACCTCCATTCCCATGCTCTGAGCAAGAGATTCGGTGCATCATCTACCCGATCTTTTCCTCTCTTGATTTGATGTCATTTTAATTATTTTTCATTTCAACCCTGATTAGAACTTTTAAGTCAAAGCCTCCATCACAAATCCATCCGCCCTCTACCCACCCCTTTTGCATCAAATATCACCCATCAAGAAACAAGATCCTCATCCAGGCATCATTAGGAAACGTTGGTTTCGAGATACAGCGCGGAAACAGGACCCTCCAAGTCCACGCCAACCATCGATCTCCAGTACACTAGCTCTATCCTACACACTAGGGACAACTTACCGAAGCACAATTAACCTGCAAACCTGCACGTCTTTGGAAAGTGGGAGAAAACGGGAGCACCCGGAGAAAACCCACGCAGGTCACGGGGAGAACGTACAAACTCCGTAGTCAGGATCGAACCCGGGTCTCTGGCGCTGTGAGGCAGCAACTCTACCGCTGCGCCACCCTATCTTAAATTCGTCTTAAACTCTGTTATCCAACTCTGCCTTGTTACCTCATCCCCTTGAACCAACATTGTCACATTGATCCAGCTGGAATGAAATATATATAAATTCTTACTCAGGCAATAAAAGGATATGCCAATCCAATATCAAGCCTGTTCATTCAATCTATTATTCACAAGGTGCGTTGTAGTTAGAGGAATGGAAATCGATTAAATTGTGGAGATATAATTCAAGCACCATTTTAAATGTTATTAGTACTACATACTGTAATTACCAAGATACACAACCAGTGAGCAGTCCTGAACTACTATCTACCTCATTTGTGACACTCAGACTATCTTGGATCGGACTTTACTGCCTTCACCTTGCACTAAACGTTATTCCCTTATTCTGTATCTATACACTGTAAATGGATCGATTGTAATCATGTATTGTCTTTCCGCTGACTGGTTAGCACGCAACAGGAGCTTTTCACTGTACCTCGGTAGACGTGACAATAATCAAAACTAAATTAAATTAAACTAAACTGAATTGGAAAGCCCGTGAAATGGATTTGTTTGGGATGTAACGAAGGCCAAGGAAATGAAATGCTGTACTCTGAGGTAGGGTCTGGACCAGAAACATTACCTGTCCCTGTTCTCCAGAGATGCTGCCTGACCCGCTGAGTTATTCCAGCATTTCTTGTCCTTTTTTGCCATATTGCCACCACTGTTGGGAGAGTGTAATTTTGATTTGATTTGATTTGATTTGATTTTATTACTTGTCATTCGAACCTCAGAGAGGCTCGAACGGAACTCTGTTTCTACAAGCCATACAAACAGAACAACTCATAAAAAAACACACACACAATTCAATTCACACAAACATCCACCACAGTGAATCTCCTCCTCACTGTGATGGAAGGCAAAGTTCTTCTCTCTCCCCCGCACCATTTCTCTCCCGAGGTCGAAGCCCCGGGCGGGCGGTGTTAAAGTCCCACGGCCATTGAGGCCGCGCCGGGCGATGTACGGCACCGCTCTAGTCCAAAAGTCACAACGTTGGAGCCCCTGGTGGGCGCTGGAAAGTCCCTCGGCCATGAAAGCCGCGCCGGGCGATGTATGGCCCCGCTCGGGGTCGCTCCAACCCCGCGACACGGGCTGGAGACGTTGTGTCGCGGGAGCTCCGGAGAGCGATCTCTCACCCAGACCCGCGAGCTCCCGATATCCCGACACTGACATGTTTACTTAGGAGGCTTCCATTATTAATGAGCATTCAGGAACTTAGTAAATAAAATATATAAATATGTAATAACCCAAAGTTATTGGATGTAAAGTTCTGAAAATAGGAAAATGTATTTTTTCCATTTTCTACATAGTAGGGGCAGAATTAGGCCATTCGGCCCATCAAGTCTACTCCGCCATTCAATCATGGCTGACCTATCTCTCCCTCCTGCCTTCTCCCCATAACACCTGACACCCGTACTAATCAAGAACCTATCAAACACCACATTAAAATTATCCATTACTTGGCCTCCACAGCCGTATGTGACAATGAATTCCACAGATTCACAATTCACTTAAAGAAATTCCTCAACATCTCCTTTCTAAGGGTACGTCCTTTTATTCTGAAGCTGTGGCCTCTGGTCCTAGATGCTCCTATGAACACAATCAGCAACACATCATGACGTACTATTAAAATATATTCATTGATATACTTAAAACTGTTTCATTCATTCAGTTTTAAATGGGTTTAACAGAACACATAACAATTTTTAATGAGGTGTTGGTTTTATAACGTGTGTGACAGCAGCTCAAGTTACTAATAACTAGACTGAATCATTTACTAAGTTATTGTTATTTTGTTACTCTTTTAGTGATTCCTTGCAGGGTATGAGTAACGCTCACAGGCCAGAATAAATTCTTGTCATTGCAGCAGAATTAAGCCATTCGGCCCATCGAGTCTACTCCGCCATTCAATCACGGCTCATCTATCTCTCCCTCTCAACCTCATTCTCCTGCCTTCTGTCTGTAACCTTTGACACTCGTATTAATCAAGAAAATTACACCCTTACCAAGCATCCTTAATTGCCCCTGTGTGTTGCCGCCTTCTAGAACCTTCTGCGGCTGCGGCACAGCGGTAGAGCTGCTGCCGTACAGCGCCAGAGACCTGGGTTCGACCCTGACCACAGAGGCAGTAGGTACGGAGTTTGTACGTTTAGTTTAGTTCAGAGATACAGCGCGGAAACAGGCCCGTCAGCCCACCGAGTCCCCGCCAACCAGCGATCCCCGCATATTAACACCATCCAACACCCACTAGGGACAATTTTTACATTTACCAAGACTATTCACCTACATACCTGTACGTCTTTGCACGGACATACCTGTACCTTCTCCCCGTGACCTGCGTGGGTTTTTCTCCGGGTGCTCCGCTTTCTTCCCACACTCCAAAGATGTACAGGTTTGTAGGCTAATTGGCTTGGTAAAATTGTAAATTGTCCTTAGTGTGGGTGTAGGAGTGTGTTAGTGTGCGGGGATCGCTGGTCGGCGCGGACGCGGTGGACCGAAGGGATGAGGTTTCCACGCTGTAGTTAGCTCTTAGGGCTAACGGAATCAGGGGGTATGGGGAGAAAGCTGGAATGGTTTACTGATATTGGTTGATCAGCCATGATCATATTGAATTGCAGAGCTGACTCGAAGTTTCTATGTTTCTATGTCTTTGTTTCTATGTTCTGTTTATTGCACAAGATACATGGATCTCTCCAAAGACCAATGTTTCAATAATACTTTGCTTTTCCATTCTTTCCACTGGGCTGGGCTAACTTCACACTACTACTTATTTCTCTCCATCTGCTTAAAGTCTACTCATGCTGATAACAATAGACATTAGACAATAGATGCAGCAGTAGGCCATTCTGCCCTTCTGCATGATGCTAAAAAGTTATGAAGGTTTAAAAAAATCGTGAGATCGGCAGATTGGTCTTCTCGCCTGTCAGCCACCATGAAGGTAACGTCCCTTCTGGCACCCGTTGGAGAACAAAGCTCTGTAGGCGGGGCTGTCCACAAATAGTCCTGATTGAGTCCACAAGAGTAGAGTCAAGAAATCCACTGTGTGGAGTCGCGAAAGCCGCTGTGCGGAGTCGGGAAAGCCGGAGTGTGCGGTCGGGAAAGCCGCTATGTGGGGTCGGGAGGTGCTGTGTGGTGCCGCGGCAGGTGGCCGCTGAGTGTAGTCCCTCCGACCCCCCTCTCCCCTCACATCCCCTTTCCCCCCTCCCCACACACCCCCCTACCCACACCCCCTTTACCCCTCCCCCGTTTATCCCCCCTTCCCCCACCCCACCACACCACCCTAATCCCCCCACACCACCCTACCCCCCCCCACACCAACCCACCCCACCACACCACCCTACACTCCACACCACCCTACCCCCCCCACACTACCCCCCCACACTACCCCTCCCCTCCACACCACCCCACCACCCTCATACCCCCTCACCACACCCCCCACACACCACCCCACCCTCCATACCACCCACCCCCCCACACCACCCGACCGCCCCACACCACCCCCCACACCACCCCACCCCTTCATACCACCCCACCCCTCCCCCACACCACCCGGTCCTGTGTACCCCTAAACTTCTGTCCCTTAATTCTCAAGTCATGCCCTCTTGTTTGAATCTTCCCTACCCTCAATGGGAAAAGCTTATCCACGTCAACTCTGTCTATCCCTTTCATCATTTTAAAGACCTCAATCAAGTCCCCCCTTAACCTTCTGCGCTCCAAAGAATAAAGACCTAACTTGTTCAACCTTTCTCTGTGACATAGTTGCTGGAACCCAGGCAACATGTGCCAGGCAACTATTTTGTGTCCATCGATACTGAACATCACTTCTTGCATAAGGCTGGAGCTGTGTTGTGAACATTGAGACACATCAGTACTGACGGACTGTCACCAGACCAGCTCTTCAACTTGTCACGTAGCTCCGTGTCCCTCAGGCACACACTCACACTGCACTTGTACAATATCTTCCACTGAATTAATACATCATTTAAATCAGCAGAAAATAAATCACAGCATCTACAGTAACACAGCAGCGGGGAGATGCTATATGGCTGGGGGCAAAAGAGAAATGGTTTTAATCAGCATCTTCTACAAAGTGCACCAAACCCAGGAATAGCTGGTTCTAAAACTTGGTATTATATGTGAGAAAAACCTTCAACATTTATTTTGAATCCCAATCATTTTAATGTATCTTTGTATGGCGTTTGCACGTTCCGCCTGTGACCGTGTGGGCTTGCTGCGGGTAGTGGCGGACATACATTTCGGGGGGGCCCCTTCACAATCGCAACTAGCAACGAGGTCTGGGTAACCACTGTTATCTTCTTCAATCGGGTTGTTCCACGACAGATCGCCACAAATTTTAATTTCTGTCATAAATGTTAATAGAGTTTTTAATTATTTATAATTATTTTATATTAAATATATTTAGAATGAAACATCCTTAATTAGAACGTTTATTCGTTTACGGCTAGCCTACATGATACTTTAATAACCTTTTAATTTTCATTTTAACTATTATTTTGTATTGAATTACACTATATTATTAATATATATATATATATTTTTAAACCCCTTCTCATACAGTAGACCCAAAATTGTTAAGCAATGTGGACTAAGCATGATATTCACCTCCAGAAAAGAAGTTGAAGTGTTGGGCGGGGGTCCAGGAGGCTGGCCAGGCCCCTAACGGGGTCCAGGGGCAGTGCCACGCTGGGGGTTCAGGGGGCAACGCATTTTCTGCATTTCCTGCATTTTCAATGAATTGAAAGCGATTCTCATGCTTTCTGCTGGTAGTTTACATAACAGAAGCTTAGAATGTTTCTAACACATAAGCAGTAAAATAACCCCCAAAAGATATATATTTCATGAAATAGACAATAGACAATAGGCGCAGGAGTAGGCCATTCAGCCCTTCGAGCCAGCAACCACTATTCACCGTGATCATGGCTGATCGGCCACAATCAGTACCCCGCTCCTGCCTTCTCCCCATATCCTCTGACTCTGCTATCTTTAAGAGCGCTATCTATCTCTCTCTTGAAAGCCTCCAGAAAATTGGCCTCCACTGCCTTCTGAGGCAGAGAATTCCACAGATTCACAACTCTCTGTGTGAAAAAGTGTTTCCTCATCTACGTTCTAAATGGCTGACCTTCTCATCTCCTGGTTGGTTAGCGAAGGTTGGGCAAGATCTGAAACTCAATCCCGCTCCATTAACACACCTTCACGAGACCCAGTTCCATTTTCTACACTGCAGGTTTGTACGCCAACAAGTGTGCTTTCAGGGGACTCGGAAATAGTTCTGGGGCACCCAGCCGTATTCCTTTCATATTGTTTATCGCTGTGAGCTTTTAGGGCCTGGTCCCATTTTGTGATTTTTTTCGGCCCGTAGCTGCCCTAAAAACCATCAAGTTGTACGACATACATGCTGACGTATGCTGTCCTGAGGGTGACGCCCGGTTAGCCCTAACCCTAACCCCAACCCTAACCAGCCGTCACTCGCAGGACAGCGTACATCAGCGTGTGACAGTGCGCACGGCATGATAAGACACCCAGATGTCGCCTGAAGATTTTGAACAATCCAGGGGCGGCAGGGAGTCACCGCGCGTCACTACATGCATCACCCAGCCTCACGCCCCGACCACGTTGCGACAACTCTTTTCAGACTAGCGCCGAAAATGTCGCCCAAGTGGGACAGGACCTTCTGGTCGGGGAAGCGAAATGTCACTGATTTAACTGGCCACCCTCCACAGGGACATAATTAGATCCTTATTGGACAAAGCGGAGAAGGATGCCAAGGCCAAGAGCAGCGTCGTTCCTGTTGAGGGTGGAGGGACCAGGAGAGCGTCCCTTGTAGCCAGGGTCCGGAGGTCAAGGAGCACCTCCGCTCCGCCTCGGGTCCGTAGGGGGGAGGAGCGGCTCTGCTGTCAGCGACCGGAGGACTGGTGACGGGATCTAGGGAGCGGGCAGGGATGGCGATGTCCTGGTTGGTGGGTTGCTGCTAGGCCTGGCCAAGCTGGTCATCGGCCAGTCAATGGGCCAAGCGGAAGAGGGCTTTGCCCGAGGCTCCAACGGGTGCCAGAAGGGACGTTACCTTCATGGTGGCTGACAGGCGAGAAGACCAATCTGCTGATCTCTTGCCCCTTTACCGGGTTTACGCCCGTGCCTGGGTGGTGATGGAGAGGGACATTGGAGTTATTTAGTATATTTGTAACATAGTTGTTTGGAAATTTAGTGTTTGAATAATTTTATCATTTTGGAATATTTTGGTGGGTGCATCACCACGGTTTTGTATCATGATAATAATTAAATAAAGTATTTTTGATCCCCCCCCCCAAAAAAATAAAGGGGACGTGATTTGTACCCGCACTGGCACTTCGCAGCAGAACAACACGCCACGAGAAGACGTATTCATGAGGCGGGTATAACGTTTCCCCAATGATCCCAGTTTGGGAGCTCCCTACGCTGTCAGCCTGCACACTACTTTGAGCCTCACGCACATCGATCGCCTTTTGCCGGCTGGCTTCTTCCCATTCCGTCACAGTAGTTTGTAGTTTAGTTTAGAGAAACAGCACGGAAACAGGCCCTTCGGCCCATCGAGTCAGCGCTGTCCAGCGATCCTCGCACTATCCTACACACACTAGGGCCAATCTTTTTGCATTTACGCCAGTTACCCTGCAAACAAATGACCCAGCAATGACTAAAGAAATTCAGCGCCAACCTGCGATCCCCACACACTAACACTACCCGACACACACTAGGAGGCAATTTACATTTATACCAAGCCTGTACGTCTCTGGAGTGTGGGAGGAAACCGACGATCCCGGATAAAACCTACGCAGGTCACGAGGAGAACGTACAAACTCCATACAGACAAGCATCCCGTGGTCAGGATCGAACTAGGGTCCCTGGCGCTGTAAGGCAGCAACTCTACCGCTGCGCCACCGTGCTGCCACCGTACAGGTGAGTAACTTGATTCTGGAGTTGGGGCTTTCGTTGGGGTTCATTCATCAAATATACACAGACTTTGTTCAGTTCAGTTCAGTTCAGTTTAGTTTATTGTCTTGTGAACCGAGGCACAGTGACAAGCGTTTGTTGCGTGCTATCCAGTCAGCGGAAAGACACCACATGATTACAATCGAGCCATTCGCAGTATACAGATACATGATAAGGGATTGACTCATCAGTACTATGACTCAGTCAGTACACTCACCGTGTCAAGACTCTTGTGCCCCTGAAGAAGGGTCTTGACCCAAAACATCACCTTGGTCCTTCTTGGACAATGTGGTGTGTGTGTGTAGGTTCTACTGCAGTTGTACAGGGATTTGGTGAGACCACACCTGGAGTATTGCGTACAGTTTTGGTCTCCAAATCTGAGGAAAGACATTCTTGCCATAGAGGGGGTTCAGAGAAGGTTCACCAGACTGATTCCTGGGATGTCGGGACTTTCATATGAAGAAAGACTGGATAGACACGGCTTGTACTCGCTAGAATTTAGAAGATTGAGGGGGGATCTTATAGAAACTTACAAAATTCTTAAGGGGTTGGACAAGCTAGATGCAGGAAGATTGTTCCCGATGTTGGGGGAGTCCAGAACAAGGGGTCACAGTCTAAGGATAAGGGCGAATTCCTTTAGGACCGAGATGAGGAAAACATTCTTTACACAGAGAGTAGTGAGTCTCTTGAATTCTCTGCCTCAGAAGGTAGTTGAGGCCAGTTCATTGGCTATATTCAAGTGGAAGTTGGATGTGGCTCTTGTGGCTAAAGGGATCAGGGGGTATGGAGAGAAGGCAGGTACAGGATACTGAGTTGGATGATCAGCCATGATCACATTGAATGGCGGTGCGGACTCGAAGGGCCGAATGGCCTACTCCTGCACCTATTTTTTCTATGTTTCTATGTTTCTATGTTTTCTCCAGAGACGCTGCCTGACCCGCTGAGTTACTCCAGCATTTTGTGTCTACCTTCTCTTGTGTGACTCCTTTGACTCTGCATGAATAAAGTACCATTTGGCGTAGACTTCTGTTACTCTGTAATCAGCGGCCCTCCTCATACAAGCACAGCTTTCGTCTAAAAATAGCTTGTCCTTTGCTCCATCTGTTCCTAATCACCAGTGGGAAAAAGGCCTTTCCCCTTAACCTCCCGCATGGAAAGTCCCAGGGCACTGGGAATTTGAGTGGGAACATTCTGCCAGGCTTGATCATGCGATCCCAGTCGATCATCCCATCCCCTCCACCGCCCAGCTATTCCATTTTATCCGCCATGCACCCAACAGGAGAACATTAGGCCAAACCTTCAGGGTGACACAAAGTGCTGGAGTAATGGGCAGGTCTCACTTAGGCGATTTTTGAGGCAACTGTCAAGTCGTGGGAGGTCGCTGAAAAACCGGCGACTGGAACGGCGACTGTCAGAGTGGAACACACACATATTGCTTTCCTTCACCAGTTATGCAGGCTGGGGGACAGGGCAAGCGGGGGGGGGGGGGGAGTGCTGTCTGAGTGAAATTCACACTGTGCAAAGCCAATGTGATACTGACACACACCGCGATGAACTGGAAGGTTGGCGTTGTAATTAAGACGGTGAAAGCACAGTGTACGGGAAGGGTCACGCAAGTCCTTTAAAAGAGGGGAGGGGAGCGGAGGAGGGCGTAGAAGGGGGGAGAAGGAGTGGAGTCAATTTTCAAGAAACCAGAGATACACGGCTGTGAAGCTCGGCGGACATTTTACATTACCGGTCGATTATCCTTGGTTCTGAAAACTACTGTTTATGGGGGTTTTTTCCCCAATGAGCCAATGAAATTCACCGGTCAGCACCGGCTTCAACCTACAAGAACCTACGACCTCCTGTCGACCCACTACCACTGCACCTACGGCACGAGAATTCCCGCTACTCTCCATGGCGGCTTCATTCTGGTCGCCAGAATGAAGCTGCGACTAGTTCCAAGAATACGGGAACTACTCACGACCATGAAGGCGATTCCCTGGCAACCAACCGCAAACACGTAGCGATCGCATAGTCTCCTGTAGTTGCCTAAAAAGTCGCCTATGTCGGACAGGCCCATCACTCAACGGGTTACTCGGGCAGCATCTCTGGAGAAAGAGGATGGGTGACGTTTCAGGTCGGGACCCTTCTTCAGACTGGGAGTCAGAGGAGAGGGAGGGAACTGAGGTAGGAAAAGGCCAGGACAAATCAGGACCAGCAACAGATGACCAAGGAAGGGTGGAGATGGCCCCACAACGGCCCATTTTTGGCTGGGGAAGAGGAGATAACGAGGGAGGGGATACCGGGATGCGACAAGTGGAAATAGTAGAACCAGCGCATCTTTGAAACGTGGGAACTCTGTACAGTCAGCACCCGTGGACAGGATCGAAGCCAGGTCGCTGGCGCTGTAAGGCAGCAACTCTACCGCTGAGCCACCGTGCCGCCCCCCTAATTGCCCCTTGAACTGGGTGGTTTGTTGGACCATCACAGAAGGCGGTGAAGACTCAAGCATAAAAACTCATCTCGACTCCCAAGCCTTTCTTGACGTCCTCTGAGCGAGGGCTACATGTATGTAGTGATGGTTGTATTTAATCATTGAACCACTGTTGTTTGTTATACTATTCTTATACCAATGTAAAGCACTTTGGCCAACGAGAGTTGCTTTTTAAATGTGCTATATAAATAAAAGTGACTTGATTTGACTTTTACCCAGGATTTGCCCAAGGACCCCAGAGTCTTTGCTGAAGGAACCCAGAGTTTCTTGTCCGTAGGTCGTCAGTGAACCGGATGGGGTTTTCCACGTATGGACCCTTATACTTTCTGAAGCAACCTAATATATTTATTTCTTTGGCTAAAAATGACTTTCTTCGACTGCTATGGTTGCATCTCAACCTGTCTTTTATCAATGGGCGTCACCGTGGCCCAGCGGTAGAGTTTCTGCCCTGCAGCGCCAAAGACCCGAGTTCGATCCCGACCACTGTCGGTACGATATTTGTACGTTCTCCCCGTGACTTGCGCGGGTTTTCTCCGGGATCTCCGGTTTCCTCCCACACTCCAAAGACGTGCAGGTTTGTAGGTTAATTGGTTTGGTATAAATGTAAATGATCCCAATTAGGTAAATTCAGAGTGTCTCCGAGGATCCTCCAGTGCTTCTACTCTGCGGCTGTGGAAAGCATCTTGTCCGGAAACATCACAATCTGGTTTGGGAACTGCTCTGCCCAGGACAAGAAGGCTCTGCAGAGAGTAGTGCGTTCGGCCGAACGCACTATGGGGACTTCTCTCGCCCCTCTGCAGGAACTATGCATCAGGAGGTGCAACTCCAGAGCCAATAAGATCATGGGAGACCCCTTCCACCCCTGCAACGGACTGTTCCAGCTGCTGCGGTCAGGCAAACGCCTCCGTTGCCACGCTGTGAGAACGGAGAGGATGAGAAGGAATTTCTTCCCAGAGGCCATTCGGACTGTAAACTCCTATCTCACCAGGGACTAACTCTACTAACTTACTGTACCACAATACCGCCCACAATGTTTAATATGTAAAAGAACATGTGATTCTGTTCCATTCTGTTTGTAGTTTGTTTGTTTGCACAAAGTCCGCGAGCACGGCCACTATTTATTTCACTGCACATCCCGTATGTGTATGTGACGAATAAACTTGACTTGAATTGCGTGAAGGATATTGTTAGTGTATAGGGGATCGTTGGTCAGCGCGACTCAGGGGGCCAAAGGGCCTGTTTCCGTGCTGTATCTCTAAATTAAACTAAACTCAATTGAACTAAACTGAACTAAACTAAACGAAAATGAGCCCAGGTACCTTGATTTCTGGCCAACGGCAATGTACTGAGCACCTTTTCAGGAATTTTCAGCACTAGAATTCAGCTAAGGCAGTCCCATCCCTTTCCTGTTAAAGAAGGAACTGCAGAGGCTGGAGAATCGAGGGTTACACAAAAAGCTGGAGAAACTCAGCAGGTGCAGCAGCATCTAAGGAGCGAAGGAGATAGGCGACGTTTCGGGTCGAGACCCTTCTTCAGACTCAAGTCTGAAGTCTGAAGAAGGGTCTCGACCCGAAACGTCGCCTATCAGCTTCGCTCCTTAGATGCTGCTGCACCCGCTGAGTTTCTCCAGCTTTTTGTGTAACCATCCCTTTCCTCACAGGTCTTCCATGCATCAATTATAAAGTGCTGAAGGCAACGGTGTCTATTAGATCCCCTCCTGTTGCCTTGAGATAGGCCACAGATCAAAATTCAGGATGAAAATCAATTGCAAACGGCCGATTGAAAGTCAAAGCAATGCAATGGGTAAAGGTGCGCTCGGTAAGCCTCGGCTCCTTGTGAAAAGTGGACGGGAGCAACCGTATTACTCTCCTGTGGTACTAATCGCCTGAGGCAGGGTGAACGTCCCCGGGAAAAGCTGCCTGAAAACATCCTCACAACGCCGGCTCGTGCCGATAACTGAGCACAGTTGAGTGACGGGCCTGGGTGGAGGGGAGCTCTGGGGAGAGGCTGTTCCCACCGGTGCGGGACTCTGTGAACCAGAGGGGCACAGCCTCAGAATAAAAGGGCGTGCCCTTTGGAAAGGAGATTGCGTGGAGGAATTTCATTCGTCAGTAGGTGGTGAAACGGTGGAATTCATTGCCACAGGCGGCTGTGGAGGCCAAGCCATTGGATATTTTTAAGGCAGGTTCTTGACTAGTCAGGGTGTCGAGGGTTGTGGGGAGAAGGCAGGAGAATGGGATTGAGAGGGAGAGATAGATCAGCCATGATTGAATGGCGGAGTAGACTAGATGGGCGGAATGGCCTTATTCTGCTCCTATGACTTATGAACTAATAGCGTCTCTTGTCGCTGGGTCTCAATTCTCCGTCTCCGTGGGAGGGCCTTCACCAGCAGAACTGCCATGGTTCAAGATGGTGGTCCACCACCAATCTCTCAGGGGCCATTAGGGACAGACAATAAATTCTGGAGTTAAAACAGGCCCTTGGGCCACCAAGTCTGCACCGGCCAGCGATCCCCACACACTAACACTATCCTACACACACATTTGACCCCTTCCACCCCAGCAACAGACTGTTCCAGCTGCTACGGCCGGGCAAACGCCTCCGTTGCCATGCTGCAAAAACAGAGAGGCTGAGAAGGAATTTTTTCCCAGAGGCCATTAGGACTGTAAACTGCTATTTCACCAGGGACTAACTTACTGTGCCAACTTGCTGTTGTGTGGTGTCTTTTTATACTTCTTCTTTTTTTGCTCTATCTCACAAATATGTAATTACTGATTGTGTTCCATTCTGTTTCGTAGTTTTTTTGCACAATCCGCCACTTTTCATTTCACCGCACATCACGTGTGTGTATGTGACGAATAAACTTGGCTTGACTGGGGACAATTTACACGTTTTACCGAAGCCACTTAACCTACAAGCGTGCACGTCTTTGGAGTGTGGGAGGAAACCGGAGCACACAGAAAAAACCCACGGGGAGAACGTGCATACTCCGTACAGACAGCACCCATGGTCAGGATCGAACCCGGGTCTCTGCCGCTGGAAGGCAGAAACTTTGCTTCCCTGTCGCAGAGACGGGCAATAAATATCCTGACCTGCCATCGATGCCCATTCTTTGACGAGCGAACAAACAAAACCGTGGATTCCTTCTACAGGGCACAAAGTCGATCACAAACAAACTTTTGTCTGCAAAATTATTCCGACATTCAGTTAATTTATTTTTTTCTTCTGGAAGAACGTTGAATTCTACGACTACACTTAACAGACATTAATTTATATACCGCAGTAAGAGTATATTAATTTCATTTAACAAATTGGTTGAAATGAAATCAGATTAAAGCTGTGCTTTGACAATTCAGCCTTTTAGTCATACAGAACTCTAATCTGTACAAGCAAGCATTTAAAAATATATTTCACAATTACGCTGGCTAATGAATTTTTAATATTTATTGCTGTCAAGTATCTCTCTGGTCTTAAGATAAAAATGACTGTTATTCACCATCTCCCCTTGCCCCAGGCTGCCAGCTGTCTTTTCCATTCAATTGCTCCTGATGAAATTGGAAATTCTATATATGCTGCCTATTTTTCCGTGATGTTCCGCGTTCCGAGCCAGAGTCCACATGGAAGCGAAGAGGATGCAGCATCAGGCTTCTTGAGAATACAAGACAGGTCGGTGAATCGTTCCGACACATGTCGTATAACATTGAATTCAGCAAAGTGTGAAGGGAAGCCTTTGGTGAGCAGGAGGGGATTGGGGGGGGGAGGTGACAGCAATTGAATTGTTTAAGAAGGAACCGCAGATGCTGGACAAATCGAAAGGTGGACAAAAATGCTACAGAAACTCATCGGATGGGGCAGCCTCTATGGAGCGAAGGAATAGGTGACGTTTTGGGGTCGGGACCATTCTTCAGACTGTGCTACTTTAATGGAAGCCCAGGAACATATAACAGGTCTGGGCGTGTGGAGTTTAGAGATACAGCACGGAATCGGGGGCCTTTGGCCCACCGAGTCCGTGCCGACCAGCGATCACCTCCCACGCCCCCATACAGCAGCACTATCCTACACACACTTAGGACAATTTACACAATTTTTAATTAAGCCAATTAACCCACAAACCTGTACGTCTTTGGAGTGTGGGAGGAAACCGGAGCACCTGGAGTAAACCCACGAGGTCCATGGGGAGACCGTACAGACAGCGCCTGCAGTCGGGATGGAACCCGAGTCCCTGGCGCTGTGGGGCAGCAACTCTATCACTGAGCCACCGTGATCTCACGGTGTTGACTTCATGCTCACCACTCTGCTGTAGTATCGGGAACCAGTTCCACTTCCCTCTTGCAGCGCTTCCCTTTCATCCGTATTTATCCCTCCTCCTCCACAAACTCTCTTCAAAACATCCACAAGTCCACCTCCGATTTTCCGGTCTCCTTTAATCCTGACAAAATGAATCCGGACAAAAATCCCCCCTCCCCAAAAAATAAAACATGGCACCTAGTCCGGGTGAGGCGGCCGAGCCCGACCTCATCAGGACTCCCGCGGCCGATCGGCGGGTCAAATCTGCCCCCTGCGACCGGGGCTCTGGAACTCCGGCCAGGCCAGAGTGGGCAGATCCGTTCCCATAGCCGACTTCCGAGGCCGAACTTGCCGGCCCGTATCCTCGCCGACCTAGGCCGAACGTTCCTGTACCGTTGAACTCCATCAGTGAGAGAGTCTAGGACTAGAGGTCACAGCCTCAGAATTAAAGGACGTTCTTTTAGGAAGGAGCTGGTGAAGAGAAGGAGAAGATACATTTATTTAGTCAGAGGGTGGTGAATCTGTGGAATTCTTTGCCACAGAAGGCTGCGGAAGCCAAGTCGGTGGATATTTTTAATGCAGTGATAGATAGATTCTTGATTAGTGCGGGTGTCAGGGGTTATGGGGAGAAGGCAGGAGAATGGGGTTTAGAAGGGAGAGATAGATCAGCCATGATTGAATGGCGGAGTAGACTTAATGGGCTGAACTGCTTAATTCTACTCGAATCACATATGACCTTATGACCTTATGATTCCTCTCGGAGGCCGTGACCTCTGTTGGTCCGGCAAAATAGATAATCCGGAAATGCTCTGGAACCCAAGAAGGCAGGAAAATCAGTGGTTGAACTGTATTTACTAAAATGACAATGCCGTCAGATCAATGATAATTCAAGGCACACACACACACTCACACACACACACCCACATAGCCACAGACAATCATGCACACACACTCACACACACACACTGACGACCTCCACAGCCTTCCTGGTCAAATTGATTCACCACCCTCTGACCAAATACATTTCTTCCCATCTCCTTCCTAAAAGAACGTCCATTAATTCACAACCCGGTCCACACCTCTGGTGTGCTGTACCTGTAACACACTCACTGCACTGCTGTGGTACAATATATAGTGCAGTGTTTCTCCACACACATACCTGTCACCTTTCATATATACATGCCCACACACAAACCTATTCTCACACACTCATACCTGCTCACATATACCTGTCTACTCACCCCTCTCTCACACAGACATACACCTGCTTATATACACACACCCATGGTTTTATCTGTTCCCTCTCATAGCCTCTAACATACACACACACACACTTGGACCTGCTCTCTCTCTCTCTCTCTCTCTCTCTCTCTCTCTTTTTTTTTGTTTTTTTTTCAAAAACTTTATTCAACACAATCATATAATACAACACATCAAAACATAATCAAAAATAACACTATATCAAAAAAGTCATTGTAGCACAACAGTACATTCATTGTTTACAATACTCTCAACCCCACGCGGTGACCAGCTTTGACGGAAGGCCTCCAGAGTCCCCGTGGACACCGCGTGTTCCCTCTCCAGGGACACACATGCACGGACGTGGGCCTGAAAGAGGGGCAGGCAGCCGACTCTAGCCTGACCATCGACCGCCCGCTGCCTGGACCCGCGAATGGCCATCTTGGCCAGGCCCAGAAGCAAACGAACAGGTAAATCACACACATGCACTTCCGGACACGCATACGTGCACAAACATACACGCATACAGGCACACACATGTGCACTCACACACACACACGCACACCCGCACACATACACACACACACCCGCACACACACACACACACACACACACACACACACACCCGCACACACACACACCCGCACACACACACACCCGCACACACACACACCCGCACACACACACACACACACACACACCCGCACACACACACACATGCACACCCGCACGCACACACGCACGCACGCACACACACACGCACACACACGCGCACACCCACGCACACGCACGCACACACACACACACACACACACGCACACGCACGCACACACACACACACGCGCGCGCACACACACACGCGCACGCGCACACACACACACACACACGCGCGCATACGCGCACACGCGCACACACGCACACACACACACACACACCCGCGCACACACACCCGCACACCCGCACACACACCCGCACACACGCCCACATGCACACCCGCACGCACACACGCACGCACGCACACACACACGCACACACACGCGCACACCCACGCACACGCACGCACACACACACACACACACACACGCACACGCACGCACACACACACACACGCGCGCGCACACACACACGCGCACGCGCACACACACACACACACACGCGCGCATACGCGCACACGCGCACACACGCACACACACACACACACACCCGCGCACACACACCCGCACACCCGCACACACACCCGCACACACGCCCACACACACACACACACACACACGCACACACACACACACACACACGCACACACACACACGCACACACACACACCCACACACACACACACACACGCGCACACACGCACACACACACACACACACACACACACACACACACACACCCACACACACACACACACACACATCAGTGCATAAATAACTGTCTCTCTCACATCCTCGTTCTCCCCCGCTCTCACACACACACATGCCCGGGGTCACAGTGCGGAGGGGTCGAGTGCGAGAGCGGGTAGCGGTGGGTCTTACCCCCTGTGAGAAGTAGAAGGCTACGATGCCCAGGGGCCAGAAGCAGCAGAGCATGGAGAAGATGGCCAGGCCCAGGTGGTCGCGCGGAGGGATCATGATAAAGTTGTCCTCGCTGTCGCTGTCACTCGAGCAGTCACTCTGGGGAGAGCAGGAGGAGAAGGATGGACTTTATCAGCAGCAGTACAGCATGGGGTTCATTAATGGCGCACAACTAGATAAAGACTGCATTACCAAAGCCGGTAGAAATGAAATCCCTGTAATCGCATCACATCACGAAAGAGACATGTTGGCCTGGGACTTAAACAGCATTCATGGGCTCGAGGACGAGAGAGAGTGTGTATGTGTCTTTATCTGCCTGTGACATGGAGTGGTATACAGATACAGCACGGAATCAGTCCCTTCGGCCCATTGAGTCTATACTGGCCATCAACCAGTATGCTACATTAACAGCATGCTACATTAATCACAATAGACAATAGGACAATTGACAATAGGTGCAGGGGTAGGCCATTCGGCCCTTCGAGCCAGCACTGCCATTCACTGTGATCAAGGCTCATCCACAATCAGTACCCCGTTCCTGCCTTCTCCCCATATCCCCTGACTCCGCTATCTTTAAGAGCTCCATCTAACTCTCTTGAAAGCAACGCAGAGAATCGGCCCCCACCGCCTTCTTGGTTCTTGGTTACTTGGTCCTCCAAAATATTCCAACTGGAATTTAAACTGGAGGTGGTGAAGGGAGGTAGAGAATTCCACAGATCCTTCTGAGGCAGAGAATTCCACAGATTCACAACTCTCTGGGTGAAAAGGTGTTTCCTCATCTCCGTTCTAAATGGCCTACCCCTTATTCTTAAACTGTGGCCCCTGGTTCTGCATTCCCCTAACATTGGGAACATGTTTCCTGCCTCTAGCGTGTCTGATCCCTTAATAATCTTAAATGTTTCAATAAGATTTCCTCTCATCCTTCTAAATGCCAGTGAATACAAGTCCAGTCGCTCCATTCTTTCAACATATGACAGTCCCGCCATCCCGGGTATTATCCTCGTGATATATTTTCTCCCCACATTTTCATCAACTCTCTCTAGATTCTACCACTAACCCACATGTTCTTGATTAGTGCAGGTGTCAGGGGTTATGGGGAGAAGGCAGGCGAATGGGGTTAGGAGGGAGAGATAGATCAGCCATGATGAATGGTGGAGTAGACCTGATGGGCCGAATGGCCTAATTCTGCTCCAATCACAAAATTAAAAATGTCAAATTTCAATTTAAGATTTTAATTTACAACTCACAGTGAGCTGCTAACCTACTGACCCGCATGTCTTTGGGATGTGGAAGGAAACCAGAGCTTCCTGAGGCCAACCCTCGCGAATTGGGAGAACGTTTAAACTGCACCGAGACAGCAGCCCAGGTCAGGATCGAACATGGGCCTCTGGTGTCGTGAGTCTGTGTCTCTACCAGCTGCTCCACAAAGATACAGACACATATAGCTGTGGACATCTTTGTGCGTGCCTTCAGACTTCAGAAATTAGAGATACAGCATGGAAACAGGCCCTTCGGCCCATCGAGTCCGTGCCGAGCAGCTGATGAAGCTGTGTGTACCCGGAAACATGACCTTTGGCCCACCGAGCCCATGCCAACAATAGATTGGTTAGGTAGAGCTCGAGGGGCTAGTGAAATCAAGGGATATGGGGAGAAGGCAGGCACGGGTTATTGATTGGGGACGATCAGCCATGATCACAATGAATGGCGGTGCTGGCTCGAAGGGCCGAATGGCCTCCTCCTGCACCTATTTTCTATGTCTAGATCACCCGTACAATAGCACTATTCCACACACTGAGGTCAATTTACAGATGACGGCAAACCTGTAAATATGAGGTGATCCACTTTGGTGGCAAGAACGAGAAGGCAGATTAGTATCTGAAAGGTGTCAGGTTTGGAAAAGGGGAGGTACAATGAGACCTGGGGGGTCCTTGTACATCAGTCAATGAAAGTAAGCATGCAGGTACAGCAGGCAGTGAAGAAAACTAATGGCATGTCTATTTAAAAGAAAATCAAAAATATTTATTCAAATATTAAAACAGTATTTACAACACAATAAAACAAACAAGAACCCACCACCATAGTACACGACAAAACAAATATACTAAGTATACGACTAAATAACTATATTGCAATCCTTGTCCAGGATACATTCAACCCCCCTCGGTGCCCAATGGTCCCGGAAATCCCCCAGGGTGCCCGTGGACAGCGTGTAGTCGCTTTCTAGTACCACCCGGGCGCGGACGTAACCCCGGAAAAGGGGCAGGCAGCCGGCTCGGGCAGCGAGGGATTCCCAGGATGGCGGGACTGGCACACGATGAAAGAATGGAGCGACTGGGCTTGTATTCACTGGAATTTAGAAGGATTCCAGTCCTTCTAACTGAAACAAGTGGTTCAGTGGTAGAATTGCTGCCTTACTGCTCCAGAGACCCGGGTTCAATCCCGATTATGGGCGCTTGTCTGTACGGAGTTTGTACGTTCTCCCCGTGACCTGCGTGGGTTTTCTCCGGGTGCTCCGGTTTCCCCCCACACTCCAAAGATGTACAGCTTTGTAGGCTAATTGACTTCCATAAAAATTGTAAACTGCCCTTCGTGTGTGTAGGGTAGTGTTAGTGTGCGGGGATCGCTAGTCGGCGCGGACCCGGTGGGCTGAAGGAACTGTATGTCTAAACTAAACAAGTCGGGTAGAACGTGTGATGTCAGGAGAGTTTGTGCTGTTGGGAGGCAACACGCAGTCAAATGGGCTGCATTTTGAAACATTCATGGTCTGGAATGATTTCACTTGCGGTGTAAGTCGTGTGGTGGCACAGAGCTGACAGTTCATTGCCTGTTTTAGGCCGTAATTTGGTAATCATTCATTATCGTCTGCCCTCGAAAACTGGATGCAAAGCTCTTGTTGGAATGAAGCAGGACCACCCACGTAGCAACCAATTAAACGCCAACACTACGAGCCTCCGTAATGAAGGGTTTCTCTCCATTACCTGCTCTTGATAACTGAGCACTTACAATGAGGCGGTCCAGGCCAGAGCCGCAACACAGCCCTTGGGACCCACTGAACATGCAATTAGGTCCAGTGTTTCCAGAACTCAGTTCCTGAATAACACCGTAGTCTTTGCTGGGTATCACACTATCAACCACACTAACGAGGTTATAAAGCACAACACATTATTGTTATCTAGCTAGGCGCAGCTTAAAGGCCCTGTCCCACTTACGTGTCCTTGGCGCGCAAATTACGCAACCTCGTCGTCGCCTTGAGGCGCACGGGCATCGTATGACCGCGCGGGGCCGGTCACACTGAGAAGCGCGGAGGGGTATATAGTTGTGCACGACATCGCTCGGGGCTCCAAAATTTTGTAGCGAATTAAATCTTTGCGCGCCACCGTCACCTGTCCCACTGACGGCCAAAGTGGGACAGGCCCAGGACCCTGGCGCGCCGCAACGTCTCACCTCCAACAGCAGCAGAAGCAGGCAAACGATCGCCGAGCTCGGCCTGGAGCTCACGGCCGTTACAGATCCGGATCCGCCCCCACTTCTACTCCCAGAGCGGGGCCAAGAAAACTAAAGATAGACACAAAATGCAGGAGTAACTCAGCGGGACAGGCAGCATTTCTGGAGAGTAGGAATGGGTGACGTTTCGGGCCAAGACCCTTCTTTCAGACTGCTCCCGCTGAGTTACTCCAACATTTTCTGTCCATTTCCAAATGACGTCACGCGATCCAGATGGCTGTGCGAACGCATGAAGTCGCGGGACCGTCGCGCCTCAACGCGACCACGAGGTCGCATAATTAGCGTGCCAAGGACACGTAAGTGGGATAGGGGCTTTAGTGTCGCTGCCCCACAACGCCAGAGAGCATGGGATCGATCCTGACCACGGGTGCCGTCTGCACGCTGTTTGTGCGTTCTCCCTATGACTGTGTGGGCTTTCTCCGGGTGCTCTGGTTTCCTCCCGCACTGCAGGGACGTACAGGTTTGTCAGGTCAATTGGCTTCGGTAAATTCGATTTGTAAATTGTCACTCGTGTGTAGGACACTGCGAGTGTATGGGGATCGCTGGTCGGCACAGACTCGGTGGGACGAATGGCCTGTTTCTGCATTGTATCTAAAATAAACCAAACTAAACTAGCAGCTTTTGCATTCCATGACAGTTAGAGTCATAGCGTAAATTAAGTTTAATTTAATGTAACTATTGTCACCGAGATACAATGAAGATACATTCTTCAGGCCATACAGTGTGGAAAACAAACTGCCCAACATGCTCCATTTACCTGGCCTGGTTCGGCCCTTATTCCTCCAAACCTTTCCTATCCATGTTCCTTAGTTTAGTTTAGTTTAGTTTAGAGATACAGGCCCATCGAGTCCACATCTACCAGCGATCCCCGCACACTAACACTACATCACACGTACCAAAGATCATAGTTCTATGTGCTTTGACACGCACTAGGGACAATTTTTACAGTATTTACACCAAGCCAATTGACCCACAAATCTGTACGTCACTGGAGTGTGGGAGAAAACTGAAGTCCTCGGTGAAAACGCAAGTCACAGGGAGAACGTACAGAGAAGCAGCCGTAGTCAGGATCGAACCCGGGTCTCTGGCGCTGCAAGGCAGCAACTCTACCGCTGCGCCACTGTGCCCCCCCCCTAACTGTCCAAAGGTTTTTTTTAACCTCACCAGCATGCTTCCAAACACAAAATACCTCCGAGTCACAGAGAAATGTTAAAAGAGAGGGCACAAAGCTAGCAGTATGCTGCATTTATCCAGCTGCTTTAGTGTGCAATAGCACTTCACCAACATGTTTACCAACAAAATAGATGGGAATAAGGGGATTAAAAGTCAGTCACAAGCGGACACCATATTTTACTTTTGTAGCACAATAGATAAGTTATAGTTCAATTTATGTTGAGTAAAATTATTTACTTTTTTTAACTAAGTGGGCAGCATGCTGGCGTTGCAGTAGAGTTGCTGCCTCACAGCGCCAGAGACTCGGGTTCGATCCTGACTGTGGGCGCTGTCTGTACGGTGTTTGTACGCTCTTCCCGTGACCTGCGTGGGTTTTATCCGAGATCTTCCGTTTCTTCCCACACTCCAAAGACGTACAGGTTTGTTGGTTAACTGGCTTGGTAGAAATGTGAAATTGTCCCGAGTGTGTGGAGGACGGTGTCAATGTTCGGGGATCGCTGGTCGGTGTGGACTCTGTGGGCCGAAGGGCCTGTTTCCCCGCTGGATCTCAAAACTAAACTAAACTCTGAGTGGCTGAGTAATAATAATGGAAATGGCACAATGCTCGGGTTCGGTTTAAGTATCTTAAAGGGGGAAAGTGGAGGATAGCTAGACACAAAATGCTGGAGTAACTCAGCGGGTGAGGCAGCATCTATGGAGAGAAAGAATGGGCGACGTTTCAGGTCGAGACACTTCTTCAGGGACGTTTCTCGACCCGAAACGTCGCCCATTCCCTCTCTCCAGAGATGCTGCCTCACCCGCAGATTTACTCCAGCATTTGGGGTCCACAACCTTCGATTTAAACCAGCATGTGCAGCTCTTTCTTACACAAGTGGAGGACAGGCCTCATTAGGCCAGAGATTCACGAGGCGATGGTAGCTGAAGACTGAGACACCATTGTGGGACCTGGAAAAGACTGCAGGCCAGAAGTGGATGAGAGAGTCCAGGGGGATGTGGAGCTGAGGGAGGCTTTGTAGAGAGGGAGGACTAGACCATGGGGGAACTGCGGCCTGTACAAGAACAAGATGGCCGGGAGTCAATTAAGGCAGAGAGCACTGAGGGAGCAAACAGGGCCTGGATAAAGAGACTGGATGTTTTTATTTTAGCTTCCAGCCTCGGAAACAAATGCTGTTTTACTTTTGAGTTTTCATTGTTTTTCCTCGCAGTTTGTCCCTGTGCCGTGCGAAATACAGCTTTGTGCGAAATAGGATGTAGATTTCCATGGGCTTCAGAAGCTCCTGTGTGGTTGGCATGGCAACACTTGGAGTTGGGCAATGAGCAGATTGTACGAGTTCGGCTCGGATTTACTGCAGCCTGCCTCACAGACACTCGGGGAATGCTGGCCCATATCCATCCAAACCGGTCCTATCCAAGTACAGGATGTGTAGGAAAGAACTGCAGATGCTGGTTTAAATCGAAGGTAGACACAAAATGCTGGAGTAACTCAGCGGGCCAGACAGCATCTCTGGAGAGAAGGAATGGGTAACATTTCGGTAAACGTCACCCATTTCTTCTCTCCAGAGATGCTGTCTGTCCCGCTGAGTTACTCCAGCATTTTGTGTCTACCTATCCATGTACATATCCAAATGTCTCTTCCACAAGCCCACTGCCACTGTAATGGTTTGAAATGGATTAATTCCATTGTGACATCCGCATTAGCAAGCATCTTCCACATTAGAGTCATAGAGTGATACAGTGTGGAAACAGGCCCTTCAGCCCAACTTGCCCACACCGAGCAACATGTCCCATCTACACTAGTCCCACCTGCCTGCATTTGGCCCATATTCCTCTAAACCTGTTCTAATCACTAAATGTACTGTACCTGTCTAAATATCTCTTAAAATGCCTCCAATTTCTTATTTTTAAGAAAGAACTGCAGATGCTGAAAAAATCAAAGGTAGACAAAAATGCTGGGGAAACTCAGCGGGTGAGGCAGCATCTATGGAGCGAAGGAATGGGCAACGTTTCAGGTCGAGACCCTTCTTCAGATTTTTTCTTCTAATGACTTCCAATTGAATTTCCCTTTTCTTTGAAGGTAGACACAAAATGGTGGAGTAACTCAGCGGGACAGGCTGCATCTCCGGAGAGAAGGGATGGGTGACGTTTCGGGTCGAGACCCCTTCTTCAGGCCTGAGCCGAGACCTCATCCATTCCTTCTCTCCTGAGATGCTGCCTGTCCCACTGAGTTACTCCAGCACTTTTTGTCTACCGTTGATCTAAACCAGCATCTGCAGTTCTTTCCTACACATGTTCTCTTTTCTTTGCCAGTGTTGGCCATTCTAGTTGGCTGACCAGCGCCCAAGGGTCTTTAGCTTGCAGTTTCTCTAGACGGACAGGGACGGCGGCTTTGATAGCTCAGATGATCAATGGCACCTCCAACAAGGCGGCGTCTCTTCGGCCATGGATGGAAGCCATTGCCCGGTTTCTGCGCTGATGTGGAGCCATCAAACTCAGAAGCAGGGCCGCTGTCAAATGGAACATCGCAGTCAGAAAATGTAATTAAACTGGATGAATGTTTCAGTGATCCGTCACCAGAGCTGTGCGTGCGTGCGTGTGTGCGGAACTCGCTTTGCACTTACAGTAGTTTTAGATTTAGATCCACAGCGAGCAAACAGGCCCTTCGGCCCGCCGAGTCTGCGCCAACCAGCGATCACCCGTACACTAGCACTACACTGCTCTACTTTCACAAAAGGAAGCAACTGACAGAAAGGCGGTTTCTTGTAACTGAGGAAAACGTGTTTTTCTTTCAGCTCTCTGTGAGGGAATTTCTTACTTCTCTGGTATAAATATTTTCAAATTGGACTCAGAGAAGGAGTTATTTTGTTCACCATTGTGCGGAGCATATCTCAAATACCCTAAAACAAGTAATAACTAAATTTTGACACCATTGTCAGTTGCTTTTGTTAAATTGGGGCAGTATACAACACACTAAGGACAGTTTATCTTTTTTTTTAACCAAAGCCAATTAACCAATTAACCTGCGTGTCTTTGGGGTGTGGGAGGAAACTGTGTGGGAGCACCCACGCAGGTCACGGGGAGAACATACAAACTCCACACAGACAGCACCCGTGGTCAGGATCGAACCCGGGTCTGTGACGTTGTAAGGCAGTAACTCTACCACTGCGCCACCGAGCCACCAACATATACCAGTTTACCACTGCATCTTGCAGCAAAGGACTGTGCATGCACAGCATTAAGATCACCATCGGTTAGCTACAAGGTAGATCCTGCCCAAAGACATTGGCAGCCTCTGAATGTCCCAAAGCAGTTTCCAACTGGCGAAGAACTTTTGAAGTGTGGTCACGGCTGTAATGGGAGATGAGGCAGCCAATCTGTGCAGGCCAAGGTCTAATGATGATCAGATAATCTGATTTTAATTATTTTGAATGAAGATAAATATTGGCCTGGAGGAGAAGAATTATCCATGACGCCTGTTTTGAAATACATTCTGAAGATGGCACCCGGTCCAGGCGACTCTTTGTGTGCTGGTCACAGACGTGGCTCTGCAATCACGCTTTACAATCGCTCCACTCTTTTAAATATTTGTACCCTGTGGATGGCTCGATTGTAATCACGTCGTGTCTTTCCACTGACGGGCTAGCATGCCTCAAAAGCTTTTCACTGTACCTCAGCACAGAAAGCGGATGGCATGTTATAATGTTCCTTTATAACAAGAAGAGTTGAGTATAGGAGCAAAGAGGTCCTTCTGCAGTTGTACAGGGCCCTAGTGAGACCACACCTGGAGTATTGTGTGCAGTTTTGCTCCCCTACTTTGAGGAAGGACTTTCTTGCTATTGAGGGAGTGCAGCGTAGGTTTACAAGGTTAATTCCCAGGATGGCGGGACTGTCATATGCTGAGAGAATAGAGCGGCTGGGCTTGTACTCTCTGGAGTTTAGAAGGATGAGAGGACATCTTATTGAAACATATAAGATTATTAAGGGTTTGGACACGATAGAGGCAGGAAACATGTTCCCGATGTTGGGGGAGTGGGGGGTCCAGAATCAGGGACCACAGTTTAAGAATAAGGGGTAAGCCATTTAGAACGGAGACGAGGAAACACTTTTTCTCACAGAGAGTTGTGAGTCTGTGGAATTCTCTGCCTCAGAGGGCGGTGGAGGCAGGTTCTCTGGATACTTTCAAGAGAGAGCTAGATAAGGCTCTTAAAGATAGCGGAGTCAGGGGATATGGGGAGAAGGCAGGAACGGGGTACTGATTGGGGATGATCAGCCATGATCACATTGAATGGCGGTGCTGGCTCGAAGGGCCAAATGGCCTACTCCTGCACCTATTGTCTATTGTCTATTGGCACACGTGACAATAAACTAAACTAAACTAAAACTAAACTAAATTAGAGGTCATAAATGGTAGGAACAAAATTAGACCATTCGGCCATTAAACTAAACTGAACTAAACAGGTCTACTCCGCCATTCAATCGTGGCTGATCTATCTCTCTCTCCGAACCCCATTCTCCTGCCTTGTTCCCAGAACGCCTGACACCCGTACAAATCACCTAAACTAAACTAAACTAAGCTAAACTAAACTAAACTGCGATGGGAAATTTTACCATGCAATGCAATTGGGACAATTTCTTTGAATAATACATTGTATAGTTTATCAGGGAATTGGCTCCTCTGGTATGAGCAGTGAAACAGGATTAATTAATGACCACATGGTGAAGGATCCGTGGGGAGGGGAGAAGAATCAGGACATTATTGCATTTTACATTCAGTTTCACAGTGGGAATCTTGTCTTTTAAACGCGTGGCTTAAACTTAAATAAGGACAATTACAAAGGTACGGATGGTTAAGTGGACTTGGCAAAGATGAGAAGCTAGGGCTGTGAATAAGCAGTGGCAGAGATTTAAAGAAGTTCTTCAATAGCTTCAACAAAGATATTTTCAATGGGGAAATAATGATTATGAGAAAGATGATCTATCGGCGGCTTAGTTTTAATTTTTAGTTTATTTTGGTTTTACAGATACAGTGTGGAAACAAGCCCTTCGGCCCACCGAGTCCGCGCTGACCAGCGATCCCCATACACCAACACAACCGTACACACACTAGGGACAAGTTATAATTTTACCAAAGCCAATTAACGTACAAACCTGTACGTCTTTGGTGTGTGGGAGGAAACCGAAGATTTCGGAAGAAAACCCACACAGACCATGGGGCGAATGTACAAACTCCGTACAGACAAGCACCCGTAGTCAGGATCGAACCCGGGACTCTGGCACTTGTAAGACAGCAACATAACGGTCAAGGTGGCGCAGCAGTAGAGTTGCTGCCTTACAGCGAATGCAGCGCCGGAGACCCGAGTTCGATCCCGACTACGGGTTCTGTCTGTACGGAGTTTATACGTTCTCCTCGTGACCTGCGTGGGTTTTCTCTGGGATCTTCGGTTTCCTTCCGCACTCCAAAGACGTACAGGTTTATAGGTTAATTGGCCTGGTGAATGTAAAAATTATCCCAAGTGGGTGTAGGATGGTATTAATGTGCGGGGATCGCTTGTTGGCGCAGACCCGGTGGGCCGCGCTGTATCTCTAAACTACCTCTTCGCCACGGTGCCGCCCTGAATATTATTGAACCAGCGTGGCGTTGATGACAATCCAGTAGTTTCAAGGTTAGCTTTCTAATTCCATATTTATTCAGTGCCCAAACCCTGATTTGGATTCATGCCCTTGGGTCAATGACACTGGTGGCTATCTCAGCTGTGTAGCAGGCACGTGCCGTGAGTAATTACTCAGGGTAGGCACTCAGTCCGCTTTAAAAAAAAATTAACCCGCGCATGCGCAGATTGCTCTCTCCGTTAAATAAATAAATAAAACTGTGACATTTTAATTTGCTCTTCCTAGGCTTCCTAGTCCTAGACCAATTGGGGGAACAGTTCCTTTCACAGTGTCTGTGCCAGGGGTAAAGTTGTGGGGAGGGCACGAGTGTTGAGATGGAGGGTGTCGGGGATACTGCCAGTAACTCACTCACTCACTGCTACGGCAGCTCTCCGGGCGTGAAGCCATGCACTGTATCTGGGGATAGAAGCAGCTCGGGGTGCTGAGAGTGGGCACCGGGACCTGACAGCAGAACTGGCCGCCACTTCAGCGCCTTCTGCCGGCCCGCTCACCTTTGGCAGTGCTCTCCGTCGGAACACCTGTCACCTGCCATTCACCGACTTCACTCATGTCAGCGGCTTCCTGCAAATCCTTAAATTCCCACAGCCGAGTAACCTCAATCGCGCTGTCGGAATTTAAGGACATGAGTGAGGCCAACGAGCGGCAGGAGAGAGGTTTTGAGATAGAGAGCTGCCAGAGGTGAGCGGGGACCTGCAGAAGGAGCTAAGGTGGTGGCTGGTTCCGCTGTCCGGCCCGGCGGCCGCTCAGCCACCCGAGCTACTTCTCTCTCTCCCCCCCCCCGGCCTCAATGCGGTGGCATTCCACGCCCCCGTGCAAGGAGCGTCGCAAATGACATTATCCCAATCCCCTCATTCATAACATTCGTGCCCTCCCCGCAACTTTACCCCGGGCCAGACTCCTCAAACGCTGAGAAAGGAGCTCTCCCCCCCCACCCCCACTCCCCGGGAAATACGGTATTTAAAAACATAAACACAAAATGTACTTACCACATCATTGGTGCACGACAAACCATAGTTGAAAACCCCGCCAAGAAACTTGCGCTGCGCATACGCAGTACATTGATGCGCGTGTGCAGTGTAGCAAAGGCAGAGTTTCTGCTGCCTTCAGCCCCGCTTGAAATTAACGGCTTTAGGCAGCGCTGACGGCACGTGGGCTGCACAGACCTTCCCGTGTTACAAGCGCTGCGGATGAAAGGCACGGAGAATTATGCCTACCTAAGAGATCGGCCTCTTACATAGGCATAATTCTCCCAATGTTATATTATTTATATTTAGTAATGACTATGTTATAATTTTAGTCATGGTAGGCAGTGCCTACCTAGCCTACCCTGACGGCACGTGCCTGCTGTGTAGCCACTATGCTGCAACAGCCTACATCTAAACAACCTAAAGGACGGCAAATACATTAAAAGGCAACTAGCAAAAACAAATATGGGGTGGCACAATGGTACTGCTAGTAGAGTTGCTGCCTCACAGCTCCAGGGATCCAAGTTCAATCCTGACCTCCACTACTTGTAGTGGCAGATTTTTATATCGTTCAAGAGATTATTCCCTCTAGCCACTAAGTGGACAGCATGATTAAGGAGAAAGTCGTTATACGCATGTGAGCTCTCCGTCGGGGACCTTCACAGCTTCTTCACAGATAAATCTTCATAACACAGTCTTTTGATTAATATATTCTTTATTGTTGATGAAAAACAATAAGGTACAAACGTCTTCCAACTCGTACCCTATAATCTTCATTGAACTCCAGCTTATCGCTTAAGAGGTCAAAAAACTCCTCGTGTCTCTGTTATGCTTCGCATGGTCAAAGGGTAAACCTTCTCCATGCTGGTCCGAAACTACACTAAAAACTTGGCTTCTGCGCAAGAAACGTCATAAATCCCACCCACAATATAACGGGCAGTCTAAAATTTAACGACACATGCCATCATTAATGACACACAAAACAAGCCAAATGGCCATGACACTACTGTCTTTGTGGAGTTTGCACATTCTGCCTTGAACCACGTTTCGGGTGCTCGGGCTTCCTCCCACACCTCTGAGACGTGCAAGTTAGACTGTTGATCCCAGTATGTTGATCCCAGTATGTAGGTGAGTGATGGGATCGGGGTGAAGGTGATAACTAAGGGGAGAGAATAAAACGTGATCAGCGTAAAATAGGTGCACGCATGAACTCGAAGTGCCGAAGGCCCCCGGTTCTCTGCTGGAAGACACTAAATATAAAAGCTAATTCTTGGAGCTCCTGCAAGTACAAAAGTAAAAAGTAACAAAAATCTCTCTTGGTTACTTAAGAGGTTACTTAAAAGGGTGGTGGATATATGGAACGAGCTGCCAGAGGAGATAGCTGAGGCAGGGACTATCCCAACATTTAAGAAACAGTTAGACAGGTACATGGATAGGACAAGTTTGGAGGGATATGGGGCAAATGCTAAGCGGTAGGAGATAGTGTAGCTGGGACATGTTGGCCAGTGTGGGCAAGGTGGGTCGATGGGCCTGTTTCCACGCAGTATCACTCTATGACTGACTCTAAGACTGGAAAAAATGAATAATAAAGAATAATAAAGGAAAGGGTGAAGGTTTTGAATACGTAGAAAACAATAGACAATAGAAAATAGACAATAGGTGCTGGAGTAGGCCATTCAGCCCATCGAGCCAGCACCGCCATTCAATGTGATCACGGCTGATCATCCCCAATCAGTACCCCGTTCCTGCCTTCTCCCCATATCCCCTGACTCCGCTATCTTCAAGGGCCCTATCCAGCTCTCTCTTGAAAGTATCCATAGAACCGGCCTCCACCGCCCTCTGAGGTAGAGAATTCCACAGACTCACAACTCTGTGTGCGAAATAGAGAGTGTGAAAAACACCCTAAAAAGGAGGGAACACACAATTATAACAAGCGAAAAGTACAAGCTAATACAATGGGGCCAAATGTTCACTTAGACCTGAGTGCCTATCCCCACCATCGAAGGGATCTATCGAAGTGGCTGCCTCAAAAAGGCAGCCAACATCGTCAAAGACCCATACCATCCTGGCCGCACACTCATTTCACCATTGCCATCGGGAATAAGGTACAGGAGCCTGAAAACTGTAACGTCCAGGTTCAGGAACAGCTTCTTCCCTTCAGCCACCAGGCTGTTAATCACGACAGCAAATAAGCTCTGAACTATTATCATTGCACTATATTTGTTAATTATCGAGTATGTGTGCATGTGTATATATACACACTGAACTTTTTTTCTTCTCCTGTTATGTACTATGTTTACATATTCTGTCGCGCTGCAGAAAGTAAGAATTTCATTGTCCTATCTGGGACATATGACAATAAAACATTCTTGACTCTTGACAAATGGCTGCAGAGATAATAGATACATAAAATGTGGTTGTAACCTCTGGAGTGCTTTAGATTATCAATGAAAGTCTGTGGATTGGAAAACCTAGGCAGGCTAGTCAATCGAATACTTGCCATTGGGAAAATGCTGAATTCGATGACTAAGAAAGTAGTAGGAGGATATTTAAAAATAACAATACAGGTAAATTCACATCTGCTCCTCTCTCCCTGACACTGTGGACCCTGTTCAGTTTGCGTATAGACCAAACAAGGCCACGGATGATGCCATCGCCATGGCCACTCACTCTGCGCTCACCCACCTGGACAAAGGAAATACATACAGTATGTGAGGATGCTCTTCATTGACTACGGCTCGGCATTCAACACTATCATTCCCTCAAAACTCGTCCCCAAGCTCCTTGATCTTGGAGTGGAGACCTCCATTTGCGACTGGATATTCGACTTCCTGACGGGCAGGCACCCAGGTAGTGAGAATCGGCAGCCGCACCTCTTCCTCACTGATCCTCAACACAGGCGCACCACAGGGCTGTGTGCTCAGTCCTCTCCTGTACTCCCTGTTCATGCACGACTGCACTGCCAAGCACACCTCCAACATCATTCTAAAGTTTGCTGATGACACAATCATCCTGGGCCTCATCACAGACAATAATGAGACGGCCTACAGAGAGGAGGTAAAGGCACTAAACAGCTGGTGCATGGAAAATAACCTCTCTCTCAATGTCGTCAAAACTAAAGAGATGATCGTGGACTACAGGAGATGGCAGGGGAGTGGACACCTCCCCATCCACATCGGTGATGCTGAGGTTGAAAGGGTCAGCAGCTTCAAGTTCCTCGGTGTGCACATCACTGAGGACCTCTCCTGGACACTGCACACGGAGACAATAACAAAGAAAGCCCGCCAGCGGCTCTTTTTTCTTGAGAAGACTGAGGAAGTTTGGCATGACCGCCAGCATCCTCACACACTTCTGCAGCTGCACCATCGAGAGCCTGCTGACGGGATGCATCACAGTCTGGTACGGGGACTGTTCTGCTGTTCCACAGACGTAAATCACTACAGAGAGTGGTGAAGGCAGCACAGTACATCACTGGCAACTGTCTCACGGCCATTCAGGACATTTTCCACCGGTGGTGCCTGTGGAAGGCACACAGCATCATCAAGGACCACAGCCACCCAGCACACGGACTGTTCTCCTTGTTACCGTCAGGCAGACGTTACAGGAGCATGGCTGCACGCACCACCAGACTTAAGAACAGTGTTTACCATCAGGCCATCAGACTTCTGAACTCAAAAACACATTTCACACCATATATCTGCTCACTAGCTTGTGTGTTTTTTTGTTGCTGTGTTGAATATCTTGTTATTGTCTTTTGACCTTAAGAATGTAATTTTAATCTTATTTGATCCTTGTTATATTATTGCTGAGGTGACCAGTGGTCTTGACAAACTAATTTCATTGTACCGTTGACCCTGTGTTAACCTACATATGACAAATATAATTGAAACTTGAAAAAAACTTGAAACTTGAAATAGAATGTGCTCATGGTTTCACAAAAGGGGAGACATTTAAATTTAAAACGTAATCCGAGAGGGACGTTTTTCCCACAGAGTGGTGGTTACCTGGAACGAGCTGCCAGTTTATCCTCTTCATTTATAACGTTGAACACGGCACAGTACAGATAGATGCAAAGTGCTGGAGTAACTCGGCGGGTCAGGCAGCATCTCTGGAGATAAAGGAATGGGTGACGATTCAGGGTTGGGACCCTTCTTAATTGAAGGGTCTGTTGAAGGAGTCCTGACCCAAAACGTCACCCCTGCAGAGATGCTGCCTGACCTGCTGAGTTACTCCAGCACTTTCATACGTTCATGAGTGGTAGGAGGAGAATTAGGCCATTCGGCCCATCAAGTCTACTCTGCCATTCAATCATGGCTGATTTATCTTTCCCTCTTAATCCTATTCTCCTGCCTTCTCCCCTTAACCCCTGACACCCTTAAGTGCCTGTCCCACTTTCACGACCTAATTTACGACCTTTCTTACTCGTGGACATTTTTCATCAGGCTAGAAAAAACGCCCCGACCTACTTGATGCCACGAGTACCTACGACTGGCATCACGGCCTGCTACCACCTACCTACGACCTCCTACGACCTCGTGACGACCATGCTGCGAGTATGAGTCAAGGGCAAACTCGGCAGAGGTCGTGAATTAGGCCGTGAAACGCCTTTACCAACCAATCTATATCTTTGCTCTATCTGGTATAAACCAGCATCTGCAGTGCCTTGTTTCTACATGGAACAGTACAGCACAGGAACAGGCCCTTTGGACCACAATGTCTGGTAGAGTTGCTGCCTCACAGTGCCAGAGACCCGGGTTCGATCCTGACTTTGGGTGCTGTCTGTGTGGAGTTTGCATGTTCTCCCTGTGGACTGCGCGGGTTTTCTCTGGGTGCTCTGATTTCCTCCCACATCCCATAGACGTGCAGGTTTGTAGGTTAATTGCCCTCTGTAAAATTGCCCCAAATGTGTAGGGAGTGCATGAAAAAGTGGGATAGCATGGAACTAGTGTGAATGGGTGATCGATGGTGGGTGGACTCGATGGGCTGAAGGGCCCAATTCCATGCCATATCTCTAAAGTAAACATAAATAAATCCAGGTCTCGCTGTACCTCCCCCTTTCCTAACCTAACCCCATTGAGATAACAATCTGCCCCCTTGTTTTTGCCACCAAAGTGGATAACCTCACATTTGTCTATATTATACTGCATCTGCCATGCATCTGCCCACTCACTCAACCTGTCCAGGTCACCCTGCAACCTCCTAACATCCTCATCACAGTTCACACTGCCACCCAGCTTTGTGTCATCCGCAAACTTACTAGTGTTGTTCCCAATTCCCTCTTCCAAATCATAAATATATATGGTCAACTGTTGCGGCCCCAACACTGAGCCTTGCGGCGCTCCACTCGCCACTGCCTGCCATTCTGCAAAGGATCCGTTCACTCCTACTCTTTCCTTCCTGTCTGCCGACCAATTTTCTATCCATGTCAACACCCTACCCCCAATACCATGCGCTCTAAGTTTAGTCACCAACTTTATTCCCTTTGTCCTGTTTTCACACCTTACACTTCCTCATCTATGAACCTCCCTCTCCCCTGACGTTAGTCTGAAGAAGGGTCTCGATCCCAGAAACGCCACCCATTCCTTCTATCCAGAGATGCTGCCTGTCCCGCTGAGTTACTCCAGCATTCTGTGCCTATCTTCAGTTTGAACCAGCATATGTAGTTCCTTCCCACACATTGCAAATCGCCTTTGTCATTGCTGGATCTAAATCCTGGACTTCTCGACCCAACAGTGCTGTGTCTACCTGCAACATAATGACTGCAATAGTTCAAAACAGCCTAATGCCAAAGACAGTAGGGGTGGGTTATCAATGTTGATCTTGCCTGTACTGCACTGACACTGGGTGATAGGATCACACAGCATGGAAACTGGCCCCTCTGTCAGAGTCAACTAATCCCATGAATGAATAAGGAAAAATAAATCAATGAGCTTCTGCGTCCTCCGATCTTTCTCAAATATATCCCATCGTTATTTTTCATGGTGTCAAAGGAAGAAGGATAAATCCAGCTGAGGAGATCAGAAACATTAAAATCTAACAGCAACAAATGGTAATTTTAGACCAGTCCGATCCATAATAAGAGCTGTTAAATTTGCATCATCCAACCCCTGCAACGTGTCTTTGTCCAAAGTTGCAGCTATCCTGCTTAACCAAAAACTTTGAATGCAATCATCTTCATGCTTCCTTCAACCACAGTCAACTGTCAAAAGTGCAATTTCACACCAATTATGCAGTGCAATGATTTATTCTGTTCACCTTGCTACATCCCTCACAGGGTCAAGAAATGATTTGTCTCCCGGTTAGAATGAAAAGAGCAGCAAATAAGCTTGATGTGAGCACACACGCTCTCTCTCTGGCAGGGTGGAGCAGTTAACCATATAATAACCATATAACAATTACAGCACGGAAACCTGCACTCAGACCATACCCCTCCATTCCCTTCCCGTCCATATACCTATCCACTTTACCTTTAAATGTTAAAATCGATCCTGCCTCCACCACTTCTGCTGGAAGACCATTCCACACAGCCACCACTCTCTGAGTAAAGAAGTTCCCCCTTATGTTACCCCTAAACTTCTGTCCCTTAATTCTCATGTCATGCCCTCTTGTTTGAATCTTCCCTACCCACAATGGGAAAAGCTTATCCACGTCAACTCTTTCTATCCCTTTCATCATTTTAAAGACCTCAATCAAGTCCCCCCTTAACCTTCTGTGCTCCAAGGAATAAAAACCCAACTTGTTCAACCTAGCAACATTCTAGTAAATCTCCACTGTACACTCTCTATTTTGTTGACATCCTTCCTGTAATTAGGTGACCAAAATTGTACACCATACTCCAGAATTGGTCTTACCAATGCCTTGTACAATTTTAACATTACTTCCCTACTCCTATATTCAATGCTCTGATTTATAAAGGCCAGCACACCAAAAGCTTTCTTTACCACCCTATCTACATGTGATTCCACCTTCAGGGAACTATGCACAGTTATTCCTAGATCCCTCTGTTCCACAGCATTCCTCAATTCCCTACCATTTACCATGTACGTCCTATTTTGATTTGTCCTGCCAAGATGTAGCACGTCACACTTATCAGCATTAAACTCCATCTGCCATCTTTCAGTCCACTCTTCCAAATGTCCCAAATCTCTCTGTAGACTTTGAAAATCTACTTCATTATCCACAGCACCACCTATCTTAGTATCATCTGCATACTTACTTATCCAATTTTCCACCCCATCATCTAGATCATTGATGTACATGACAAACAACAGTGGACCCAATACAGATCCCTGAGGCACCCCACTGGTCACCGGCTTCCAACCTGACAAACAGCCATCCACCATTACTCTCTGGCATCTCCCATTCAGCCACTGTTGAATCCATCTTGCTACTCCGCCATTAACACCCAAAGATTGAACCTTCTTAACCAACCTTCCATGGGGAACCTTGTCAAAGGCCTTACTGAAATCCATATAGACAACATCCACTGCTTTACCCTCATCAATTTCCCTAGTAACCTCTTCAAAAAATTCAAGAAGGTTTGTCAAACATGACCTTCCAGGTACAAGTCCATGTTGACTGTTCTTGTTCAGACCCTGTTTATCCAGATGCTTATATATATTATCTCTAAGTATCCTTTCCATTAATTTGCCCACCACTGACGTCAAACTACCAGGTCTATAATTGCTAGGTTTATTCTTTGAACCCTTTTTAAACAATGGAACAACATGCGCAGTACGCCAATCCTCCGGCACTATTCCCGTTTCTAATGACATTTGAAATATTTCTGTCATAGCCCCTGCTATTTCTACACTAACTTCCCTCAATGTCCTAGGGAATATCCTGTCAGGACCTGGAGACTTATCCACTTTGATATTTTTCAAAAGTGTCAGTACTTCCTCCTCTTTGAATCTCAGTTTCCATAGCTACTCTACTTTTTTCCCTTACCTCGCAGAGTTCAATATCCTTCTCTTTGGTGAATACTGAAGAAAATAAATTGTTCAATATCTCCCCCATCTCTTTTGGCTCTGCAGATAGCTGTCCATTCTGGCTCTGTAATGGTCCAATTTTATCCCTCATTATCCTTTTGCTATTAATATAGATGTAGAAACCCTTTGGATTTACTTTCACCTTTCTTGCCAAAGCAACCTCATATCTTCTTTTAGCTTTTCTTATTTCTTTCTTAAGATTCTTTTTACATTCTTTATACTCATCTAGCACCTCATTTACTCCATGCCTCCTATAATAATTGTAGATATCTCTCTTTTTTCGAACCGTGTCCAATTTCCCTTGAAAACCATGGCTCGTTCCGATTTTTACTATTTCCTTTCAACCGAACAGGGACATAAAGATTCTGTACTCTTACAATTTCCCCTTTAAATGTCCTCCATTTCTCTTCTACATCCTTCCCATAAAACATAATGTCCCAATTCACTCCTTTTAAATCATTACGCATTCCCTCAAAGTTAGCCTTTCTCCAATCAAAAATCTCAACCCTAGGTCCGGTTCTGATCTCTCCATAATTATATTGAAACTAATGGTGTTGTGATCACTGGTCCCGAAGTGCTCACCAACGCATACCTCCATCACCTGACCTGCCTCATTTCCTAACAGGAGGTCCAGCACTGCCCCTTCTCTGGTCGATACCTCTATGTATTGCTGCAAAAAACTATCCTGCACACATTTAACAAACTCCAAACCATCCAGCCCATTTACAGAATGTGTTTCCCAGTCTATTTTTGGAAAATTGAAATCTCCCACAATCACTACCTTGTGCTTACTACTAATATCTGCTATCTCCTTACATATTAGCTCTTCCAATTCTCGCTCCCCATTTGGCGGTCTATAATACACCCCTAAAAGTGTTGCTACACCGTTCCCACTTGTCAGTTCCACCCAAATAGCCTCCCTAGACGAGCCCTCTAATCTATCCTGCCAAAGCACTGCTGTAATATCTTCTCTGACAAGCAATGCAACCCCTCCACCTCTGGTCCCTCCAATTCTATCACACCTGAAGCAACGAAATCTTGGAATATTTAGTTTCCAAACACAACCCTCCCGCAACCATGTTTCACTGATTGCCACAACATCATATTTCCAGGTGTCAATCCAGGCTCTAAGTTCATCCACCTTTCTTACAATGCTCCAGCATTAAAATATACACATTTTAGAAACCCACCATCCCTTATTCTCTTTATCATTATCTTTTTCCTCTTTCTCGCCTACATTTTGTGTCCGAGTGCTTCCCCTTCTCTGCCTCTTGCCCCTCACCCTGTCTCCTAGCCCCCTCTACCTGAGTCCCCCCCCCCCAACCTTTCTAGTTTAAAGTCTCCTTTGCAAATCTCCCCGCCAGGATATTGGTTCCCCTCGGGTTCAAGTGCAACCCGTCCTTTTTATACAGATCATGCCTTCCCCAAAAGAGGTCCCAGTGATCAAGAAACTTGAATCCCTGCCCACTGCACCAGTCCCTCAGCCACGCATTTATCCTTCACCTCATTCCATTTCTACTCTCACTGTCACGTGGCACAGGCAGTAATCCTGAAATTGTTACTCTTTTGGTCCTTCTCCTTAACTTTCCCCCCAACTCCCTAAATTCTCCTTTCAGGACCTCTTCTCTTTTTCTGCCTATGTCATTGGTACCAATGTGTACCACAACAGTTGTCGGGGCCACTGCTTCACAACGCCAGAGATCCGGGATTGATCCTGACGTTGGGTGATGCCTGCTTAGAGTTTGTTTGTTCTCCCTGTGAAACATAGAAACATAGAAAATAGGTGCAGGAGTAGGCCATTCGGCCCATCGAAGCAGGACCTCCATTCATTAGATCATGGCTGATCATCCACCATCAGTAACCCGATTCCTGCTTTCTCCCCATATCCCTGAATGAAAACATCCAGTGAATTGGCCTCCACTGCCTTCTGTGGCAGAGAATTCCACAGATTCACAACTCTCTGGGTGAAAGATGAGTTTTTACTCATCTCAGTCCTAAATGGCCTACCCCTTATTCTTAAACTGTGACCCCCTTGTTCTTGACTCCACCAACATCGGGAACATAGCCTGTCTAATCCCTTAAGAATTTTATATGTTTCCATAAGATCCCCATTTAATCCAGTTTTCTCCCATGTCTCAAACGATGTACGGATTTGAGGTTAATTGGCATTGGTAAAATATTGTCAATTGTTGCCAGTGTGTAGAGTGTGCTCATGCAACGGGGATCAATAGTCAGCGTGGACTTGGTGGGATGAAAGGCCTGCTTCCACCTAGCTCTAACCTATCCAAAATATGTGCGGTAATTTGGCCTCCATCAATTGCCCTGTGCGTTTAGGGAGTGGATGTAAAAGTGAGATAACCTAGAACTAGTGTCAACGGTTGTCGATGGTCTGCGCGGGCTGCTTCCAACCTGTACATTTCAATTCAATTCAATTTAAAACTGAATACAGAGAGAGCTGGCTCTTCAAGTGAAGGGAAGCATTGAATAGAATTTGTGGCAAAACTGGATCAAAAAATGTTGTGTCTTCCGGCTTAAATTGCATTTAGGGCGGCACGGTGGCGCTGTGGTAGAGTTGTAGCCTTACATAGAAACATAGAAACATAGAAATTATGTGCAGGTGTAGGCCATTCGGCCCTTCGAGCCGAACGGCCCTTACAACGCCAGAGACCCAGGTTCGATCCTGACTACGGGTGCTGGCTGTACGGAGTTTGTACGTTCTCCCTGTGACCCGCATGGGTTTTCTCCGGGTGCTCTGGTTTCCTCCCACCCTCCAAAGACGGGGAGGTCTGTAGGTAAATTGGCTTCTGTGTATTCACCCCCAGAGTACATAGGATGTAAAACCAGCATACTATAGAACTAGGGTACACAAAATGCTGGAGAAACTCAGCGGGTGCAGCTGCATCTATGGAGCAAGGGAGATAGCAACGTTTCGGGCCAAAACCCTTCTTCAGACCCTTCTTCAACGTTTCGGCCTGAAACGTCGCCTATCTCCCTCGCTGCATAGATGCTGCTGCACCCGCTGAGTTTCTCCAGCACTGTGTGTACCCTCGATTTTCCAGCATCTGCAGTTCCTTCTTTAATACTATAGAACTAGTGTTTGGGTGATCGTTGGTCGGCGCAGACTCGCTGGCGGAAGGGCCTGTTTCCACACTGTTGCTCTATAATGATAGAAATCGTTTAGAATCATAAATGGAAGGTTTGAGGGTTTATAGAGGAATTCTACTTTCAGGATCTCGGAGGACAAGATCATTGGAAATTTATTGCTGTACCATTGACTCTCATAAGGTCATGAGTGACAGGAGTAGAATTAAGCCCCTGTCCCACTTTACCAAGTTACCACGAATTCTTCCGCGTTTTCCCCTTGATTCAAACTCTGAGAATTATGGTAATAGCCAGCCGTAGGTACTCGGGGCTATTTATTTTACTCGTGGACATTTTTCAACACGCTGGAAAAACCTCCCGACTTACCTGATGCCCCGAGTACCTACGGCTGTCATTACGAAATATCTACGGATGCCTACGGCCTCCTGCGGACTCGCTACGGACTCCTACGGACTCGCTACAGACATTCTCCACGTTTGAAGCAAGGGGAAAACCTCGGGAGAATTCGTGTGTAACTCGGAAAAGTGGAACAGGGGCTTTAGGTCATTGAGCCCATCAAGTCTACTCCACCATTCAATCATGGCTGATCTGTCTCTCCCTTCTAACCCCATTCTCCTGCCTTCTCCCCATAAACTCTGGAAACCTCTCCAAGGCGTTTTTCTCCCCCCTCCAGCTAACTAAACAGGAACGAGAAACATAAACAAGTGTTCAATTTGTTAGAATTATGTACCCATCTGAAAACAAGCTGCAAGATCAGTTTCGGAATCAGCTCTAAGCTTTTATGATTGCATCTGCCACTTCCAGTGTACTGGGAAATAAAGACATGACCTATGAATTTTATGCCAACATATTGGGAGAAACAGTGAAAAAATTGCGTGTCTGTTTGAAAAGCAAGTTTCCCAACGTCTCCCCCTGCCTCCAACCTCCTGCCGAAAATCACTTCAGTGATTTAACCAGCGATTTACTTAAGTGCGAGGGTCGCAGTCAGACTGAAAAGCAAAAACAAATATATTGCAGAAACAAGCAACTGCTGGTTTACTAAATCTTTGTTCAGAGTTTTAAACGGAATTGAATTGAAAGATACATCGTCGATTCTAAAGGCAAAGCAGAACAGGCTGCAAAATACTCAGCTGTTCAAGCAGTGTGCATGAAGAGAAGCAACAGAATTAGTATTACAGAATTAGAGCCATACAGTGTGGGAACAGGCCCTTCGGCCCAACTTGCCCATGCCGACCAAGATGCCCCATCTACATTAGTCCCACCTGCCTGCGTTTGGCCCATATCCCTTTAAACCTCATATACCAAATGGTCTCCAAATCTGAGGAAGGACATTATTGCCATAGAGGGAGTGCAGAGAAGGTTCACCAGACTGATTCCTGGGATGTCAGGACTGTCTTATGAACAAAGACTGCATAGACTCGGTTTATACTCTCTAGAATTTAGGAGATTGAGAGGGGATCTTATAGAAACTTACAAAATTCTTAAGGGGTTGGACAGGCTAGATGCAGGAAGATTGTTCCCGATGTTGGGGAGGTCCAGGACAAGGGGTCACAGCTTAAGGATAAGGGGGAAATCCTTTAGGACCGAGCTGAGAAGGAATTTTTTCACACAGAGAGTGGTGGATCTCTGGAACTCTCTGCCACAGAGGGTAGTTGAGGCCAGTTCATTGGCTATATTTAAGAGGGAGTTAGATGTGGCCCTTGTGGCTAAGGGGATCAGAGGGTATGGAGAGAAGGCAGGTACGGGATACTGAGTTGGATGATCAGCCATGATCATATTGAATGGCGGTGCAGGCTCGAAGGGCCGAATGGCCTACTCCTGCACCTAATTTCTATGTTTCTATGTTTCTAAACCTGTCCTATCCATGTATATTGTCCAAATGTTATTTTAAATGTTAAACTGGGGTAAGATTTACTATTAAGTTAATGTTTAAATGTATTTTTAAAATAATTAAATATTGATATAACTTTTTATTTCATATAGTGCGGGTGTCAGGGGGAGGATGGGGTTGAGAGGGAAAGATAGATCAGCCATGATTGAATGGCGGAATAGACTGGATGGGCCGAAAGGCCTAATTCTGCACCTCAAGCTTATGAATTGATGAACTTTTGTCCTTATCCGTTTCAGTGCCACCCATGAGTTTACTCGGGTCACGGCCAATAGTGAAAAAAAAACTTGGCAGTGAACAGTTTAAGCTGGAGCAATTTTCTTCTCAATGATTGGATGTGCAGGGTTTACTGCCAAGAGAGCAGGGGAAATGACGCCAAGTAATCTGCAGTGCTGTTTCTGGTGTAATACAGCCCAGGTTCACAAAGGCAGCAATTACAGAAATCGTCACTCGGTTTCCCACAGGGCAGTACCCTGGCGCAGCGGGTAGAGCTGCTGCCTTACAGAGCCGGAGACCCGGGTTCGATCTTGACTAGCGCAGCAGCGGTTGCACTTTCTGCGCCGGATGAGAAGAGCTCACCTCCCCCATCCCATCCTCACCACTTTCCACAGGGGCGCCATAGAGAGTATTTTGACCAGCTGTATCTCTGTCTGGTTTGGGGACTGTAAAGCCTCCGACTGGAAGTCCGTGCAGAGAGTGGTGAGGACAGCGGAAAAAATCATCGGGACTTCTCTCCCCTCAATCGGGGATATTGCGACCAAACGTTGCGTGTCTAAGGCCAGCAGTATTATAAAAGACCCCACACATCTCCATCACGGACTGTTCACTCTGCTGCCCTCGGGCAGAAGATATCGCAGCATAAGGAGCAGAACATCAAGGTTCTGCAACAGCTTCTTCCCACGGGCCATCAGACTCCTGAATGCCATGTAATGGGCTGCCACCATTGTCTATTTATCCTTTTATCCTTTTATCCTTTTTATCCATGTTTATCCTTCTGTTAATTATCGTGTTGCACAGGGAGCCAAATGCAACGGAATTTCGTTTGGAACTGCATATATCGATGTATTTCTAAACGACAATAAAGTTTGTTTGACTTTTAACTTGAATTGACTTTGACTACGGGTGCTGTTCTGTGCGGAGTTTGCACGTTCTTCTTCCCGTCATCTGTGTGGGTTTTCTCCGGATGCTCCGCTTTCCTCCCACACACCAAAGACCTGCAGGTGTGTAGGTGTAATCGGTAAAATTCAAAACTGTCCCTAGTGTGTGTAGGATAGTGCTATGGGGTGATCGCTGGACGGCACTGACTCGGTGGGCCGTAGGGCCTGTTTCCGCGCTCTATACCTAAAGCCTAAAGTAAAGTTTAGTTTAAAATTTACTAAAAAGTAAAGTTTTGTTTAGAGATACAGCGCAGAAACTGGCCCTTCGGCCCACCGAGTCCGCACCGACCATTGATCCCTGCACGCGTACACTCTCCTACAGATGAGAGGACAAATAGCCTACAAACAGAGTGTGGGAGGAAACCAGAGCACCCGGAGAAAACCTATGCGGTCACAGGGAGAACAAACTCCGTACGGACAGCACCCCATAGTCAGCATCGAACCCGGGTCTCTGGCACTGTGAGGTCTTAAAAGTCTAAAGGAGCAATTCACGCCCATGTTTGCAGGCGGCGTCTGATACAGGCAATGAATGAAACATGCTCGTCGCTGCTAATGCTGTGGTAATTCTCCATTTGCCCTTGTCATGTTGGGTAATACGGCAGGAAGATTGGAGAGGCGCTGCTTTGCATTCTGTCAACATTGCTGATTTACGTTGACAGACAAGATTAAGAGATTACTCTGCCCTTGACGCCTTTTTTAGAAAACTAAAACATTTATATGGTAATTTTTTTTTTTTTGAAAGATATCTTTGCAGATCAGGAGGAGAAACACGACCAAGCTTCAGATGGGTGTTAAGTCTGCTTTTTTGTTTTTTTTAAAAATTATTTCTCAGCTGTGTTCCTCACATTTGTGTGTCCAAATTGTGGGCAATTTCAAGTGGACAATTTCAAGACTATTTCATTTTTAAGGATTAATTATTGATTATTATTTTTGCGTTAGGAAGAACTGTTCAAAAGTACGTGTGGGGGGTGGGGAGGAGTGGGGGGGGGGATGGAACACAGGGAGCGCCGGGTCGGGAGATTTCTGTCGGGAAGAGACTGGCATCTGTCTCTCCAAGTGGGAGCGAAAGCTGCCTCTTAAAAATTAACGAACCTCCAAATCAAACTGCAAGCGTGCGTGGCTGGCAAATGTGCAATTCTCGGGATTGTGTTGCCGCAGCAGTGACGCTAATCCTGTAACTCGTCTCAGAGCAGTTAGCGCGTTCCTGCGCCGGCAGCGATATCATTTTGAAGAGCGTGTTTCGATATTAGTGGAGACCTCATATGCATCTATCTAAGTGCTTCTGTGTAGCAATACTTATACTGAACTGTACGCAGGAATGAATTCAAGTCAAGTCACTTTTATTTCTATAGCACATTTAAAAAACAACTCTCGTTGACCAAAGTGCTTTACATTGGTGGAGGTGCTAACGTTATCCTACAGTGGTTCATAGATGAAGTACGTACATAAATACATACATATAGCCCTCCCTCAGAGGATGCCATAAAGACTTGAGAGTGAAGATGAGTTTTAAGTCTCGACTTAAAGGAGTCGATGGAGGGGGCAGTTCTGATGGGAAGAGGGATGCTGTTCCACGGTCTAGGAGCTGCAATCGCAAAGGCGCGGTTGCCCCTGAGCTTATGCCTAGACCGCGGGATTGCTAATTGCGCTGTACCCCGTTACATGAGACAAAGAAAGTACACACCATGCCCTGGACACTGCACACTAATAAAGGACCTGGCGTTAGTGGGGGGGGGGGGGGGGGGCAAAAGAGCAAGGAGCTTCCCGGCATGGGCCACCCCCCCAACCGAGAACAGCAGGCAGTAAGGGTGCAAGTGGGTGGTGGGGGGAGGGGGTTTGCGAGAAGGTAGAGGGACCATCATGACTAGATTGAATACATTTCATCAACTTTGTCGTCGCCCTTTACGTGGCAACTCTTTGCATACATGCGTATTGTACGCACAACAGAGAATTTCACTGTGACATGTCTGTCAGTCAATCAATCAATCAACTGTTCAACCAAAATCATCCATCAAAGTTTGCATTGCATTTATAGGGTGAATACTGTACCACCATCAGATGAACAGTTAGAAGACGATGTAAAGAAAAATACACAAAGTGCTGGAGTAACTCAGCGGGACAGGCAGCATCTCTCGAGAGAAGGAATGGGTGACGTTTCGGGTGGAGACCCTTCTTCAGACTGAGAGTCAGGGGAGAGGGAGACTAGATATAAGGGAGGGTAAGGTGTGAAAATGACAGACCAAGGCCGTCAGCGGGTCAGGCAGCATCTCTGGAGAACACAGATAGGTGACATTTTGGGTTCGGAAACGTAGCTTATCCATGTTCTCCATAAATGCTGCGTTAGTGCCGCTGAGTTACCCCAGCACCTCGTGTCCTTTTGTGCATTAACCAGCATCCGCAGTTCCTTGTTTCTACTCGACGATGCAGAGAATTTGTCTCCTGCGCAGTGTTCCAGGTTATAAATATCAAGGGAAGGAACACGTAATTGCTTGCACTCAGCTGTTTGCTTCTTGATAATTCTGGGCCAAGAGGCTCGGAGAATTGAATTGAAGCCTGTTTGCTGGCTGCGTTGCTCGCAACCTGGGTCCAGGTCTCATTGTCAGAAATAACATGAACATCCATCCTGCTTTCTATCATAGAAACATAGAAAAATAGGTGCAGGAGTAGGCCATTCGGCCCTTCGAGCCTGCACCGCCATTCAATATGATCATGGCTGATCATCCAACTCAGTATCCCGTACCTGCCTTCTCTCCATACCCCCTGATCCCTTTAGCCACAAGTGCCACATCTAACGCCCTCTTAAATATAGCCAATGAACTTGCCTTAACTACCTTCTGTGGCAGAGAATTCCAGAGACTCACCACTCTCTGTGTAAAGAATGTTTTCCTCATCTCGGTCCTAAAGGAATTCCCCCTTATCCTTAGACTGTGACCCCTTGTTCTGGACTCCCCCAACATCGGGAACAATCTTCCAGCATCGAGCTTGTCCAACCCCTTAAGAATTTTGTAAGTTTCTATAAGATCCCCCCTCAATCTTCTAAATTCCAGCGAGTACAAGCCGAGTCTATCCAATCTTTCCTCATATGAAAGTCCTGACATCCCACGAATCAGTCTGGTAAATCTTCTCTGTACCCCCTCTATGGCAAGGATGTCTTTCCTCAGATTTGGAGACCAAAACTGTATGCAATACTCCAGGTGTGGCCTCACCAAAACCCTGTACAACTGCAGTAGAACCTCCCTGCTCCTATACTCAAATCCTTTTGATTTGAATACTAACATACCATTTGCTTTCTTCACTGCCTGCTGCACCTGCATGCCTACTTTCAATGACTGGTGTACCATGACACCCAGGTCTCGTTGCATCTCCCCTTTTCCTAATCTGCCGCCATTCAGATAATAGTCTACCCTCATGTTTTTGCCACCAAAGTGGCAAAAATATCGGAGCAACCCATCATTGATGTTTACACCGAAGATACACGGTGACCTGTGTGGGTTTTCTCCGGAGGCTCCGCTTTCCTCCCACACTCGAGAAGACGTACAGGTTGCAAGTCAATTGGCTTTTGCATATCGTAGAGCGTAGGATTGAACTAGTAAAGGGAGGTGATTGCTGGTCGGCGAGGACTTGGTGGGCCGAAGGGCCTGTGCCCACACTGTATCTCCAAACTAAACTATTAAAACAATAGGTAGGAAGGAACTGCAGATGCTGGTTTACACCGAAGATAGACACAAAATGCTGGAGTAGCTCAACGGGACAGGCAGCATCTCTGGAGAGAAGGAATGGGTGGCGTTTCAGGTCGAGACCCTTCTTCTTTAGACTGAGAGTCGGAGGAGAGGGAGTCTTGAGATATGGAGGGGTAAGGTGTTACCTGCTTCTGCTGCAAACCATGAAACCTACTCAATGCTGTCCTTGTAGGCTGCGTCTCAGCGGGGACTAAAATGGAGGATAGACACAAAATGCTGGAGCAACTCAGCGGGCCAGGCCACATCTCTGGAGAGAAGGAATGGGTGATGTTTCAGGTCTAGGCCCTTCTTCGGGTCTTTAATCAATTCACTACCGAGAGGAGAGTGGTGGCCTGGAATGCACAGGCAGGGGAAGCAGTGGAGGCAGATGTGAACGCAACATTTAAGTGGCATTTAAACAGGCACTAGTGCAGGCAGGGAATGGAGAGATATAGACCATGTGCGAGCAGATGGGATTAGTGTAAATTGGCATCATGGTTGGCATTGACATTAAGGGCCGAAGGGCCTTTCTCTGTGCTCTCCATCACTTCCCCGCCTTAGTCATCATGCTAGTTACACTGTTGGGTTTCACAGTCTGCATCTCCTTATCACCTAGCCCACAGCCAACAATGGACCATTGTGGGCTCCACCTTCCCTTGATCATCGTTACTTTTTTCATTCATTTGTTTTATATGTCACCATATCACCGTCTGTATCTCTCGTTTCCCTCTCCCCTGATTCTCGTTCTGAAGAAGGGTCCCGACCCGAAACGTCACCTATTCATTTTTCTCCAGAGATGCTGCCTGATCCGCTGAGTTACTCCAGCATTTTGTGTTTATCTTCAGTGTAAACCAGCATCTGCAGTTCCTTCCTATACATTACTCAGTTTAATGAGGGTTAACAATTTACCAGTGATTCAGATGGGAAGAGACACAAAGTACTGTAGGTGACGTCCCTTATTCTCGAGGGAAGCAATAAGACAAATAAGGTTCCACATTGAAAAAAAATCACTTATATCATCAGGTTAATTCCCAGGATGGCAGGACAGACATATGATGAAAGAATGGGTCGACTGTGCTCGTATTCGCTAGAATTTAGAAGGATGAGAGGATATCTTATAAAAACATATACAATTCTTAGAGGATTGGACTGGGTAGATGCAGGAAAAATGTTCCAGATGTTGGGGGAGTCCAGAACCAAGGGTCACAGTTTAAGAATAAGGGGTCGGCCATTTAGGACTGAGATGAGGAAAAACGTTTTCACCCAGAGAGTTGTGAATCTGTGGAATTCTCTGCCACAGAAGGCAGTGGAGGCCAATTCACTGGATGTTTTCAAGAGAGAGTTAGACTTAGCTCTTAGGGCTAAGGGAATCAAGGGATATGGAGGAAAAAGCCGGAACGGGGTACTGATTTTGGATGATCAGCCATGATCATATTGAATGGCGGTGCTGGCTCGAAGGGCGGAATGGACTACTCCTGCACCTATTTTCCATATTTCTATGTTTTATCAGTTGGATGCCTGAACTATCCAGGGAAAGACCATTTTATATGTTGAAGGTCCATACAATTATAGTCATAGATTATATATAGTTATATAATTATATGTTACTCATTTCAACATTGAGTTTAGTTTAGTTTAATTTAGAGATACAGTGTGGAATCAAGCCCTTTGGCCCTCCGAGTCCGCACTGAACCTGCGATTCCCGCCCACCAACACTATCCTACACACACTAGGGACAATGATTACATTTATACCAAACCAATTAACCTACAAACATGCACGTCTTTGGAGTGTGGAAGGAAATCAAAGATATCGGTGAAAACCCACGCAGGTTACGTGGAGAGCGTGCAAACTCCATAAAGACAGCACGCGTAGTCAGGATTGAACCGGGGTCTCTGGCGCTGTGAGGCAGCAACTCTATCGCTGCGCCAGCGTGTCGCCAGTTGTTTGCATTTCATCCGTTCCTTAACGACTGCCACTCAGCTGCATGTCATAGCTTCATGAGTCACACAGCAGGGAAACAGTCCCCTCAGCCCTCTAATTCAGTGCCGATCCTATTTACACTCATCGCACACAAACCCCATTAGAATCGTCCTGCATTTATTTTGACTCCCCAAAATCCAACTTACTTACGCACGAGGGGTCATTTACGTTGGCCAGCAGCATGGTGGCGCTGCGGTAGAGTTGAGCAGGACAATACATGATTACAATCGAGCCATTCACAGTGTACAGACTCACGAAAGGGGAATCACTTTTAGTGCAAGGTAACACCAGCAAAGTCCGATCAAGGATCCTCCAAGGTTCACCAATGAGGTAGAATGAGGTAGTGCACGGGGTGATTGCTGGCCGGCATGGACCCGGTGGGCCGAAGGGCCTGTTCCCACACTGTATCTCTCTCTATCTCTAAACTAAACCAAGTGCCCGGTTTGGATTTGGGAGGAAGCTGAAGCAAGTTGGGGTAAACCTAGACAGTCACAGGGAGAACGTGCAAACTCCACACTGTCACAAGTGGAGGATAGGATGAAACCCCGCTGTGCTGCAATCAAAGAAATATATTGCTGCTTAATTGGAGACGGTACATGTACCTCGACCACCACCCCTGGCAGCGTATATTCCAGGCACCCACTGCCCACAGTGTATGCAAACTTGCCCTGCATATCTTCTTCAGACTTTGCACCTCTCAGCTTAAACTATGCCCTCTAGTCTTTGACGTTTGGTGGAGTAGACGTAAGGTCATATATGATGGGAGTAGAATTAGGCCATTCGGCCCATCAAGTCTACTGTGCAATTCAATCATGGCTGATATATCTCTCCCTCCTAACCCCATTCTCCTGCCTTCTCCCCATAACCTATGGCACCTTAACTAATCAAAAATCTATCTATCTCTGCCTTAAATATATCCACTAACTTGGCCTCAACAGCCTTCTGTGGCAAATAATTCCACGGATTCACCACTCTCTGACTAAAGAAATTTCTCCTCATCGCCTTCCTAAATGCACGTCCTTTAATTCTGAGGCTATGACCTTGAGTCCTAGACTCTCCCATGAGTGGAAGCATCCTCTCCACATCCACTCTCTCCAAGCCTTTCACTATTCTACATGCTTCAATGAGGTTCCCCCTCATCCTACTAAACTCCAGCGAGTACAGGCCCAGTGTCGACAAACGCTTGTCATAGGTTAACCCACTCATTCCTGGGATAATTCTCTTAAACCTCCTCTGGACCTTCTCCAGAGCCAGCACATCCTTCCTCAGATATGGTGCCAAAAATTGCTCACAATTTTACAAATGTGGCCTTACTAGCTCCTTATAGAGCCTCAGCATTACATCCTTGTTTTTCTATACAAGCCCCCATGAAATAAATGCGAGCATTGAGTTTGCTTTCTTTACTATATGGTGATTCATAGCACCAGCATTCATTGTGATCATGGCTGATCGTCCCCAATCAATGACCCTTGCCTGCCTTCTCCCCATATCCCTTGGCTCCACTAGCCCCTAGAGCTCTATCTAACTTTCTCTTAAATCCATCCAGTGACTTGGCCTCCACTGCCCTCTGTGGCAAGGAATTCCACAAATTCACAACTCTCTGGGTGAAAAGTTTTTTCTCACCTCAGTCTTAAATGGGTTCTCCTTTATTCTAAGACTGGCCCCTGGTTCTGGACTCGCCGAACATTGGGAACATCTTTCCTGCATCTAGCTTGTCCAGTCCTTTTATAATTTTATATGCTTCTATAAGATTCCCCTCATCCTTCTAAACTCCAGTGAATACAAGCCTAGTCTTTTCAATCTTTCCTCATATGACAGTCCCGTGATCCCAGGGATCAATCTCGTGAACATATGCTACACTGCCTCAATCGCAAGGATGTCCTTCCTCAAATTAGGAGACCAAAACTGTACACAATCTTATACTGAAACCCTTTTGTTATGAAGGCCAACATTGCATTAGCTTTCCATTCGATTTGCAGATTAACTTTTTGGGAATCCTGCACCAACGCTCCAGGTCCCTTTGCACCTCCGATTTCTGGATTCTCCCCATTTAGAAAATAGTCTACGCTTTTCTTCCTACTACCAAAATGCATGACTCCACACTTTGCTACACTATATTCCATCTGCCACTTCTCTGCCCCACTCTCACAACCTGTCGAAGTCTTTCTGCAGACTCCCTGCTTTCTCTACACCACCTGTCCTTCCACCCTGTTTTCGTATCGTCCACAAACTTGGCCACAAAGCTTTCCATCATCTTGTGCAAATCCTTAATATGCAACGTGAAGAGTAGCGGCCCCAGCACTGACCCCCTGCGTAAGTCCACTCGTCACTGGCAACCAACCTGTCTTTGTCTTCTGTCATCCCGCCAACCTGCTATCCATGCGAGTATCTGCCCTTTGATACCATGGGCTCTCACGAGTGACACTTGGCCAATGGCTTTGTGAAAATGGCCTATTGGCCTAATTCTGCTTCTAGAATGTGTGAACATGGACATTTCCACTTTGGGGAAAAAAAGGTTCTGTCTACCCTGTCTACAACTCTCACCATCCAATACACCACTAACGTATACAGATCTCCCCTCAGCCTCTAGCATTCCAGAGAAAATAATCAATGCTTCCCCAACCTCTCCTTGTAGCTGATACCCAGGTAATCCGAGCACCATTCTGGTGAACATGAGCAAAACACAAAGTCACTCAGCAGGTCAGGCAGCATCTGTAGAGAACATTCATTCATCTTCATTGAAAACATTAGCGACGCTGTGATGCTGGTTTCCGACGGGAACGGTGACGGACGCACCACACATCTCTGTCCTCCAGCCCTTACAATGCCGTGTACGACAGTGATCGCAACTTCTACTGAAGTGTGGATGGCCGTTGGCTCGCTGGAAGCTCACCCGCCCTTTGACAGGTCTTGTTTTTTGGTCCTGCTGGGGGTCCACAGCCCCCTCCTCACCTGGCAAACCAGGGTGGGGGAGACGGTTTAGTCGCCGACTATCCAACCATGGAGCAGTCAGCGCGGGATGACATGGTACCCGTGGCGGGGGGAACTCCTTCCGACCCGACCTTGCAGCTAATACCCAAGTAATCCAAGCATCATTTTGGTATAAATGGGTAAAACATAAGGAGCTGGAGTAACTCAGCTGGTCGGGCAGCATCTGTGGAGAACATGGTTACTGGTAAAGCTATTCTGTAATCTCTTCACATCCGTTCACATCCTCCCTGTCTCAGTATCTCTCGAACAGGAATTCTGGCATAGCTCGAGAGTAAAACAATCCCTTCAAATTATAAAGAAAGCCCACTAACACCTCTACTTCCTGACAAGATTGAGGAGATTTGGTATGGCGATGAACACTCTCATGAACTTCTACAGGCGTACACTATAGAGCATATACTCAGCTTACATCACGGCCTGGTTCAGCAACTCAAACGCCCAGGAATGAAGAAGGTAAAGCAAAAAAGTGGTGGACACTTCCTGGTCCATCACAGGTACTGACCTTCCCCCACCATCAATGGGATCTACAAGTGTCGCTGCCTCAAAAAGGCAGCCAGCATTATCAGAGACTCACACCACCCTGGCCACGCTCTCATTTCACTCCTGCCATTGGGAAGAAGGTACAGGAGCCTGAAAACTGTAACGTCCAGGTTCAGGAGCAGATTTTTCCCTACAACCATCAGGGTATTAAACACTGCAACCTCCAAATAGGGTCCGAACTATATAGACATAGGGACATATTATTGCTTATTTATTGGTCTTATATAATATCAATATTACTAAAAGTCTGATCTTGACCATCTTACTCAGAGACCCCGACCGCTGTGCAGGACAAGAGAATTATTCTCATTGATGAAAAATAAAAGAGTTATTAGTGTTTAAAAATGTTAAGATTCTCTATCCTGACGACCACGCCCCTTCCGGAGGGACTATAAAACCCGGAAGCGTTGAGTGCATCAGTCTGTCTCGGCAGCATGGGGGAGCGAGAGGGTCATGTCTCTCAGTCTGAGCCGTGAATAACACTGAACACATGTCTACTAAACTGTGAGTGGTTTTACTGACCTGTCAGTGCCCTTAATGTGGTTTGAAAATATAGTTTTGAAATGCTAAAGCTGTGTTGCCTTTGGTTTGGAAATGCTAAAGCTGTGTTGCCTTTGGTTTGGAAATGCTAAAGCTGTGTTGCCTTTGGTTTGGAAATGCTAGAGCTGTGTTGCCTAATTAAAGTTGCCTTGCCTAATTAAAGTTGCCTTGCCTTGTATATAATTACAAGTCTAATCTTGACCACTTCCTTTTTGCGCTTTATATTGATTTTTAGAAAAAAAAGCTATCACGTATGGCTGCGATTTTTGGCCATCTTACTCAGAGTCCCACACCGCTCATCATGTGCCGAGGATTTTTCCCATCGATGAAAAATATAAGAGTTATCAGTGTTTAAAAAATGTTGAGATTCTCTCTCCTGTCAATCATGCCATGAAGGCCACTCTACCCCCATCTTGCCGAGACTGACTGAGGCACTCAACTCTTCCAGGTTTTATAGTCCCTCTGGAAGGGGTGTGGCCGTCAGGAGAGAGAATCTCACCATTTTATAAACACTAATAACTCTTTTATTTTTAATCGATGGGAAAAATCCTCGTCCTGCGCAACGGAGGGGGACTCTGAGTAAGATGGCCAAAAATCACATCCGTGACAGCGTTTTTGCTAAAGTCAATATACAGAACAACAGGAAGTGGTCAAGATCAGACTTTTAGTAATATAGATACACATATATATATATATATATATATATATATATATATATATATATATATATATATATATATCTATATATCTATATATATATATATATATATAGGAATATATCTGTTATATACACACTGACCATTTTTTGTGGATTATGATGGGTTTTACAGAGTACTATGCTTATACACCTAAGGTCGACACAAAATGCTGGAGTAACTGTGGAGAGAAGGAATGGGCGATGTTTCAGGTCGAGAATGAAGAAGGGTCTAGACCCGAAACATCGCCCATTTCTTCTCTCCAGCGATGCAGCCTCACCCGCTGAGTTTCTCCAGCATTTTGTGTCTACCGATTTAAACCAGCATCTGCAGTTCTTTCTCTACACATGTTTATACATCTGTTGTGCTGCTGCCAGTAAGAATGCCATTGTTCCAGTTACAGGACACATGACAATACGACAGCCGTGACTCTCTGGGGACAAAGAATGGCCTTACCTCGCAGTCGTGAAATTCCTCCTCCTCCACCTCGTAGGAGACGGTCTGAATGGTCACGTCGTTCTCCGTGTACTCCACAAGTTTGGACTCCGAGTGGTCGGGGCAGTCAATAGTCAAGTTCTTCCTTTCAGTGAAGGTTGTCTCGCAGCTCTCGTTCCTGAAATCCTTTGCGCTCTCTTTCGTCTCGTCCTTGTACAAAATGAAATTGGGCCGGTAGAAGGCCTCCACAGCCAGGTGCAGGGAGCTGGCATCGAGCAGCTGCCGGGTGAAGTTGCCTTTGGGCTTGTTCTTGCCCGAGTCACTGCTGACAAAATAGCTCAGGAGTTTCTCCTTGTAGTGGCGTTCCCCGTCGTAATCCCCCTGTAGGCCATAGTCACCCCCGACCTGCTGGGACTTCTCCAGCAGAGGGTTCTGAAGCTCTGTTAGGCTTTCCATTCTGGGGGCAGGGTGGGCAATGGAGAGAGGAGGGGAGGGAGGGGGGGGTTGGAGGGGAGGGGGGAGGTTGGAGAAATCTCCGAATCTTGCCTTGCAGTGGGTCGAGGGCGGCTGGTCGGGCCCCGGGGAGGTGTCAGGCAGTGGAGATGATCACTAGCCCGTGACCTGAAAGAGACAACACCGGTTACTATTGCTCAGAGAATTACACTACACCCAGTCCATTACACAAACCAACCTCCCTTCCATTTACACCTCCGCAAGGCCAGCAGCATAATCAAGGACGAGCTGCACCCCAGCCACTCCCTCTTTGAATTTTTTTTTTGAATGCCTTTTATTGTCACTATACACATGTACAATGAGATTAAAAGCTGCTCCCCTCTTCTCCCCTCTTCCAACGGGCGAGAGATATCGAAGTGTGAAAACACGCACCTCATATTTCGCTATACACCCCAGCGGTATGAACATTGACTGCTCCAATATCAGGTAGTCCCTGCTTTCTCCTTCTTTCCCCTCCCCTTCCCAGCTCTCCCACAGCCCACTGTCTCCGCCTCTTCTTTTCTTATTCCCGTCATCCCCACCCCCACATCAGTGTGAAGAAGGGTCTCGACCCGAAACGTTGCCTATTTCCTTCGCTCCATAGATGCTGCCTCACCCGCCGAGTTTCTCCAGCACTTTTGTCCACCTCCAGATTCAGGGACAGTTTCTTCCCAGCTGTTTTATCAGGCAACTGAACCATCCTACCACAACCAGAGAGCAGTCCTGACATACTATCTACCTCATTGGACTATCTTTGATCGGACTTTACTGACTTTATCTTGCACAAAACTTTATCCCTTTGCTGACCCCCCCAATCTTTGTGCATCCCCAAGCCTTTCCACTCGTCACATTAACGTCATGGTTCATGTATCTGTTGACATGACTGTCGGCAAATCAATTTCCCACCTGGGGTAAATAAGGTTCTATCGTATTGTATCGTGGATCCGCACACTGTAAATAGCTCGATTGTAATCATGTATTTTCTTTCTGCTGATTTGTCAGCCCGCAACAAAAACTTTTCACCGCATCTCGGTACACGTGGCAATAAACTAAACTGAACTGAACGCATTGGGTTCCTCATTCACTGCTCGGGGCTGTGGGCGTTTGATGAAACACTTCTGTTCCCCGAAACACGAATGGAACGCATTTGAAGCCCCAACCTAGATGTTTTTTGGCACAAACTGGGCAACACCACTAATGGCCAATGGAGCTATTTTTAAAGTATAGATGTTACTTAAATATCAACCATGCTGGAAATCTGAAACAATGACGGCAAACACTCAGCAGGTCAGGCAGCATCTGTAGAGAAAGAGAAGCAGAGCAAAGGTCTATTGAAGATTCATGTGTTCATAAGTGATAGGAGCAAAATTAGGCTATTTAGCCCATCAAGCCTACTTCGCCATTTAATCATGGCTGATCTATCTCTCCCTCTCAACACCATTCTCCTGCCTTCTGCCCAAATTCCTTGTATGTGAATACTTGGCCAATTAACTTACTTAACCTCTGACACCCATAGTAATCAAGAATCTATCTGTCTCTGACCTAAAACTATCCAAACGTGGCCCCCGCAGCCATCTGTGGCAAAGAGCCCTCTGACTAAAGAAATTCCTCCTCATCTCCTTCATAAAGGAACGCCCTTTAATTCTGAGGCTGTGACCTCTGGACTTGGGCTCTACCACCAGTGAAGAGAGTCTGTGACCTGGAGGTGATTGCGAAAAGGGACGTGGCTCAAAAGGGACGTTCAGCCCAGCAAGGTGCAGAGAAATAGCAGAGAAGTAGCAGAGAAGTCAAAGACCGTTTTCCCCAGGCTTCATCTGAAATGAAGAAATCCGTAGCAATCTGCTTGACAGGATGGATTCATCTCCAGCTGTGTGAAGGGCAAATCTACGCTATGCATGGGGATGCTTCCTCGCAAGGCAAATCATGACTGAGATGATTGATGCTATTTTAACTGCAATATTATTTCAGTTCTATTGATCAGTCTCTGGAGCACCGTGCAGCAGCACGCCAGGAGGATTTTAATCAAGGTTAACGCCACCAGAGCTGGAGGAGTCGTTTGCTGCGATCACACTCCGCAGGTTGGGAGGACGGGTGTCAGGGGTCAGACGGCTGTGGAGGTCAAGTCAATGGATATTTTTAGGTCAGAGATAGATAGATTCTTGATTAGCAGTGATGTCAGGGGTTATGGGGAGAAAGCAGGAGAATGGGGTTAAGAGGGAGAGATAGATCAGCCATGATTGAATGGCGGAGTAGACTCGACGGGCCAAATGGCCTAATTCTGCTACTAGAACTAATGAATCATTGATGATGGGGCAGTCCATCAGGAACTGGGTGAGTGTGATGAGGGAAATGCCCTATTCTCTTTACTCTAGACGTTAAACTTTAGAGAAACAGCACGAAAACAGGCCCTTCGGCCCTCGTAGTCCGAGCCGACCAGCGATCACCCCATACACTACCACTATCCTACACAGTAGGGACAAATTTAACCAATTAACCTGCACTCTCGTTTCTGGATGTTACTTCCAGAATAGCGAGAGCAGCACAAGTATCTTGATGCTTGGTGATAAAACATGGTGGCTTTGTATGGTCTTGGATACCGGGAGTCAACGTCAAGTGAAGGGACCAGAAGATGTGGGGTGGAGTCATTAACCCGTTCAGTGCCATCCCACGGGTCATGGCCCAATAATGAAAAATAAAACTTGTCAGTGAACTGGTTAAAGCGGAAACATAGGATTCTGGCGACAACTACCTCCTCCGACAGCTAGTTCCAAACACCCACCACCTCTTTGTGTGCAAAAGATTTCCTCTCAGGTTCCTATTAAATCTTTCCTCCCCCTCTCCTAAAACCGCTGTCTTATGGTTCTCGATTACCCTACTCTGGACATCTACTTGATCTATTCCCCTCATGATTTTGTACACCTCAATAAGGTCACCCCTCATCCTCCTGCGCTCTAAGGAATAGAGTCCAAGTCTACTCAACCCCTCCCTATAGCTCAGGCCATCGAGTCCTAACAACATCCTCGTAAATCGTCTCTGCACCCTTTCCCCCCACCTCACCTTAAACCTATGTCCTCTGGTTCTTGATCCCCCTACTCTGGGTGAGAGGCGCCGTGCGTCGAAAACCCTGGGCCGCACTGGGCCAAAATCCCGTACGTCCCCTCCCAATGATACTGTGCAGTGAGTTTCATCTCACTGACTGCATCGGTCTGAGGCATCAGCTCACCATCACCTCCTCAACAACATCAGAGATGGGCAATAAATGCCGGCTGTTGCTACAGGTTCTCTCCTGAATGCATAAATAAAAATTAATGACGTGAAAAATATTTACTTTGTGAGTGGGTCACAAATCTCTTATCCGATGTGAAGACAACCCTGCTTCTAAAGAACACAGCGTTTCTGGAGTGACTCAGCGGGTCAGGCAGCATCTCTGGAGAGAACATGGATGGGTGACGTTTTGGGTCAGATTCTTTCAAGGTCCTGACCCAAAACGTCACCTATTCAAGTTCTCACTGGAGATGCTGCCTGACCCGCTGAGTCACTCCAGCACTTTGTGTCTTTTGTCAAATAAGCATCTGTAGATTCCTGTGTATGAAAAAACTACAAGGTGCTGCTTTACATCAAAGATAGACACAAAATGCTGGAGTAACTCAATGGGACAGGCAGCGTCTCTGGAGAGAAGGAATGGGCGACGTTTCGGGTCGAGAGTCTGAAGAAGGGTCTCGACACGAAATGTCACCCATTCCTTTTCTCCAGGGATGCTGCCTGTCCCGCTGAGTTTTACTGTTTCTACAGGGGTAGTTTCCCCATCTCGTTGGCTGCAGGTTCTTCAAAGCTACTTTCACCCCAAGGAACGAGAATGCTCATATGAGTGGTCCTTGCTTTGACTTGGCTCATGATGGATACATAGTAGTCTTCCTGTTAAAGGCAAAACAAGGAACTCACAGAAACAGTCTTCAGTGTTTTCTAAGTCGGAATACATTAAAAGTGGGAAATTAGCAAAGTCACTGAAGAATTTTAATACTATTTCTGAAAAATATAAGCTCTCTATAGACAATAGACAATAGGTGCAGGAGTAGGCCATTTGGCCCTTCAAGCCAGCACCACCATTCAATGTGATCAGGGCTGATCATCAACAATCAGTACCCCGTTCCTGCCTTCTCCCCATATCCCCTGACTCCGCTATCTTTGAGAGCTCTATCTAACTCTCTCTTGAAAGTTTCCAAAGAACTGGCCTCCACCACCCTATGAGGCAGAGAATTCCACAGACTCACAACTCTCTGTGTGAAAAAGTGTTTCCTCATCTCCGATCTAAATTGCTTACCCCTAATTCTTAAACTGTGGCCCCTGGTTCTGGACTCCCCGAACATCGGGAACACGTTTCCTGCCTCGAGCGTGTGTAAACCTTAATAATTGTATATGTTTCAATGAAATCCCCTCTCATCCTTCTAAACTCCAGAGTGTACAAGCCTAGCCGCTCCATTCTCTCAGCATATGACAGTCCCGCCATCCCGGGAATTAATCTTGTGAACCTACGCTGCACTCCCTCAATAGCAAGAATATACTTCCTCAAATTTGGAGAGCAAAACTGCACACAATACTCCAGGTGTGGTTAGTTTATGTAAGAACTGCAGGTGCTGGAAAAAACGAAGGTATGCTGAGATTCTCCAGCATTTTTGTCTAGCTCTTTAGTTTAATTTAGTTCAGTTTATTGTCACACATACCATGGCACAGTGAAAAGCTTTTTGTCACGCGCTATCCAGTCAGTGGAAAGACTATACTACATTAAAATCAAGCCCTTTGCAGTGCATAGGTATAGATAAAGGGTAAAATGTTTAGTGCAAGATAAAGTCCAGGAAAATCCAATTAAGGATAGTCTCCAATGAGGTAGATGGAAGCTTAGGACCACTCTCTAGTTGTTGATAGGATGGTTCAATTGTCTGATAACAACTGCTCCTGAATCTGGAGGTCACACTTCTGTACTCCTTGCCTGATGGGAGAGGGGAGAAGAGGGAGTGACCGGGGTGAGACTGGTCCTTGATGATGCTCAGGTTGAACAAGTTAGGTCTTTATTCTTTGGAGCGCAGAAGGTTAAGGGGGGACTTGATTGAGGTCTTTAAAATGATGAAAGGGATAGACAGAGTTGACGTGGATAAGCTTTTCCCATTGAGGGTAGGGAAGATTCAAACAAGAGGGCATGACATGAGAATTAAGGGACAGGAGTTTAGGGGTAACATGAGGGGGAACTTCTTTACTCAGAGAGTGGTGGCTGTGTGGAATGATCTTCCTGCAGAAGTGGTGGAGGCAGGATCAATTTTAACATTTAAAAGTAAAGTGGATAGGTTTATGGACGGGAAGGGAATGGAGGGGTATGGTCTGAGTGCAGGTAGATGGGACTAGGGGAAAATAAATGGTCGGCACGGACTGGAAGGGCCGAGAAGGCCTGTTTCCGTGCTGTAATTGTTATATGGTTATATGGTTATATGCTGCTGGCCTTGCCGAGGCTGCGTGAAGTATCGATGGAGTCGATGGAAGGGAGGTTGGTTTGTGTGATGGTCTGGGCTGCATCTTTAAGGGGTTGACATGCTACAGTGCAATAGACATTGAGAGTAGACATATATATATATATATATATATATATATGCACACACATATACACACACATAAACACCTTATACTTAAAGTTGGGATCCACATTCACTTAATAGTAATTCCATCATTGTTGCTCTCACAAGCCTGGTGCTCATATCGCTTGTGCTTGTCACATCTCTGAATATATCATGTTGCACAAATTAATATGCTCAGCAATAATGTTTTGCCTGAAGGCCCTTCATAACTGAGCGCATCAAGAATGGCGCTCAGCGAGAGAAGATACAAAAGATTTGCCTGTCGCCATAGATTCCAGACTCACACTACTATTTCCCTGTTTCTTCCCCATTATTGACGTTGGGCTGTTCTTTAAAGGGCCTGTCCTACCAGCATCCGACTCCATGCGATGAGCGCGATCAAACTAGAAGCGGGGGCCGCGCGGAGGTCGGGTGATCCCCTGTACAGGGCCGTTCCCAGCAGCATGCGCCTGCATGCGGCAAGCACGACCAAACCGGCAGCGAGGGCCGCGCGGAGGTCGGGTGAGTGGCACAACGCGGCGCAAAGTGAGGCGAACTTGGAGCAAAGTCTTACAGGTAAGTTCGCCAGGACAGAGAGGGGCACACAGAGAGGGGCACGGAGCCACACACACGGAGCCACACACGGAGGCACCTACAGATAGGTTCACGGAGGCACGACGTCGAGAAGGTGTGTAATGCGTCGAGGCGACTGCGAGCCGACAAGCCGTTGCCGCGCGGAATTTTTGAACATAGTCAGTTTTTCGGAGCCCCGCGCGATGTCGGGACGAACTCCGCACAATTCCGCATGGCTCCAGCGATCGAAGTGGGACCGGCCCCGCGACGCCGGACGGCTCAAGCAACCACTTTAGGTCGCGCTCATCGCATAGAGTTGCATGCTGGTGGGACAGGCCCTTAAGTCATCTATTGGTTCCTCTGCTCACGGTCACGGCTACCTTGATTCCTCCCACATCCCCAAACCCAATCGTTCCTCTCTCCTTACCGCTCCTACCCCTCCCGCCGTTCTCGCTCAAGTCTTGCCGCTTCTTCAAGTGACTTGGCATCCTTCACAGCGCCAGAGACCCAGGTTCGAACCCGAACTCGGATGCTGTCTGTGTGGAGTCTGCACGTTCTCCGTGGGACCGCGTCGGTGTTCTCTGGCTGCTCCGGTTTCCTCTAGCAACCCAACAGACCCAAAAGACGTGCAGGTTTGCAGGTCAATTGGCCTCCAGTGTGTGGTCTCCACAAGGACTGGATGGGGAAGTGGGAACTAGAGTGAAAGGGTGATCAATGGACTCGATGGGCCAAATGACCTGTTCCCGTGCAGTATCTCCATACTGGAACTAAACTTCTCACAGCCCTACCCTTCCCATCCTGCTCCCTTATCTATCTCTCATCCCAACGTACCAATTGGGAGCATCCTGCACATCTCCTTCCCATACAAATTACCTCCGTCGATAAACATGACAATATAGTGACAATCCAGGACGTGATCTTCCCAGCATCAGCCCCCCGCAAGGCTTCATAGGAACTGATGCCATTTCAGAGAAGGGTGGCACGAGTGCACAACGGTAGAGTTGCTATCTCACATCACCAGGGACCCTGGTTCGATCCTCACCATGGGTGCTGTCTGTACGGAGTTCGAACGTTTTCCCTGTGACCTCCTAGGTTTTCTCCTAGTGCTCCGGTTTCCTCCCACACTCCAAAAACATTTATACATTTATACCAAGCCAAGTAGGTTAATTGGCTTTGGTAAAATTGTAAATAGTAATACAAACTCTAAAAGTGTTCAACACATTTTAATGATAGCACAAGGTATTACATACATCCTCAAATACTGGCTACATTCTTCTAGTGAACCGTATCCAGGAAGGGGAGGGCGTTATGATTGATGTTAACTAGGCGGGGTTAATGGTACTGAGGTAACTATGTTATTGGTTGCATGCAAAACCATCTACATCCTTCCCCTTAGAAAATTTAAAAGAAACAGACCGTTGTCACTACAACAGAATTAAACGGAATTAAACAGAATCGCCAGAACGAACAGGTGGCTTGCTGATCCGGCCCGAGCGCGTACGGATGCCTCCCCCTTCCCCCGGAGGAGCAGAAAAAACAGGGGGACCCGAGACAGCAGGGGAACCAGGGAAGGGCGGTGGGGTTGGAGGAACAGGAGAGGGAGAACCGCGACCGCCAACAGGTGACCCGCGCAGAGGGGAACCGGGCGCTCGATATGGGGACCGAGGCATGCAGGGAACGCTGGCTGGGACAGGAGCCGGCTGCTGGTATGAGAGCGGCGGGGCATAGGGGCCCGGGGCCTGCGGCTTCGGCTCATTAACCGCAAGCAGGTGTTGTCGGCTTCTACGGTAGATGGTTCCCTCATAGTCGACCAGATACGAACGAGGTGAGTCGGCCACCCCAACCACAGTAGCCAGACGGGAGTGACCACTGGCGGTTTGCAATCGAACAACCTGTCCAGGCAACAGAGGATCGAGTGGTCTGCACGACCGATCGTGGGAACGCCGCTGGCTGTCATGTTTCTCTTGAATGCGCCTCTGCACAGAGGCAGGCTCCAGCACCCGAGGTTTCAGCTGGCGCCGGGCAATCGGGATGGTAGATCTGGTTGTTCTGGACATCAGACGCTGAGCAGGGGACCCCATGGCCGGATCTCTGGAAACATTCCTGAGGTTCAGGAGATCCAAATGCAAATCAGAGTTAGACAGTCTCGCTTGTTCCATCAGAAGCTTGGCGCTGCGGACGGCCCGTTCAGCAAGGCCGTTGCTCTGTGGGTACTCCGGGCTGCTGGTGAAATGCACAAAATTCCATTTGTCAGCAAAACTTTTGAACTCACGGCTGGTAAACTGCCCTCCATTGTCAGTCTGCAGCCTGACAGGGGACCCAAACGTGGAGAAGTGTTTCCGCAGCTTCCGGATCACAATCTCCGACGTGAGGGATGTCAGCAAATCCACCTCGAACCAGTTTGAGTACGAGTCGACCAGGACAAGGTAGTGGTTACCATGCCACTCGAAGATGTCGGCAGCCAGCGAGGACCAGGCCAAGGCAGGAGCGGGCTGTTGCAGCAGGGGCTGTCGCTGCTGATGTGGAGCAAGACTGTTGCACGTGGAGCAGGCAGAAACACGGTCTCGAATATATTTGGCCATTCCAGGCCAGTAGAATTGGCACTGAGCGTGGGCGAGTGTTGCATCGACCCCGGGGTGTCCGCTGTGGGCTGCGCAGTAGTAAGAATCGAACAGGGAGGACGGGACCACCACTTTATGTCCCTTAACGATAACGCCATTCTGGAGCACCAGTTCGTCACGGACCAGGAAGAAGGGCTGTGTTTCAGGCGGTGCAGCGGAGCGCTTTGTTGGCCACCCTGATTTAATCACAGACGCAAGCCGTTGCAAAACTGGATCGGCAGCGGTGTGCTCGGCCAAAAGCTGCAGCTGCTTGGTGGGAATAAAATTGACGCCCAGTACGAGCAAGTCCTCTGTTTCGTAGGGGTGGCGAGCACAGGAGGCCCGCGGGGCGCGCGATAACGTGTCCGCGATGTGCATCTCGGTGCCTTTCTTGTAGACGATGTCGAAATCAAAGCGCTGGAGCTGCAGCATCATACGCTGCAGCCTGGCAGGGGCAGCATGAATCGGCTTGTTCAGGATTGTCACCAGTGGCTGGTGGTCGGTTTCGACTGTAAATCTGCTGCCAAACACGAAGTCTCTGAACTTGGAGCAGGCAAACACCACCGCAAGCAGCTCCTTCTCGATCTGAGCGTACCGCTGCTCGGTGTCCGTCATGGTGCGGGAGGCATAGGAGACAGGATGTAACGATCCATCGACAGATTGGAGGCATGCCGCGCCCAGGCCGAACTTAGAAGCGTCACATGTGACGGTGATGGGGCGACTCGCATCAAAAAATCGCAACGTCGGAGTGTTAATCAGTTTCGACTTGAGACAGTCAAACGCCTGCTGGTGCTGTGGGAGCCAGACCCAGGCGATATCCTTTTTTGTCAGCTGCCGCAGGGGAGCACTCAGCTCACTGAGATTTGGTACAAACTTCCCAAGGTAGTTCACCATGCCCAAGAAACGTTGTAGACCTGGCACGTCGGTGGGGGCTGCCATCTCAGAGATGGCCGCTGCCTTCAAAGGGTCGGGTTTTAGTCCGTCAGAGGTGAAAACGTGTCCAACATACGTGACTTCTGAGACACGAAACCGGCACTTCTTTGGGTTCAGCTTCAGGTTGGCCTTTCGCGCCCGATCCAGGACGCGGCGGAGGTTCTGGTCATGTTCGGCAATGTCCTTCCCATAGACTAAGATGTCATCCACGATGATGGCACATGGCAGGCCCGAGAATATCTGCTCCATCGTTCGCTGGAACACCTCACTAGCGGAATTGATGCCGAATGGCATTCGCAGGAATTTGAATCTGCCGAATGGTGTGACGAAGGTTGTCAGGTCGGAAGATGCTTTGTCCAACGGGATCTGCCAGAACGAGTTCTTAGCGTCTAGGACCGAAAAGACGGTGGCTTGCCCGACCTGAGCCGCCACGTCCTCAACAGACCGCATGAGGTAGTGTGGTCGCCTGATGGCAAGGTTTAAGTCCTTGGGGTTGATACACACACGTATTTCATTCTTGTCTTTCTTTATCGTGGCAACCATGGTGGAGACCCAATCGGTGGGCTCGCTGACCGCTTCTAGCACCCCCTTGTCGACCATGTTGTTAAGCATCGCCTCGACCCTGTCTTTCATGGCGTGGGACACCCTGTGAGGTGCGCGGACCACGGGTTGTACATTTGGGTCAATGGAAATATGGTATGTCAGTGGTAACTTTCCCAGGTCATCGTTGAACAGGTCCTGGTATTCTGCAATCGGGTTAAATGACAGTTGCACTTTGTGGACCGTGTGGTCGAAGGACACCAGGCCAAGATCTTGGCACGCACGGTTTTCCAGCAGGGTAACACAGTCAGAGTTCAAAACATAAAAAATCAAGTTTCTCGTGGCCTTCTGTAGCCTGCAAGTTAAAGTGGCCCTCCCCACAGGCCTGAGAATTTCTCCACCATAGGCGTGCAGAGTAGCATTGTCAGCGACCAAGGCCTCATTAGTCCTTATCTTGTTGAAAAGATTTATTGACAAAACATTGACCTTTGCCCCAGTATCTAACTTCGCAAGGAAGGTTACATTGTTGACAGTCACAGACACGGAGGGATCAAGACGTTGGCCAGGTGCCTGGAGGAGGGTAAACACATTCGAATCCTCGGGAGAATTAATTGGATCTGCATCATAGGATTCAGCAACATCGGGCTGTGGGTTGGACCAGCTATCAGATTGTTTAAGCATGTTTAGACTGGGTCTGGAAATCTGTACCTGTCTCCCACGAGAACGGAATAAGCGGCAGGCAGAAGCGAAATGATTCAGTTTGTTACAAAAATTACAAGCCTTGCCATAGGCAGGGCACGTCGACCGTCTGTGGTGCATGTAGTTACAGTTAGGGCACCTTTTTGGGGGCACATCAGCAGGACCAGGGTTGGCACGCGGCAGAAAAGCATTGTTTCCCCTCTGAGGCAGGGCTCTACTAAATCCAGCCTGGTGAACAGACTTATCTCCCAAGTCCCGGTGATCATCTGGCAATACAACGACCTCAGACAATCTGCAGGCATGCATGGCTTTTTCTAACGTTAGATCCGGATCCCTAAGAAGCTCACATCGCAGCTTCTGGTCACGCATGCCAGTTACTAAAATGTCTCTAGTGAGCTGGTCTGTCATGTCACCGAAACGGCACCGCTGGGCGAGATAACGCAAATCGGCAATAAAACATTCAGCAGGTTCCTCCGGCAGCTGTCTCCTTGTAAAGAACCGTGCCCTCTCTAGAATGCGGTTCGAGGGCAGGTCACAAATCTCCCTGAACTTACGTAGCAGGCAAGCAGGGTCACTGGCAGATTCTGCAGGGGTAACCACCACGTTGTTGTCGTCCAGGACCGCTGGAGCATAGACGAAAGTTCTGGCTCTCTTCATGGCATCAGGTCCGACAAGGTTGAGTAGGAGGGAGGCTTTGAGGGAGTCAGGATCATTGCGGTGAGCGACGTTGACAAAGTGGGTGAAATCAATTTCAAACGTAGCCCAGCGCTCAGAAATATCAGCATCAAAGACAAGCTGCGCGGGCTTTCTGCACGAGGATGCCATGGTCAGAGAGATAAAGCACAAAAGGCACAAATCAAATAAAAGAAATAAAACCCGATGGACAGGTAGGCGCAAGTATCTTCCAGCTCCGACACCATGTAAATAAGCAATTTACAAACTCTAAAAGTGTTCAACACATTTTAATGATAGCACAAGGTATTACATACATCCTCAAATACTGGCTACATTCTTCTAGTGAACCGTATCCAGGAAGGGGAAGGCGTTATGATTGATGTTAACTAGGCGGGGTTAATGGTACTGAGGTAACTATGTTATTGGTTGCATGCAAAACCATCTACACTGAGTATGTAGGATAGTGTCAGTGTATGGGGTGATCACTGGTTGGCATGCACTCAGTGGGCCAAAGGGCCTGTTTCTGCGCTGTGTGTCTGACGTCTATAGGCAGGCGCTGTTGGATAGAAACATAGAAACATAGAAAATAGGTGTAGGAGTAGGCCATTCGGCCCTTCTAGCCTGCACCGCCATTCAATGTGATCACGGCTGATCATCCAACTCAGTATCCCGTACCTGCCTTCTCTCCATACCCCCTGATCCCTTTAGCCACAAGTGCCACATCTAACGCCCTCTTAAATATAGCCAATGAACTGGCCTCAACTACCTTCTGTGGCAGAGAATTCCAGAGACTCACCACTCTCTGCGTAAAGAATATTTTCCTCATTTCGGTCCTAAAGGAATTCCCCCTTATCCTTAGACTGTGACCCCTTGTTCTGGACTCCCCCAACATCGGGAACAATCTTCCTGCATCTAGCTTGTCCAACCCCTGAAGAATTTTGTAAGTTTCTATAAGATCCCCCCTCAATCTTCTAAATTCCAGCGAGTACAAGCCGAGTCTATCCAATCTTTCCTCATATGAAAGTCCTGACATCCCAGGAATCAGTCTGGTGAATCTTCTCTGTACCCCCTCTGTGACAAAGATGTCTTTCCTCAGATTTGGAGACCAAAACTGTACGCAATAGCTCTTATCAAGGACAAGTCACACCTTGGCCACTCCCTCTTCACCCTCTCCCATCGGGTAAAAGGAATAGACACTGTAAACGCACACCTCCAGATTTAGGGACAGTTTCTTCCCAGCTGTTATCAGGCACCTGAACTATCCTACTCCCAACTAGAGAGCAGTCCCGAGCTACTATCCACGTCATTGGAGACCCTGGGACTATCTTTGCTCAGACTTTATTGGACTTGATCTTGCAAGAAACGTTATTCACTTTGTTCACTTTATCATGTATCTTTACAATGTTGGTGGCTCATTTGTAATCCTGTATTGCCTTTCCGCTGATTTGTTAGCACACATCAAGATGTGGCTCGGTGGCGCAGTGGCTGCCTTTCAGTGCCAGAGACCTGGGTTTGATCCTGACTACGGGTGCTGTCTATCCGGAGTTTGTACTGTACGTTCTCCCCGTGACCTGTGTGGGTTTTCTCCGAGATCCTCCCACACTCCAAAGACGTACAGGTTTGCAGGTTAATTGGCTTGGTCTAATTGTATAACTGTTAAAAATTGACCCTAGTGCGTGTACGGTAGTATTAATGTGCGGGGATCGCTGGTCGGTGTGGACTCGGTGGGCCGAAGGGCCTGATTCCGCTCTGCATCTCTAAACTAAACCTAACTAAACTAAGAGCTTTTCAATGGATTTGAGTATAGGAGCAGGGAGGTTCTACTTCAGTTGTACAGGGTCTTGGTGAGACCACACCTGGAGTATTGCGTACAGTTCTGGTCTCCAAATCTGAGGAAGGACATTCTTGCCATTGAGGGAGTGCAGAGAAGGTTCACCAGACTGATTCCTGGGATGTCAGGACTGTCTTATGAAGAAAGACTGGATAGACTCGGTCTATACTCTCTAGAATTTAGGAGATTGAGAGGGAATCTTATAGAAACTTACAAAGTTCTTAAGGGGTTGGACAGGCTAGATGCAGGAAGATTGTTCCCGATGTTAGGGAGGTCCAGGACAAGGGGTCACAGCTTAAGGATAAGGGGGAAATCCTTTAGGACCGAGATGAGAAGGACTTTTTTCACACAGAGAGTGGTGGGTCTCTGGAACTCTCTGCCACAGAGGGTAGTTGAGGCCAGTTCATTGGCTATATTTAAGAGGGAGTTAGATGTGGCTCTTGTGGCTAAGGGGATCAGAGGGTATGGAGAGAAGGCAGGTACGGGATACTGAGTTGGATGATCAGCCATGATCATATTGAATGGCGGTGCAGGCTCGAAGGGCCGAATGGCCTACTCCTGCACCTAATTTCTATGTTTATGTCTATGTACCTCGGTACAAGTGACAATAAATAGACAATAGACAATTTCAATTTCAATTTCAATGAACTTTATTTATCCGTTAGGAACTTTGGTTTCTGCAGCCATACAACAAAAAGTAACAATTTCACAAGATAACACAAGCCAACTCAATTCACACAGACATCCATCACAGTGAATCTCCTCCTCACTGTGATGGAAGGCAAAGTCTTGTTTCTCCCCTGCAGGAGTAGGACATTCGGCCCTTCGTGCCAGCACCGCCATTCAATGTGATCACGGCTGATCATCCACAATCAGTACCCCGTTCCTGCCTAAACTAAACTAAACTAAACTCTTTGACTTCACAAGGGGGATCATGGCAGAAGCCTCCTCGTGGCGATCCCCGGAAATTCTGTGGCGTGTCGGGCGACCAATTCTGTTAACGTGTTTGGACGACGACAGAAGCCAACGGCGAGCTATACGAGCACACGAGCGAGCGATCCTCACAGGTATAAGGCCCCTGAACGGGGAGGATACATTAGAGGGCATCCAAGATGGAATACTTTCCGACTCTTCTCCGTGAGAGAGGCGCCTACATCAGCCTTGGGGCTGAAGCTCCAAACTCTTCATTAATGGAGCCAATTTCAGCCGGAACATAAATATGTAAATCATGCCGTTTTCTGCAAAGCAAAAGTGTGTTTCAATTGGATTTTGTTTGATTACACGCAGCACGCTGAGAGTGAAAAGACTTTGAAAATTTTGAAATAATTGAAAGTGGTGCACGAATTTTCAACAGGTCACCTGTTCATGTCAATATCTTACCTGGAGATATGCCCAGCATTGAATGCATCAATGTCTTCCTTCAGTCTTTCGCCACTGTTTAATGTATGCTAACACTGCGCACCAAATAATCCGACTGCTGTTTCATTTCATACCAATTAATGACGTAGAAAGGGATAAAATGAAACTAGTTATGCGTGACAATGTCATACACCTGCGGTTGGCAAAATCCGAATGAGTTATTGATAATGCCTGCTCACTCCCATGGACAATCCCAAGGTAATTTAATGCCAAGCTAAGATTAATTCCAACAATCAAATTGATTTTTATTTGCAAGTAGAATGCAGAATTCCACGGATCAATTCTCACTCCGATCACTAGCACCTGGCAAGCCAGTAGATCAAACCTAGTCTCCTCAGTAATACTGCCCATAATTCCGATGAACCAAATCCTTACCATTTATTAACACCCCAGAATTGAATGGGCTAAATTATTACTTTCAGTAACCCTTTGCAGAATTCCAATGGACCAAGCCTATTTCCTTCATTAACACGTTGTTTATCTTCAATTGATCACAACTATTCTATTCACTAATACTGTAAATGCAACGAAACATAGAAAGCATATAAAATAGGTGCAGGAGTAGGCCATTCGTCCCTTCGAGCCTGCACCGCCATTCAATATGATCATCCAAAATCAGTGCCCAGTCCCTGCTTTTTCCCCCATATCCCTTGATTCCGTTAGCCCCAAGAGCTAAATCTAACTCTCTATGTAATCTAAATGTTTCATAGAGCCCTACAGCGTGGAAACACGACCTTCGACCCAACCTGCCCACATTGATCAACATGTCCCTTCTGCACTAGTCCCACCTGCCTGCATTTGGCCCCTATCCCTCTAAACCTGTCCTATCCATGTACCTGTCTAAATGTTTCTTAATTTGTCCAATACTATCTGCCTCAACTACCTCCTCTGGCAGCTCGTTTCATACATCCACCCCCCTTTGTGTAAAAAAAAGTGACTCCTCAGGTTCCTATTAAACCTGTCCCCCCTCACCTTGAGCCTATTTCCTTTGGTTCTCAAATCCCCTTACTCTGGGCAAGAAACTCTATGCATCTACCCCGTCTATTCCTCTCATGATTTTGTACACCTTCGTAAGATCACCCCTCATCCTTCTGTGCTCTAAGATATAGAGACTGTGTGTTTGCCCGATCTATTTCTTACGGATAAAACCTGGTGACCCTACATTGCACCCCCTCAATAGCAATTTCATTAGTTGTAGAATTCCAACCGATATTCCTTTAACTCATCATCAATTCCATTTCATGGTAATGTTCTAATTACTAAATCTCTGTTGTACTTAAACTTAGCAGAACTTATTTCTCTAACTGCACGTTTCATTAGAATATCAATATCTCACTGAGAGTGGGCAACTCAACCCTGTGTACCTGTCGAGGTAACATGGTGGTGCAGCGGTAGAGTTGCTGCCTTAAGGGCCTGTCCTACCAGCATCCGACTCCATGCGATGAGCGCGATCAAACTAGAAGCGGGGGCCGCGCGGAGGTCGGGTGATCCCCTGTACAGGGCCGTTCCCACCAGCATGCGCCTGCACGAGGCAAGCGCGACCAAACCGGCAGCGGGGGCCGCGCGGAGGTCGGGTGAGTGGCGCAACGCGGCGCAAAGTGAGGCGAACTTGGAGCGAAGTATTAAGGTAAGTTCGCCAGGACAGAGATGGGCACACAGAGAGGGGCACAGAGGCACACACACACAGGGCCGTGGAGCCACACACATAGAGGGTCACAGAGGCACCTACATAGGTTCACGGAGGCACGATGTCGAGGCGGTGTGTAATGCGTCGAGGCGACTGCGCGCCGACAAGCCGTTGCCGCGCGGAATTTTTGAACATAGTCAGTTTTTCGGAGCCCCGCGCGATGTCGGGACGACCTCCGCACAATTCTGCACAGCTCCGACGATCGAAGTGGGACCGGCCCCGCGACGCCGGACGGCTCAAGCGACCACGATAGGTCGCGCTCATCGCATAGAGTTGCATGCTGGGGGGACAGGCCCTTTACAGCGTCAGAGACCCGGGTTTGATCCTGACTGGACGGTGCAGTCTGTACGGAGTTTGCATGTTCTCCCCTTGACATGCGTCGGTTTTTTTTCTGGGTGCTCCAGTTTCCCCTCACACGCAAAAGACATGCAGGTTTGTAGGCTAATTGACTTCGGTACAATTTGTCACACTGTATCTCTTAACTAAAGAAAAAAACAAAGACACTAAACCTTATTTATCGTTGAATAAGATCATGACAGACCTGTTAACCTAAGTCCACAGTTCTCTCAATGTCCATAAATCTGCTCAGGTTTGTCTTCGACAAACTCAGCAATTGACCTGTCTTATAGTAGCGAATTCTACACTTTCGAATCACTTTATGTTTTGCCAACATCTCAACTACCTTGTCCTGAGATAAATGACTCCCTAGTCTAGTCTAGTCTAGTTTAGTTTGGTTAGTGTTCATGTACATGCTCATCCATCCAGTAGCTTCTTACTTTAGATTTTAGATACCGGGCGGAAACAGGCCCTTCGGCCCACTGAGTCCATGCCGACCAGCGATTCGCGCCCATCAACACTATCCTACACACACTTGGAACAACTTTACATTTACACCAAGCCAATTAACGTACTAACCTGTTGGGAGGAGACTGGAGATCTCGGAGAAATCCCGAGCAGGTCACGGGGAGAACGTACCATCTCCGTACAGACAGCGCCCGTAGTCAGATTTGAACCCGGGTCTCTGGCGCTGTGAGGCAGCAACTCTACCGCTGCGCCACCGTGTCGCCAAGAGAAGAGATATGTGAAGAATAATATCGCCCCAACTTCTACTTCCTCGGCTTGGTGGAGTTGGGCCAAAGGGCCTGTTTCTTTCTGTATTGCTGAATGACTGTTAGAAAATAGTTGCAGGAGGAGGCCATTTGGCCCTTCGAGCCTGCACCGCCATTCATTGTGATCCTGGCTGATCATCCACAATCAGTAACCCGTGCCTGCCTTCTGCCCATATCCCTTGATTCCGCTCGACCCTAGAGCTCTATCTAACTCTCTTTTAAATTCATCCAGTGAATTGGCCTCACCTGCCCTCTGTGGCAGAGAATTCCACAAATTCACAACTATCTGGGTGAAAAAGTTTTCTCTCATCTCAGTTTTAAATAGCCTACCCCTTGATTCATAGACTGTGGTCCCCTGGTTCTGGACTCCCCCAACAATGGGAACATTTTTCCTGCATCTAGCTTGTCCAGTCCTTTTATAATTATGATATGTTTTCTATAAGATCCTCGCCCATCCTTCGAAATTCCAGTGAATACAAGCCCAGTCTTTCCAATGTTTCCTCATATGACAGTCCCGCCATCCCGGGGATTTACCTTGTGAACCTCCGCTGCACTGGATGGATGAACACGGTACAGCTGGTGAGGCTTTATCAATTGCATTGGGACTTACAGTGTGAGTGCCATAGAATAAAAACAAAGCGCTCCTGCACTAAAATGTGACACTGCTTGCAAAGATATGAGGTTCCTCATCGCGGTAACATATCCCATGTTTAGTTTAGTATAGTTTGGTTTAGTTTAATTTAGTTTAGTTCATTGTCACGTGTACCGAGGCCCTGTGAAAAGCTTTTGTCGCCTGCTAACCAGTCAGCAGGAAAGACAATACATGATTACAATTGAGCCATTTACATTGTATAGATACTGAACATGATAAGGGAATTATGTTTAAGGCACGGTAAAGCCAGTAAAGTCCGATCAAAGATAGTCCGAGTGTCACCAATGAGGTAGATGGTAGTTCAGGACCGCTCCTTAATTGTGGTAGGATGATTCGGTTGCCTGATAACAGCTGGGAAGAAACTGTCCCTGAAGCTGGAGGTGTGCGTTTTCACACTTCTTGATCTTTTGCCCGATGGGAGAGGGGAGAAGAGGGAGTGGCCAGGGTGCGACTCGTCCTTGATTGTGCTGCTGGCCTTGCCGAGGCAGCGCGAGGTCTAAATGGAGTTGGTGTGTGTGATGGTCTGTGGGCCTCGTCCACAACACAGCTGATCCCGCAACACCGCAAGTTGGAGGAACAGCACCTCATATTCCGCTTGGGGAGTCTGCATCCTCTGGGCTTAAACATTGAATTTTCTCAATTCTGTTAACCCTGGCTGTCTCCTCCCCACCTCTCCCTCAGCCCTCGGGTCCTGGTATTCCTCTCTCTAACTCTCCCCCACCCAAGTTGTACTAGCTTCTCATTTTCACACTTCAAACAGCTTCCAATGGCCTGTTTCCTTTATCATCGATACTTTTTTGCATATCTTTCATTCATTGTTCTTTATCTCTCCACATCACCGTCTATATCTCTCGTTTCCCTGACCCCTGACCAGTCTGAAGAAGGGTCTCGACCCGAAACGTCGCCTATCTCCTTCGCTCCTTAGATGCTGCTGCACCCGCTGAGTTTCTCCAGCTTTTTGTGTAACCCTTGATCCCGAACCAAGCTGTGATGCAGCCCGATAAAATGGTTTCTCTGGCGCATCTGTAGCAGTTGGCGAGAGTTGTTGGGGACATGCCGGACTTCCTAAATAGCCTTCTGAGGAAAAGCCTTCCCAGGAAGGCTTAGCATTCAGAACAAATTCTGCTACGCCGGTTTCTTAATTGAACTGTTTTTCCACCTACTTGCATATTCACAATTTACCTTCTTATCCTGCATATATCACCTTATTGCTCACTCATTGAACTCACAAGCATCTTGCAGCCTCAGTGCACGGAGCTGATGTTTTCCATTTCCCTTTGAACTGGCTGTGCCTGTAATACTGGTTATTATCAGTCATCATACAAATTAAACGTATTTTATCATTATTCTCCATCTTCCATTAATCAATCCAGAATCTTTACTGTTAAATCCAATGACCCTCATCTGTTCCCTCTTGCGACATGTTTGAAAAGCTCTTAGAAAATCCAACTACACTTGCAGTCACTGATGCGCACTTACCCGCTCCGCTCATTATAATTTCGCACAAACCAATTTATCAAACTTGATTTCCTCCTTATAAGTCCATGCTGACTCTGCCTAATCATAACATGATTATCTAATGCACAATACAAGTCCTAAATTGTTCGCTATTACTGAAGTCAAACAAGCAGACCTGGTGTCACTTTCTCCCAAAGGTAGTGGTTGATATCTCCTCCAGAGCCATAGAGTCCCACAGCACGGATACAGGCCCTTCAGCCCAACTCGTCCATGCCAGCCAGAATACCTCACCTCAGCGCGTCCCATTATCCCCCGTTTGGCCCATATCCCTCTAAACCTTCCCAATTCAAGGAAAGTGGAGAGGCACTTGTGTAGGAAGGAACCGCAGATGTTGGTTTACACCGAAGGTTGACACAAAGTGCTGGAGTAACTCAGCGGATCAGGCAGCATCTCTGGATAAAAAGGATAGGTGACATTTTGGGTCGGGAACCTTCTTCAGACTGTGTAGAAGTGCATTTTATTTTGAAATATCAAATGTCCCTTTTGCTCATTCTTATTAAATCATTCATTTCCCATTAATTCAGTATTTTTTGTGTTCTAATGCAGATTGTGTATTCAGCTAGTGTCTCTGGTATATCCTCATTCCTCATTATATTCTCTACTCTTGCTGCTTGTGAGGAACTCCCTATTATTTTTTTTCTAAACTCTTGCCTTTTACATACTTTTGGCAGCTTTTTGATCTTTCTTTTGCTCTTTTGCTGGTCTCTTTCTCTCTGATTATGAAAAAGGGAGGTGCAACGAGACCTGGGTGTGCTTGTACATCAGTCACTGAAAGTAAGCATGCAGGTACAGCAGGCTGTGAAGAAAGCCGAGAGGATTTGAGTTTAGGAGCAAGGAGGTCCGACTGCCGTTGCACAGGGCCCTGGTGAGACCACACCTGGAGTATTGTGCGCAATTTTGGTCTCCAAATTTGAGGAAGGGCATTCTTGCTATTGAGGGAGTGCAGCGTAGGTTGACCAGGTTAATTCCCGGGATGGCGGGACTGACATATGATGAAAGAATGGGTCGACTGGGCTTGTATTCGCTGGAATTTAGAAGGATGAGAGGAGACCTTATAGAAACATATTAAATTCTTAAAGGATTGGACAGGCTAGATGCAGGAAAATGTTCCCGATGTTGGGGGAGTCCAGAACCAGGGGTCACAGGTTAAGAATAAGGGGTAATCGCAGCCCATTCCAAGTGCTCCAAGTTAAGGCATCTGTTAACACTAGGACTAGTGGGCGGTAGAGGTAGAATTGCTGCCTTAAAGGGCCTGTCCCATTTGGACGGCCTAATCCAGGAGTTTAGAAGACCCTGGATGAGTAGAAAAAAATATCAAGGTCCTGTTGACTGGCTGAAGTAAAAGACCTCCTACGACCTCCTACGACTATGTCTACGACCTCCTATGACTAAGTCTACGACCACCTATGACCCCTCTCGACCTCAGTTTTCCGCACCTAAGACCAACTACGACTAGCTACGAGTGAAAATGATCACATGATAAAATTATGTCATGTTTGCATATTTTTTCTCGGTCCAGTTGCCGACCTACGACTATCTACAACTACCTACAACTATCTACAACTATCTATGACTACCTACAACTATCTACAACTATCTATGACTACCTACAACAACCATCATGACCTACTACGACCTACCTACGAGGATTTTTTTTTTTCCATGCCGACCTTTTTTTTTTACTCGTGGACATTTTTTATCAGGCTGAAAAAAACGCCGCGACCTACTTGAGGCCACGAGTACCCAGAGACCACTCACGAGCATGGGGAAGAGTGGCCCATGACCTCCTGCGACCTCCTACGACCTCGTGGCGACCACGCTGCGAGTATGAGCCAAGGGCAAAGTTGGGAGTGGTCGTGAATTAGGTCGTGAAAGTGAGACAGGGGCTTCACAGCGCCAGAGACCCGGGTTCAATCCTGACTGACTGCAGGTGCTGTCTGCACGGAATTTGTACGCTCTCCCCGTGACCACACGTGTTTTCTCCGGGTGCTCCGCTTTCCTCCCACGCTCCAAAGACGTACAGGTTTGTAGGTTAATTATCTTCAGTAAAAAATTGTAAATGGTCCCTACTGCGCAGGATAGAGCAAGCGTATGGAGTGATCGCTGGTTGGCACGGACTCGGTGGGCTGAAGGGCCCGTTTCTGCGCTGTATGTCTAAAACTCAGTCACCAACTTCTTGATCCGGTGCAACAGGTTAAACGTAGAATCTCCATTCAAGCAGAAACTGGTCTCCAATTATCCAGTGTTTTTTTTAACAACATCGTTAATAACAAACTACTTCAAGATTTGACCAGGAGTCAGCAGCACATTCCGGAAATCTAATTAGCTTTAAGCTTTTGTTCAGCGAAATGCTTATTTATGTTTTGTCTAAATTTAATGAATGGATTAATTAAATGGGGCGTGATGCAAGGGGCTGACTATTGACGGCCTCTCTCTACCAAAGATCTTAGAGCACTTTGCTCTCTGCTGCTGTACCCATTCACTCATGGGTAGAACAGCAGTTATCAAGTTACAGGAACAATAATCCCATTATGAAGTGATCTCTTCTTGCCCGTAAAGGCAAGCATCAGCAGACAATTCCAGGCTGCACGGTAGCGCAGCGGTAGAGCTGCTGCCTTACAGCGCCAGAGACACAGGTTCGATCCTGACTACGGGTGCTTGTCTGTACAGAGTTTATACGTTCTCCCCGTGACCTGCGTGGGATTTCTCCGGGGGGTGCTCTCGCTTCCTCCCACGTTCAAAAGGCGTACAGGTTTGTAGGTTAATTGGCTTCGGTAAGATAGGTGCATAGTAACATAGACAATAGGTGCAGGAGGAGGCCATTCGGCCCTTCGAGCCAGCACCGCCATTCATTGTGATCATGGCTGATCGGCCCCTATCAATAACCCGTGCCTGCCTTCTCCCCATATCCCTTGACTCCACTAGCCCCAAGAGCTCTATCTAACTCTCTCTTAAATCCATCCAGTGACTTGGCCTCCACTGCCCTCTGTGGCAGGGAATTCCACAAATTCACAACTCTCTGGGTGAAATTTTTTTTTCTCACCTCAGTCTTAAATTACCTCCCCTTTATTCTAAGAACTGGTGTACGGGGCGATCGCTGGTCGGCACGGACTCGGTGGGCCGAAGTGCTAGTCTCCGTGCTGTACCTCTTAAATAAATTAAACTAAAGTAAGTAACAGGAGCACCCAGGAGAAACCCGCGCGGTCACAGGGAGAACGTACAAGCTCCGTACAGGCAGCAACCATGGTCTTTTCAAAGCCCTACCAGCCCTTATAACCATATAACATATAACCATATAACAATTATAGCACGGAAACAGGCCTTCTCGGCCCTTCCAGTCCGTGCCGACCATTTATTTTCCCCTAGTCCCATCTACCTGCACGCGGACCATACCCCTCCATTCCCTTCCCGTCCATATACCTATCCACTTTACTTTTAAATGTTAAAATCGATCCTGCCTCCACCACTTCTGCAAGAAGATCATTCCACACAGCCACCACTCTCTGAGTAAAGAAGTTCCCCCTCATGTTACCCCTAAACTTCTGTCCCTTAATTTTCATGTCATTTCTCTTGTTTGAATCTTCCCTGCCCTCAATGGGAAAAGCTTATCCACGTCAACTCTGTCTATCCCTTTCATCATTTTAAAGACCTCAATCAAGTCCCCCCTTAACCTTCTGCGCTCCAAAGAATAAAGACCTAACTTGTTCAACCTTTCTCTGTAACTTAGTTGCTGGAACCCAGGCAACATTCTAGTAAATCTCCTCTGTACTCTCTCTATTTTGTTGACATCCTTTCTATAATTAGGCGACCAAAATTGTACACCATACTCCAGAATTTGTCTTACCAATGCCTTGTACAATTTTAACATTATTTCCCTACTCCTATATTCAATGCTCTGATTTATAAAGGCCAGCACACCAAAAGCTTCCTTTACCACCCCATCTACATGCGATTCCACCTTCAGGGAACTATGCACAGTTATTCCACGTCCCTCTGTTCCACAGCATTCCTCAATTCCCTACCATTTACCATGTACGTCCTATTTTGATTTGTCCTGCCAAGATGTAGCACCACACACTTATCAGCATTAAACTCCATCTGCCATCTTTCAGCCCACTCTTCCAAATGGCTCAAATCTCTCTGTAGACTTTGAAAATCTACTTCATTATCCTTGAGAAATATACTATGGAACATTGTTCTTTAAGTGGAACGTGTGATCTATTGCTAGTCCCACCACCTCAGTACTTATTGTACCTTGATGTGGAATAGTCTCATCTGACCACTGCACCAAGCATGACCCATATTCCTGCAGAAACGTGTCACGCTCACCACAATGAATTGAGTCCAATTTCTCTTAGTCTCGGCACAAGCCCTGTTGTCTGCCTTGTTTTATGTTTTCCATGCTGTTTTTTTGTGAAATCTAGGACAAGAGGTCTAATTGTAAATAGAGGCTGGATATTAATATGCTGTTCCCCATCTCCAGCAAGTGAGAAATAAGACACCATTAATATAACTGATATAATGAACTCTGAACTACAAATCAAGAAAAGCTTTAATGTAGAGAAATAATTATACTTCAGCAGCCAGGTAGGTTTATACACTCATGCATGCAGACATGGAGAATGGGAAAGGTAAGGCAGTCGACAGCGAACCTTTCCTCTCCTCCCTTTCTCTCTCTTTATTAATGTTTAAAATATATAACACAGGGAATGCAGCACAGGAAAGCCCTTTGCCCCATAATTTAAGCCCACCGAGTTCCCACCGACCAGCGATCCCCGCATATTGTCACTGTCCCACACACTAGGGACATTTAAAAAAAAAAAATTTTACCAAGCCAATTAACCTACAAACCTGTACGCCTTTGGAGTGTGGGAAGAAAGCAAACAAGTCGGAGTAAACCCACGCAGGTCACGGGGAGAACCTACATACTCCGCACAGACAGTCGGGATCGAACCCGGGTCTCTGGCGCTGTAAGGCAGCAACACTACCGCTGCACCACCCTGCCGAACATGATGCCTGGTTAAACTAATCTCTTATCTATAACATTATCTATAATCCCTCAATTCGCAGCATATCCAAAAGCCTCTTAAAATGCCACTATCGTGCTACTCCAGACTGCCAGAGAGCCGGGTTCAATCCTGATTACGGGTGCTGTCTGTGAAGATTTTGTTCATTGTCACTGTGACTGCATGGGGTTTCTCCAGGGGTGCTCCGGTTTCCTCCCACATACAGGTTTGTCGGTCAATTGGCTTTGGTAAAAATTGTCCCCAGTGTGTGTAGTTTAGTGATATAGTGCGCGTGATGGCTGAGAGGTCGGCGTGGCGGTCAAAGACGGCGCCGGCCGACCGACGAGGACGGACCGCGTGGGAGCGCGAACGCCGCTGCCAAGTGTAGGATCAAAGGAGGACCCGGCATGGGGGGACCGCCATGGGGGGGTGTGGGAGAACAAAAGGGGCCCAGGCACGGAACTTTGTCCGCGCCGTATGTGGCGACGATTTGCCTACCTTGGGTATGCTAGCAGAGAATTTCACTGTGACTTGTGATGTTCTTTTAGGAAGGAGATGAGGAGAAATTCCTTTGGTCACAGTGCGGTGAATCTGTGGAATTCTTTGCCACAGAAGGTTGTGGAGGCCGAGTCAGTGGATATTTTTAGGGCAGAGATAGGTAGATGCTTGATTAGTACATATGTTAGAGGTTATGGGGAGAAGGCAGGACAATGGGGTTGAGGGGGACAGATGGGTTGAATGGCGGTGTAGACTCGATGGGCCGAACGGCCTAATTCTGCTCCTATCACTTGAGAACATGAACTTATGAAAACCCACGCGGTCGCAGAGAGAACAAACATCCTCCATTAAGCCAGAATGGGGTTCGGAGAGAGAGATAGATCAGCCACGATTGAATGGCGGAGTAGACTTGATGGGCCGAATGACCTAATTCTACTCCGATCCCTTGTGACCTTGTGTGGCAATAAAGTATTCAATTCAATTAGTGCACGGGGTGATCGCTGGTTGGCACGGACTTGATGGGCCGAAGGGCCTGTTTCGGTGCTGCGCCTCCAAAATCCAACATCCTAAAGTCAAATTGCATCCACCAAGTTCTGACCCACCACAATCAGGAGCCTACACTGACAAAATAACTCTGTCTACTGAAGCCTTAAACTCTATCTCATCCACTAAGATGAGGCAGAAGAAGAAGGTCCTTGACCTCATTTTTATTCTTAATCAATGTCAATGAACTAGATGATCCCGTGTTGTTTTGGGAAGTGTAAATAGCCTGACGCCTTCTATGAGAATAATAACCACTTCTAGAACTACTTTATCAGCTACAGTGTGCTTCAGGACAATAGACAATAGACAATAGGTGCAGGAGTAGGCCATTCGGCCCTTCGAGCCAGCACCGCCATTCAATGTAATCATGGCTGATCACCCATGATAGAAGTCACACAAATTAACACAATAAATCTTTAAGGAAGAACTGCCGATGCTGGATAAATCGAAGGTAGACAAAAATGCTGGAGAAACTCAGCGGGTGAGGCAGCATCTATTTGAGCGAAGGAGTCGGTGACCCGAAACATCACCTATTCCTTCGCTCCATAGATGCTGCCTCACCCGCTGAGTTTCATAATAAATCATTTCCGTTTTAGAATGCCTCAAGACCCAGAAGGCAAGAGTGTGTGATTGTCAAATGACAATGAGATTCTTAACTGGTTGGCGTTAAAATGCAACAATACATTAAATAAGTACATAAATATGCAGCAAATTATCAATTTTACTTCGGAGTCACGTGAGTGACTACGTGAAGACCCCGCCAGCACGCATGCGCGACATATCGTCGTACGCATGCGGAAGCGACGGTCGGGAGGAGCGGGGCTCCTCCAGCGTAAGTTAAATAGCTTACGCCAGGTAAGTCTCACCGGAGGAGTGAGTCGACGGAATGGAATCGCGCAAATCTAAAAGAGCTGCGGCAAAAGCAGCTGCCAAGGAGAGCAGCCAGCGGAGAGCCGCCTCTCCAGAGCTACAGGTTTTACCTGCAGCTCACGACTTTTCGCCCATTGGGGCCGTTGGGACGCCACGGCCGGGCGGGAAAACCACCCGGAAGTCGGACGGGGCCGACTCAGCGGAGTCCGGTCCCGAGGACACCCCGTTCGCAGATAGCGACGGAGGTCGTCTAACCCGCATGGAGCGGATGTTGGAGCAAATGCTCCACGTGACCTGCTATTGCAGGGGCAGGGTCACAGTGGGCCTCTGAGCAGGCCCACAGCAGGTTCCTACCGAGGACTGCCTAATGTCTCCCCCTCCACACAGGGGAGCATTCAGGGTCAGAACTGGGCTGACCCAGAAGAAGGGGAGCTGGCTGAATTACCATCTGTGTCAGGGGTGTGTGAAGACTACATGGATATGGTAAGCAAGCATGCAATACCTAACCAGAAGGGCCTACCTATCCACCCCAAGCTGGCTGCAAGTATAAACTACATGGCAACTAACCAGCTGCAGGAACAGGCCATTAATGCAACTGCAGACAAATACATGGCACCTGAAAACTGCAACTCGTTAAATGTACCTGCAGTAAACAACCCTATATGGGGGAACATGACCCCCTCGAGCAGAGGCCAGGAGATTAAACTTCAAAAAATTCTGAAGCTCCTAACCGCCGGGATTACGGCAGTGGCAAGAACTGCAGTGGGTGTGGAGATGCCGGAAGAATTACAGGATGCTTTAGCTCTACTGTGTAACACCCAGTATGAGATCAATAACTTCCGAAAAAGCATCATAAAGCCGGCGCTTAACCCCAAGTTTGCGGGGTTGTGTAAGCCTGGGAAGACTCAGCCTCCAAGCCTGCTGTTCGGGGAAGATCTCCCCAAGCAGGTTAAAGACCTTGATGAGGAGGCAAAGGCTTTGGGCCTAATCAAGGTTCCTGGCTACACCAAGCCTCACTACCCACACAGACAGCACCCCTACACATCCACCGGGCAGAGTTACCATAACAGGTCTGCCGGTGGTGAAAGCTCGAAGGCCGGCAATCCTGCACAGCGGTCTTTTTTAGGCCATGGCCCAGGCCGACCTTCTTGGAAGATGCGCCACTCCTACAACACAACCAACCAGCCAAGGAAGCAAGGACAGAAACCACAACACCGGCAGTAACCATGGAGGTAGGTGGGTCTGGGTTCCCCAGAAACACATCTTGCCTAAATTCACTTTATGTAGGGGGTCGGTTGCACAAGTTCTACGTGAATTGGCTCACTTTTACCTCTGATCCTTATATACTCAGGAGTATTCAGGGCTACAAAATTGAACTTATTCACGAACTCCCTACCCCGGTTCAGCATTCACCCAGCCGAAAATTTATCCTCTCTAAAAAAGAGAAGGCAGCAGGGCATGCTGAGCTGCACAGGTTAATAGAAAAAGGGGTAATTGAGAAAACCATCAAAGAACCTCAGGAGTTTGTGTCTAATATATTCACCAAAAATAAAAGAGACGGCGGTTGCCGCATTATCATAGATTTGGCCGAACTGAATACTTCTGTTCAGTATATTCATTTCAAAATGGACACCTTCGACACTGCTACACAGTTAATAGCCAATGGGTACTACATGGCGTGCATTGACCTTAAAGATGCATATTATTCAGTACCCATACACAAGGATCATAGGAAATACTTAAAATTTATCTGGATGGGGCAATTATGGCAATACAAAGCCTTACCCAATGGGTTATCGTCAGCACCCAGATTGTTTACCAAGATATTAAAACCAGCTTTGGCCTACTTAAGGAAACAGAATCATACTGTTATGGCCTATCTTGATGACATCCTCATAGTGGGGGAAAATTTGGAAATGGCTACATTGGCAGTTACAGCCACGAAACATCTTTTTCAGAAGCTGGGTTTCATTATACATCCAGATAAATCAATATTAGAACCCTCTACCACCATGAAATACCTGGGGTTCATTGTTGACTCAATGCAAATGTCTATCACATTACCACCAAGCAAGGTGGAGGACTTGATAGAGGCTTGCAGGAGCCTCATTGGCATTAAGGACCCATCCATTCGGCAGGTGGCCAGGGTGATTGGGAAGATAGTAGCTGCTTTTCCTGCAGCGCAATTTGGGCCTTTACATTACCAAAATTTACAAAGAGCCAAAATTACAGCGCTCAAAAATCATGCAGGCCATTTCGATAGGCCTATGAAAATACCGGAAAGGGCGAAAGCCGAATTATATTGGTGGATGGGTAATGCCCAAAATTGCTCTAAACCAATTACTATCATCAATCCCTCGATCATCTTACAAACGGATGCCAGTGCCAAAGGGTGGGGAGCTACTAACACTACCTCTAGCTGTGGAGGTAGATGGAGTGCACCAGAGTTAACCCAATTTAAAAATTTGGGGATTAACTATTCGGAAATGTTGGCAGCATTTCACGGCCTTAAGGCATACTGCACTAACATGCACAAAGTTCATATTAGAATACAAATTGACAACACCACGGTGGTAGCCTATATTAACCACATGGGCGGTATAAAGTCGATATCGTGTGATGAATTGGCTAACAATATCTGGCACTGGTGTCTGCAAAGAGAAATTTGGATCTCAGCTACTTACCTTCCAGGTAAGCTAAACACAGTGGCAGACACCAGATCACGCAAATTCAACGACAACATAGAATGGATGTTGGATCGGAATGTGTTTTCAGATATTGTAGATCGTTATGGGACACCAGATATCGACCTTTTCGCGTCCAGATTAAATCACCAACTACCAACATATGTTGCTTGGGAACCAGACCCGGGGGCAGTAGCGATGGATGCCTTCACGCTACATTGGGGGGATTTGTTTTTCTATGCATTTCCCCCTTTCTGCCTCATCAGTCGGGTCTTGCAGAAAATAAAGCAAGACTCCGCATCGGGTATTTTGGTGGTGCCCGACTGGCCTACCCAACCATGGTTCCCTATGGTACAGAAGATGGCCACAGAACCTTGTATCAGGGTCAACAAAAGACCAAGCCTGCTCATTCACCCTGTTACAGGAGAACATCACCCATGTCATGACCGCATGGACCTGTTAATTTGCAGATTTTAAAACGGCCTCTTCTCGGATTCGGACTCACCACCAGGACCATAGACACCATCACAGCAGCTTGCAGAGAGTCCACAAGAAAGCAGTACCTGACCTACATCAGGAAATGGGAAGGATTCTGCGTCACAGCCAACACCACATATGGAACCGCCACCATTACGGACGTGCTGGAATTCTTGGCTACCCTTCACTTTGATGAGGGTTTGAGTTATAGTGCCATTAACAGTGCCAGGAGTGCCCTATCATCCTATTTGGGCCAGGGGAGTGACCAATTGGGAATTGGATCACATCCTCTTGTATCCAAACTTATGAGGGGAATATTCAATTCCAATCCCCCCAGGCCCAGATACAGCCATATTTGGGATATCAGCACAGTCTTGACTATGCTGCGAGGATGGACACCTAACACGGGACTCCCTCTGGCTAAGCTCACTTACAAAATGATTATGATTATGGCACTTATCACGGCACAACGGGTCCAGTCCCTGCACAAACTCAATCTGGATGCTATGACTATCACAAATGACAAAATCACCTTTTATGTGCAGCGACTGTTGAAACAGGATCGACCCGGAGTGTCTGGTCATACTTTGGAGTTTCTGGCTTACCCAGCAGATTCTCGCCTTTGTATCGTCACGTTAATTTCACGATACATCACAGTCACTAAAAATCTAAGGGGCACAGAGACAGCATTGCTTATTAGTCACAAGAAGCCCCATCACAGAGTCACGGTACAAACCATTTCCAGATGGTTAAGGGTGGTACTGGATGCGGCGGGGGTAGATACTGACATATTCAAATCTCACTCCACCAGGGCAGCATCCACCTCGGCGGCTAGAAGGATGGAAGTACCTTTGGATCACATCCTGGCCACAGCGGGTTGGAGTAATGAAAAGACCTTACCCCGCTTTTACCATAAACCCGTGACCTCCCCTGACACTTATGCAGGGAGGATTTTAAGTGCTGCCAGATAGTACCCTTTTGGGACACTATATTGTTTTGGTATGAATAAATACCTGTTTTTGTTTTTCAGCCAGTGTCTTGTCTGAATTACGTTCATCCTCTTATCCCAGCTTTAGCGGTGTGTGAGCATGGAGCTTCCAGGGCATGAAATCACAGAGCTTTGAAATCTTCACGTAGTCACTCACGTGACTCCGAAGTAAAATAGTAAGATTAAACGAGAACTTACCAGTTTGAAGTTTGATCTTTATTTTATGAGGAGTTGCGATGAGGGATTACGTGCCCTCCGCTCCCGACCCTCTATTATAAAGATCACCTGGTATGAAAGTTCTCTTTTTTATCTTACTATATTAGTCATTGTGACTTTTTTCTGTGATTTCACACCACTGCTTTGAAGAAATGTCGCGCATGCGTGCTGGCGGGGTCTTCATGTAATCCCTCATCGCAACTCCTCATAAAATAAAGATCAAACTTCAAACTGGTAAGTTCTCGTTTAATCTTACAATTATTGCTAGTTAAAACAGACCATAATAGTGCAAGCCAATGATGTATTTCAACCTTCCTCAAAGAAGACAGACACAAAATGCTGGAGAGACTCAGCGGGGACAGACAGCAACTCTGGATGCAAGGAATGGGTGACGTTTCCGGTCGAGACCCTTCTTCAGACTGGGTAGTTCAGGGCTCAAGTGGGATTCGAAACTACTATGCTTCTGAGACTAACTTCAAGTAACCCTTGCTCTCCCTCTCAATAGACAACAGACAATAGGTGCAGGAGTAGGCCACTCGGCCCTTCGAGCCAGCACCGCCATTCAATGTGATCATGGATGATCATCCCCAATCAGTACCCCGTTCCTGCCTTCTCCCCATATCCCCTGACTCCGCTATCTTTAAGAGCCCTATCTAGCTCTCTCTTGAAAGCATCCAGAGAACCGGCCTCCACCGCCCTCTGAGGCAGAAAATTCCATAGACTCACAACTCTCTGTGTGAAAAAGTGTTTCCTCGTCTCTGTTCTAAATGGCTTACCCCTTATTCTGAAACTGTGGCCCCTGGTTCTGGACTCCCCCAACATCGGGAACCTCTCCCTCCATCCCTTCCCCATCCCAGTTCTCCAACCAGTCTGCCTGTCCTCCTGATTAACTTGTACCTTTGTATGCCTCGTTGTCACCTTCCCCTCACTAACAATCATCTATTCGGTCTGAAGAAGGGTCTCGACCCGAAACGTCGCCTATCTCCTTCGCTCCTTAGATGCTGCTGCACCCGCTGAGTTTCTCCAGCTTTTTGTGTAACCCTCGATTCTCCAGCATCTGCAGTTCCTTCTTTAACACAATCATCTATTCTGCATTTTCATTGAAGCTTCATCTCCTTTGATGTCTTGTTTTCGCACCTTACCCTTCCATATCTCTGTGCCTCCCTCTCCCCTGAAGAAGGGTCTCGACCCGAAACTTCACCCATTCCTTCTCTCCAGAGAAGTTGCCTGTCCCGCTGAGTTACTAATTTCGTGTCTATTTACAATTAACTTTGACCCGTACAACGATAAACACGGGGAACAATTAAGTTCCCAGCCACATCTATTTGGTCAACCATCATTGCCGTGAAATGGGCTCAATGTAAATAAATTAACACCAGTGCGTAGACTTGGTGAATACAAAGTGGAAACCCCAACAGAAGATGTGTTAAATGCTATTGCTGAAGCTACCAAACCTGGTCCCAGTGCAAGGTTCATGATTATAGACGTATAAAATCACTTCTCCACAGAATCTAAGAAAATGCATTTGGTGCTATGTATGATGCTATTTGTGCAGTGTTAATGTGTAACAAATAATCATAGACTGGTTTCTATCTAGTAGGAGGCCATTTGACCCATCGTATCTATGTTTCTATGTTTCTATGTATCCATGTTGACTCCCTGTCAGAGAAACTCCCGAGTCCCCCTCCTGCTCCTTTTGCTGTGAGTTTGCCAATTCTTCTTCGCTGGTGTACAGGGTGATCTCTGGTCAGCACGGACTAGGTGGGCCGAAAGGCCTGTTTCCAGGCTGTATCCCTAAACTCGCCATATATTTAGTTTAGTTTAATCCAGTTTAGAGATATAGCACGGAAACAGGCCCTTCGGCCCTCCGAATCCGCGCCGACCAGCAATCCCAGCACTTTAACATTTACCTACAAACGCCAGGGACAATTTTTACATTTATACCACGCTAAGTAAGCTACAAGCCCGTACCTCTTTGGAGTGTGGGAGTAAATCGAACATCTCGGAGAAAAACCCACGCAGGTCACGGGGAGAATGTACAAACTCCCTGCGGACAGCACCCGTAGTCAGGATCGACCCGGGTCTCTGGAGTTCTGAGGCAGTAACTCTGCCGATACGCCACTGTGCCGCCCCCTGGATATATTTATCCAATTCACTAACAAAATCACAATGACACTGGCCTGAACACCTTGCCTGAAGAAGGGTCCCTACCTGAGCTACTCCAGCAGGTAGACAAAAGTGCTGGAGAATCTCAGCGGGTGCAGCAGCATCTATGGAGCGAAGGAAATAGGCAACGTTTTGGGCCGAGACCCTTCTTCAGACTATCCAGCACTTTGTGCTTATCGATCCTGTGAGCAACTCTGCACTATACGCCAAGATGGCTGCTTTCACAGTGTCACAGCATCATACAGTGTGGATACAGGCTCTTCGGCCCAACCTGCCCATGCCGACCAACATGCCCCATCCACACTAGTGCCACCTGCCTGCCTCTAAACCTGTCCTATCCATGTACCTCTCGAAATCTTTCTTAACTTCAGGGCCTGTCCCACTTTCACGACCTAATTCCCGACCTCTGCCGAGTTTGCCCTTGACTCATACTCGCAGCATGGTCATCACAAGGTCATAGGAGGTCGTAATGCTAGTCGTAGGTACCCGTGGCATCAATTAGGTTGGGGCGTTTTTTCAACATGATTTCAAATGTCCACCAGTAAAAAAGGTCGTGAATTAGGTCGTGGAAGTGGGACAGGCCCTTTAATAGTTTATCATCAAGGTTTTTCTGTACCGTCGTGCTAGATTGCAAGGAAGGCTGGCATTCCATCCACATTGGTTTTTAGGAGCTTATGGTTGTAATTAATGTTGGATGAAGATCAACTGTAGAACTGCTGGCTGCAGAAGCAGATCGACTTGGCCACAGCTCTGGAGTAGTTGCGTTAATTACTAAGAGTTTCTCCGATTCTTCCGTGAGATTAAAGATTTACATCAGGCCATTAATCTTACTGGAAAAGACTGTGTGTTCTTTAATTTTCCTCCGGCATACAAGATTTAATTGGCAGGTATGTAAACAGAGAAGGTGCCCGACCCCTTTCAACTTTTGGGTGGCACGGTGGCGCAGTGGTAGAGCAGAACATCGCCAGAGACCCGGGCTCGACCCTGACCTCGGGTGCAGTCTGTGTGGCGTTTGCACGTTCTCCCCATGACCGCGAGGGTTTTTGTCTCCGGGAGGACCGGTCTCCTTCCACACTCCAAAGGTGTAATTAGGCTTGTGGGTTAATTGGCTTCAGTAAATAGTAAAATTGGTCCTAGTGTGTAGGATGGTGCTAGTGTATGGGGCGATGGCTGGTCGATGTGGACTTGGTCGTCCTGTATCTCTAGAAGTCTAAAGAAAAGGGAACGGGGAGGGACTTCTTCTTCTTGTGTATGGCGTGCACAACCTTAAAGTTGTAGATCAAGGGGAGACATCCAGGCCCAGGACAGCATCAGTTACTGGGTGGATGGCTTTGATGCCACCAGGGAAAAGCCTCGGAGGGCAGTCATTCACGGTGTGTGGGATGGATGTCCGCAGTCGCAAGCAGGGACTGCGGGGAGGGTGATTTTGCACAAACGGGGAGCGTGGCAGACATCCTTTAAGATACTTCTAGCCTCCCTGATGCAATGCACTTCTTGATGAGTAGGGATGTCGTGGGTTATGGGGACAAGGCAGGAGAATGGGGTTAGGAGGGAGAGACAGACCAACCATGATTAAATGGCGGAGTAGGCATTATCTGGTGCCATGGCAACTAGCTCTCAGTTCAATCCTTTGACAAAACTTCCGTCTAAAAAAAAAACCTTGTACAAAGTATCTCACAGTTGCATCTTATATAGTGAATAATATCTTTTGGTCGAATGTCATAAGGGAATTGTTATGCATGTAAGATGTATGGAGACTGCAGCTCTCAATGCTGCCGCACTGCTCCAAGGGCCAGGGTTGAAATGGAACCGTGGGTGCTGTTTGTACATTCCCCCACCTCTCGTGATTTGTGCTGGCAGGTTAGTTAGCTGTAGATCTCAACCTAGTGGCAATTGACAGCAAAAGTGGATGAAGCGGGAGTGGATGGGGGCGTTGAGAGAGGATACGTTGCAGCCAAGAAAATGATCTTAACAGACTGGAAATCTGCCACACCCCCCCTGCTTCAAAAAATGGCTCAATGAAATGATAACAATCATACAGATGGAAAGGATACGCTTCTACAACTCCAAGATACCCAACAACTTTTTAAGTGTTTGGGGACCATTTGTCAACCACCTCAAAGACCAATAATTTCATAAGCTCATATTATTTGCAGCGATGTAGTCCTGTGCCTTTTACTGTGTTCTTGTAATACCTGACTGTGTAGCACCATATGGATTGCACCAAACTGTCATGTCTGGCAGCTCTTATGTTATTTTTATTTTTTTCTTTGATGTCTTTATGGTGTACAGTTTTGGTCGCCTAATTATATGGTGTACAATTTTGGTCGCCTAATTATAGGAAGGATGTCAACAAAATAGAGAGAGTACAGAGGAGATTTACTGGAATGTTGCCTGGGTTCCAGCAACTAAGTTACAGAGAAAGGTTGAACAAGTTAGGTCTTTATTCTTTGGAGCGCAGAGGGTTAAGGGGGGACTTGATTGAGGTCTTTAAAATGATGAAAGGGATAGACAAATTGACGTGGATAAGCTTTCCCCATTGAGGGTAGGGAAGATTCAAACAAGAGGGCATGACATGAGAATTAAGGGACAGAAGTTTAGAGGTAACATGAGGGGGAACTTCTTTACTCAGAGAGTGGTGGCTGTGTGGAATGATCTTCCTGCAGAAGTGGTCGAGGCAGGATCGATTTTAACATTTAAAAGTCAAGTGGATAGGTATATGGACGGGAAGGGAATGGAGGGGTATGGTCTGAGTGCAGGTAGATGGGACTAGGGGAAAATAAATGGTCGGCACGGACTGGAAGGGCCGAGAGGGCCTGTTTCCGTGCTGTAATTCTTATATGGTTATATGGTTTTAAAGAAGGAACTGCAGATGCTGGAGAATCGAGGGTTACACAAAAAGCTGGAGAAACTCAGCGGGTGCAGCAGCATCTAAGGAGCGAAGGAGATAGGCTACGTTTCAGGTCGAGACCCTTCTTCAGACTTTGTGTAACCCATGGTTATATGGTTATATGGTCTTTTTGTTTTTTTTTTATTTTAATTTTTTTTTGTTTTTGTTTGTTTCCTTTTCTTTTTTTGTCTTGTTTTGTTTAAATAAAATTAAAAAGAAATAAGAGAGAGGATACGTTGCAGGAATAAGGAGACTCATTCCACGAAGATGCAGGACAGAACGCCACAGGAGATTCTTCTTCCCTGTGGCTGTCAAAACTGTACAACACCTCCCCCTTCTGCCGTGGGATAGACTGACTACCCCCCCCACCCCCCCCCCCCCCCACACACACACACACAATCTTTGCACATCCCCAATCCTTTCCACTCGTCACTTTGATTTCATGTTTCATGTATCTTGCGTTTTTTTATGACTGTTGGCAGATCAATTTCTCTCCTGTGATAAATAAAGTTATATCGTATCGTAAACAAGGAGCGTAGCAACGGGACAGGTGGCATTGCGCCACTCAAAGTGAGCTTACATCTAACTGCACAGAGAGGGGCTCTGAACAGCTTCTCAAACACGTCAGTGTTGAAAGAGCTTCTCTGGTGTTATGTAACGAGTCTACATTGTTTTAATGGCACAAAAATGTAAAAAACCTTCCCTACAACCAACATTGGACCATTGTGGGCTCCAGTTTTCCTTGATCATCATTGCTGGCTTTGATTTGTCCTTTCGCATACCATTCATCCATTTGTTCTTTGTACCTCTTCATATCTCTCGTTTCCCTCTCCTCTGACTCAGTCTGAAGAAGGGGCTCCACTTGAAATGTCACACCATTCCATCTCCTCCAGAGATGCTGCCTGACCCGCTGAGCTACTCCAGCATTTTGTGTCTATCTTATGGTGCCTGCAGTTCCTGCCTACGTATTTTTTTTATTAGTTTAGTTTGGAGATACTGCATTGACACAGGCCCTTCGGCCCACCGAGTCCCCGCCGACCAGGGATCACCCGTATACTAGTTGTATCCTTCACACTAGGATAGGCAAAAGCCAATTATCCTACGTACCTGTGCGGCTTTGGAGTGTGGGAGGAAACCGGAGCACCCCAGGAAAACCCTCGCAGGTCACGGGGAGAAAATACAAACTCCATACAGACAGAACCCGCGGTCAGGATCAAACCCGTGTCTCTGGCGCTGTGAGGCAGCAACTCTATCACTGCGCCACTGTGCCGCCCAACCAAATTTTCTCCCCTGCATAAATTCTTATGAATCCATTTTTTGAAAAACTCTTGCTTTAGGCCAGCCAATATGTCTTTTTAAATTATTATTTTTTTTTAGTTAAAAAAAAAATTTAAATCTTTGTATTTGAATTTCACAGCAATTTGCATACATACAATGATAACAGACAGTGATAGTCAGGACATAATTGTGCGACAGTATGCAAGCAACCCTCAAAGCCCTTACCCTTACCCCCCCTCAATCCACCCGAATCAGGTCCGAACCAAACAGGGACAAACAACACTCACATACGTACACATCCACACAAATACGATAAGATAAACAAAACAAAACAAAATGTACAAAAAAATCAAAAAAATAAAAAATAAATAAAGGTGGGGGGAGTTGAGGGGAGAGCAGCTGCAATAAGACAGAGCAGTGATAGAAGGCACTCAGTCCTCTTCCGAGTCCGGAAACAAGTTGAGAGAGTTAACAAGTTCCAGGAAAGGGTTCCATGTATCTAGGAATGTCTTGGTAGAGCCTTTGAGAGAAAACCTACGTTTTTCAAGCTTTAAATTGTAGAGCACCTCCTTGATCCAGCGGGCGTGCGTCGGGGGACAGGTAAGCCTCCAGTTAAGCAAGATCAGTCTCCGGGCTAACAAGGTTGTAAAAGCCAGGACCCGCTTCAATGCAACAGAGAGGTTGGTGTTGGGAGGAGTACCAAAAATAGCTGACAGTGGGTTTGGAGGAATAGTCTGGCCATAGGCTCTGCTTATCACGTCGAAAGCACTCCTCCAAAAGGCTGCCAGCTTAGGGCAAGACCAAAACATATGGCTATGGTTGGCAGGGGATTGATTACATCTGTTGCAGGTGTCCTTGACAGCGGGGTATATTCTAGATAATCTTGCATTTGTGTAGTGGACTTTGTGAAGGACTTTGCATTGGATTAGGCCATGACGGACACATAGGGAGGAAGAATGGATCAAATCCAAGGCAGAGTCCCATTGCTGGTCTGTTAGTTTCATATTCAGCTCGCCCTCCCATGCAGTTTTTAATGAGGTATAATGATTCAATATTACCGACCCTAACAAGTTATACAAAAAAGAGATGCATTTCTTCCGGTTGGGATCGAGAGCTAGGATGGAGTCGGTCAGGATTTCAGGGGGGTGATTTGGGAAGTGAGGGAATGTCTTCTTCACAAAATCCCTAATCTGGAAAAAAACGGAAAAGGTGGGAATTTGGGAGGCTGTAGTTGGACGAAAGCTCCGCAAAGGACGAAAAATTGCCATCCTTGTGTAGGTTTTTGCTTTAGGCTCTTGGCTCCTAAACTCTTGCTTTAGGCTATCAAATATGTTTAAAATCAAAGCAGATAAATTTTACTCGTTTTCAAATCCTTTCAAGCGATCGTGATTTTCCACGAATATCATCTCCAGTGTCATGAAGTGTCATGATTGACTATCAGAAGAAGGGTTCCAACCCGAAAGGTCACCCATCCTTTTTCTCCAGACCCGCTGAGTTACTCCAGCACTAGGTGTAAACCAGCATCTGCAGTTCCTTTCCACATGGGTGGCCTCGTTTGTTCATCCGTGGCAGCCCTGAGCTTAACATTTCAGCGCTGTCTGCTCTGTCAAGGCCCTGTTCCCGTCCTACCCCCCTCCGACTCACTCTCCTCTTTTACAGTTCCTCTTGCAACCTATTCATAACTTCACAAGTGACAGGAGCAGAATTAGGCCATTCGGCCCATCAAGTCTACGCCACCATTCAATCATGGCTGTTCTATCTCTCCCTCTCATCCCATTCTCCTGCCTTCTCTCCGTAACCCCTGACACCCGTAGCAATCAATAATCTATCCATCTCTGCCTTAAAAGTAACCATTAACGATCTCCACAGCTGTCCGTGGCAATGAATTCCACAGATTCACCACCCTGTGACTGAATAAATTCCTCCTCATCTCCTTTCCAAAGGTATGTCCTTTTATTCTGAGGCTGTCCACATTCACTCTATCCAGGGCTTATACTCTATATCCTCTACCCTGTAACCTTATCCGGGCCGTATCCAATCCAGGTACTAACCATGAATCTCTCTAACTCTGCCTTAGAAATATCCACTGACTTGGCCTCCAACCTATTCCCTGACCCACCTGCCCTTTTCTCTCCTGCAGAAGGCCAATGCCAATTAGATGCTGTTGACGCACATGCCGATAAGGTGAGTGAAGTCAGGCTGGAGAGAGGTGTGAGTTCCAGCACCCCATTGGTAGGAAGCAGAGGGGGATCTGACATCAGGAGATGCACCAGACTAAACAATTGAAAGGTGAAAAGCTCACATCAAAGGATATCTACGAGTGCTCATGTCTGCACATCACTTCAAAGGACAAACTGGATGTGGAAAACATGCGGGTACACAAAAGGCTGGAGAAACTCAGCGGGTGCAGCAGCATCTAAGGAGCGAAGGAGATAGGCAACATCGAAACCCTTCTTCAGACTGATGGGAGGTGGGGGGGGGGGGGGCAGGGAGAAGAAAGGAAAAAAGAGGAGGCAGAGCCCGAGGGCTGGGGGAGAGGTGGGAAGGGGGGGGGGGGGCAGCAAGGGTTAACAGAATTGAGAAAATTCAATGTTCAAGCCCAGAGGATGCAGACTCCCCAAGCGGAATATGAGGTGCTGTTCCTCCAATTTGCGGTGTTGCTCACTCTGGCCGTGGAGGAGGCCCAGGACCGAGAAGTCGGATACGGAATGGGAGGGGAAGTTGAAGTGCTGAGCCACCGGGAGGTCGGGTTGATTATTGCGACAGAGGTGTTCGGCGAAACGATCGCCAAGCCTCCGCTTGGTCTCACCGATGTAGATCAGCTGGCATCTAGAGCAGCGGATGCAGTAGATGAGGTTGGAGGAGGTGCAGGTGAACCTCTGTCGGACCTGGAAGGACTTCTTGGGTCCCAGAAGGGAGTGGAGGGGGGAGGTAAAGGGACAAGTGTAGCATCTCTTGCGGTTGCAAGGGAAAGTGCCCGGGGAAGGGGTGGTGCGGGAGGGAAGGGAAGAATTGACAAGGGAGTTGCGGAGGGAGCGGTCTTTGCGGAAGGCAGACAGGGGGGGAGATGGGAAGATGTGACGAGTGGAGGGGTCACGTTGGAGATGGCGAAACTGGCGGAGGACTATGTGTTGTATGTGCTGGCTGGTGGGGTGAAAGGTGAGGACCAGGGGGACTCGGCCCTTGTTGTGAGTGGGGGAATGGGGAGAGAGGGCAGTGTTGCGGGGTATGGAGGGGACCCTGGTGCGAGCCTCATCTATAGTGGGGGAGGGGAATCCACGTTCTCTGAAGAATGAGGACATTTGTGATGCCCTGGTGTGGAACACCTCATCCTGGGAGCAGATGCGGCGTAGACGGAGGAATTGGGAATAGGGGATGGAGTCCTTACAGGAAGCAGGTGCGAGGAAGAGTAGTCCAGGTAGCTGTGGGAGTCAGTTGGTTTGTAGTGAATGTCGTTCAGGAGTGTATCACCTGCAATAGAGATGGTGAGGTCAAGGAATGGTAGGGAAGTGTCGGAAATGGTCCAAGTATATTTGAGTGCCGGATGGAAGTTGGTGGTAAAATGGATGAAGTCAGTCAGTTGTGTGTGGGTGCAGGAGGTGACACCAAAGCAGTCGTCGATGTAACGGAGGGAGAGGTCGGGGATGGGGCCCTGGTACGCCGGGAAGAAGGCCATTACCGTAAATCTCCGAGTTCGAATCAGGGAAAACTCGGGAGAACTCTTTGAATGAACTCGTACAGTGGGACAGGGCTTTCGGCACTGCATCCCTGTTTTTGTACACAGGCCCTCGCGAAATAAATGATTTAATGTGCAGGCAGGTGAGAGTCGTTTATCGTGGCATCATGTTCAGCACAGACATTATGGGCCGAAGTGCCTATTCCTGTGCTGTACCGCTCTATAATCTGTACACAACTGCAAGACAGAGCCCTGGCCATTGCCCCTGATGAGAGTCCCTGTTGTGATACATTCATTAATTAAATCTCGCAGAGCTGTAACGGCACGTACACGTATAATGAATATATTAAGCATAATTTAAAAGATATTTACATTTTATTTCGAATATTCACGAATAATTGGGATAAATCTCACTGCATAATAATTAAAGCTAGGGCAGCTTTTGTTAAGCCTAAATGAACTATTTTTTAAAATATTCTGCTCTAACTAACGCATGATCATTACAATAAGCTGCGTACACAGAACTTGCAGTTGCCGAATTAATAAGGAAGCTGGATGAATCTGTTCTAGTGGGCAGCAAGTGGATAGAGGCTGGGAGGGTAGTTTAGCTTAGTTTAGAGATACAACGCAGAAACAGGCCCTTCAGCCCACTGAGTCCATGCCGACCAGCGACACTAGTTCTATCCTACACACTAGGTTTGTAGGTTAATCGGCCACCGTAACAATTGTAAATTGTCCCTAGCGTACAGGATAGTGTTAGTGTACGCGGCGATCGTTGGTCGGCGCCGACTCGATGGGCCGAAGGGCCCGTTTCCGCGAAGTGTCTCTGAAGTCTAAAGACTAGGGACAATTTTCAGAAGCTGATTAACCTGCAATGCTGCACGTCTTGGGAATGTGGGAGGAAACCGGAGCACCAGAATAAAAGGACGTTCCTTTAGGAAGGAGATGAGGAGGAATTTCTTTAGTCAGAGGGTGGTGAATCTCAGCATTCAGTATTCAGTCTTTACTTTAATGCCATTTTAACTGAGTACTTACATACACAGAAGGAACAAAAAAATGTTTCTCAATCAGTTCCCATCAGTGCAGTTAATAAAAACAGAATAAATACATGTAACTTAAAAATAAATAAAATTAACATATCTAAAAGTAGGCCTAAAATTTGAACTAAAAACAGACATTCGGACCGAACAGTAGCTTTGCTTTGACAGGTGTCTGGCTGTCAAAGTATGGGCGAGATTAGATGTGTTGGTGTGTGATGTATGGGGAGGGGACACAGTCCGTCAACCAGTCTTATTGCATGTGGGAAGAAGCTGTGTAGCATCCTGCTGGTTCTACAGCTGATGCTCCCGTACCTCTTCCCAGATGGCAGAATGGAGAAGATGTTATGTGATGGGTGATGTGGGTCCTTGATAACGGAGATGGCTTTACGGATGCTACGCTTCTGATAGATCTCCAACAGGAAGGGGAGTGGAGCACCGATGATCCTACTGGCTGTCTTCGCTATCCTGTTAAGATGCAACGAGACCTGGGTGTCATGGTACACCAGTCATTGAAAGTAGGCATGCAGGTGCAGCAGGCAGTGAAGAAAGCAAATGGTATGTTAACATTCATAGCGAAAGGATTTGAGTATAGGAACAGGGAGGTTCTACTGCAGTTGTACAGGGTTTTGGTGAGGCCATACCTGGAGTATTGCGTACAATTTTGGTCTCCAAATCTGAGGAAAGACATTCTTGCCATAGAAGGGGTACAGAGAAGATTCACCAGACTGATTCCTGGGATGTCAGGACTTTCATATGAGGAAAGACTGGATAGACTCGGCTTGTACTCGCTGGAATTTAGAAGATTGAGGGGGGATCTTATAGAAACTTACAAAATTCTTAAGGGGTTGGACAAGCTAGATGCTGGAAGATTGTTCTCGATGTTGGGGGAGTCCAGAACAAGGGGTCACAGTTTAAGGATAAGGGGGAATTCCTTTAGGACCGAGATGAGGAAAACATTCTTTACACAGAGAGTCTCTGGAATTCTCTGCCACAGAAGGTAGTTGAGGCCAGTTCATTGGCTATATTTAAGAGGGAGTTAGATGTGGCCCTTGTGGCTAAAGGGATCAGGGGGTATGGAGAGAAGGCAGGTACAGGATACTGAGTTGGAAGATCAGCCATGATCACATTGAATGGCGGTGCAGGCTCGAAGGGCCGAATGGCCTACCCCTGCACCTATTTTTCTATGTTTCTATGTTTCTAAGTTGTTTTTCTTCATAAGCCTTGCAGCTCCCAAACCAGGAAGTGTTGCCGTGGGTCATTATACTCTCGATGGTGCCCCTGTAGAAGGTCGTTAGGTGAACAGTAGGGAGACCTGCTTGTCTTAGTCTCCGGAGAGGGTGGAGCTGCTGCTGTGCTCTTTTGATGACATCTGTGGTGTTGGTCGTAGAAGTCAGGACGTCCGCCAGGTGATGTCCCAAGATCTTCACACTGCTGACCCTCTCCACAGCAGCACTATCAAGATGCAGCGGTGTGTGATGGTGTTTTCCAACCCTCCTGAAATCGATCACCATCTCTTTTGTCTTTTCCACGTTGAGGGTGAGATTGTGAGATCTGCACCACTCTGTAAGCAGCTCCATCGACCTCCACCCTGTATGCCGACTGATTGTTGTCACTGATGAGACCCACCACTGTTGTGTCATCAGCGAACTTGTTGATAGAATGAATCTGATGAATTCATTACCACAGAGGGCTGTGGAGGCCGAGTCAGTGGATATTTTTTAACGCAGAGATCGATGGATTCTTGATTAGTACGGGTGCCAGGGGTTATGGGGAGAAGGCAGGAGAATGGGGTTAGGAGGGGAAGAGATATGGTTGAATGGCGTAGACTCGATGGGCCGAACGGCCTAATTCTGCTCCCGTCACTTGTGCACGTGAACTTATGGAAACCCACGCGGTCACAGAGGGTAACAAACATCCTCCATTAAGCCAGCGCCCACAGAGTCAGGATGGAACCTGGGTCTCCGTCACTGTAAGGCAGCAACTCTGCCGCCGTCATGCTAGCGGAGAGGGCAAGCAGATGTAACTCCCGGCTGCAGGAAATGTAAATTTGCAGTGGGGGAAATCAGCTTCGGAGTATGTACAGAGAACGGGGTATCACAACCCAAGGACATTGAGGAACAAGAGCAGCCAAGACGCTGCACAGCGTCTCTTGGGCTTGCATTTCTAATGATCACTATTAACCTTTAGTTAGTAAGAATTTAAGTGCAAGAATTTAATACAAGGGCAAATGTGAATCAAAAGACACTTAGAAGTGATTACATTCTAAATGCATTTTTAAAATGTTAATCGCAAATAAATGGAGCTGTGGATCTAATCACGGCTAATTCATTTGAAATCAACCTACCGTACGTAAATCCACTTATTTGATAAAATTAAAAGGTCAATTAGTTTAGAAAATTAAACCACAGATAACCAACAATAACAAATAGGCACATCTACGGTAAAACGAACTGCTAGTGTGGCTGGACACTGGCGTGTAGGAGCTGGTGGGCAGAAAGAACTTTCTAGATTTCCACCTTCGTTCCTCTGGCCTGACCTTGATTTGGAGAATGACCCTGCATGATGGGTGGTAAGGGATGGGCAGTTTCTTCACAGCACTGTATCAGTGTGCAGCAGGGGATAGAGCAGGCACACAAAGGGGCAATGGTGTGTTCAAAATACTGCACGGTAACAGGCCCTTCGGCCCACCGAGCCCGTGCCGACCTGCGATCACCTGTTCACACTAGTCCTATGTTTTCCCTCTTTCTCGTCCAGTCTCTACACAGTCAGAGCAAGTAACCTACAAACAGAGAAACGTTAACGAAACATAGACAATAGGTGCTGGAGTAGGCCATTCGGCCCTTCGAGCCAGCACCTCCATCCAGCATGATCACAGCTGATCAACCAGAATTACTACCCCGTTCCTGCTTTCGCCCCATGTCCCTTGATTCCGTTAGCCCGAAGAGCTTTATCTTCAATACTGTCTTGAAACTCGCACGTCTTTGGGATGTGGGTGGAAACCGGAGCTACCGGAGGAGACCCACGTGGTCACTGGGAAACCATGCGAACTCCACACAGACAGCAACCAAGATCAGGATCGAACCCGGGTCTCTGGTGCTGTAAGGCAGTTGTGAGTCCACATCCTGAATATTGGTTGAATTAGGTCAATTTTACTCCAGTTAACTTAAATCTACAGTCTGAAGAAGAGTCTTGACCTGAAACATTGCCCATTCCTTCTCTGCAGAGATGCTGCCTGTCCCGCTGAGTTACTCCAGCATTTTGTGTCTACCTTCGATTTTATCCAGCATCAGCAGTTCTTTCTTACATAACTTAAATCTCTGTTCCTTAGTTGTCTACCTCGCTGTCAAAGAGCATTGGTCCTTCCTCTTTCACTCTGAATTTACGTTGAATGTAGGGCAGCACGCTCCTGACTATGGGTGCTGTCTGTGCGGAGTTTGTACGTCCCCCCCGTGTTTTTCCTGGGTTTTTTCTGGAAAATCTAAACTAAATAGTTTAGTCTAAACTAAACTATCTAAACTAAATAGACTCCCTCCTTCCAAGCAATGCAGCCACAGCCAGGACAGTCTGTCCTTGTAACTGTAGTTCTCCAGCATTGGCAGCATCCACGGAAGCCTCCTCCGCACCCTCCCCAGTGCTGTCTCATCCTTCCTGCTCCGTGCCAACCAGAACTCTACACAGTCCTCTAGCTGCGGCCTTGCCAGCATTTTACAAAGTTTCAGCATAAGCACACCGCTCTTTAATCCTGTTACTCAGCCAACACAGTTAATTATCTCTTCTGCTTCAATTTTATCTTCTTGAGGACATGTTCTCCAACAATAATGGCGGTGCTGGCTCGAAGGGCCGAATGGCCTACTCCTGCACCTCTTGTCTATTGTCTGAATCCATCAGTTCCTCCACACATCCTGGTAGCCCACCCTTTATTGTGAATTCCCTCACCTTGTTTGGCCTTCCCAGACAGACTGCTCATTGCCACGTTTCTTTATGCGCCTGTCCCACTTACGCGACTTTTTCGAGGTCGTTGCAGGTTCGGCGAAAATGTTCAACATGTTGAAAATTCAGCGGCGACCAGAAGGACGCTACGACTCTTTGGGCGACTGAGGAGACAACTCACGACCGTACAGGCGACATGTCGTGGGGTGAAGCCCCATGTCGTGGGGTGAAGCCTGTATGGTCGTGAGTAGTCGGCCAAAGAGTTGTACCTTGTTCTGGTCGCCGCTGGGTTTTCAACGTGTTCAAAAATTTCGGCGACCTGTAATGATCTATGACGGGTGCCGACAGTTGCAGAAAAAGTCGCGTTAGTGGGACAGGCCCTTTAGACTTTAGACTTCAGAGATACAACGTGAAAACAGGCCCTTCGGCCCACCGAGTCCGCGCCGACCAGCTATCATCCCAAATGCTAGCACACACTAGGGAACATTTACAATTTACATCAAACCATTTAACCTACAAACCTGTACACCTTTGGAGTGTGGGAGGAAACTGGGGCACCCAAAGAAAACTCAGCAGCAGTGTCTACTGCCACCCCACCATGCCACCCTGTTTTCAGTCCACTGATACCTTCATAGAAACATAGAAAATAGGTGCAGAAGTAGGCCATTCGGCCCTTCGAGCCAGCACACCGCCATTCAATATGATCATGGCTGATCATCCAAAATCAGGACCCCGTTCCTGCTTTTTCCCCAGATCCCTTGATTCTGTTTGCCCTAAGAGCTAACTCCAACTCTTTCTTGAAAACATCCAGTGAATTGGCCTCCACTACCTTCTCCTTGGTCTAGAACAAGGGTTCCCAACCTGGGGTAAATTTATTCACCTACCCATGGGGTAAATTTGTTGATTCTGGATTTGTACATATTTTTGCTCATTGACTGACTGTGTTTGGTTCTGGTATACCGGTATCTGTTCTTCATTAGTTTATAAATATGTGAAATAGCATTGTTATGTGCTATTAAAGTTCCCAGGAGTAAGCGGGACGAACAAGGTTTGGAACCCCTGGTCCAGAACCTTCCATCCATTCATAACAAGAGGAGTTTAGTATAGGAGCAAAGAGGTCCTTCTGCAGTTGTATAGGGCCCTAGTGAGACCACACCTGGAGTACTGCATGCAGTTTTGGTCCCCTAATTTGAGGAAGGACATTATTGCTATTGAGAGAGTACAGCGTAGGTTTACAAGGTTAAATCCCGGGATGGCGGGACTGTCATATGCTGAGAGAATGGAGCGGCTGGGCTTGTATACTCTGGAGTTTAGAAGGATGAGTGGGGATCTTATTGAAACATATAAGATCATTAAGGGTTTGGACAGGCTACAGGCAGGAAACATGTTCCCGATGTTGGGGGAGTCCAGATCCAGGGGCCACAGTTTAAGAATAAGGGGTAAGCCATTTAGAATGGAGATGAGGAAACACTTTTTCACAGAGAGAGTTGTGAGTCTGTGGAATTCTCTGCCTCAGAGGGCGGTGGAGGCTGGTTCTCTGGATACTTTCAAGAGAGAGCTAGATAGGGCTCTTAAATATAGTGGAGTCAGGAGATATGGGGAGAAGGCAGGAACGGGGTACTGATTGGGGATGATCAGCCATGATCACATTGAATGGCAGTGCTGGCTCGAAGGGCCGAATGGCCAACTCCTGCACCTATTGTCTATTGTCAATCCCCATTTATTAATGACAAGGCCGACTTTGGTTATCATTGGCAAAGGTCTAAATTCTGGTCCCTCTATTAAGTCCAAGTTATTAACAAATACGAGGATAATGCCTTGGAAAACCAGACTGAAAATGTACAAAATCTATGAAAGTGCAAGCGGCGGCAAACGAAATTTGTCTGAAAGCCAAAAAGGAAGCTAATTAATTATGGGCAATAAAAAAACTAGAGAGAAAATTGAATTAAAGAAATCAAGATGAGAGGTTGGTGTAAACTAACTGAGAGCGAAAAGGAACGGAAGTTAAAAATCAAAGCAGCCGAGAGAATTTACAAAATCAAATTTCAGGCAATAAATAAAGAACAAATGATCCACAGAGACAAAGAATAAAACCATAATTAAAGTAAGGACAGGGCCAATAAATGGTAATTATGCATACAAGCATGGAACTGGTGCAAGCTTTGAGTAATGTCTCATCACAGATGGACACAAAATGCTGGAGAGAAGGAATGGGTGACGTTTCGGGTTCGGATTCCGAAGAAGGGCCTCGACCCCGAAACTTCTCTCCAGAGATGCTGCCTGCCCCGCTGGGTTACCCCGGCATTTTGTGCCTATCTAAACTAAACAGACTCCCTCCTTCCGGAGAAAAGTAATGGGTGACGTTTCGGGTCGGGGCCCTTCTTCAGACTGAGGGTCAGGGGAGTGTGGGAGACATAGAGGTATGGAAGGGTGAGGTGTGAAAGCACAGATCAAAGGAGACGTTGATCAAGGAAATGTTGAACGGTTCATTGTTGGCTGAGGGGAAGGTGACAACGAGGCGTATGATCAATAAATTTAAATCAGGAGGAGGGTGAAACTAGTCGGAGTATTACGGTGGGGGGAGTCAAGTCAACTCAAGTCACTTTTATTTCTATAGCACATTTAAAAACCAACTCTCGTTGACCAAAGTGATTTACATTGGTGGAGGTACTAACGTTATACAACAGTGGTTCATAGATTACTTGGTTGTGGTGGAGGCAGGATCGATTTTAACGTTTAAAAGTAAAGTGGATAGGTATATGGACGGGAAGGGAATGGAGGGGTATGGTCTGAGTGCAGGTAGATGGGACTAGGGGAAAATAAATGGTTGGCACGGACTGGAAGGGCCGAGAAGGCCTGTTTGCGTGCTGTAATTGTTATACGGTTATATGGTTATATGGTTATTAAGTACATACATAAATACATATATATATAGCCCTCACTCAGAGGACGTCAAGAAAGGCTTGGGAGTAGAGATGAGTTTTAAGTCTCGACTTAAAAGAGATGATGGAGGGGGCAGTTCTGATGGGAAGAGGGGTTCTATTACACAGTCCAGGAGCAGCAACAGCAAAGGCGCGGTCGCCCCTGAGCTTATGCCCAGACTAACCCCAAGTCGGCCGATCTGAGGGAACGAGAGGTGGTGTGGTGGGTAAGCAGACTTTTGATGTAGGTGGGGGGCAAGGCCCGTTAAGGGCTTTGTAGACATAAAGAAGGATCTTGAAATTTATTCGGAGAGGGACGGAGAGAGAGAGGGAAAGCAAGGGTTACTTGAAGTTAGAGAAATCAATATTCACACTGCGGGGTTGTGAGCTGCCCAAGCGAAATATGAGGTGCTGTTCTTCCAATTTGTGTCAGGTTAAACTGGTGCAGATGGGACATGTTGGTCGGCGTGGGCATGTTGGGCCCAAGGGCCTGTTTCCACGCTGCATCACTCTGTGACTGTCATTTTATACTAAATACGACACAATGGATATTTTGCGTTGGATGGGCTTAATACAGCCGGGAGAAAAAATAATTCACAAATCTCTTCGACTAAAACCTCAAGCCCAGATGGTTCACACCCACTGCTACCAAGGAGATTTGGATGGAGCTAGTTATAAGTTTCATAAAGGAAAAGGTTTAGCGCTAGAGGGATGGCAGGCAGTGCAGGATAATTATCTTAGTTCTGCAGAGCGTAGTTTCCCCGAAATCCTTCACATTTTGCAGAGCAGATTAACGTCTCATCTCTTTCATTTAGCTTGCACTACATTATATATGGAACAGTAATTTAACCTAATCCTGGGATTCTATGTTGACTCAGCGTGACAGGCAGCATCCCTGGAGAGCAGGAATGGGTGACGTTTCAGGTCGAGACCCTTCTTCAGACCCGGTCCCGAAACGTCGCCCTATTCCTTCTCTCCAGAGATGCTGCCTGTCCCGCTGAGTTATTCCGGTATTTTGTGTTTACGGTTTAAACCAGCATCTGCAGTTCCTTCTAACACACTGGAATTCTGCATGTGATTCGGGTTCATTTCATGCTCTATTTGCTGCAGCAAGCAAGAATCTCATTGTCCCAGGGTTACACAAAAAGCTGGCGAAACTCAGCGGGTGCAGCAGCATCTAAGGAGCGAAGGAAATAGGCGACGTTTCGGGTCGAGACACTCCTTCCTCATTGTCCTATCTGGGACATGTGACAATAACCTCTATTGACTTGACTATTTCAAATCTAAGCTGCTCGAGTACATCAAAGTGCTTGACTATCAAGTGTCATGGGGCCATGCTGCATAAAACAGGCCATTTGGCCTATCGCATCCATGCTGACCCCTATACTAATCCCATTTGTCCCCATTACGTCTGTATTCTTTTATGTATTGCATATACAAGTGGCTGCCCAAACGTCTCTTCAACAATTGCGATTGTATCTGCTTTCACCATCTCCATAATCTGTTCACCCACATTCTCAAGGTGTGGCAAGATGGTGCAGCTGGTAGCGGTTGCTGCCTCACAGTGGCAGCGGCCCAGTTTCCGTTCTGACCTCGAGTTCGATCCTCACCGTGGAGTTGCTTTGTGCACCAGCATCAAAGTTGATCCAGCTAAAGTGGCGGCTCGGTGGCGCAGCGGTAGAGTTGCTGCCTTACAGCGCCAGAGACACTTGGGTTTGATCCTAACTACGGACGCTGTCTGCGCGGAGTTTGCACGTTCTCCTTGGGACTGCGTGGGTTTCCTCCGGGCGCTCAGGTTTCCTCCCACATGCCAAAGACGTGCAGGTTTGCAGGTTAATTGACCTCTGATTGATGATTGATGATCAGTGTAGACTCAGTGGGCCGAAGGGCCTGTTTTCATCCTGTATCTCTAAGCTAAACTGAACCAATCTCCTCTGAAGAAGGGTCTCGACCCGAAACGTCGCCTATCTCCTTCGCTCCTTAGATGCTGCTGCACCCGCTGAGTTTCTCCAGCTTTTTGTGTAACCCCCAATCTCCTCTGAATCCAGGTTCCAGATACCAACTGCTCACTGTGTGTAACTCCATTAATACCTCACGGCAAGGCAGCAGTATAATCAAGAATGAGTCTCACCCTGACAAGTCCCTCTTCTCCCCTCACCCATCGGGCAAGGGTTATAGAGGTGTGAAAACGCACACCTCCAGATTCAGGGACAGTTTCTTCCCAGCGGTTATCAGGCAACTGAACCACCCTATCTCCAAGTAGAGAGCGGTCCAACCTCCCATCTACCTCATTGGAGACCATCGGACTATCTTTAATTGGACTTCACTGGCCTTTATCTTGCACTAAAGGGCCTGTCGCACTTTCCCGAGCTGCTCACAAATGCTCCCGAGTTTTCCCCTTGATTCAAACTCGGAGAATGTTTGTAATGGGTTCGTAGGAGGACATAGGAGTCTGTAGAAATATCGTAGTGGCTCATTATGTCAGCCGTAGGTACTTCGGGGCATCAGGTAAGTCGGGACGTTTTTTCCAGCATGACAAAAACACTAGTTTTTTAAACACTAACAACACTTTTATTTTTCATTGATGGGAAGAATCCTCTGCACCTGATGAGCAGAGGGGGGCTTAGTAAGACAGCTGTAAGTGGTGCGTTTTATCCAAAATCAATATACAGTGCAAACAGGAAGTTGTCAAGTTTAGACTTTTACTCATTTGCCATTTCAAACCAACCACCACCAACCATTTGCTGTGCTTTATTTCAAACCAACCACATTTTCATTTTCAAACCACATTAAGGGCTCTCAAGGTCAGTAAAATCACACTCACAGTTTAGTAGACATGTGTTCAGTGTTATTCACAGCTCAGACTGAGAGACGTGACCCTCTAGCTCCCACATCCTGCAGAGACTGACTGAGGCACTCAACGCTTCCGGGTTTTATAGTCCCTCCGGAAGTGGCGTGGCCTTCAGGAGAGAGAATCTCAACATTTTTTAAACACTAATAACTCTTTTATTTTTCATCAATTAAAAATCCTCTTGTCCTGCATAGCGGAGGGGGGCTCTGAGTAAGATGGCCAAAAATCACAGCCGTAAGTGGCAGCGTTTTTTCGTAAATCAATATACAGGACAACATGAAATGGTCAAGATCAGACTTTTAGTCATTTCAATATAGAAAGCTGGAGTAACTCGACAGGACAGGCAGCATCTCTGGAGAGAAGGAATAGGTTCACATTTCGAGTCGAGACCCTTGTTCTCTTTGTGTTGGTAGGAACTTCAGGTGCTGGTCTACACCGAAGATAGACACAAAATGTTGGAGTAACTCAGCAGATCAGGCAGCATCTCAGAGGAGAAGGAATGGGTGATGTTTCGGATTGGAACCTTTCTTCAGACTGAAAGTAGAGGTGGGGTAGTGGGGTGAGGGAGGTGGGGGGGGGCAATTCAACTGGAGACCAGAAAAGGCCAGAACAAAATAAGACACTGTTTAGTGCATGCATATGCAGGCAATGGAGGGATAGGGATCATGTGTAGTAGAGGAGATTAGTTTATGGTCAGCATGGACATTGTGGGGCCGAACGGCCTGTTCCTGAGAGGTACTGTTCTTTTGTTTTCAGTACGAATTTGCACCACTGAATAAATATCAGCGTCACTGCCTCATTGGGAGGCGTTGGAGTCGTTGTTTAGTTTAGAGATGCAGCTCAGAAACAGGCACTTCGGCCCACCGGGTCCGCGCCGACCAGCGATCCCCGCACACTAACACTATCCTACACCCACTAGGGACAATTTTTACATTTACCAAGCCATTTAACCTACAAACCTGTACGCCTTTGGAATGTGGGAGGAAACCGAAGATCTCGGAGAAAACCCACGCAGGTCACGGGGAGAACGTACAAACTACGTACACACAGCACCCATAGTCAGGATCGAACCCGGGTCTCCAGCGCTGCATTCGCTGTAAGGCAGCAACTCTACCACTGCGCCACCATGACCACCGTGCTCAGCAGGGACGTGTGCGCTGAGAAAGGCCAGTGTAAAGGGCAAAGGAAATTCCTCTAATACAGAGCCTAAATCCACTTAGATCCAATTTCCATTTAAATCCAATCTGCCTGCACTCATCAAAGATACACACAAAATGCTGCAGTAACTCAGTGGGTCTGGCTGCATCTCTGGAGAAAAGGAATAGGTGATGTATCTGAGGCAGAGTCTGAAAAGGGTTCCGACCTGCAAAGTCACCTATGCCCTTTCTCCAGAGATTTGCTGAGTTATTCAGTGGAACTGAGTTACTCTGAGTTTAGTTTAGAGATACAGCGCGGAAACAGGCCCTTTGACCCACCGAGTCCATGCCGACCTGCGATCCCCGCACGCTAACACTATCCTACGCACAATAGGGACAATTTACATTTACACAAGCCCATTAACCTACAAACATGTACATCTTTGGAGTGTGGGAGGAAACTGGAGAAACACCGGAGAAAACCCACGCAGGTCACTGGGAGAACGTACAAACTCTGTACAGACAGCACCCGTAGTCAGGATCGAACCTGGGTCTCCGGCGCTGCAAGGCAGCAACTCTACCGCTGCCGCCGTGTAAGATGTTGTTTCTTATATAATTTGACGAAAGGGCAACGCATCTCATTGAAACTCGTTCGTCGTGCCTGCTTTAAGGGCCAAAGCAGAGCACTCGGAAGATAACACACTTCTCTGGTGCAGGTGCACACAGTACTGAATGACCTATTTTTAGAGAGTGTGCATTATGCTGGAACTATTATGCTGTGGTCTCCCACAAATTGCCCAGTATTTTGTCTGACCTCGTTTGTGTCCTTTTCTCCCCCAGTGGTATGCATTAAAAACATTTAAAGAATAGTGAAATAAAATTATAAGATCGTTGAATTATATCACATTTGTTCAATAATGGTTCCGCTTTAAAAGCCTGCCTTGATATTCCTGCCTCTTGCAAGCTGATTTTGGATTGCACAGTCGGAACGCATGCAGTGTGCCTGAATCCCCATTGAGCACTGGTCTCATTCACGATGTGGTCAACAGGGCAAGGCAGCATTTATTGTTCAATGCTGTTCAGACAGAGGGCAATAATTAACAGTGAACCATCATCCATGTAGTGCAAATGCTGTGCACATCAGAGTATGCAAAGATGGCATCTCCCTATTCCTGACGGATGTGACTCAGGTTTTTAGCCTCTCGTTTATTTTCTGCCGCAGATCCATAAACGATCAGGTTACTTCACAATGTTCCGTGAATTGTTCCAATCCGTTGATGCTAATCAAGTATCACATGTGTTTTTAGTTGTTTCGTTTAGAGATAAAAGCGTGGAAACAAGCCCTTCGGCCCATCGAGTCCGGGCCGACCCGCGATCCCCCCCCCCCCCCGCACACTGACGCCATCCTACACAGACTGGGGATAATTCTACAATTTTGCGGAAGTGTGAGAGGAAAGCGGAGCACCCGGGGAAAACCCACGCAGGTCATGGGGAGAACGTGCAAACTCCGTACAGACAGCACCCGTAGTCAGGATCGAACCAGGGTGTCCGGCGCTGTTAGGCAGCAACTCTACCGCTGCGCCACCGTGCCGCCCTTAGAACCTGTCACTGTGGCAACATTCACAAAAACTCAAGCAAAAAAAATCGTCCCTTGTGTAATTGTGTCTCTGCCCTTCTCAAGCTGTCGTCGTTTTCTAATGACTTACTACATTAATTTTACAATTTTGCCGTAGCCAATGAACCTACAAACCTGCACGTCTTTGGAGTGTGAGAGGAAACCGGAGCACCTGGAGAAAACCCACGCGGCCACGGGGAGAAGGGGGCAAACTCCGTACAGACAAGCACCCGTAGTAAGGATGGAACCCGGGTCTCCGGCGCTGTAAGGCAGCAACGCCGTCAATGCATTTAGACACCACAACTCCTAGTTTCCTAGTTAGAAATCCTGTATTTTCAATTATTTACATCTGCCATCAATGCTTTCCGTCAACCAAATAACATTGAAAAGAGGAGAAATACACAGGCAAATATATATGACTGTTTGAAAGAAGAAACAGATGGGCAGGGAGTGCTTTTATTTCATTATTGTTGCTGACGTCTTGAATTTTCCGAAAGTGTATTGCAAAAACGTTAATAATTTAAGTGAAATTCTTCAGACACAAGAAACTGTAATACAAGAGGACGGAGCAAAGACACGTGACATTAATATTAGCTCAGTTTTGAAACGAGGATGAGGACATAATTTTAAAGTTAGCTGGTTCTCATTCAGATTCAATTAGAAAAGATAATTGCTAATTATTGCTTACATGAATAATAGAAATCCTAGTTTCTAACATACGTGGCTTTAAGTAGGAGAGAGATAACTGCATAACCGGGCACTTTTTCTGAATCTAATTTGGCTGATTTTTGTTTTGAAAAAGGGAGGGGTGAATGAGGAGGAACGTCGTCGTGAGGAAACGTGTCCTTCGGTCCACCGTGTTCGCACCAGCCATAAGGTGCCCGTGTCAACCTGCTTCCCAGCACTTGGCTCATGCCAAGCTATGCCACTGTGTTTCAAGTGCCAACTAAATACTTCTTAAATGTTGTGGGATTACACCCACACTCCCAACCCCCCCCCCCCCCCCCACCCCCCTTCAAATCAGACTGAGCGTTCTATGTTTCAACCACTCCCTGGATGAAAAAGATCTTCCTCAATCCTCTTTGCGTCTCCTACCCCTCTCCTTTACCTTTGCCCTCTCAAAGGCGACTCTGCTAAGATGAAGAGCTTCTCACCGTCCACCCTGTCGTATGTTCATACGTTCTCGGAGCAGAATTAGGCCATTCGGCCCATCCAATTAACTCCGCCATTCAACCATGGCTAGTCTATCTCTCCCTCGCAACCCCCATTCTCCTGCCTTCTCCCCATGACCCTCGAAGCAGAAGGCTGTGTGGAGGCCAAGTCAAAGTTTGTAAGGCAGAGATAGATAGATTCCTGATTAATGCGGGTGTCAGGGGAAGAGTAACCCGGGATGAAATAAATCACAATATCCTTTTCACCCGTGCTCTGCAACGTACTATATGCAAGAGCTCTGGAGATGAGCTTGGATATTATTCCAAGGAGCAATTACCTGATCATTTCAATCTGTAAACTCTCTGCAGTTTTCTAATTGATTTCACAGTTACATTTTGACCTCTCAATCACATGTTCTGCTGCCATTTGTGGTGATCACATTATCTCATTTAAACATATTCTCACTTGTATCAGGGTGGCACGTTTGGAACATAAATCTCGGAACCTCTTGGAACAGCACGGTGGCACAGTACTAGCATTGCTGCTTCTACTTCTTCTTGCGTATGGCGTGCACAGCCTAAATTTGTCGGACAACTTAGAACAAGTTGTCTTTGATCTTATTTGATTGTGCACGCCGTTTTGATTGCATTCGTCGAAACAGGGCGGACCACGTGAAGGTTGCAATCTCCCACCCCAGTGTTGCTGCCTTACAGCGCCATAAACCCAGGTTGAATCCTGGCTTCAGGTGCTGTCTGTATGGGGTTTGTACGTTTTCCCTGCGACTGCATGGGTTTTTCTCCGGGTGCTCCGTTTTCCTTCCACATTCCAAAGACGTGCAGGTTTGTCTTCCGTAAAATTGTAAGTTTAGCGGGAAGGAGAGTGGGCAAGATCATCTCTGACCCCTCTCACCCTGGCCACAAACTCTTTCAATCACTTCCCTCTGGAAGGCAACTCCGGACTGTCAAAGCTGCCACAGCCAGACATAAAAACTGGTTTTATCCACGAGTAGTTGCTCTACTCAACAGCCAAAAATCTGTAGCCACCCTTTGATGTGGTATTTTGTTGGTTCACATGCTTGATCAATGGTGACTTATCATTAATGTCTTATTATTATTAATGTTTAGTGTTTACTGAGTCATTCGTAACTGTCACTGTATGTCATGTTGTTACTTGTGGGTGGAGCACCAAGGCAAATTCCTTGTATGTGAATACTTGGTCAATAAACTTACTGACTTACTTACTTTGTCCCTAGTGTGTCGGATGGGGCTAGTGTATGGGGTGGTCGCTGGTCAGGGGGAACTCAATGGGGCAAAGGGCCTGTATCCACGTAGTATCTCTAAAGTCTAAAGTACGACAAGGGAGACACAAGAGGTTGCAGATGGTGGAATCTGGAGCAACAAGTAGTCTACTGCTGGAACTTAAAAGGTCAAACAGCACTTGTGGGTGAAAGAAATGGCTAACATTCGTGGTTGAAACCCTGCATCAGGACAATAGAGTGTAAGTAAAGGCTCGAAGATAGACACAAAATGCTGGAGTAACTCAGCGGGACAGGCAGCATCTCTGGAGAGAAGGGATGGGTGACGTTTCGGGTCGAGACACTTCTTCAGTCCTACGGCTCACTTATCTAAACCAATCCAAACTAATTCAACTTGCTAGCACTCAGGTCGGGGGGGGGGGAGTTCCCCCCGCCACGGGTACCATGTAATCCCGTGCTACTTGCTCCATGGTCGGATAGTCGGCGACTAAACCGTCTCCCCCACCCTGGTTTGCCAGGTGAGGAGGGGGCTGTGGACCCCCATCAACAAGACCTGTCAAAGGGTGGATGAGCTTCTAGTGAGCCAACGGCCATCCACACTTCAGTAGAAGTTGCGATCACTGTCGTACACAGCATTGTAAGGAATGATGATAAAACACACACAGCAAAATCCTATACTTCCAGCGGCGGAAGTCCGCAAGAACTGGAGGACAGAGATGTGTGTTGCGTCCGTCACCGTTCCCGCTGGAAACCGGCGCCACTGCATTGTTAATGTTTTCAACGATGATGAATGAATGATGAATATATATCTCAATACCTGTTGTTTCAAGTGTCTATCTCAATGCCTCCTAAACACCACAACCATACCTGCCCCCTTGTCACCTTGACCCTCTGTGTGAAAATCTCCTTTAAAAACCCTCCACTGCCATATCCTCATCAATCTTCCAAGTCACATCCTGACAGGACTCCTGATGCCAGACCGCCTCCACACAGACTTTCCCAAATGAATACGCAAGTAAATCTTGTCCCTGAGGGACTTTTCCAATAATTTCCCTATCAAGGGATATGGGGAAAAAGCAGGAACAGGGTACTGATTTTGGATGATCAGCCATGATCATATTGAATGGCGGTGCTGGCTCGAAGGGCCGAATGGTCTACTCCTGCACCTATGTTTCTATGTTTCTATACTCACTGGCCATTCGATTCATTATCTTAATGTAGAAACACAGAACTGCAGATGCTGGTTTTGACCAAGGACAGTGTTAGGCTAGTTTAGATTAGAGATACTGCACAGAAACAGGTACTTCAGCCTGCTGAGTCCGAGCCGACCAGCGATACCCGCACACTAGCGCTATCCTACACGCCAGACATAATTTACAATCTTTACCGAAGCCAATTAAGCTACAAACCTGTATGTTTATGCAGCGTGGGAGGAAATCGGGGCACCCGGGGAAAACCTACTTGGTCACCGGGAGAACATACAAACTCCGTACAAACAGCACCCGTAGTCAGAATCAAACAGGGTCCTTGGCGCTTTAAGACAGCAACTCTACTGCTGCGCCACCGTGCCACCCTGGACTACTGGAGTAACTCAGTGGGTCAAGCAGCATCTCTGGAGAAACAGGATGGGTGACATTTCAGGTCGAGACCTTACTTCAGACTCCTGTCTTATCCTGTTATTCTTCTTAAACAAAGGAACAACATTGTTTATTCTCCAGTCTTCTGGGACATTGGCTGCAACTAACGAGGAGACAAAGATCTCTGAAACGGCCCCAGCAATCTCCCTCATTTGAAGAAGGGTCCCAAGCCAATACATCACCTTTTCATGTCCTCCAGAGGTGCTGCCTGACCCACTTAGTTACTCCAGTACTTTGTATCTTTTTGTTTTGTAAACCAGCGTCTGCAGTTCCTTGTGTCAACAATCTCCTTGTTTGCCTCCTTCAGTATCCTGGGACTAACCGGTAGTGGGGAAACTGCTAGAGTCAGTTATTAAAGATGGGATAGCAGCACATTTGGAAAGTGGTGAAATCATTGGACAAAGCCAGCATGGATTTACGAAAGGTAAATCATGTCTGACGAATCTTGTGGAATTTTTCGAGGATGTAACTAGTAGCGTGGATGGGGGAGAACCAGTGGATGTGGTGTATCTGGACTTCCAGAAGGCTTTCGACAAGGTCCCACATAAGCGATTAGTATACAAACTTAAAGCATATGGCATTGGGGGTTCAGTATTGATGTGGATAGAGAACTGGCTGGCAAACAGGAAGCAAAGAGTAGGAGTTAATGGGTCGTTTTCACAATGGCAGGCAGTGACTAGTGGGGTACCGCAAGGCTCAGTGCTGGGACCCCAGCTATTTACAATATACATAAATGATCTGGATGAGGGAATTGAAGGCAATATCTCCAAGTTTGCGGATGACACTAAGCTGGGGGGCAGTGTTGGCTGTGAGGAGGATGCTAGGAGAATGCAAGGTGACTTGGATAGGCTGGGTGAGTGGGCAAATGTTTGGCAGATGCAGTATAATGTGGATAAATGTGAGGTTATCCACTTTGGTGGCAAAAATAGGAAAACCGACTACTATCTAAATGGTGGCCGATTAGGAAAAGGGGAGATGCAGCGCGACCTGGGTGTCATGGTACACCAGTCATTGAAAGTAGGCATGCAGGTACAACAGGCAGTGAAAAAAGCCAATGGTATGTTAGCTTTCATAGCAAAAGGATTTGAGTATAGGAGCAGGGAGGTTCTACTTCAGTTGTATAGGGTCTTGGTGAGGCCACACCTGGAGTATTGCGTACAGTTCTGGTCTCCAAATCTGAGGAAGGACATTATTGCCATAGAGGGAGTGCAGCGAAGGTTCACCAGACTGATTCCTGGGATGTCAGGACTGTCTTATGAACAAAGACTGCATAGACTCGGTTTATACTCTCTAGAATTTAGGAGATTGAGAGGGGATCTTATAGAAACTTACAAGATTCTTAAGGGGTTGGACAGGCTAGATGCAGGAAGATTGTTGCCGATGTTGGGGACGTCCAGGACAAGGGGTCACAGCTTAAGGATAAGGAGGAAATCCTTTAGGACCGAGATGAGAAGGAATTTTTTCACACAGAGAGTGGTGGGTCTCTGGAATTCTCTGCCACAGAGGGTAGTTGAGGCCAGTTCATTGGATATATTTAAGAGGGAGTTAGATGTGGCCCTTGTGGCTAAGGGGATCAGAGGGTATGGAGAGAAGGCAGGTACGGGATACTGAGTTGGATGATCAGCCATGATCATATTGAATGGCGGTGCAGGCTCGAAGGGCCGAATGGCCTACTCCTGCACCTAATTTCTATGTTTCTATGTTTCTAATCCATCTTAATGTTCCTCAATGCACTCAACAACACCTCCTCCTTTTTATTAGCCGAATGCTGTAGAATATTCACCCACCCTCCCTGCTCACAGCATCATCCATAACCTTCTCCTTAGTGATGAATGATGCAATGTACATGTTAAGCATCCCACCTACTCTTGCTGGATCCACATTAATTCCGAGCTCTACCCATGAATGGAATAATAATTTCCCTAATTACAGGTGCACGCACACAAACATCATATACATATATATATATACACACACGCACACGTATATTTGTATATATATATATATATATATATATATATATATATACACACATTTGTATATATATTTGTGTATATATATACAAATATATATAAATGTGCGTGTGCGTGTGCATGTCAATGTGTGAATGTATATATATAGACACAGGAGAATGTATATATATATATATATATATATATATATATATATATATATATATATATATACATATATATAGCGTTGGGTCCCTGCATCACACGGGAGGGCTAGTCCTCCAACGCGATATTCCACCTCTCCACCAATTCCAATATTGGTGGCCAGTGGAGGGGGGATTTCTGGAGCGCTAATATGGGTGTTGTGGGTTGAAGGGACTGGGTTTCCAGAGGGCTAGTATGGATATTGTGGGCCGAATGGATTATTGGGCTGGCGGCTCAGTCACTCAAGCCTGTTGTGCTGGCAGCTTACTCACTCGCGGCTAGTGGGCAGGCAGTTGACTCATGGCTATTCCTTGAAATTCCATTTCAAGCAGGGTGCAAGGCCACCAAAGACAGCAAGTCGTGACCTCTCCCTCAATCTTGCAGACTGAGCCACGCGCACACTTCTGGGTTTTATATTCCCTCCCCCCTCCCACCAGAAGGGGTGTGGCCTTCGTGGCGTCGCCTTCAGGAGAGAGAATCTCTACATTTTTTAAACAATAATAACTCTTTTATTTTTCATCGATGGAAAAAATCCTAGGCACCTGATGAGCGGTGGGGGACTCTGAGTAAGATGGCCAAAGATCACAGCTATACGTGGTAGCGTTTTTTCTAAAATCAATATAAATTGCAAACAGGAAGTGGTCAAGTTAAGACTTTTAAGGCAAAACAACTTTGATTAGGCAAGGCAACTTTAGTTAGGCAAGGCAACTTTAATTAGGCAACTTTAATTAGGCAAGGCAACTTTAATTAGGCAACTTTAATTAGGCAAGGCAACTTTAATTGGGCAACACAGTTTTAGCATTTCCAAACCAAAGGCAACACAGCTTTAGCATTTCCAAACCAAAGGCAACACATATTCGCAGCCCAGACTGAGAATTGTGACCACTCGCTACGCCATTTTGCAGAGAACTGAGGCATCTCCACACTTCCGGGTTTTATAGTCCGTCCGGAAGGGGCATGACCTTCAGGAGTGAGAATATCAACATTTTTTAAACACTAATAACTCTTTTATTTTTCATCGATGGGAAAAATCCTCGGCACCTGATGAGCAGACCTTCTGTACCCGATCCTCCCACTTCAGTCTCTGCTGATAAACATGGAGCAGTTGCACAGACTGATGGCCATCTTTTCCAAAATGGATCTGTAGGTGGCTTTGTCGGATGTTTAGCTATGATGGCGGGTGTCTGGGTCTCTGCTTGGTCATGAAATGTGCTGATAGTACTTCACTGGCACACTGGGTGAGGGGTGGGGGGAGATTTAATGGAAAGCTGAGGGGTAACCTTTAGAACGTAAAGGGTGCTGGGTGTATAGAACGAGCTGCCAGAGGGCGTGGTTGAGGCAGGTACTAGAAACATTAATGAAACATTTAGACAGGTGCATGGATAGGACAGGTTTAGAGGGATACGGGCCAGATGCAGGCAGGTAGGACTGGTGTAGATGGGTCATGTTGGTCAGCGTGAGCAAGTTGGGCCGAAGGGCCTGTTTTAACATTGTGTCACTCTATGACACTCTTGAGGTAGACACGTTTACGCTGTGCACGCCATACGCAAGAAGAAGAAGAGCATCAGGTAGATTGTAGAGACAGCACTTCACTGTTAGATATCCCTGATCCGGGGAGCATTCACTTGCCAGGCCTTGCCATGACCGATTATCACAGAGAGTCGACAAACATTTGACGGCGCTGGGCCTGCACTCGCTGGAGTTTAGAAGGATGAGTGGGGTCCTCATTGAAACTTACCGAATATTGAAAGGGCTGGATAGAGTGGATGTGGGAGAGTCTAGGACAAGAGGACATGGCCTCAGAATTAAAGGACGATCCTCTCGGAAGGAGAAGAGGAGAAATGTCTTTAGTCAGAGAGTGGTGAATCTGTGGAATTAATTTCCACAGAAGGCTGTGGAGGTCAAGTCAGTGGATATTTTAAAGGCAGAGATAGATAGATTCTTGATTAGTGCGGGTGGGGGGTTATGGGGAGAAGGCAGGAGAAAGGGGTTCGGAGAGAGAGAGAGAGATAGATCAGCCATGAGTCGACCTGATGGGCCAAATATCCTAATTCTGCTCCTATCACTTGTATGTATGTATATAGCGCTGCAGAAACTGTGCACCTTATCCCCCCCCCCCCTTTTTGTTTTGTTTTTGCACTGAGTAGGAGCAGCTTTTAATCTCATTGTACATGTGTATCTTGACAATAAAAGGCATTCTGATTCTGATTCCGATACTTATGGAATCGGAATTCCCCGCCAATGACAAGTGCAGAAACAAGGGGCTGCGGTTGCTGGTTTACACAAAATGACACAACGTGCTGGAGTAACTCAGCGGGCCAGGCAGCAGCTCTGGAGAACAGGTTGCCTTTCGGGTCAGGGCTGATTAGCTCAAAGCATACTACAGTATCTAATTGCAGCTGTGACATTCTCCCTGATCACTAATGCAACTCCTCCACCTCGTATGCATTCCTATCCTTGTTTGTTTCATCGTCTTAATTTACATCAGGATTAATCATTAGGCAAGTACGTTTACTCAGGACTGTTTGCACAGAAATGTGGCAGGTTATTCATTACGTTACCTTTCAAGCGCCACTCCATTGCACATTCACTCCACGTTGATGGAAGGCTGTTAAAGAATGCCTCATTTGTGCCTCACGAGAACATGGTCTGTTTGTACTGCGTGGTCAGGTTAAGTAAAGGTCAGTGAGTTAATTTATGCCAACCACATTTCTCAACAGAGTCCTCCCAGTACCCAATCCTTGTAGGAGAGGTACGAAAACAAGTCATGTAAGCGGCAATTACCTCAGGAGCCTGCAATCACGCCCATCTTTTATCAGCTTGAAGGTAGAAATAAATATGCTGGAGTAACTCAGCGGGGCAGGCAGCATCTCTGGAGGGAAGGAATGGGTGACGATTCGGGTTGAGTCCTTCTTCAGACTCATATCAGGGGAGCGGGCGGTACAGAGATAGAATGTGGTGGGAGACAGTAAGACCAGTAGGAGAACTGGGAAGGGGGAGGGGATGGAGAGAGAGGGAAAGCAAGGGCTACTTGAAGTCAATGTTCATACCGCTGGGGTGTAAGCTGCCCAAGCGAAATATGAGATGCCTTTCCTCCAATTTGTGCTGGGCCTCACTCTGACAATGGAGTAGGCCCAGGACAGAAAGGGAATGGGAGGGGTAGTTAATCAAGGACCAGTCGCACCCTGGCCGCTCCCTCTTCTCCCCTCTCCAATCAGGCAAAAGGTACAGAAGTGTGAAAACGCACACCTCCAGATTCAGGGCAGTTTCTTCCCAGCTGTTATCAGGCAACTGAATCATCCTACCACAACCAGAGAGCAGCGCTGAGCTACTGTCTACCTCACTGGTGACCCTCGGACCATCCAACATGAAGCATCCTTGGAGAAGGGAATCCATTCTCACTCCAAGTTCTTCAGAATGATCCAGTCGCTCTGTTCTGTAGAATTTCAGCCCACACACCCACACAGGGTGTCAGGGGTTATGGGGAGAAGGCAGGAGAATGGGCTTAGGAGGGAGAGCTGGATCAGCCATGATTGAATGGCGGAGTAGACTTGATGGGCCGAATGGCCTAATGTTTCTCCTATCCCTTTATGAACTTGAGACCCTTATGACACCTGCAAAGACTGGGTTCCTTCATTAGCAAGTACTTCATTGCTCAATGTATTCCAGCCAGCAATGAGCCTGCCATAGCTCTGAGTCTTGCCTGCAGCCCTGATATCCTTCCTGGTGCAGACATATAGAAATGGTGTGCATGAACGATAATCCAGGTAAAGTCGTACATGGTTAGGAGTATCTGTGCATCTGGCAATAGACTGAATAGACAATAGACAATAGGTGCAGGAGTAGGCAATTCGGCCCTTCGAGCCAGCACCGCCATTCAATGTGATCATGGTTGATCATCTCCAATCAGTACTTCGTTCTTGCCTTCTCCACATATCCCCTGACTCCACTATCTTTAAGAGCCCTATCTATCTCTCCCTTGAAAGTATCCAGAGAACCGGCCTCCACCGCCCTCTGAGGTAGAGAATTCCACAGACTCACCACTCTCCGTGTGAAAAAGTGTTTCCTCATCTCCGTTCTAAATGGCTTACCCTTTATTCTTAAACTGTGGCCCCTGGTTATGGACTGCCCCAAGGCTCTCGACCCGAAACGTCCCCCAAGGGAAGAAGGGTCTCGACCCGAAACGTCACCAATTCCTTTCCTCCAGATGCGCTGCCTGACCCACTGAGTTTCCCCAGCAGTTTGTGTCTCTCTTCAGTAGAAGATGGCCCCACCATGGCTCAGCGTAGCTTCGTGAGGTTGAATCACAGAAGTTGAAGGGTTGAACCCGAGTTATCTTAACATCTTATGATAGCATCTTAATTCTAAGCAAATGATCGACAAGCCGGGTGAAGTTTGGGGAAAGTAGTAGCAGTACAAGGTCTAGATGACAAGAGCTCACTTGGCCAGTGAACAAATTTATCACAGCCACGGAAGCCTGCGCCGGTGGATATTCTTATGGCACAGATAGATAGATTCTTGATTAGTGCGGGTGTCAGGGCTTATGGGGAGAAGGCAGGAGAATGGGGTTGAGAGGGTGAGATAGATCAGCCATGATTCAATGGTGGAGTAGACTTGATGGGCCGAATGGCCTAATTCTGCTCCTACCACATGGCCTTATGATCTTGTTTACCTTATGTTGAGAAAATCAGTGAGTTGCAAATTTGTAGAATTCTCTGCTACAGAAGGCAGTAGAGGCCAATCCACTAGATGAATGAGTTAGATAGAAAACATATAAACTTATAACTGGAATGGACAAGCTAGATGCAGGAAAAATGTTCCCAATGTTGGGGGAGTGCAGAACCAGGGGCCACAGTCTAAGAATAAAGGGGGAGGCCATTCAAAACTGAGATGAGAAAAAACCTTTGCACCCAGAGAGTTGTGAATTTGTGGAATTCTCTGCCACAGAAGGCAGTGGAGGCCAGTCCACGGGATGAATTTAATAGAGAGTTAGATAGAGCTCCAGGGGCTAGTGGAATCAAGGGATATGGAGAGAAGGCAGGCACGATTTACTGATTGTGGATGATCAGCCATGATCACAATGAATGGCGGTGCTGGCACGAAGGGCCAAATGGCCTCCTCCTGCAACTATTTTCTATGTTTCTATGTGAAACAACTGTTCAGTTTAGTTCAGTTTAGTTTATTGTCAGGTGTACCGAGGTACAGTGAAACACCTTTGTTGCGTGCCAGCCAGACTGCGGAAAAACAATGCATGATTACAATCGAGCCATTCACATTGTAAAGAAAGAAGGCGCCTGCATCTTAGAAATATGGCACGCAATGTACATCTTCGTGTCAGTTATCATTTGACCCTTGCACATGCAATTGGGGTTCTTCTTCAATTCATTGTCTGGAAGGCAGCACAAGGTAATTGGGGTGGGGAAAGGTTAGATCTCTCCTCTGCCTTGGAATGTGTTGTGGAATGTTTGACAGCAGCAATATCGCAGCGAGTGACGTCTATTGGAGACTTGGTGTTGGCAGGGGTGCACCATGGACCACCTCTTAAGGGCCTGTCCCACTTGCCGATTTTTCTCATTGACCGACGTATCAGCTCGCCAAAAGATTTGCGGTGTGACGCGGTGGTGACGCGGCGTGATGACGTATGGCTCGCGGTGTTTTTCCGCAACATTTCTTTTGTCGCCGCTGGATTTTGAACATTTTTCAAATTCTTTTTGCGACACTGATACGACGCCGGCAGTCGCCGAAAGAAATCGCCAAGTGGGACACTGCCAATGACTTGCGCGCCGATTGTGTATTTTTGCACGGATGTTTCATCTTTTTGCACTTTTCGTTTTCTTTCACTTTGGTCTATTGTCACGTGCACCGAGGAACAACGAAACGCTTTCCTTTCGCTAAGTTGTGTACATTTTACGTAGAATGTATTTGTAATAATTAACGCTTTTGTGTGATTGTCTGAGTTTACGGGGAGATGGCGGGAGAATGGGCTTGAGAGGGAAGAAATAGAACAGGCATGATCGAATGGTGGAGCAGGCTCAATGGGCTAAATCCGCTCCTATGTATTGTTGTCGTATGGTCTTTATGCGCCTGTGATGCTGCTAAGAGCAAGAAGGCCAGGGGGCGCGCCGCCTCTCCGCCCCTCAATCCCCCCCCCCAATGATCTCAAGATGTCGTCAACATATTTAGCCACTTAACTGCTTCTGAAGTACAATCATTGTTGCGATGTAGGAAATGCACAATGGCGCAACGGTTGAGTTGCCACCTTACAGCGCCAGTTGCCGTAGCATCACTGGTTGCTTCCGATCTACGGACATAAACAACGACTACCTACTATCTGGCATCGCTCCCCCAGACATCAGGAGAGCTGTCACGAGTAGGACAGGGCATCTGAAACCACTGTCAGACGATAGACACCCATTACACAAACCACGTGCCCCCTGCTGGGCGGTTAAAATCCAGTAAGAGCCTCCTAACCAGCGTCATCCCACTGGAAACAATACCAATGCTGGCCTCCAGATGTGGAAGAACAGTCTAGCCTCTGTCCCTATTTCCACCAAGATGGGCATATCCCAGCAGCAGAGCGCTTACCACCAGGTGCCGATGAACACTGGTTGAACTGGAGATGTCTAAACCGACTGCGGACCGGGGTCGGGCGGTCAAGGGTGACGATGCTCAAATGGAGCAGCATCAAGGGTACAACAACCTGTGACTGTGGCACACAGACCCACACAATGCAACACCTACTGCAAGGCCCATTGCTGGATAATCCATGTACTACTGCAGCCCTTGCACTTAACACTCCAACAGCACAACGGTGTGCACGGCAGTGGTGAGCCACTATATAGCATAAGGACATGGAGTAAGAAGAAGGGCCAGAGACCCGGGTTCAATCCTGATTACGGGTGCTCTCTGTACATTCTCACCGTGACCACGTGGGTTTTCTCCACGTGCTCCGGTTTCCTCCCACACTCCAAAGACGTACAGATTTGTCAGTTAAATGGCTTTGGTAAAAATTGTTAAAATTATCCCGAACGTGTGTGAGTTAGAGTTAAGTTTAGTTAAATTTATTGTCACGTGTACCGTGGCACAGTGAAAAGCTTTTGTTGCGAATTGTGGGCTCAGCCCAGACCATCACACAAATCAACCTGCCTTCCATTGACTCCATTTACACTGCACACTGTCTCGGCAAGGCCAGCAGCTTAATCAAGGACGAGTCGCACCCCGGCCACTCCCTCTTCTCCCCTCTCCCATCAGGCAAAAGGTACAGAAGTGTGAAAACGCACACCTCCAGATTCAGGAACAGTTTCTTCCCAGCTGTTATCAGACAACTGAACCATCCTACCACAACCAGAGAGCGGTGCTGAACTACTATCTAGCTCATTGGAGACCCTCAGTCTATTTTTGACCGGGCTTTACCTTGCACTAAACGTTATTTCCTTATCATGTATCTGTACACTGTAAACGGCTCGATTGTCAGCATGTATTGTCTTCCCGCTGACTGGTTAGCATGCAACAAATGGCTTTTCACTGTACCTCGGTACACGTGACAATAAACTAAACTGAACTGATGAGCTTGCCTAACACAGACGTCCTGGTAGTTTATATATAACTGAGAAGTGCGGTCCAGCGGTGGATCATAACAGGCTTGAATTTGCTTGCTGTTTTTTGGCTACAGAATAATAGGCTACTGACCATCTTGCATTATTTATATAACTGGCAAACTTCAGAATTCAAAATGACAAACATCATGGCAATGGAAGGAAATTCATCATCGATAATATCAATTGAAGATGGTAAAAATAATGTATTCGGAAAGCACCTCATTATATATAAATGTTCAGTGTGCTTCACATAATGACTTTCATCCTGAAGTAGTTTGTTCACCATGCAGCCATTAACATAGCGACCATTCAACGCCTCAACCCTCCCACCGAACTGCGCACTTAACACCTGATGTGCAATTTATAACCATCAGCAGCAAACTTTAAAACATTGGGGAGAAGGCAGGAACGGGGTACTGATTGAGGATGATCAGCCATGGTCACATTGAATGGCGGTGCTGGCTCGAAGGGCCGAATGGCCTACTCCTGCACCTATTGTCTATTGTCTATTGTCTAATGCAGGTGGACCCAAAAAGCTGGAGTAACTCAGCGGGACCGGCAGCATCTCTGGGGGGAAGGAAGGGTAACTTTTCTCAGGCTCAGAGCCTTGCGCTCATTCTAGGCTGGACACTCTGCGCAGCGGTCTACTCTTTGCAAAGCAGTTATTGACCCATACAACAACTTCAGTCATTGACACATTCACCAAAGGCTGCACACATACCACCAGCCAGGCATAGCCGACCTGGACATGCATTTAAATCTGGAGTAACTCAGCGGGTCAGGCAACATTTCTGGAGAGAAGGAATGGGTGACGTTTTAGGTCGAGGCCCTTCGTCAGACTCCTCTTGAGAGAAGGAATGGGTGATGTTTCGGGTCTGAGGAAAGGTGTCCACCCAAAACTTCACCCATTCCTTCTCTCCATAGAAGCTGGCTGACCCGCTGAGTTACTCCGGCTTTTTGTGTCTATCGTTGGTTAAAACCCTCCCCGTTGGATTGCAACCTTGTCATGGTCGGGGAGCTTGTGTGTCTCAGTGACCCCTAGAGCTATGCCAGCGGGAGATTCGTCTCCTGTTTGGGTCTCCCATGCTGGACAGGTCGAAGGGCAGAGGCGAGACGAAGAGCGATCCACTGGTCCTCCAGGTTGAAGGTTGAGCACAGGGCTAACAACCCTGTATCGTAAAACAAATATGGTACGGAAACAGCAACTGAAGGAATCAACACTACTGGGCGTGATGGACTTCCAGGGCTATCGACAGATGCTGGGATGAATGTACCAGACAGCATCCCAAGAATAGCCCTGCTCTGGATACCGGAAGAGACTGACCTGGGGTAGCATTCAGAGGCTAGCCCAGGACAGACAGGTGTGGAGGACCTTCATTGCTGCCCTACATGCCAGGAGGCATAATAGGCAGTAAGTAAGTATGTTGGTTAAAACCAGCATCGGCAGTTCCTTGCTACACAAGATTTGCATTTAATATCCTTTTATACACCTTCTCCAGCCCAAAACTATTCAATCCCCTTTTTAATTCTCAAGACATTCCCCCAAAAAACTGTTACCTGTTACTTGAACCAAAACTACATTTAAGTTTGGGCTCAACTTTAAAAAAAAAGTTTTTTATGTGACTGAAATTGCCTTTGTAAACTCGGAGGCCTAGGCTGGAGCTGTCCATGGTACTGCGTGGTTGTTATTAGGTCCAGGTGAGTCGTTCTGCTTCGTTCATAGGTTCACAAGTGAGAGGAGCAGAATTAGTCCATTTGGCCCATCGAGTCTACTCTGCCATTGATATCTTAACCCCATTCTCCTGCCTTCTCCCCATATCCCCCTGACACCCGTACTAATCAAGAATCTGCCAATCTATCTCTGATTGCGATATCTATCTCTGCCTTAAAAATATCCATTGACTTGGCTTCCACAGCCTTCTGTGGCAATGAGTTCCACAGATTCACCACCCTCTGACTAAAGAAGTTCACAAAGGAACTTTCTTTCATTCTGAGGCTACGGTCTCTGGTGCTAGACTCCCCCACTGGTGGAAACATCCTCTCCACATCCATTCTATCCAGGCCAAGTCGGTGGGCAAGTTGATCGGAAGGGTCTGTTTCCACTGTATTCTGGGCACCAAGCGGAGGGCTGGGTTGAGATGTCCTTCTTCCCTTCTTCTCGTTTCGACAGGTCCTCAGCATGGCTCACTTCCATTGCAGTCCTCTGGGTTCTGAGATGGGGCATGGCGGAAATCAGCGTGGCGATCACAGACTTTCCCAGGGATGGGTCAGGGGGTGGACAATCTGTGAGGTGGTCCGCTCCTCCCTTGTCTTCACACTGCATGGTCTGGTGCTTCGAATCAGCATCTTCACAGGGATGGAGCCATTCATAACGATGAGACGGAGTGCAGGGAAAGAGATCGAGAACCTCGTGCCAAGGCGTCAGGACCCCAGCCCCAGCCTTAACATCGGCAAGGTGAAAGAGCTGGTTGTTGACCCATGTACACGGGGCGGTGAACGCAGCTTGTCCTCATCAACAAAGTTACGGTACCAAAATGTTCAACCGTTTCAAGTTCCCAAGCTTCAATATCACCGCACAATCTAACCTGGTCCATTCACATTGATGCGCTGAACAAGAAAGCCTACCAGTGTATTGACTTCCTTAGGTGTCCTAGAAAATTTGGCATTTCCGTGAAGATTCTGAGACTGTGACAGATGCGCTACAGAGAATATTCTGACGGGATGCATCTCAGCCTGGTGTGGCCGCTACCCTGCCCTCGACCACCGCAGTCCATCACATCGAAACATAGAAACATAGAAAAATAGGTGCAGGAGTAGGCCATTCGGCCCTTCGAGCCTGCACCGCCATTCGATGTGATCATGGCTGATCATCACACTCAGTATCCTGTACCTGCCTTCTCTCCATGCTCCCGATCCCTTTAGCCACAAGTGCCACATCTAACGCCCTCTTAAATATAGCCAATGAACTGGCCTCAACTACCCTCTGTGGCAGAGAATTCCAGAGACTCACCACTCTCTGTGTAAAGAATGTTTTCCTCATCTCGGTCCTAAAGGAATTCCCCCTTATCCTTAGACTGTGACCCCTTGTTCTGGACTCCCCCAACATCGGGAACAATCTTCCAGCATCTGGCTTGTCCAACCCCTTAAGAATTTTGTAAGTTTCTATAAGATCCCCCCTCAATCTTCTAAATTCCAGCGAGTACAAGCCGAGTCTATCCAGTCTTTATCACAGGCTCATCACTAGCTTACATCCTCCTAACTTACATCCAGTCCATCTTCAGAGTGTGTGGCATCAGGAAGATGGGCAGTATCATCAAGGGTGCCTGTCACCCTGGCCATTCCCTTTTTGTTAGGCTTTTAGAGATACAGCTTGGAAACAGGGCCTTCAGCCCACCGACTCCACGTCGGCCAGCGATCGCCCCGTACACTAGCACTAACCCACACACTAGGGACAATTTTACTATTTACTGAGGCCAATTAGCCCACAAACTTGTACGTCTTTGAAGTGTGGAAGGAAACCGGAGCACCCGGAGCAAATCCCACCTGCTCACAGGGAGAACGTAGAAACTCCCGACAAGCAGCACCCGTAGTCGGGATTGAAGCTGGGTCTATGGCACTGTGAGCCAGCAATTCTACCGTTCCGCCATTGTGCTGCTGTGGTACCATCTTGGAGAAGATGCAGGAGCTCGATAGCTTGGACATCCGGAGCTAAGATAGACCTCTTGTCCACCCTATCAGACTCATGAACAAATCACCACCCGCTTTTCCAGCATCTGCAGTTCCTTGTTAATTATAGATCTTTATTCGGGATGGGTGTCAGATGTTATGGGTAGAAGGCAGGCAGAATGGGGTTAGGAGGGAGAGATAGATCAGCCATGATTGAATGGTGGAGTAGACCGAATCGCCTAATTCTATTCCTATCACTTATGATATTATGATGCACGCACTGGTGTTCATACCAATAGTGTGACCTCAATCTGAATCTTTTTGCCAGAAGTGGGGAAAATCAGTATTGGCAACGCTGTTTGAACTCAAGTGTTGGGTTGGTCTGGGTTGGGTGGGGAGAGTAGATGTTGGGTGGTATTCACGGCCCGACAACAACAAAGGGTCCCAGTGAGGCAAAGTTGGATGCCGTGGTCCACGGGAGGTTGTATCCATCGACAAACTTAATTAAAATGAGCTCTCCATTCCTACCTCCCTAACCGCCCACGTCTACTGTGACGAGACAGCATTCTGACGGGAGTTTCGCCAGCATTCTGATCATCCATCTATCTATCTATCTATCTATCTATCTATCTATCTATCTATCTATCTATCTATCTATCTATCTATCTATCTATCTATCTATCTATCTATCTATCTATCTATCTATCTATCTATCTATCTATCTATCTATCTATCTATATATCTATCTATCTATCTATCTATCTATCTATCTATCTATCTATCTATCTATCTATCTATCTATCTATCTATCTATCTATCTATCTATCTATCTCTGCCTTAAATATATCCGCTGACTTTGCCTCCACAGCCGTCTGTGGCAAATAATTCCACAGATTCACCATCCTCTGGTAAAAAGATGAATGGAATTCCCGGTTGGCAATGCAACTGGTAGAGTACAAAATCACCAGAGGAATGGATCATGTGATTGCAGAGTCTCTTGCCCAAAGTGGGGCAATTGCGGGTGGCGGGGGTGGCGGGGGGGGGGGGGGGGGGGGGGGGGGGCGTTCTCACTGCAATGCTACCCGCTCGCACCCAACCATCTTGCCTTATCTGAGTAACTCAGCGGGACAGGCAGCATCTCCGGAGAGAATGAATGAGCAGTCTGAAGCAGTCTCGACCCCGAAGCGTCACCCATTCCTTCTCTCCAGAGACGCTGCCTGTCCCGTTGAGTTCCTCTGAGTTATGCATTGTGTGTCTGTCTCCTTGTCTTATCCGAGATCCATTTACCTCTCAGCCCGGCAGCACCGGGCCGATGGACTCATTCGCCCCCGCTCTGAATGCGAGCACCAATGTTAGGAGGCGTATGTGTGTAGGAAGGAACTGCAGATGCTGCTCTCCACCGAAGATGGACACAAAGTGCTGGAGGAACTCAAGCGGGTCTGCGGGTCAGGCAGCATCTCTGGATAGAATGAATGAGTGGTCTGAAGAAGGGGGTCCCTAAGCATCGCTGGAGAGAAGGAATGGGCGACGTTGCGGGTCAAGATGCAAATGGTCTGGGCGGCGGAGATTTGGGGAACGATGCATTTCTGGTCCAACTAGCCCATTGATATGGCCCGCACTCCATAGAGAGATCAGTAACCGCGCGGTAAGTGGGCGCACAAGGTGGGACTTCAGCCCCAAGGCACTCAAGCGGGCAAGGAAGAATCGGGTAGAGTTGCTGCCTTGCAGCGCCAGAGGCCCGGGTTCGATCCCCACTGCGGGTGCTGCCTGTACGGAGTTTGTCCGTTCTCCCCGTGCGTTTCTCAGAGTTTGAAAGTTAATTTGGAGGAAGTATCAATTGTCCCTGGTGTATGTAGGATAGTGTTAGCTGGCCGAAGGGGCCTGTTTCCGCGCTGCGTCTCCTTCAACTGAAACTAAAGATGAAAGGTCTGGACGCTCACAAAAATGCTGGAGTATCTCAGCGGGTCAGGCAGCATCTCTGGAGAGAACGTTTCGGGTCGAGACCCTTTCTCCAGCCTGAGAGTCAGTCAATGCTAATTGAATTGTGTTTTTTTAATTAAAACAATTCTATCATCGCACCCTCTTTCATCGTGAAGATCAATGATGGCAATGTTTTTTTTAAATATATACAGCCGCTATTATATACAGTGGGAAGGAATGACAGTGGGAAGCGCGCAGCAGAAGCCAGGCTGAGAACGATGTCTGAATTTCACATATTAATCAATGCAAATACCTAACGAGGCAGCCTGCAAACGCGCTGGCCCGAGGATTCTCCTTATCATTGAATACACACGGGGCTGCAAATAACCGGCACCAGTTTCCGCGTGGGAGTTGGGAATGTCCCTGTTTCTAAGTAAAAGAGAAATATCCCTGTTTCTCGGGCTGACGGGCAGAAGGAGAATGTGGAAGGAACTGCAGGTGCTGGTTTACACCGAGCATGCTGGAGTAACTCAGTGGGGTCAGGCAGCATCTCTGGAGAGAAGGAATGGGTGGCGTTGCCTGTTTTTCTCTCTCTCCGGAGATGCTACCCGACCCGCTGAGTTACCCAACTCTGTGTGTGTGTGTGTGTGTGTGTGTCTATCCTCGGTGTAAACCAGCATCTGCCGTTCCCACAGACGCAGCTCTCCCGTAGCGAACTGCGAGCTTCCAATCCACCTACTGACACAATCTGGAGAAGACCGCGGACACCATTCACATTAAAAAACCCCGCGGCCGGATCAAATGCATCCTCTCCACACACAACTCCACAAGCAGTGTTTCGTATTGGGATCAGGACCGCTGCAAGAACCGAGCCTCCCCGCGCAAGCTGCGCTTTAGTAGCATCAGAGTGTAGTGGCATCTCGTCCGTGCAAAGACACAGGTAGTTGCGGCGAGCAAGTTGCTCTCCCTCCTCTCCTAACCCCACTCCCCTCCTCTCCTACCCCCTCTCCTACCCCCCACTCCCCTCCTCTCCTCTCCCCACAATCCCCCCTCCTACCCCACCCCCACCCCATCCTCTCCTCCCCACCCCCTCTCTCTCCTCTCCCCCTCTCATCTCTCTCCCCCCTCTCCTCCCCCCTCTCCTCCCCCTCTTCCC